>CM026562.1:40632822-41852822 GCA_015143295.1 Tetracentron sinense | reverse complement strand
GATCTCAAGAGACATAGTCTCCTGCTGCGGTACAACTCCTCCTAGGTATGGTCTTAACCGTTGTCCATTCACTTTCAAAATGCGACCATCCCTAGGGTCCTCAATTACTACAGCCCCATGGTTAAACACTTCTTTTACAATGTAAGGGCCATCCCATCTTGTCCTCAACTTCCCCGAAAATGTATGAAGCCTTGAATCATAAAGAAGGACTGTTTGATTTTCCACAAATGTTTTCCTCACAATCTTTTTATCATGAAATAATTTCATCCTTTCTTTATAATTCCGAGTGCTTATGTAGGCTTCATTCCTAAGCTCTTCTAGTTCACTCAATTGGAACTTCCTCAAGTTATCGGCCTCCTGTAGGTTAAAGTTAAAGGCTTTAATAGCCCAATAAGCTTTATGTTCCATCTCTACAGGTAAATGGCAAGGTTTACCATACACAAGGCGATAGGGAGACATGCCTAAAGGTCCTTTATAGGCAGTACGGTAGGCCCACAATGCATCAACTAGTCTTAGAGACCAATCTTTGCGGTTTGGGCCAACTGTTTTCTCAAGAATTTGCTTAATCTCTTTATTAGCAAGTTCAACTTGCCCACAAGTTTGTGGGTGGTAGGAAGTGGACAACCGGTGCACCACTCCATACTTTTTCACAAGAGCCTCAAAAGGACGATTGCAAAAATGCCTCCCATTATCACTAATTATGGCCTTAGGCATTCCAAATCGAGAGAAAATGTGTTCTCTCAAGAATTTCAACACTGTCCTGTGGTCATTAACCTTACATGCTATGGCCTCGACCCATCTAGACACATAGTCTACTGCCAAGAGAATGTATAGATTTCCAAAAGATTGGGGATTGCCCATGAAATCAATTCCCCAACAGTCAAAAACTTCTATCTCAAGGATAGGGGACATCGGCATCATGTTCCTACGTGTGATCCGCCCCAACTTTTGGCACTCTATACACCTTTTACAGAAGTTGTAGGTGTCCTTAAACATTGTGGGCCAATAAAATCCACATTGCAAGATTTTGGCAGCGGTTTTTTTAACAGAAAAGTGGCCACCACAGGCTTCTGAATGGCAGAATCTTAAAACACTAAGGGTCTCATTATCTGGGATACATCTTCTTAAAATTTGATCAAGGCAATATTTGAATAAATAAGGTTCATCCCAATAGAAATTCCTCACCTCAACAAAGAATCTACGCTTATCCTGCGCACTCCAATACTCTGGTATGGATCCTGTGACTAGATAGTTCACTATGTGTGCATACCATGGTAGCTCAGTCACAGCAAAAAGTTGTTCATCTGGAAAAGAATCTCGAATAGGCATTTCTTTTATGTCCTCAAATGTAAGCCGGGATAAATGGTCTGCCACCACGTTCTCTACTCCCTTCTTATCTTTAATCTCAATGTTGAATTCCTGCAAAAGCAAAATCCAACGTATTAATCGCGCCTTAGCATCCTTCTTGGAAAGAAGGTATTTAAGGGCGGCATGATCTGTAAAAACAATTATGGAAGCCCCAATCAAATATGAACGGAATTTATCCAAAGCAAATACTACAGCTAACAACTCTTTTTCTGTGGTGGTGTAATTCATTTGTGCACTATTTAGAGTTCGACTAGCGTAGTAAACAACATGAGGCTTTTTATCTTTCCTCTGTCCTAGGACTGCCCCTATTGCATAATCACTGGCATCACACATGATCTCAAATGGTAGAGACCAATCTGGGGGTTGCATTACAGGAGCAGATGTAAGCATGTGAACTAGCTTTTTGAAAGCTACTTCACACTCCTCTGTCCATTCAAAAGTGGACTCTTTAAGTAAGAGATTACAAAGAGGTTTAGATATAGAACTGAAGTCCTTTATAAATCTCCTATAGAATCCGGCATGCCCTAAAAAGGCTCTAACATCTCTCACAGTCTTAGGGGTGGGTAGATTAAGAATTAAGTCAACTTTAGCTTTATCTACCTCTATGCCTCTAGAGGACACTATATGTCCAAGAACAATTCCCGAAGTGACCATAAAATGGCACTTCTCCCAATTAAGGACCAAGCCTTTTTCTTCACAGCGGGCTAAAACCAATTTTAAATTAGCAAGACAATCAGTAAAAGAGTCACCAAAGACAGACAAGTCATCCATAAACACCTCCATGAATTTTTCAACCATATCACTGAAAATGCTAACCATACATCTCTGGAAGGTGGCTGGTGCATTACATAACCCAAATGGCATTCTTCGGAATGCGAAGGTACCAAAGGGGCATGTGAAAGTAGTCTTTCCCTGATCTTCTAGGGCAATTTCTATCTGGTAATAGCCTGAATAGCCATCTAAGAAGCAATAGTACTCATGACCAGCTACCCTCTCTAATATTTGGTCAATGAAAGGTAGAGGGAAGTGGTCATTCCTAGTTGTAGCATTGAGCTTCCTATAGTCTATACACATTCTCCAACCTGTAACTAAACGGGTTGGAATTATCTCATTATCAGCATTTTTGACCACTGTCATCCCAGATTTCTTGGGAACCACCTGAGTTGGGCTAACCCATTTACTGTCAGAAATAGGGTATATGATTCCTGCATCCAACAACTTGATCACCTCATTCTTAACAACATCTTTCATTGTAGGGTTAAGCCTACGTTGGGGTTCTCTAGAAGTTTTACAATCATTCTCTAGGTATATCTTGTGTGTGCAAATCAATGGGCTGATGCCTTTGATGTCAGCAATGTTCCAACCTATGGCTGATTTGTGGTCTCTCAAAACAGTCAGTAACATACCTTCCTGTTCTTCATTCAGTGCAGCAGAAATAACTACAGGAAGTGTCTCACCTGGGCCCAAGTATGCATACTTAAAACAACCTGGCAGCGGTTTAAGTTCTAGTTGTGGCGCCTCTTCACTTGAAGGCACGGGCTTCTTTTCACTCTTTGGCAACTCCTCAAAGTGAAGTTTCCATCCTTCATTAGCTGCCATCACTTGTTCTTCTTCCATAACCTGCGAGGAATCCAACAAAAAATATATCTCAGATAAGTGAGCATCATGTTCTAAATCATATGAATCAGTATAATTACTAAGAAGAGATTCTAAGGGGTCAGAGAAACAATTTTTATTAAACTCTTCTTGAACCACTGCCTCGATGAGGTTCACATATTCGCAATCATCATCCTCCAATTGTTGTTTCATTACATTGAATATGTTGAGCTCTGTAGTCATGGAGCCAAAAGTGATTTTCATCCTTCCGTTCCTGCAATTAATTAAAGCATTAGCAGTAGCAAGGAAAGGTCTACCCAAAATAATAGGAATATTGGCACCAGGGTGTAAAATAGGCTCAGTATCCAAAATAATGAAATCAACAGGATAATAAAAATTCTCAATTTTTACAAGCACATCCTCAACCACCCCTCTTGGTGTCCTTACCGAGCGGTCAGCTAATTGTAAGGTAACTGAAGTGGATTTCAATTCACCAAGCCCCAGTTGTTGATACACAGTAAAGGGGAGTAAATTAACACTCGCCCCAAGATCTAGCAATGCACGCTCAATCGTGTAATTTCCAATAGTACAAGAGATCGTAGGGCAACCTGGATCCTTATACTTTGGTGGGACCTTATGTTGGATGATTGCACTAACCTGTTCCGTTAGGAAGGCGGTCTTCTTCAAATGGTGTTTCCTCTTTACAGTACACAAGTCCTTAATTACCTTGGCATAGGCAGGCATTTGCTTAATGATATGCAATAAGGGCAAGTTAATCTTAACTTGATGCAAATTCTCTAATATCTCACTTGTGACATCCAAATTCTTAGGTAATTTTAGGGCTTGTGGGAAAGGTGCAGGGATGGGACACTTCTCATTCTCCTTGGTCTTAGATGATTCACTCTCATCTTTTACTTTCTCTTTCTCAACTAAGGTCTCCTTAAATTTCTCAGTCACTTTAGGAATACCTTTGTCAATTTCTTTACCGCTCCTCAAAGTGGTGACAGCATTAATTTCCTCATGCTTATCCTTAGGACCCATTTTCAGATTTTGACTATTAGGATTTGGTTGAGTTTGGGAAGGAAGTTTCCCTTTCTCTGGTCCACTCAAAGCATTAGTAAGCCTAACTAAATGGTTCTTGGTCTCTCTCACTTCCTCATCCATCCTAGTGAATATAAACTCAAACTTCTGGTTTTGTTCACTCTGTTTTTGCATGAAAGTGCCAAGAACATCCTCCAAGGAAGGTCTAGATGATGATGATGAATAATTATTCCTTGGGGGAGGGGGATTCAGCACATTGTCACTCTTATAGCTCAAATATGGGTGGTTTCTCATATTTGGGTTATAGTTGTTCGAATATGACGAATTATTTAGCCGGTATTGATTAAATGCTAGCACTTGCTCCTCTGGCACATTTAAAAACTGTGAAAGCGATGTGCATTCACTTGTGGCATGGCTTATCTCATGGCAGATTTTACATACTTCCATTGGTTCCTCTCTAAAAACAGCACTAATACCATTGCTTCCCTTCATCTTGAGTGCCTCTATTTCCTTAGTCAACATACTAATCTTGGCATTCATGTTGTCCTCCGCCCTCAACTTAAAAACACTTCCACTAGAAGTAGTAGTGTTTGTCCTAGTTCGGTCTGTAGAGTCCATAGGGCTAGGTCCAATCCAAGAATTGGAATTCTCAGCAATCTCATCCAAATAATCTATTGCATCTTCGGGTTCTTTCTGTAAGAACCCTCCTCCACATGAGAGTTGCACAAACTGTCGGTCCCTAGGTGTAAGTCCCTCATAGAAGTAGCTAACCAACCTCCAATTCTCATACCCATGAGTTGGACAAACATTGAAGAGATCCTTATACCTTTCCCAAGCTTGGAATAAGGTCTCATTCTCTCCTTGGACAAAACTAGATATCCTTCTTTTCACTTGCTGGACTTTATGGGGAGGGAAATATTTCTTATAAAACTCTTGACCCATCTCACCCCAATTACCTATGGACCTAGGTTTCAAGGTATACAGCCAACCCCTGGCCTTGTCCTTAAGAGAAAATGGGAAAAATCTTAGTTTAGCAGTCTCAATCACATTTTGTGCATAGAAACTACTAATGACCTCCTCAAAGGATCTAACATGCACATAGGGATTCTCATTATCCAAACCCCTAAAATCAGGAAGTATTGCTAAAAGCCCTTGCTTTAGCTCTACATGTGGTGCAGTGGGTGGAAACATGATGCAAGATGGAATGGAACTCTGAGTAGGATGCAACAAGTCATACATGGTTCTCCTATTCTCATCAGGATTACTCTGCACGTCGTCACCCATTGTGGATTTTATAGGTGAAGGTGTGGGTGTATCAAAAAGATTACCACAATAAGTTTCAAATATCTCCAATCTGCCTTTTCTGTTTCTCACCCAAACGCTCATGCAACAGTAATTGCAAATCAAATAATGATAATAATTAAAAAAAAAAAACAGAATTAAGGGAGAATGGAACGAAGTTACCAATAGAGTGAATTCCACCGGTTGTACTTTGTTCCACGAAATAGCCTCTGAATATGCTGCTACTCCCCGGCAACGGCGCCAAAATTTGCTTGCTCACTCCCAAGTGCAGGAGATCGAAGAAATATAATTCTCGGTAAGCCCGAGGTCGAACCACAGAGAGCACAGATATTCAAAGACAATGGGATCAAAGAAAAAATGTAATGAAGGAAAATTGATGATATTGTTTTGGAAAAGATTATCAATAGATCAAAGATAAATAATGGGTTTAAATCTATAATGCGAATGCTAAGGCATCGGGGTGTTCCCTTGTACTAATATGATATTCACTGTAACTCGGATTAAAAGTCATATTCTTAAAATGTTTTATGCTTGATTGTTCTAGAGATGAAACCTTTGATTCGGTTGAGCTAAAATAATTCAAGAACGTATCGTAACCTTGGTTAACGCTACGGCTAGAATAAGTTTTAGAAAAACCCATTCAACCCAAAACTAGATTTCTATTAGAGACTATGAGAAATTCCTCTTAATAATAAGAAAAACATGATTGAACTTATAAAAAGCATGGAAGAACTCGTGCATCACTAGAAATCAAATAGATAAACAATCAAACATATTATCATTAAAACTTAGGTAGAATCACAAAGAATATTCATACTGTTGCAAAGGAAACTTAACCCCTAGCCCTAACAAGAGACTTAAGCTGCCATGAGAGAAGAATAATATCAAAAAAATACAGTCTCCCAAGAGAAAGATAATCCCCAATTTTTATAGAAAGCCAGAAAAATCAAATCTTCAGTTCCTAATTTTTCGTCCAGGATTTCAACAGCAACTTGTGGGCTAATATTGACCTTCCAAATGTGCGAATTTGGGAATTCTTATTAGAGAGACAACTGTAGTGCTTGAAATCAGCTTTCCAAAACATCCAGATTTGCATCCATCCGAATTTTGAGGAGAGAATTATGCCCAAAATACTGATCGGTGATCAGATTTGATTTTCCTAAATTTCACCCATCAGCTTCTTCATTTGCTGCTCCTCTTCAGGCACATGCACCTCATAATTCCTCTTTCCAATATCATTATATTTATTCTCTCTCTCTTTCTCTCTCTTCTCCAAATTTGTTTCAAAATTGTCTCTGCATCAATAAATATAAATGAGGCATGTAGAATCTTAATACATGTAAAATAATGATTTCCATGTTATGCAATGGTGAGGAAGAATTGTCATATTTTACTTGTAATGAAGAGTTTAATGCAAGAAAATGCCAATAAAGTCTTGTGATTAAGAGGTTAATATGTAACAATTCATGACTTATCATGGAGTTCTTGCAGGAATCTAAGGCCGTGCCAATGTCATACCTGCGATCGCTGTGCATCTTTGGTGACTCTCTATGTATGATTCCAGCAGTGACAAGCAAAGGTGGAGAGAAGATACTTTCAGCCCTATAGCTTAAGAAAGGGTTGAAGAAGGGAGAGATAACTTACTTGGCTACGTTGAGGAAGAGTCTCAATTAGAGCAAGATGCAGTTCTGAAGGAAGTGACCGAGGTGTTGACAAAATTTGCTAGCGTGATGCCCGATAAGTTGCCAAAGTCCTTTCCTCCTCGTCGAACAATTGATCATGAGATAGAACTTGTTCCCGGGGCTAAGCCGCCTACGAAAACCCCTTATCGTATAGCCCCTCCGGAGCTTGCAGAGCTTCGGAAGCAACTTGATGATCTCTTGGAGTCAGGCTTCATTCGCCCCTCAAAGGCACCATTTGAGGCACCAATCATCTTCCAACACAAGCATGATAGGAGTCTTAGGCTTTGCGTGGACTACCGACCACTAAACAAGTTGACCGTGCGGAACAAGTATCTCATCTCTTTGATTGCTGATTTGTTCGACCAATTTGGGACCGCCAAGTACTTCAGTAAGTTTGATTTGCTGTCAGGCTAATATCAAGTTCGCATCGCGGAGGGCGACGAACCTAAGACGACTTGCGTGACAAGATATGGCGCATTCGAATTCATGGTGATGCATTTCGACCTTACCAACGCACCAGCTACCTTCTCAACACTGATGAATCATATATTCCATGAGTTCCTGAATAAGTTCGTTGTGGTCTATTTGGATGATATTGTGGTATATAGCTCAATTCTTGAGGAGCATGTTGAACATTTGCAAAAGGTGTTAGCCTTGCTAAAAGAGAACCAATTGTATGTTAAGAAGGAGAAGTGCTCATTTGCACAGGAGCGCATTACTTTCCTTGGTCATGTGTTAGGCGAAGGAAAAGTGAGAATGAAGGAGGACAAGATTCGATCTATTCAAGAGTGGGAGCCACTACGACTACCACCAAGCTGCGATCCTTCCTACGCCTTGTAAATTACTATCGTAAGTTCATTAAAGGCTACTCAGTAGCTGCAGCACCATTGACTGACCTATTCAAGAAGGAGCATGTTTGGGTATAGTCAAGGGAGTGCCAGGAAGCCTTCGAGATACTGAAGCTTACCGTGACCCAACATCCTGTTCTTGCACTGCCAGACTTGGTGAAGCCTTTTGAAGTACAGACTGATGTGTCAAACTATACTATTAGAGGAGTGTTGGTGCAAGAAGAACATCTGGTTGCTTATGAGAGCCAGAAATTATCTGAAACGGAGTGTCGCTACACGGCTCAAGAGAAAGAGTTGTTTGTCGTGGTGCATTGCTTTCGGGTGTGGAGGCATTACTTACTTGGATCGAAATTTATGATGAAGACTGACAATGTTGCCGTGTCTCACTTCATGAGGCAAAAGAAGCTCACATCCAAGCAAGTGTACTGGCAAGAGTTGTTAGCGGAATTTGACTTTGAGTTAGAGTACAAACCGGGTTGGTACAACAACGTTGCCGATGCCTTAAGTCACAAAGCGAAACTTGCGGCCCTAAATAAAGTAATGCATAGGAGTGTGCAACAGGTGCAGTCTACCATACATGATAAGATCTGTGAAGGGTTGAAGACCGATCACCAGGCGAAGGAATTTGACCACTAGTTGAAAGTGGCAAGACTCGTCGCTTCTGGATCAATGATGGACTTCTTTACACAAAAGGAAGCCGCATCTTTGTCCCAAAGATGGGGGACCTAAGGAAGAATCTTATAAAAGAGTGTCATGATACTCTTTGGACGGGCCATCAGGGATGGCGTTACACATATGCCTTACTAGAACGGGGTTACTACTGGCCTCGTATGCGAGATGATGTTGCAGAATACGTGAAGACTTGTCTTGTGTACCAACAAGATAAGGTGGAAAGGAATATGCCTCTTGGGCTCTTGGAGCCATTACCTATCCCTAGGAGACCATGAGAGAGTGTCTCTATGAACTTCATTTCAGCCTTGCCAAAAGTGGGAGAGTTTGGGTCGATCCTGGTGGTGATCGACAGATTCTCAAAGTATGCTACTTTCATCCCCTCATAATTACACTATTTAGCAGAGGAAGTAGCTTACTTATTCATGAAGAATGTGGTGAAATATTGGGGTGTGCCTCAGAACATTGTGAGCGACAGAGACTCAAAATTCACGAGAAAGTTCTGGTCAGAATTGTTCAAACTTCTTGGCACCAAGCTCAACTTCTCAACAAGTAGTCATCCTCAGACTGATGGCCAAACCGAGCGGTTTAACGCTCTCCTTGAAGAATACCTTCGGCACTTTGTCAGTGTCAATGAAAAGAATTGGGTGAACTTGCTCGATGTCGCTCAATTTTGCTTCAACTTACAACAAAGTTCTTATTCAAACAAGAGCCCATTCGAGCTAGTAACTGGGCAACAACCACTAACGCTTCATACAGTCGTTGTCGGTTACCAAGGAACCAACCCCAACGCATACAAGTTTGCCAAAGAGTGGAACAAGAATGCAGAAATTATCCGAGCATACCTTGAGAAAGCCGCTAAAAAGATGAAGAAATTTGCGGATCCAAAGAGGAGGCAAGATAAGTTCAAGGTGGGAGACTTAGTGTTGATAAAGCTAAATCCAGTTAACTTGAAGTTCTTTCGTAAATGCAACAAAAACTTAATTCGCAAGTACGAATGACCATTTCCTATCACTGAAAATGTCTGAAAAGTCTCCTACAAGGTGAAACTACCTGAGTCATTTCGCAGATATCACCCGGTCTTCCATGCCAGTGTGTTAAAACCGTATAATGCAGACAAGGAAGACCCCACTCGCAACACTCTGAACCGGCCTGCAGCTACCGTAACGACCGTACCCCAAAGAAAAGTTGAACGTATTGTTGCGAATCGTCATGTCCAAGCATCACCGACCAGGCCTGCGCACATGGAGTATTTGGTAATATGGAAAGGGCTATCCGATGCTGAAGCTAGTTGGGAACTAGGCTTCACCCTTCTCCCATTCGCAGATAAGATTGAAGAATACTTAGCGAACAAGTCGACGATGTCGTTAATTTAACAAGTGGGGGAGTATGTCACGACCATTCGTCCAGCAATGTTTGCATGGCCTTGGTGGTGACACTATTTTGTGTCTTTTTATCTATTGTAAAAATGTAGTTTAGTCGTCAAAGTCTTAGTGGCATTTTTGTAATAAGAGAGTATGACTCCACCAGCACATAAGATATTTTTTTCTGCCAACTGGTAAAAGGTTTATATTCCACCTTGTAGGGGATGTGGTAGTTCACTTGAGTAGGTTGTCTTTGCACCATCTTTGATCACCTGCTCCTCTAAGGAATTTTACTTCTTGTACCTGTATACTGTCTTGTAACCTTTCCCTTTATGCAATAATATTAATTTTTGCTTCTTTCTTTTGCATTGTGGTATGCTTTACTCTTGTTTTTAGGTAATTGTTTGAATAAACTGACTTAATTAACGGATTGATCAAGTACCGGACGGGATTTACCTGATAATGAACATTGCCCATGACAGAAGGACCGGGACGGGTTCCGGTTCCACCTGTTCGAACAGCCGGTCCGGTCGGTTCTGACAACACTAGGTCTCTCTAGAAAATAACTCCTTGGTTTCCATCCTTAAAAGAGATGCGACCTGCCTGACCGACTTCTGTTTAGATAAGGATCACCAACAGCACAACCTGTTGCACTATTGCATAAAACTGAATCAAATAACGCGGTTATCAGCAAAATGCTGTTAAGATGCGACAGAAATTCCATTAAATATTTGACGTGGCGTGATTCGATTTCGTTTTACGCAACAGTCTGCGGTTGCTAGTCCTTGATCCGTTGCTTTCGGCTCCGTACTTGGTCTTATCAGGGTAAGGTGGTATTCTGACAAACGCATTTATAAGTACGGTATAATCTTTTGATAATAATATGTTATTTCCATTTTTTATTTTGATATAAAACTAAGGAATAGTAGGTACTATCGAGATCGAGAGCAAGGCTGGCTGTTTGAAAATCTAACGGTGACAAATTGAACATTCTTTAAATAGTGGACCCTACTTTCTGGTTGCCACCTTTGATTTTTAATCGTGTGGCTTTGCCTCTCGATAGTACCTACTGTCAGCTCTGCTATTTTATATTAAAATATTAAATATTATTTTTTAAATGTGTCGTACTGTCTGCACTTGAATCTGTCCTTCCTCACATATTTCCTCCACCATATGAGACGGTCCACGTACCAAAGGAAATGACTTTGGATATTTTCTTTTATTTCCTAAATTACCCTCTATATAACTCTTTCGAATGATCAGATTACCCTTTAACGTCCTTCCTTATACGGATTGACTCGCGGCTAACGAAAAGACAACAGTATCCCAAGTCCCCCTTAAAATTACCTTAAACTGATCCCGATAAATTATAAACTAATTATAATTTTAAAAAATGTGAATAGTCAAATACGCGTGTTTTTTTTTTGGTAAAGCGTGGTTCGTTGAGTTAAACCAATAAAAAGAAATACGAGATCGGATCACAGCCAACTGCGATTGAACTCTCTCAAAGTTCAATTGCACTAATAGGTTAACACGTGTCCTTTTTAAGCTTAAATAACTGTGGTTAAGATTCACTATCTCTTAGGGTTCAACAATCTAATCTTGATTTTTTTAAAAAAAAGTTTGACCATAGTGTTATGAAATTTTAACCTTAAGATTAATTTTTTGTTCAAAAAAACTAAGATTAGATTGGTAAATCCTAAGGATAATCTTAACCACTATTAATAGGGGTTAAAATAGACACATGTTAAACTGTGAGTGCGATTGAACTCTCCTCGACTTCAATCACGATGGCTATGATTCGATCTTGTCAAATACAGTTAGACCGCAACCACAATTAGAGTTAGTTAGGAGTGGTTAGGGGTTTAGAGTACTGAGCATCAGCTTAAACATGGTAGACTTATCAACTACCACATTGTCATGTGAGAGAATGAAACATGTAACATCCCGCATGAAATGATATACACACTGGCACTGCATGGGGTCGGGTGATGGTGGGATGGGAGTGGTGGTATTAGTGGCGACATTTAGGTAGTGGCAATGAGATAAAGGTGTGGGTGGTGGCGATGAGATAGGAGTGGGAGTTGGGGCAATGCCACATTGGAGGTAACAGTGGTGGGGAGTGGTTGGGGTGGTAGCCAGGGGCGCAGCCAGGATTCACCACCATGGAATGAGGGCCAAGTTTGGGGGGCATCGTGTCTGTTTGTAAAAAATATTTTTTATTTAGAAGTTTGGTGGGGTTAGAGCCCCCGTCCCCTAGATCCGCCCCTATAACTATAAGATTATTGTTTTCTTCAAAATTTCAGGAGGGTTTCAGCCCTTCCTGGCACATGTAGCCCCACCCCTAGTGGTGGCTAGGGGTAGAGTGAGGAGCCATGTGCCCACAGGGCATGAGAGGCAGCTGTCCCTGGAAAAAATGAGTTCAGTGAGGCATAAGCCATGGGGTATGGAGGGCAATTGTTCCTCTTAAACTTTTGAAAAAAAATATTTTATATTATGTTATTTAATTATTTAAGTGGACCTAAACATTGAGTAAGGAGTGCAATTCCTCTTAAACTTTTGAAAACAAAATATATCTTGCATATTATGTTATTTAATTTTTTAACATAACATAGCTATAGGGCAATGAGACAATTGTCATCCATATATAAACAGAGATAAATAATACCTGTAAGATATGTACGAAACGTATGTATGAAATGACCCACAAACTTAGAATCAAATTTATTTTAGGGGCAACACCTTCGAACCCCTTATCCCCTAGATTTAAAATTATTTCGTACTTACCTAATCATTCCGTACAAATTCATCAATAATTACTAAATTTTCAATCTAGCATTGCTTGCCCCTTCAAGAAAATCATGTCTCTATCCTTGGTGGTGGAGGTAGGAGAAAAAAGAGTTTGGAGAAAGATGAGATAGAATTTTTATAAATACCCCTTTTATATAGTAACTCTTCAGAACATTTTAGGAAAATCTATTTTTTGTTTAAAGAAAATAGTATTGAGAACATCTTATTCTCAATAAACGTTCTAAGGAAATATCTTGGCAAATGGAATTTTACAATTCTATTCTCAAGAGTCAACGTTCTTTAGAAATTGTGGGGAAACCATTAATGACGGCATGATTACGACTATTAGGACAGGCGGCTTAACAGGATGGTTATTACTAGGATTGGATGTTCATAAAATTTTAGCAACTCATGCACTGACTCAATTTTCTCTTCAAAGGATGATAGATCATATGAAAAGTCAATCTCCAGGCTGAACATTTCCTTTAAGTAGTGGGGAAGATAGGCCTCCAGATTGAAAATCCAATGACTCCCAAACATTAAGTGAAGTGAGCCCGCCATTTAATGCATGCACGTTAGATTTTCAATCAGGATGCCGATAGTAACTGTTATCAAGAGTTTTAAATCACTTTCCAATTTATTATTCAAGTGTTTTGAGTGCATGTTTGGCATAAAAGAATGCCCGTGTTTTTCGAATTCACTTTTCCCAAAGCTTATCTCTGAGAGGTCTGCCATTGTTTTGGCAAAAGGAACAAGGATAAGCATCAGCCCCAACTGTTGCACTGCCGAAAGAGAAGCGTTATTTGGTGGAACGAATTCCTCGTCGCATGTTTCTCTTGGGCATGGAATTGTCTATGCAGATGCTAGAAACAATGGTCTCGAGCTCCCATTTCGGACATGTGGTGATAAAAAAGAAATAAGTCATTTTCATTAATTTTTTGTCATGTTTTTGACTTCTCTCTACTTCAAATATCTCTCCCTTTTCACCGCCACATGTGGGAATATAGAGTAGAAGCCCGAAACCATTTTGTGGCATTTGCCATAGGCAATCTTTGCCTTTCTCTTGTGAGAAGAAAAGGGAATCCTGACCCTAACGTAACCTCGACAAGATAGGCCAACTCCAGTGGGCAAAGAACATAAAATGATTTTTCTATTGAAGTGGACTGAACCCCAACAAAAAAATATATATACATACAAGTGGACTGAAAACTGACAAGTACAAGGAGATTGATTGAAAAAATAATCTTCTGTCATTTCCGAAAATGGTAGGGGTAATTTCGTCTTTCAACTGAAAAAGATAAACGCATAGTAAAGCCCGTTAAGGCTATTATTGTAATTCCGTCAAATTGTTCTTTCTGTCTCCGTCTCAACGGCTCAACCAGAGCTAGTTTAACTGTTCTTTCGAAACAATCCAAATCACACCAGAAAAAAATTCCCCCAAAACAATCTCTTCACCTTCTTCTCCTTATTTGGAAGAACCAGAATTCCAAACCCTAACCCTAATTTTCTTCAACTCTTCTTCTCATTTCTCAGATCCTACATCCACGGAGATCGGCCATCAATCTTACAAGATTCGATCCATGAAAAAGCAGAAATCCGTTGAGGGTTTCAACCCCTTGGACCTCCTCGCCGAAGAAATTCTATTCGCGATCCTTGACTGCCTCCATGAAAACCCTCTCGACAAGAAATCATTCTCTCTCGTCTGTAAATCCTTCTACATCGTTGAATCTCGTCACCGGAAAACACTAAAACCTCTTCGTTCCGAGCTCCTCACCACGATCCTTACCCGGTATCCTTACGTAAATCATATCGATCTTTCGCTCTGCCCTCGGATCACGGATAATTCCCTAACCGTTATCTCAATTGTCTGTAAACCAACGTTGCATTCGATTGATCTTTCCAGATCTAAGTGTTTCTCGCATGTTGGCCTCTCCAATTTGGTTATGAATTGCTCATTTTTGGTCGAGATCGACCTGTCGAATGGAACAGAGTTGACGGATTCTGCTGCGGCAGCCATTGCAGAGGCGAAAAATTTAGAGAAATTGTGGTTGGTGAGGTGTAAAAGGATTTCGGATATAGGGATTGGTTGTATTGCGGTGGGATGCAGGAAGCTGAGGTTGCTCAGCTTGAAGTGGTGTTTGGGTGTAACTGATTTGGGAGTAGGACTGCTTGCTGTTAAATGCAAGGAGATCCGTAGTTTAGACCTCTCTTACTTACCGGTACTTTTTTTTTTCTTCCTCGAACCACTTTTTTTAGAACTGTTTAGTTGTTTGTTTGATCTGTTTGATGCACTCATTAGTGTAGATTTCATCTTCTACTGCGTAATTCTAAAAATGATATATTTTGCTGTGTTTCACTATTTTCTTTTGTTTATTTGCATTTTTGATGTTCTTGCTTATGTTTTAGTTTTGGATTAAGCTAAGCAAAATTGAAGGTTTCACTGGGATTGATGTTCTATGCTGTAATTAAATTGAAATTTAATTACAGCATAATCATGTCCATTGTGAGCTGTGCTTTTCTTTAAATTAATTTGTATTTTTGGGGTATTGATTGACGTGTTCGTTCATGGCATTAATCATGCCCATTTAGATTTGTTTCCTTTTTAATTTTCTCTTCTTCCTCTGGGTGTGGGGTGAGATACTGAGATGAGTATTATCTCTTTGTTGTTTAATGAGATTGTTTGCTCAGGATCGTAACTTATGTTGGAGAGACATTTTTCTTTAATCGTTGTCATAACTCATAAGTGATAGTAATAATGTACTTGGCTTTATTAAGAAATTGTTGGTATACTTGCTCATGTTATACCCCATGTAAATTGCATAAACGGGTCTCATTTCACTAATTTCTTTCCGAAATTACATTGATAGCCTCTACTTGTGTCCTGGTTTACCTAATTATACCTGATAGTTGATGATCCACTAATCAACAATAGGATGTTATCAGTAAATTGTGTGACAGCACAATTTATTGGAGAGAGAGAGAGGAATCTCAATTTCATGGTTAATTTAGCTGTCTGACATGTGTGACTGCTTTATTGTTAATCTGAAGTTTGATTAGAGTTAGACCTGTACAGAATGGAATAATACAGTGGTAACATGAAGTGAAGTAGCACATGACTACTCAATTGTATTCCTATATTTTTCATGTCCCCTCTTTATGGTGGCAGATTTGGGTAGGATGTGTATTTACACTCATGCATCCAGATTAAAAGCACGTTCATTAATCAAATTGATGGCTGTAAGCGTAGATGTTCAACATGGTTAAATTAGCTGAAGCAATGAAAATTGCTTTTCTATTTCTACAGGGAAACTGTTGCTTCCTTGATGGTGAACCTTCTCTCCAGCTTTTGTAATGTTCATTAAGTCCTTGAAATATTTTCTGGTTGATTTCAGTGGCTACATATGATTCATCTTTACACTGAACAAGTATTTGGTCCTACTTATCTTATTTCTTGCTAATGTACAGCCAGAAAATTTTGTTCAACTGAATCTTTGATGTTTCTATATTGCGCAGATCACAAAGAGATGTCTTCCACCTATCATGCAACTACAATATCTGGAAGATTTGGTTCTAGTGGGATGCCTTGGTATTGATGATGACGGCCTTGCAATCCTCAAAGAAGGGTGCAAGTCGCTAGAGGTACTTATTGGTTCAAACTAGTTGGAAACCACACTATCTCATGTTCCTCCACACGAATATGTCCCACACAGGGACTTCTTTCCTGGGAACAAATCTTTGTTGTTTCGAAAAACTTCATACATGTGATACGTTCCAAAGAAGAAGAAATCACAAATATTAGTTATGATCTGCTTTTGGCATACCTCCTCTCTTATGATTGTTTAGATTGCAATTGAAATTTCTGAAATTGCATATATTTACGAAATTTCAGCCTTCACTAGTTGGGGTATATGTTTTTTTCTTGTTGCTTGAGCAGACTTTTCCAAAATTTCAATTGTTATTTGTGTCTTATCAAATGTACTAAATATGTGGCTTATATTTTTTAAAAAATTTTTTTAACTGCTTTGCATGAGCATTGATTGCAGATGTGCATGTAAAGTGCTTGACACATTCACCCACCAGGGTTGATTCAGTTGGCTAGCATCCCGGGTTTGCTCCTTGTGGTTGTGTGTTCAACTCCCACTCCTCAACTTACCCTGGTGTCTGTAGGGAAAATTCCGAGTGCGTCAGTGCGGACACCCGAAGGGTCTAGTCCTTGCCTCGAAGGGTTTGGGACACCCTCCATTACCCAAAAAAAAGGGTGCTTGACGCAGATAATTAATAAATAGTAGGTGGTTTCTTAGGAGTATAAAACTACCTATTTTCTGATTTACTAAAATAATATGGTTTCAACACAATTCTAAGGAATAATAAATGATCCAATTTTTTTTTAAATATTCTGTGTATTTGGAAATATTGATGCTTAAATGTGCATCACAATATTACATAATGCATAATTTCAAATATTGACTATCGTATTCTGCTTTTTCTATATATGTATGCATCATATATATTATCAGTCAATGGTGTGTGTATTCATACATATAACATATATCATTTAGTGAATATGATCTGTACTATGCAAAAATCAAGCAAATATTAAGAGCTATGGAATGTTATTTTTCCTCTACAGAAAAAAGTTGGATCCTGTTTCAATTTATCAAAGTTTGTATTGACAGAATTGCCCATATTTCATTTCAAACAGACACTTGATATATCAAAATCTCAGAATGTCAGTCATGTGGGTTTGTCTTCTCTAACAAATGGTGCTGGATGTCTACGGCAACTTATCTTAGCATATGGATCTCCTGTAAGTCTAGAACTTTTATGGAAATTTCTCTAATGCTTTGAAGGGTTTCTCATGGCCCATTGTTTACAACTGCTGTGGTGGTTCAGGTCACCCTTGCTCTTGCTGATAGTTTGAAAAACCTTCCCAAGTTGCAATATATCAAATTAGATGGTTGCCTTGTTACATGCTCTGGGCTGAAGGCCATTGGAAATTGGTGTGTATCACTGAAGGAGCTGAGCTTCAGTAAGTGCTTAGGAGTGAAGGATGAAGGTCTCTCCTCTCTAGTGACAAAACACAAAGACTTGAGAAAGCTAGACATCACGTGTTGTCGCAAGATAACTCATGTCTCTGTGGCCAACATCACAGCTTCATGCACCTGCCTCACTTCTCTCAGGATGGAGTCTTGTAGTCTAGTTCCAAAAGAAGCTTTTGTCTTGATTGGACTGCATTGCCCTTCCCTGGAGGAATTGGACCTCACAGATAATGAAATTGACAATGAAGGTATCACCGTGAACCCACTCTGACACATGATAATTATGGTATCTTAGTTACATACTCATGCTATTTGTTTGTGTAGGTCTGAAGTCCATCTCAAGATGTTCCAAACTTTCCAGTTTAAAACTAGGAATTTGCCCGAATATAACTGATGAGGGGCTTATCCATGTTGGCATGTGTTGTCCAAAACTTATAGAGATTGATTTATACAGGTTTGTGACTTTTCAATATCTGAATTGTACATATTACTACTTAGCATTTAATACTACATGGATAGTGTCAGTGAGGCATAGACTTGATTCAAGGAAGGAGCGCCCCAAAGTAGTCGATATGTACCTAGACCTCATATCTTTGTGCATGGGTTGGACCATCCAATCAAGACAAATCTGAGAAGACTCACATTGCATTATATTAGAAAACAGTTACTCCCCCATAGATAGATTACATTGTGAACAATAAGAATTTCAGAAACAAAGGGAGAAATAAATAAATAAAAGGCATTGTCAGTCTCTGTTCCTTTTGTGTTCGTTGCTGTCTCTTTCTTCTTCCTGCAAAATGATTTGCATAAAACAATGATACACTTCAAAGCCCTAAATCTTTGTATATCGAGTGGAAATGTACAAAATAATGTTTTGAAGTCCGAAAGAAATATATTTGGTGATACTTCAGGATTGTGCATTAATTTTGGACCTTTTGCTACATTAAAGTCCTATTAGAAAGGAGGCTGTGTGACGTTTGAAGTTGGTCATTACTTGGACATGTTTTCGCTATAGCACTTGATTAATTCACTTCTTAGTGGCACAAATTTGTTTTTCATAGTTATCTGATTGTGACTCTCTTGTTCAGGTCTGTAGGAATAACTGATTCAGGAATTGCAGCAATTGCTCAAGGTTGCCCTGGACTGCAGATGATTAATATAGCCTACTGTGAAGACATTACGGATAGTTCCTTATTATCATTGTCAAAATGCTCGAGGTTAAACACTCTCGAAAGTCGAGGATGTCCTTTTATCTCATCAGTGGGTCTAACAGCTATTGCTGTGGGATGTAAGCACCTCTCCAAGCTAGACATAAAGAAGTGCTACAATATTAATGATGCTGGAATGCTTCCACTTGCTCATGTTTCCCAAAACCTCAGACAGGTAATCTACCTGTGAAATTTCTTTTTAATTTTGGAACGTTTTAGGGTGATAGTAGATTTTTGGCATCTAATACTAATGATTCATCTATTTCTCTGCAGATAAACTTGTCATATTGTTCAATAACGGATGTGGGGCTCTTAGCTCTAGCCAGCATCAGCTGCCTACAGAACATGACCATCTTGCACCTGAGGGGTTTGACTCCAAATGGCCTGGCAGCTGCCTTGTTGGTATGTGGAGGTCTAACAAAAGTGAAGCTCCACGCATCCTTTAAACCGTTGCTCCCTCGACCACTTCTTGAACATGTAGAATCTCGTGGTTGTGTTTTCCAATGGAGAGAGAAAGCATTCCAGGTACACATCTGTTTTCCCTGTCATGAACTTTGTTGGTATTCATTGTGAACTTAAATTGGTTTTTGTTCTTTACTATAATTATCTGCTACAACCACCTTGACCTAAGTGTGTGACTTACAGGCAATAATAACTCTTGTTCAAAGATTTTGATAGATGTGCAAATAGATGAATGGCTAATCAGTAACCTAGGCATATATTGCTATTGTCCATGCACTTGATGGGCTAATGCTTGAGAATCATTTCTCTTTATGGTGTCCATGCTCTCATAAAACCATTTATCCTATTAATTCTCCCTAGGATATTTAAACACCTCTGGAGAAGTCCCTGCCTATTACATTTAGAATGACAGTTTGTTCTTAAGCTTTTTGTAAGCATGGTATTTAGATCTAATAAGCTTGAATTTGTAATTGTCATTGGCAATAAAAATACTAATTCATTAAAAACTTGTATAGTATTGAGGTTATCCCTATTAAATTTAGAATGACAGTTTGTTCTTAAGCTTGAATTTGTAATTATGGGATTTTAGATCTAATAAGCTTGAATTTGTAAGTGTCATTGGCAATAAAAATCCTAATTCATTTAAAACTTCTATAGTATTGAAGTTATCTTTGTATTATCGACAGGTTGAAGTAGATCCAAAGGGTTGGAAGCTACAGTTGGAAGATATGTCATAGAATTCTGAAGCTCTATTAGATTGGGGATCTCTATTGTCCAACTGGTACAAACTACAAACTTGCAGCTTTGATTTTGAAGTGTTAAAAGGATCTTGATTGAATGGTTAAGCGAGCCATGGCTGGTATAGAGGGGCGTAACATTTGGAGGGTGTGGAATCTGGATGATGGCTGGTATAGAGGGGCGTAACATTTGGAGGGTGTGGGATCTGGATGATGGATATGGTGTCATCTGTAGATTTATAAAGCAATACGGTGAGTTCGATATGCCACCGGACCATAACCTTTCCGTTTAATGAACGTCCAAGATTTAATAAGGTGACTGAGATGTTTGAGTCACCCGGATTTTGGGTTTCGGTCCTACCTAAGAAGCGACCGACCCCATCAATTGATCATACAACTCTGTAAACATTTTAACCATTTTACTGTCTCGTGTATTTTATTTGCTGAACTTTCCAAACTGGAAAGAAGCTGAAGAAAAGGTGGGAAATCAGAAATGATTAATCCTCTCTACAACTCTGCTTGCTTGCGTTCTGAATTATTACCCATGTGTTGAAATTTGATTGGAGTGGTCAGATTGGAAGAGGAACTTGTGGTCCTCTAATCAGAACTCTTGGCTAAATCGGTGCATTTTCAAGTCTCTCTCCTTTAAAAAAAAAAAAAAGAAGTAATGGCCTCAACAGGCTCTAAAGGTAACAGGTAATATAGCAACACATGGCGCAATGTCAGTGAGACTTTGGAAAGTTGGGAGTGGACTAGCATTTCTCAGTGAGCAAATTGGTATGTGATGCATCTTTTCGAGGATTACGTCCTTTGTTTCTTACACCAATTGGACAGTCCTCGGATCTACACCACTCGGATCTACACCACATGGATTTCATATGGTGTAAAATTAGGGAGTATGAAGAGGACCCGAAGGGGCCGTTTGGAATAGTTCACCAGGGATGATTTTTCTTATGCCGATAACTAAAACGACATAAATGCGACTCATTTTTAGGGATTGAAATGATTCGTGTGGGAAAAAATGTTCTCAGAATTCAATATGTGAAACACATTTAAAACAGCGAATTTTTTTTTTTTTTTTTTTAAATGTAAAAACGAATGAGATAGATAGATAGGACATAATTTTAGATATTTTATGACACTTATAAATGTGTTTATGAATATAATTATATTTAATACTTATAATTATTTTATTTATTAATATTTTTTATTAAATTTTTTTTGCATAATTAATTTTGATCAACAATTTTCAAGCACATTTTCTGTATAAAATTAATTATAGAATAATAATTTATAATTAATTATTTTTAAAAATGAGAGAATCAATGGATTGATACCAAACAACCCAAGTGAACCAGCCTATCCTCTGATAGGGTGTGACCCCATTGAAGGGTTAGAAAACACTCTTTCTATGCCCGCAATTAGCTCTTGGGCACCACCCTTTGCATGAGTATGGGAAGACATTTAAGTAGGAGAGTGATAGTATGCACTGCACATTTTATTGGGTGGTATACACCTCTCAAGCTCGTCCCATGTCCTCTTTGCCATCCATTAATCATGGTTAAGATTCACTCATCTCTAAGGTTAAATAATTTAATCTTAGATTTTAGAAAAAAATATATTTAAAAAATAAATAATAAATCATAAGTGAGGTTAACTTTATAAAAATATATTTTTTAAAAAAACTAAAATTAGATTAGTTAACCTTAAAAATAAGTTAGCTTGCATCATGCAAAGATTGGTACCCGAGAGCTAATATCGGGCATATGCTATCTTGGGTATCAATCAGTGTTGTCAGAATCGGACCAATCGGTCGAACCGGAAAAATAGGGAATCAATCTCCTCACCGGTTTCCAAACACCCCAAAAACCAGTTCTAATTGAAAACCGTCTATTATTGTCAACACTGGAAGAAATGACCGATTGAACCAAGAACCAGTGGTAAAATAGGGTGAGAACAGGTCAGAATCGACCATAAACACGGTCAAACAGGGAATCAGCCACTCAGCCGGTCCGATTGTGATAACATTGGTAATCATAGGGTGGGCGGCGAGGCAGTGCAAGATACGGATAAATCTAGGGGTGGGTTTAAGGTTTTGTCCTCTTACAGCTGCTTCCTTCGACATGGCAAATGTGGAGTCTTGCTGTATATGTCTTGAGATTTCTAGATCCTTTGAATCTAATCAGGTCAGCAAAGGGTAATTTACTCATTATTAGCATTTAGCATTGATTGATTGATTGAATTCGGGTAGTGAGACCCACCTTCATGTGCTCCCCCACGGAGGAAGGATAAGTATAATTTCTGCAGTATGGAACACGGCTTCACTCCGTCCTGTGCGCTAGTAATTATAAAAATGTAAAGATGTTCATTTGTCTGTTTCGTTTCCCGATTTTAAAGCGTTACCCCTTTTGCACGAAATCAAGGTGGCTGGTCTTCTAGATTTACTCACACTTAAAATTACTTAATTCTCCCCTTCTCATCTTATTTTAATCAGATCGGCTTTACAGTTACATAACCTGTTAAATATCTCACCAAGGGTGTTTTAAGCCTTTTTTTTCTGTTTTTGGGTGGCCCCATTAGAGCTCTTACAAGTGACAAAGCAGTTAAGGCCTCTACAATAGGAGGCTTTTTTAAGGCCCAGACTTGAAGTCAGATTAATAACAGGAAAATTAATTCCTTCAATATCTAACCGAGGGGTGTTTCAAAGCAATTCTAAAAGTTTTCATTTTCTTCTAAAAACAATTTTTTTTTTCCCTTAATTGTTTTGTTTTGTGTTAGAAAGGTTATCTTGTAACACACACCACATATCGCCCTACACAGATATTTGTTTTATTAAAATGCTAGACCCAAACGGAAACTTCTAAACACTCACTATGGCTATGACATGTCCTTACTTTTCTGATTACTTTTAAAATAGGTTAAGACTTAGAGACCAATAACTTCTTTTAATTTTTCTTTATTTAACTTTTGAGAAAGGGATAGCAATTCCAATGACAAATCTGTGAAGTTTCGTAAAATTTTGAAATCTGCCAATGAGGTTAGCAGGTAGTACTCTTGTTTTATTGTAAGTAGGGGGTGTATTCAAGCCGAGCTGAGCTAAGCTTAAACATCTTGAGTCTTAATCTAGGCTCGAATTTAGTTCCACTTGATTTGTCACTTGAAAAGCTAGGTCCGGCTTGATCTGTTGCTCAAAAAGATCGGCTCGAATCTGGTTAGTTTGGCTTGATTTGTTAAAAAAATATTTTAAAATAAAAATTATAATATTTTTAATTTATACATATAATAATGATATATAAAAATAATATATTATATTTTTATATTTTATATAATATTCAAGCCGAGATGAATCGAGTCGAGCCAAATCAAACAAACCTTGACACGAGCTCAGTTTAAACACATTTCAACTCGATGAAAAATGAGCTCAACCCGGCTTGATATAGCCAAATTTTTTAGCTTAAGCTCGGCTTGATCGAGCCGAACATAGCCAAACCAAGAATTGTAAGGGTGAGTATGCTTAGCATTCCTCTCCATTTTTAAAAAAGAGGAGTGCTAGCCCTACTCTAAGGGCATATCGAAGAAAAAGTATGTACATTTAATAAAAGAGCAATAGTCACCTCCTCGGGTGAGGAGGGGACTATTGCTCCTCGCTCTCACAATCACTTGGAACTATGGTTAAAAAATTAACCATCTCCTATGGTTAATTTTTTTTTAATAATTTTTTTCTAAAAACCAAGGGTAGATATGTGAACCCTAGGGGTGACTCAAACTTAACCATAGTTAATAGGAGAAAAAAAGGCACACGTGGTCCCAAGAAGAGGGGACGAGACGGTAAGTCACCTCCTCGGCCCGAGGAGGTGACTATTTTTCTTAATGTTAATGAAATGGACAACTTGTTGGCTGAGGCGGCTGAAAGTATGAATGCCAGAGAGTAGGGCTAGCCCTCCTCTTTAAACAAAAAAACGTCAATGTCAAAAAAGCCATAGAAAGAGGGAGGACAAAACCGGTCATTTAAACGGAAAGATTAGGGCAATTAAAGAGCCTCCATGGCTCCACAATCAGGCTTCAGCCGCCTCTCTCCTGGGGCCAGCCATTCATGTTCACAAGGTTTGACCATAATTTTTCCCACAGTCAAACTCTCCCTTACCTTCTCAGAACTTGCCTGGAGTCCTTACGCAAGACGTGAGCTTTTTCACATAAACACATCTCTTCTCTTTTTCTCTACACCCCCAACCTCTCTCTCTCTCTCTCTCTCATGGCTTCTTCAACTGGGAGCTTCTCTTCAGACTATAATCCAGACTTCTCTTTCTCAGCCCAGTTCATGACTTCCTCTTTCACCGACCTTCTCGCCGGCGACGATGACACTGGCAATCAGAATCAAGAGAGAATTACGGTGAGAAGGGGACTTTCCGATCGTATAGCTGATCGAACTGGTGCTGGAGTTCCAAAATTCAAGTCAATTTCTCCTCCTTTACTACCCATCTCTCCTCCTGCTGCTTCTCCTTCTTCTTACTTCGCTATTCCCCCTGGTTTAAGCCCTGCTGAGCTCTTGGATTCACCTGTTCTTCTCTCCTCTTCTAATGTAAGTAATAAACCCCTTTATCTTGTTTTTTCATTATTACACAGCTTATACTTTTCTTATAATCAATCTTTCCATATATGTATGAAGATAAAACAAGATTATAAACTGAACCCAGGTTCCTACTCTTATCTGTTTTTAAATCTTTTATGAGCTATTTCTGTCATGGATCACTGGTTTCTTTTGTTTTTGTTTGTTAGATTTTATGGGCGTGTCATCAAACTCTGCCTGACCTTTTGTGTGTATGTTTGTTTAGATTCTTCCATCTCCCACTACTGGGACATTTCCTTCTCAGGCTTTCAATTGGAGGAGTAATTCTAGTAGCTACCAGCAAGGTATCAAGCAGGAAGATAGAAAATACTCTGATTTCTCTTTCCAGCCGCAAACAAGGCCTTCTACCACATCTGCATCGATCTTTCAGTCTTCTACGAACACGGATTCAACGGTATATTTAAACCCATTCATATCAATTCTCTCTGTTTTCATTTCTCTTTTTGCTAATTATCAGAACTACTACTACTTCTTTCTTTTGGTTATTGATTTTTGCATTTCTGGGAATCCTCTAGTTATGGTTTGGAAGCATGACTTGTAATTCATTTACAGGAACAAACATTGAAGGGACAAGGACAAGCATGGGGTTTCACAGAACCCACCAAGGAAACTGATTTCTCATCATGGAAGAGCAGCGTGAAATCCGAGTTCGATCCTCGGCAGAATTTCTCTCCCGAGATTTCCACCATACAAGCTAAAAGCCAAAGCAACGGTGGATTCCAACCGGATTATAATCAGAACTCTCAACCTTCTCAATCTCTCAGAGAACAGAGAAGCTCAGATGATGGATACAACTGGAGAAAATACGGGCAGAAACAAGTGAAAGGAAGTGAAAATCCGCGTAGTTATTACAAGTGCACTTATCCAAATTGCCCCACAAAGAAGAAAGTGGAGAGATCTGTAGATGGACCAATTACTGAGATAGTGTATAAGGGAAGCCATAACCATCCCAAGCCTCAATCTACTAGAAGATCTTCAGCCTCTTCTCAATCAATTCAAGCTCCTGCAGCCACCTCCCCAGAAATTGAAGCCGTTGTGACGCCAGAGAATTCTTCAATCTCGATGGGTGATGACGACTTCGATCAAAACTCTCAAAGGAGTAAATCAGGAGGAGATGAAATTGATGAAGATGAACCTGAGACCAAAAGATGGTAGGCTTAGTAACATAATCATTGAAGAAGCATAGCATGATTGGTTTATTTATTTTGTTCATATGAAATTGTGAAATGGGTTTGATTCGAGTTCTGTTTTTCAGGAAGAAAGAGAATGAAAATGAGGGCATGTCAGCCCCTGGGAGTAGAACTGTGAGGGAACCTAGAGTTGTTGTTCAAACAAGAAGTGATATTGATATTCTTGATGATGGGTATAGATGGAGGAAATATGGACAGAAAGTAGTAAAGGGGAATCCCAATCCAAGGTAAGAAATCTTCCATCTTTTCCTAATTTTTAGAAAGAATTCTAGTTTCCAGTTTCTGTTTTGTGTCAATTAATCTATTTATTTATCTATCTGTCTGCCTTTAGACATATACTAGCCTAATTTTCCTTTGATGGGTATATGCTCCAATCTCAATGCTTTGATACACTGTAAAGTTTTTTCTCTATACAAGTCAAAAAAGATAGCCAATTTCCTTTTCAATGTTTCCTCATAGTGAAGTTTCTTGAGTCCATATGCACCACAAGGGGATGATATTATTTATGGGATTTACCCTCCTTTTAGTAAACTACATTCAGAATTGTCAAACTTATTTTCCTGAATACAGAATGTTTTGGTGTTAGGTTACTAATTCTTTTGGTTCTCATTTACAGGAGCTACTACAAATGTACAAGTGTGGAATGTCCAGTGAGAAAGCATGTCGAGCGAGCATCTCATGATATGAGGGCGGTAATCACAACCTATGAGGGGAAACACAACCATGACGTTCCTGCCGCTCGGGGTAGCGGCAGCCATACAGTCAATAGGCCATCGCCTGATAACAACAACAACAATGGAGCCATGGCTATAAGGCCTTTGGCCGTGAACAATCACTCTAACCACACGGCAAGCAACTCCCTTCGTAGTATAAGGCTACCTACATCAGAAGGTCAAGCACCCTTTACACTAGAGATGTTGCAGAGCCCGGGGAGTTTTGGATTCTCAGGATTTGGAAACTCGGTGGGGTCCTATATGAACCAAGAACAACACACTGAGAATGTGTTTCCTCGAACCAAGGAAGAACCAAGGGACGACATGTTTCTCGAGTCCCTGCTATGTTGAAATTGCTTAATTTGGAGAGCTATGGATCAAAATCTAAACAATAAGATGAAAAATTCGCGTTATCAATTAGATTGGTTTGTTTACTGTATATTTTTAGAGATTTGGTCCTGTAAATTTCATATGATATGAAAAAAGGAGTTAGCTTCATTTGTTCATTTGTTTTGAGGCCATTTTTAGCTTAGAATCCAAGCCTCATCTTCTTCTATTTGTATCACATTTTAGTAGTAGAAATAAGAAAATGGATTGAGAGACAAAATACAGTTTTGTTTTAAATTTTTAAAAATAATTGTGCAAATACTACATTTTGGGCTACACTAGCTCTGAAGTAAAGGGTAAAATAGTCATTTAACATGACCTCTAATATAAATAAGTGTGTACTTTAGTCGGTAATACTTTATTATTTATTAAGATACTTCTTATCTTATCTATAAATGAAGGTTTGAACGAGTCAAAGATTTGGAGCGGGGGTTTTGGTTGGTGAGTAGGTTAGTCAACTCATCTATTAGAGGGGACCTCCAGTCACGTGGCTCTTTCGGGTTCCATACAAGTTGGCCCTCATTCCCTCATTTAAGGGTTAGTATTGTAATTTGCTGTTTTATTTGAATGTGAGAACAAAGGAGAATAGCAAAAATTATTTGATAAAACGGAGACATTACTTGAAGAACACGACTCACTACAATAGTGGTTGAGAGTGGCCCTTCAAGGTCCCCCACCGACTTTAAAGATGGCTTCTTCCCATCACTATCCTATCCACACGGGATCCTTTAGGGTTTAGGGTTGTAGCTTGTTTGGCTTTTTTTTTTGGTTAAAAAAAAAGGGGCTCCGGAGTGTCGTCACAGCCCCCTAGGCACTGGCCTCGGGTTAACGGGTTGGCGTCCAGCTTTAAGTCTGCCCATAGCAAGCACCTACTACTCGAGTACCAATGGCCCCCACCTTCAGTCTCACATTGCTAGGTTTCAAGACTTGCAGTCAGGGGGCAAGCCTGCAAATGCCATCTACAACACCTCCACAGGGTCGAACTCGAGACGCCTAACGTGGCACGGAAGGCGTGAAGCCACTAAACCACCCCCTTGGTTGGTAACTTGTTTGGTTAAGTCCTTACTCTTAAGGCATTATCTACTTTCAACTAAAAAATAACACCCGTCTTAATTTTAAATTAAAAAAGGAAAATAGTTAGCGTACCCGTGATTCTCATTTTGTAACGGAATGACCGGTCCTCATTAGTCCACACCCTAATTTTAAATACTTACTTACTGTGGTTAAGATTCACTTACCCTGGGGTTAAGCAATCCAACTATGGTTTTTCAAGGAAAAAAAAACGAAAATCTTGGTTAAGCTTAACCAGATTTAAAGGAGTATTAAAAGGGACAAGAGGATATGGAGGCTAAGATATGAAAATCAACACCTATCACTACTTTAATTTTTGCTTAGGGCCAGCACTGGTCACTAACAAGACTAGTAAAATCCTCCCAAAAAACATTTAAAAATAGGCCACGGATGCAACCTGACTGTTGCAAACAAAAAAAATGGTAATAGAGGTTGTCCCAAACCCTTCTATGCATGACTAGTCCCTTCGGGTGACCACACCGACCCACTCAAAATTTTCCTTACAGAAAATTTGCAAACTATAGAAGATTTTGAAGTGTAGCAAAAAATGGAAAAATTAGGGCATTAGGGTAGTGTTGTAGGGAGCATCTGGACCGTACGTTTAGCCACCAATCATCAATCCACACTGTTCTGTTCTAACAAATAAACAAATAAATTTGGTTATATATGGCGGTGCTGGATAACGAAAGCTTGGTAGTACTCATCTTGATCAATAATAAAATAAAATGGCAGAGTAAGATGCGTGTTAGCTTGAGATCATGTGTTTAGGTCCTCTAATCTAATGTGTAGAGTGCCAAGACTGAATTCCTGCCACCCGACTTCATAGCGGACTTTAGTCCGGTCCATTAAAAAAATTATAAAAATGTAAATTTAAGCCCGGCCCATTGACACCCCTACATTTGTATAGCTGGCCCCCTCCTTGTCTCCTAGGTGAATTTGGATCTTTCTTTCGTCACGGACGGAGATGATAAACGGGTGGACTTTAGTCCCGTCCATTAAAGAATTATAAAAATTTAAATTTAAGCCCGGCCCATTGACACCCCTACAAGTGTATAGCTAGGCCCCCTCCTTGTCTTCTTGGTGAATTTGGATCTCTCTTCCGTCACGGACCCGAGATGATAAACTGCGGACTTTAGTCCAGTACATTTAAAAAATTATAAAAATGTAAGTTTAAGCCCGGCCCATTGACACCCCCACAAGTGTATAGCTGGGCCCCTTGTTTCCTTGAATCCTTGGTGAATTTGGATCTCTCTTTCGTGACGGACCTGAGATGATAAACGGGCGGACTTTAGTCCGGTCCATTAAAAAGTTATAAAAATGTAAGTTTAAGCCCGGCCCATTGACACCCCTACAAGTGTATAGCTGGCCCCCTCCTTGTCTCCTTGGTGAATTTGGATCTCTCTTTCTACCCGAGATGATGCATTTCATCTATGTCTCACAAAGTCTATGACACACACACACAGTCTATCATGCCTTTCCCCAAGTGGGAGGTCTTGGGTTCCATTTCTCACTCCCCCTTTGGGGCCAACACCACACGGGTTTACCTGGACTTACCTAGTGTGGCGGGTTGCGGGCTCACGTCGCATCCTCGGGGATTAGTCCTGAACCAAAGGGTTGGGGACACCCCGAGTTTCCAAAAAACATGTCTAGGAAAGATATTGATAATTTACCATAATCGGGTTCGCCCAAACCACTACGCTCGAGGAACATTAATCCTATGCAAGAGGAATTTGGTTGGAAAAGGCTGTAAAAAGTTTATTTGTCATCCCACTTTAGCATTTAGGATTATGGTTAAATTCTAAACCGAAATTTTAAATAATGTATTTTATTTGTTCAAGCAGGCAAATGACTTAGCTCAACCTAATTGAAACTTGACATTTTTTAGCCCAGAATACAAATGATCAATCCGGGTTCTAAGTTTTACAATATAATACTAAAAACGTGACTTAATTGTTCCACTATTCTTTATTTATTTTAATAAGTTAAGGGAATAAATTAAATTTGGGAATAGAGTATCTTATTAGGTTTGGTTTTCTCCAAAAAGTTTTTTTTAAAGAGGCTACATTCCGGGGGGTTGTAGCCCAGTGGTCACTTGGACGAACTGTAAACCCGAAGGTCTCAAGTTTGATTCACTGGTTCCCCTCAATAATGGTTGCATGGGGTGGGGTATTCCCTATGTTAGCCTGAGGGACTAGTCTGAGCTTTCAAGGCTTAGGACATCCACGGTATAAAAAAAAAAGAAGGTATAATCATAACAAAAAGGCCAAAAAAAAAAAAGTAGTTACAATCCATCAGCAACCACGGAAAATCATCTCTCTCCACAAAAAAAAAGAAGAAGGTATCTATTAACTAAATATAACGCAGGGTTTTTTCTCCCCTTCTCCTTTCGCCATGTAGGACTACAATGCTATCACACATGCCACGTGTCAACTAGAATTTTTTTTTCTCCAAACTCTGGTTGTTGGAAGTGACACAACTCTTCCAGTTTCTCCAAGACTCTGGTTGTTGGAAGTGACACAACTCTTCCAGTGTGACTGATATTTCTTCTTTAATTCCCACACACGGCTCCTCTCAATATGTCCTGAGTCACGTTCATCTTAATCATTTATTATATATTCCCTACTAAATCTCCCTCTTATCTATAAGTGTTTTAAAAAAATAGGCAACAGTTTCATTCCTATCCCCATGAAAGTTGATCTTTCTTCTTTAATTCCCACACACGGCTCCTCTCAATATGTCCTGAGTCACGTTCATCTTAATCATTTACTATATCTTCCCTACTAAATCTCCCTTTTATCTATAAGTGTTTTAAAAAAATAGGCAACAGTTTCATTCCTATCCCCATGAAAGTTTACAAAAAAAACAGTTATAATTTTAGGGGATTTTGATAAGAGAAATCTATCTCAATCTCTCTCACGTTTTTCTCTCTCAATAGTAGCTTAAGAAACTAGGTAACTGTTTACAAAATCAGTTTAACATCTCCCTATTTGTTCTTCTCATCGCCGCTGTGCCTGAGTCCGGAAAGTTTATCATCAAAGTTCAAAGTGCTTGAACATGCTCTATCAGGTGATTCTGGACCCTTTAAATTTACTATCTCGTGTAGTGATAGGTTTTTTCATGTTTCAAAGCACAAATTTAACATATCTGTCTTTTGATGAGATTGTATATTTAACATCCCATGCACTGATAGGTTTTCTTATTTAATTTTATTTTGGTGGATTAAAGAAGCCAATGTGGGTTTATTCAGTCCCCAATGGCTGCTAATTGCCAAAAGCTTTACCTTTGATTTTTTTGTTAATTGAATCTGTCTTTTTTCTGGGTAGTGTTAGAGGTGGTGGGTAGCTTGGCCTACTGGGTAATGTAGACACTGCACCTAATCTGGACCGTTCATTTAGTAGGAACATTTTGGGATTGATTTGGTCAAGGCATTCACAGGTGCAGAAGATTCAAATATGCTTTAGGAAAGGTTTCACGAAATCAAATTGAGACAGAAAAGCAACATGAGGGCATGGTGGCTCCCACATGACCCTCTTTGAAATCAAGATCTACCAAACAAACTGTGGTTAAGAACCCAAATGTTTGGGCTAATATTTCCTCCAAGTAATGTAAGAGATTGAGGACGGGATATCAACCCCATAGTTCGTCCAATGTCTTTCCCATAGGTCATTAGTTAGATAGTTGGATCGTGATCAATTTTCCTATTGAACTGGCGCCCACAAGTCAACACGTGTCCCTTTTGTACCAAATTATAGGACGTGTATCCTGTCCGGGTTGCTCCATTTACTACTGCATTTTATTTTAAATAAAATCATAATATTATTTAGTATCTATGTTTATTATATATTAAATATTATAATAATTTTTTTTAATTTATTAATAGTATATTATTTATTATTTATGAAAGCATTGAACAAAATATAAACACATTTATTTAACTTAATGGCTTGATTCTATGTTTATGAATTAGGAATTTCATAGTCGAAATGAATGTACATGCATTTAAAAATGGCAACATACGATTGCGACTTTACAAATATGGATGGGGAGGATCAGTTACAATAAATACATCAATCTTTGCAAATGTTATTCTAAGCGAATGGAATAAACAGTCATACAAACAGTAAGTAATTGTTGTTTTTTGACAAAATTTATTCATACCCAAAATCGAAATACCGAAATTTAATTCAATTTCAATTATCTCAGGAAGAAGATTACCTTTTGCGCGGATAAAGATCATATGGATGTATTCTCTATTGATACAATATTTATTTGATTATTTATCGTTATTTTTACTAAAATTCTATCAATTAACTCTATTTCAATTACTTTTCTTCACAGTATCAATCTGACTTACGTGTAAGACACATTATGAAGAAATGGAGATGTGTAGCTAAGTACCGGTAAGTACACTAATGTAAACATTTTTATAATTTCTAATATACACTTATTATTTTATTTAAACTTTTCTTTGTACAATTATTCTCAGGAAAAAATTAGATAAAAGGATTAAGAAAAAATTGAAAAAGGTATTTCTTAATACTTTTATACAAATTTAAATTTATTTATTTATTGGTTCATTAACCTTTAACTAAACATCACGATATTATTATATTTGTGACAGTTTTACAAAACAAGACAAAAAATCTCAACATTAACAGGTGATATGTATCTTTCTTCGACAATATCAACAGTACTGAAATTTGAACCATCCATACCAGAAGTTAAGCGCATTTTGGAGTGGTTTGTATTCATTTCAATTGTGTTTATTTATATACTAATCTCAACATTATTTGATTACCTTATATATTATGTTTAGGCTACATGTTGAAGGTGGTATAATTTTATTAAATTCATCGCGTAATGTTGCATACGATTCTGGTTCAAAATTTCCGGCAATCGAAGATAAAGTGCCTATTAATGATCTAATTACGGCATCGTCTACATGTCCATCACAGGTATTGTAGTTGAATTATAGATTCATTCTCATTAGTTTTTTGTTCAATGAAAATTTATTTTAAACGTGTTTGTAATACAGGCCACCTTTTATACCATCAAAGGAACGATTGTTCGCGTTGACACAACATAACCTTATTGGTATAAAGCATGCATATTGTGCAAGAAAAAGATACACGTGAATGGAGAATTTACATCATGTAACTATTGCAATATACCCAACCCAAGCGTTATCTTCAGGTATACATTCTTAATTTGATTAGTTTAATTCTAAATAAACATATTACTATTGCTTTCGAAAAATGTATCAGATTTTGTGTCAAAGTTGATGTCCAAGATTTTTCAAATCAAGCATCGTTCGTTTTGTTTAACAAAGAAGCAGAATATCTTCTTGATTGTACATCGTTGGATTTTCAAGACTTGAACCTATTGGTAAACTTTCTACTGTATTTCACTTTATAAAATTATTTTAGATGATATTTATTGACGAGACATTTATTTATTCAGGAAAGTGAAAGCAATGATTTAGATATAAAGTTAATGAGATGTATGATGAAAAAATATTGGTTCCAAATCGATTGACTTCAGAAAATCATCGATTCATCACGATGCAAGGCTTCACGGTATCAAACATTAAAGAATGTAACCTCACTGAGTCTGATATGAAACTTCATCAAAATGTAATTTTTATTAATCCATCTTTATTTCATACATAACTATTATCTACTCATACATAATTTTTTTCCTTATTATGAAACAATTTCATTTTGTATTCTGATTTTATTTACGTATGTGTCAGCAACGTAAAAGAAAAAATTTGGATGATGAAGGAACAAGTAATTGTAATGTACCTTTGATTCTTTCAAGGTAATAAATTATATAAATCTATGTCTATATATCTGTTAGCTTATATTAAAATACATAATATTTTTTTATTTATAAAGATATTACTTAATAGTCACTCACATAAATTATTTTTTTCCTTTGTGCAGTGATAACAATGTCATTGAATCGTCATCAAAAGAGCATGAATATTGACCGTTTATTTCAAAATGTTACAAGATTGGAGAACATCTTTAGTCAAAAAACAAATGATAGATAAACTTTTATTATGTCAGCCACTTATTTATTTTTTAAAGGACTTAGTTCCATATGAACAAACAAATATAATTCTGTTTCCTTTGAACTTTTTTATTCATAATAATGTTTATGGTGTTCTTAATAAAATATTTGTTTTATCATTGGTATGGATTAATCTTTGGATATCTTATGTTTCATATATGTTCTCAACATGAGATCCTTATAAATTTAATGTGTTAAAGTGTTAGTAAAATTATGTTAATGCTATCAACGCTTTTTTAATTAACTTTTTTTGGTACACAAAACAAGTCTTCCTATTAATCACACGTGTCATAAGTTGGGTAAGTGCAATCTCATATTTACATCAAGGATGTCGTTGAGTATTTTTTTGATTATGATAATACATAAATTATGTTTTTTACACTATATACCTATTGTGGAACAAAGCATGTTGTAATACTTTTATTTATAAAATATTAAGTATTTATTAATATATATTCTCTCTCTTTTATCATATTCCTTCTCAAGAGTCTGATCTTATCCCGTGCATCGCACGGGGTGTTCGCTAGTAATCTTATAGAGCAGTGATAGGCGTACCCATGAAACCTATTTACAAACCTAAGGCCGGACCTCATTGATCCAGCCTCCTCCTCTTAAATACTGACCAACTGTGGTCCAGCTCCTCGTAAGAGAATGTGGAGGGCGCATATCCCGTGGCCTGAGATAGCACGGGGCGAGGTGCCTGTGTTGTCGTCGGGCGTGAAGCCTGTGGAGCAAAAGGACGAGGAGCCTACAGTGCAGAGTACAGCCTTTGTGACTGTGCTAGCCCTGAAGGTTGTTATGGAATATTCCTAGCCCTCTTATCCGCTGAGCCATTGGACTAACCTCTAACACTCTCCCTTCTCCGGAAGAATTCTTTTAAATTCGCCTCTGCCAACTGTGCTTTATCAACAACCTCGGAATAGGTCTCATGCCTAAACATAGAGACTCTGTCCTTGATGTAGGTCTTCAACCCCCTCTCGAACGTCCGTGCCTTCATAGCCTCCGTAGCTATAATGTGAGGAGCGAATCTAGACAACTCCAAAAATTTGACCTCATACGCGGCCACCGACAAATTACCTTGCTCCAATGTAATAAACTCAACTTCCTTCTTCTCTTTCATTCCTACCGGGAAATACTTCTTGTAAAAGATGTCAAGAAATTCTTTCCAAGTCCACTCTTGACCCATTTGGATCAAATCCCGAGTCCTAACAGCGGACCTCCACCAGTGGTCGGCCTCACCTTCTAGCATAAAGGCGGCCCAGGTGACCCTCTCTGCCTTAGTGAGCAACAACACTGAAAACAACTTCTCCAGTTGTCTGATCCATATCTCTGTCACCAATGGATCAATGCTATCACAGAATACCGGAGGTCTCATATTCCGAAAGGTCTCTCTATCCCTGCTAGTGCTATATTTGGAGGAGCAGCTATGAGTGCCATAGTAGGAGGAGGAGTAGCAGGCTGCCTAGCTGCTAGCATAACCAAAGTCTCGGCTATAGAAGCAAAAACTTGAGCGAAGTCAGGTTGTTCATCATCCGAGGGAGTATCACCTCCATTCCCCCTTATATTATATCCACGATCCTGAGCACCGCGTCTCACGATTAAATCCTGAGAACAATAGTACATCATGATCCTAACTTGGATATATGTTCAATAACCATTTCAACAATCACTTAATATTAAATAAATACGTAATAATACATCGAAGTATACATAGTAATGTTGGACATAATGCCCAGAAAAGTCATTTAGATTGTTAGAACCTTATTAATTTAATTAATAAATGTTTCTTCTTAATCTATTGTGTATTCATTATGGGTAATTGACCATGATCATGAGATGATCTATACGATATGAGATATCGATAAAGGTCCATATGATATATCGTAGGAAATTTATGTGATTAGATTATCACAGGTAGATATAACTTTCTGGTTCCTTATACCTTATATAGTCACAGCTATGGGTGAAGCTGATCACTTCACTTATATGGCTGCCAGAATGCTAAGATGTTCTCAATAGTTGAGATATAGTTCTATCTCGAACTATTGTAGTGGAGACTACACATCAGAATATGGGTGCTTAAATGTACACTGACTGATTGCATTCAATGAGAGACCTCTTGCATAAACATACTATCAGATAGTTGGTCTCTCATTCACATTGAACGGTTTCGATGGCCCTTAGATCTGATGTGTTCATCTATGACTGGGTAGTGATCTGACTGTTTTGATTTCACCAACGTATTTTCTAACTTAGGGAATACAATACAGTGACAGTTGGATAGTCAGAAAGTTGTTTGAGTCATGATGAATTTCAAACAAGAAATCCATGCTCATTAATTTGAGAGATTATCCAAGTTCCGGGTAAGACAGTTGATTAAGTTCAAATCCTGCGCAGGTGATTTTGAAAACAAAATAAGTTTTGAAATATACTTTTATTAAAAGATATTATACTTATAAAAGGATTTTTTCAAAATGTTTTTCATGAGAAATTGTTTCTCATGGCTTAATCATAAGTCTTGGAAATCTGGATGATTTGCAATGGGCTATGAGTTAGATAGTATGTCAATCTTGAAGGCCCATTAAGGATAATGTAATTGGAAGGATAAATCGAATTTAAAAGTTCATGTGGCGGGATCCGTAATGGTTAATGTTCATACACTAGGATCCAATTACAACATGAATATCTTACGTCACTTGCAATTCTGATGTAATTCCCGTTTAGGGTCAATGGGATAACATTAGATAAGCCAGGGTAAGAATATCCCAGAGCAATCTGTGGAGGTGCTTACATAAGAAATACAAACTCAATAATTAATTAAAAGTTAATCAATTATTTTAAGTGATTAAAAGTTAATCATTTAATTAAATAGATTAATAGTTAATCTATTGTTTACATTAATTGTTAATTTAAACTAAAGGATTATTTTAGTAATTGTTTGATTAACATATTTAAAGGGGAAATGGGTTTGACCCATATCCATAACCCCATCAAAATGGACCTTTAATATAGGCCAAAGCCCATGAGTTTAAACCCTAGGGTGGGGCGCCCACTTGAGGAATCCTAATTGAATTAAGATTTGTTTAATTGAATAATTATTGAAATATAATTTATTTTATTATGGAATTAAAATTCAAGTGTTGGATTGCAATTAGGATTAAGATGTTATTGTAATTAGATTACAATAAGGAGTTTTAACTCCTCAAATCCCACGCCCCATAAAAGCTCACGCCCCCCCTTGTGGATTCCTAGTTTGACTAGGTTTCCTACTTTGGTGTAGGATGTTGTCTTATTCTTTGTAATTAAGGAATCCTCTTATAATAGAGACTCTTTAATTAATAGGATTACTATAACTAAAGTAGTTGTAGATTAAGTAGGAGTTTATTTAATTAATAATAAGAGTTATTGTTAATTAATAAATCCTACTAGATAATATCAAGTTGGAGTAGGATTAGGATAAGATCCTAGTCTATAAATACCCCAACACCTTAGACCATTAAGTAGAATTCTCCAGAATTTTTTCTCTCCTCTCCTCTCTCTCTTCAAACCGTGAGCCTTATGGGAGACCCTTAGGGATTTTCGTGAGCTATATTGGTGGTCCTAGTTGGGTTTTGCAAATCTAGAGTTTTGAACCTTAGTATTATTGGTGATAAAAGGTCTACATCATTGATCCATCTTCTTCCTCTTGCTTCTATAATTCCAAAGGAGATCCTAAAGCTTCGTGAGATAGCGAAGAATAAGGATCGAGCTTCTAGTATTTTTTCGGAGAAATCTCTACAAAGAGTTCTGACGGTTCGAGTGGATTAAGCTTCACCGATGAAAAACATTCACCGAGATGATATGACTAAAACTCTTTGATAATTTTGATGCTTTTTATGGTGTTAAGATCTAGGGGATCCAGTTTACGCATAAATTTTTATCCGGATCCCCCTTCAAGTAATAGTATAAGCATACAAATTGTGGTTCCTAGCGTAAGACACTAAGTATGGTTGTGGGTTTAATCAGTTTTGACTAAGACTAAATAATTAGTATATACTTGGAATACGACTCTTTTCTAATGCCTAATGCATTATTTCAATCATGGTATCAAACTCTAAGTGACCCTAAAGAACCTAACGCTTAGGCTCTGATACCACTACTATCGCACCCCAAAATCCCCCCTAAGAGTTAGGTGAGATTTTAGACGTGACTAAACATAACCTGACAAACCATCCTGTAATATACAAGACACATACATAGCGAAAACGTATAAATCAAAGTGCAGAAACATAACTAAAAATTTTCTCTTTCTATACATGATCAGTATTCCAAGTTTATACACAAAATATCAAGTGCTAGAGTGGACATGCCCTGCCCACTCATCAAAATATAAAATCACAAAAACTCTCTCTCTCTCAATAGTTATCTGGGTAGGACTAACTATTTAGGTCTCTTGCCTCCACCCGAGGCTCTATTATAGGCTCCACATGAGGCTCCTCCTCACCATAATCCTCCTCGATCCAAGGATTCGGAGCACATATATCAAATGGTGTACCTACCGACATCAATAGGTACGGCTGAGTATTGAATACTCAGCGAGCACAAACTACTAGCTAACAATGGTAATAACATAATTCAATTCATAATTTCAAATTAAACAAACATGATGACAATGATATGCATGAGACTAAATGTGGAAACTCCATATAAAACTCGTGCTCATAATTCATAACTTGTTCTTAAAAATATCTTTTCGTGTTTTCAAAACTTGTTTATCGTGTTTAAAATCACATTCTTGTCTCGTTAGAATCATGTTTGTCTTGTCTTGCTTGTCATGTTGTGCTTACCTTGTCTTGCCTTGTCATGCTTATCTTGTGAGCCGGATGTTAGTGCCCATAAATGACTGTGAGTCAGGTATGTAAATACCCTTCATCGAATTCTTGAAAGCAAATTATGAGCCGGGTATGTAGATACTCTTCAATGAAAATAGAAAAGACGCACCAACATCATTGACTGGCCCAATGTCCGACTTTGTCATGCTTGCTTGTCTTGTTTTCTTGAAGCCAGATATGACATATCCTTGAATATGCCATATCCTTGACCGACCCAAAGTTTGGCTTTATCATGTGTTTCGTGAAATCACGTGTCTTATCTTGGTTGATTTTCATAGACTTATAGTTAGGGAATTCGGTTCATGCATGCATGCTTGTGCGTAGTGCATTGTGAGCATCATATTGACATAAAAACACTTAGAAGAATAACATATATCATTCCATAAATTTGAGAGAACTTAGATAGAACCTATAGAGGCATATTAGCAATTTGATAATTTGGGGAAAAACCTTAAATAATGTTTTCATATTCAGAAGCCTAATTCCATACATACATTCCAACATTCATATTTTATTAATTCATATCATACTCATTTATCTACACATTTTAGGTAAACATGATTGATTCAAGAAAAGAGGAAACATTCAAGCTCAATCCAACATTCATACTACAAAAACCTGAGTTTTGGATTTAGGTTATTACTAAGCTAACTAGAAGGGTGTATTAACCTCTTGAGAATAAATCCTTAGATTGAAGAAGCCCTTGAGTGAGAAACCCAAGCTATATGGGGAACATCCAACCTTGAAGATAAAGATCCTAACTTGAAGAAGATGATCCAGGCCTTGATTTGAGCTCGACTTGCTCTCCAACCCAAAATCCCTTTTAGGAATCCCTACACTTCTCCCTTCTCCTTCCAAAATCTTATTTAGGTTTAGATTCTACCCAAAACCCCCAAATGTCCTCCTATTTATAACCCAAGGAGTTGAAACCCCAATTTTCGTAACTCTGCGCCCGCGTGCGATTGATCGTATACCAATTGCGATCGATCGCAGATCACAGTGCGATCGATCGACCTGGAGGTGATCTGTCGCACATGGACCCGAGAGCTTCTGCTGATTTCCACTGTATGCGATTGATCGTAGGCTTTCTGCGATCGATCGCATGTTCACCCGAATGTTTTTCTAGAATTTCCTCTGTCTGCGATCGATCGTAGGCTTGCTACGATCGATCGTAAACTCACCCGAATGGTTTCTTAGATTTTCCTCTGACTACGATCGATCGCACCCTATCTGCGATTGATCGTAACTTCTTTTTTCTCATTTTTTTCACTTGTAAACCCTTTTGAGTATTTTCACTCTTACTCCTATCATTCTTAGGGCACTCACCCACCTACATGTCATTCATAACTTGTTACTAACCATTTTCCTCATTAATCAAAAGTTCAAGATACATGGAAGGTCATTTGGCCTTGAAAGCATTATTCACCAATTATGTAAATGAGTTCTGGGGTTCTACACGTTAACTATTTCTCAATCATATAATATGCGCTACACATTTGGAGGGAAGGTGAGATAGAATCCGTGAGCCCAATATCGCCGTCTCAAGTCCGACCGATTTAGTTGAATTATGTGGGTCCACTCAGCAATGGACATTTGCATATATAACCTTAGTTATTTTCCGTGTAGAATCTAGATCAATAAAGCGGCCAGTTACGTAAGAGGCCCATAGCACTTGTACCTTCGAAGAGGCCCATCATTCATCAACCAACTCTATAAATTCGGAAGTTGTATAAGTTAAACCCTAGATGGGGGGACCATAATCTTTTATGTAGCTGGCTAAAAGGAATCGTCCTCAGTTCCATGCCCCGTGGAGAATAGTATAAACGTGTCTCTTCATCCTACGCGTGAAAGATGTTTCACCAAGGAGGTTATAATATACATCTCGCATGTTTTGTTAGATGGTACACACACACCTCCCTTGCTCGCTATTGACAACTATGGTTAAGATTCACTATGCTTAGAGTTAAAAAATTAAAAACATTATTTTTTAGCAAAAATAACCAATAAATGAGTAATCATAATCAAGGTTAATTTTTTTAATAATCTTTTCTAAAATCCTAAGGTTAGATTATTTAATCCTATGGTTGAGTGAATCTTAAAATAAATTTAGGATGGTGTTACCTGCACCCCAATGTTTGATGAATAAACATCGTAAGTGAAAAAAACTGTATCTGGGGAACATTATGACAATAATAACCTTCTTCTTCCTCTCATTTCTTCCTATCACACTGTAGCAACCAGGCCCCTTTAGGAATAGCAAACAATACCCCCATCTCATCTGGGATGGTCGAGAAGATATTGGGATGGTTCTGTATCCATTAATGGTAGTGCAATGGTGTAGGAAGTATAGTTCAGTATAACACAACAACTTCATTGGATGTGGGAGAGACCATCGATGTGGAAGATGCTTCTGAAAGTTCTCTGTTTCTGTATAATCTGGATCTATTCATGCTTCCTGATATACTCAACCACTATTATATCTTGCTCCTACTCTTGCCAAACAAATGAAGCCTTGGATCATCTTTCCTAACAACATTATAATCTTCCTAATGGGAAAGCTTTTTCCAAGGCAATTGTCTCACTAAATATAGATTCCTTGTACATAGTGAAAGGGGGTTGCCATAGTTTGGTCGGAGAAAACGTGGAAGAAGAAAATAACAAAGGGTATTATTGTCATTCTTTTTCTTAAATAGTATATTTTTCACTTATGGTGTTTTTTCATCAAATGTTGGCGTGCAGATAGCACCACCCTTAATTTAATAGATATCAAAGAAGACACAGAGAGCTGAGAGATGTACATGTACCACCCTACGAAACATGCGATATGCTTGTTATTACTTCCTTGTGAAAACTTACACCCTTGGGCTGAAGAGTCTATGCCTGAGTGTGATACTCGGGCATCTGCTAGAGGAAATCTGTTGCCATCCAGAAGACTCAGTGGCTGTAGTGTAGTGTCTGCTTGTTTCAGTGGCAGTATGTGCATTCCCACATCAGGGGTGATTAGGGTTCATCTCCCTTGGTTGTGGCAGTTGAGATGCCACCATTTAGCCCAACGTTCAATATTATGATTCTAAATTCTTACCGCTGGTCTTGTACCACAAAAAGGAAACAAAACAGGAAAAAAAATAAAAGAACGAGGGCCCTAGGACGGTGGGAGGCCCAAGCACAGGGACCTATGGGCCGGACAAGACGAGTGTATGACCAGGGAGGAAATGGGGATAAGCCATGTGGCTTGCCGATAGGCGGACATTAGAAGATGAAGATTTGGCTCTCCATGACAACATACTGCCTCTTTCCACAAATGGTCATGTCCAGACGTAGCCGAGTTGGGATCATTCAATTGCCATTGAATTGGGCAGAGTTCAAATCGCACACACGGGTCAATGTATGTCCCTTTTAATACCGATTAATTGAGGTTAAAATTTATTAACCTTTAAGGTTAAATAATATAACTTTGGTTTTTTTTTCAAACAAATATTATCTTTAAGAGTTAGAATTTCTTAATCAGGATTAAAAGGATGATCAGATTGAGGAATTGGGATTTTTTGTATTATTATTATTATTTTACACAAGCAAATAATGTAAGGAAAATTTTCGCCTTATTTTTCAAGAATGCAACTAGCAAAAAGAATTTATTAAAATCATTAATATTTTACATTGTAAAATCATTTACGTGCAAATAAATAGGGCCTTAATTATGTTTCTAAAGCTCTCTAATCATCTAAGTTAGGTATTCATAAGATGTGATTTAAGGCCAAAGAGGCCATCAATTTTTTCTTTAATTTTGGGTGGACAGTCTTAAGCCGCTAAATAAGCACTAGCAAGTACCCGGTTCTATGCACGGGTGTTAGAAAAATAATTGGGAGACAAAAAAAAGTTTAGAGAGAAATTATATTAATGGGGGTTTCAAAATTAGTCAAATTACAGTACTTATTATTGGCTTGTGTTATAAATTAGGGATGTTACTTGCCCAAGTGATAGTAAATTATAAATTATTGTCTAAGATTAAATATCTCCTAATAGGGAATTTAAATTGACATTTTTCTAATAATCTAGGAGGAGAAGAAAAAATTTCCCATAACTTTAAAGTAATAGTGGGAAACAAATACAAATTTCAGGACTATAAAATCAAGAAAAGTAAGTATAAGAATAACCCAAAGATTTAAATATGGAATAACAGATGTTTATCAATTTTTTTTTTTAATGTAATTATAGCTTTTTTGAACCTTTTGGGTTGGGAAATGGAAAACGGACAGCTGATCTCATTCGTCCACAACCCTCTTTCACCATACATCAACTATGGTTAACCCCCTAGGGTTAACTAATCTAACCATGGTTTTTAGAAAAACAAAAAACTAAGTTATTTATTTTAATTTAATTAAGCTTAACCATGGTTAAAATGTGTTAAAAAGGACATGGGGACACTGCGGTCAGCTTAGAAGAGGACCTTGTGGTCCTCTTCTCAGGACTCTTTTGGGTTTCCTTTTCTTGATTTTTGTTTTGGTTAGATTATTTCGCAAGTCAATATTTAGGGTTGCAGATGAAGTGGAGTTAAAATATATGAATAGATACTTTCAGTATTTCACATACTTCAAACCATTTTTTGAAAGATGATTTATTTGGTCCTATTTCTGTTATTGTCTATCTTCTAAAAGTCAAAATAATTTTCACTTATGAATATGAGAAACCATGAGGATATGAACTATTCAGTAAAATTCTAAACCAAGAAAGAAGAAGGTTGTCGAGAAAGGTATGTTGCTTCTTCCTGCTCGCATGAGTGTTGAAAAAAAGTCAAAAAAAGTCTAAGCTGGTTTGGAGATTTATTTTAAATAAAACTTTTGAGAATAGTTGTTAAAGCTTTCCATGTAAAAAACTTTAATGGAAAACATATAGCGCTGCTAAGCACAATATAAATAGGTCGTACTGATAACATATCATAAACCTGGCCTAACTACGGTCATTCAATTGATGGACTACAATTGGATTAGCCATCAAATGTCAACAAAAGCAGGTTAAGATTCTTCTAGAGGTTCCCAATAATCTCTAAGGGTCCCAATTCCCAAATGATTGGGAAGTTCTCACCGATAAGAGGTTACAATGTTGTATGAAGGCATCACTCTTATGGTGCCCCATACGGCGAGCTACATATGATGGAACTCTCCTCAAGCATGGATTTATCACCTCATAAAGAGGAGAAGAGTCAATGGAATTATGGTGTCACATGTGGGCTTAGCAGGAATACCTCTCTCCTTCAACTTGAGACTCATATAGTAAGCAGATACTGGAACAAAGTATTGTTGTTGAGCTACATCACTGAACTAACTTTTTCCATGCACTTCTCAATATAAAAAAAATAAGTAGATCTTAAACTTGTTTATTTAAATTCTGAAAATCAAATAGAATCAAATTCATGCAACACACCTTTGGCAAGGTTCCAGGTTCCAATCCAATGGGGTGTGGCTATCATGCCCACCAACAGCCCAGCTAACTAGGCATTTAGAGCATGTACTAACCCATGGCCGTGAGATTACCCAAAAAAAAACCAATGCAACAACTTCCACTATAATTAGAAGTTCATGACCCCTCACCCCAAAAAAATCAAAAATCAAATGTCCAACAAAAAAGAAAATAACGTTCATTAAACACAAATGTATAACCTACATAGATCATTTCATATTCAATAAAAATCCTTCCAGTCGTTCCTTTGTATATCTATCAAAACCAAGCAACCATTGCCTCACTCGTTCCACAATGCAAACATTGGAAGCCGATGAACCATTGAAAGACTCACTAACCGGCCAGTCACCATCCAATTCTCATGCTCACCCTCACATGCTTAAAAACCCACCCAACTCAGTTGAGCAAAATGAATATTTAAATTCATAGACATCGAAAAAACCAACTGTATAGCCCTTAGTTACTCAAATTTCTATGACACATAACCATCACTTATAGTATGAGAAAAAAAAGAAGCTAAGGGAAAGGAAATGCAAATTGTTGGTCTCAACTCTCACCTGTGGGATTGCAAATCTTGCAATGGTTAATCCATAAAGAACATTAGAATATTTAGAAAGCCTGGATATATATTAGACTCCCATTGAAATATATGGAAGAAATACTAAAGACCTTTCTAAAGCATGTTTGTTTTTGAAGCTATGGAGAGGATCATCTGATTTTTTTTTTAGAGAGTTGGTTTCTAAAATGTGATTTTATTGGGTATTAAACAGCCTCCGTGTATTCCTAGAGATGGTATCACATCTATTGAGATACTGAGAGTAAGTTTCATGGCTTGCAACATCTGAGGAAGCTTCTCTTTGTTAGAGCTAGCTGTTTTGTACTTTCAATTGACATGTTTATTTTGTCCTGATTTCCATATCGTCACATTTGTTTCAAGTTTAGGGATGGTTAAATAGGCTGAAGCTTAAAAAATACGTAGAAAAAGAAATGCTCATGTGTTTTGCAAAAATAAAAATTTACTATTTTCAATCTCAACTACTTAGCTCGGTGATGAGGCTAAAGTGAAGGAAGACCCAAACAATCATGCTCTTATATGTGAGGTTAAGAAAATAATAATAATAAGGTTTGAAACTGAATGTGAGCATTCAACTCAATGCAATACATACCTATTTCATGCATGATATCCGGTTATGAGATTAGTTAAAGGCTGAAAGCACATATTAGTCATGACTATTATCTCAGACAATTGGTACCAACAAAATTATATAAGAACTATCAAAGTGGTCCAATTGGAAGCTATGTTCAACTTCCGTTGTCTTTTGTTATAAAATAACCAAATAAGTATTCACTAAAGACCAAATCCGACATTGTAAGAGCATACATATCGTGTTCATTGGCCAGCCTGCTATTGGGTTAAACCTACAGGAGAGTTATTTGGTTCTTGCTTTACAAACCGCACATGTGACTTGAATGGACTCAAACTGCGTTATCAAAGGCATCTTCAAATGAAAAACCTAATCGGCTCAGATAAGTTCAAGCACACAGTCTGTAGGGCTCATGCTTGCAACAAAACATGTGTATATCTGTGAAATTTAGATTAAGATTTTCTGAGACATTTCATTGAACAACATCCGTGCAATATAAATCTCTAAAATTTTTAGAGTACCCATGTTTAATATTATTCCATGAAGTCGTGAATTCATGAAAAAAATTTAAACTCGAAAAGCAGATTCAAGAGGAATGGAAAATATAAGGAATAACATAAATACAGGAAGAAAATTATGAATGCTAACCATAATCTGAATAACAGATAAATATCCAAACCTTAATAGGAGGATTTTGAGAATTGTCCAGATATCTTGATTGATCTGAGGGGCCTGTGGCTGGGAACTACAGTATAATAGAAACGGTTTATTAGTTCCAAACTAAACAAAATAGCAGACAACTGATTAAGAAAATTATAAAAACTTTTCCAAACCCGCCTCATTTGGGGAAAGTGGCATTTACAGAACTTCCTTCAATATGATTGGGAGTTCATATTTATAGAAGGGAAAACCTCATGTAAATGTGGATGTTACAGATTCGGTGTTTATGAAAAGAAGGGAGGACTGGCTGCATATGGGCTTCTCTTCATTTTAGAAGATGAAACGTGGGAGTAGAAAGAGGAGAAGAGTAATTGAGGGATATAGAGGAACAGTAGTGTGTATTTTTTTTTTTTTTGGTATGCGAGGGTGCTTAACCATTCAACCAAAAGAGGCAAACAATTAAGGTGTTTAACACCTATTAATTCAATCCAAATAAAACGGTAGAGGCCCATGTGTTTAACACAAAGTGACACATTAATTCACATCAAAGGAAACGGTGTAATAAAGGATGTAAATTAACTCTAAAAAAATTGATGTGGGAGTGGAGAGATGAGAAGTGGAAGGGACCATTAGGTGGCTTAATGACATGGAATTATTTGATTGGATAAATTAAGGGGAGTTTTTCAAATAAACAGTCATGTGTCGCCAACTTGAAGATAGAATGAAGAGATATGAGGCATGTCACGTGGAACCAACCGGTATATAGCATTAGTATAGATATAGACAAAAAGGCAGGAACATTAACAAAGAGACCCATTAATGGACGAATGGCCACCGACGACAATTTACGGATGCCGAAGATCTAAGGCTCTCCGGTAACCAGAGGCTATTTTGGTCAATATCCATACGGAAAAGGAAGGCATTAAACTATATTAATACGGAATTGACCGTTTCCAAATGCTACTGGAGGAAAATATAAAGGAGGGGAGTGCGAATTCTTTCTTCACCAGGGCGGGGTCAGGATTCTCTTGTAGGGGCTAACAATGGGGTTATTGTGTCGCAGCCCCAAATTTTTATTTTTTATGGAGGACCATGTTCTTGGCCTATGGTGGTTGTTTGTGTCAAATTGTAAATAATTTATTTTTCTCAAAGTTTAGGGTGGGGCGGGGCCTCCGTCCCCCATCTCCACCCCCTCTCTCAAGCTATTAATAGTACCCAGAGCCCCATGTGGCTCCACCCCTGTGATCTTCACAATGATCCCATTTTTAGATATGAAACCGATATCGTGAATTGCACTCTTTTTCCAAAGCGAAAAAGAAAAAATATTAACTATGAACAGGAGCTCCTATTGATAATTATTCTAAAAATAAATAAAATTGCTCTTTAGACCATTATTTTGTTGACGATCTAATTTAATTTTGTTAATCAGACGGCTAATATCATCTTAAATATGCCATAATTGAATGGACGGTAGCGAGGTGTATGCTCTCTTATAATAACATTGCCCTCTATGGCTATATATATATATATATATAAACGAGATGTGCTGCTTTCACGCCAGTTGTGAAGTGTAAAAGCAACTGCCCAAAAAAAAGAAGACAAAAGAGACCGTTGCCTTGTCTCTAGCGCGAGACGTTAATATGAGCCCCCGAGTATGTCGATCAGATATACTTTGTCTAGAACTCTGTGGACCTATCTTAAACGTCCACATGGTATACGTCGGGTTGGATGAAACTGCTGCCAACTGGTTTCTTTTCTTTTTTTTTTCTTCTGATGCTTACAAACTGAAATTGGTTGGACATTCTTTGAGTAACATGGCTTGTGTGAGAGAGAAGCCAACCCATTGATCTTGTGACTTGTGAGGCTATAAATAGAAAATAGAAGGAAAAAAAAAGGTAAATATATATAAAGAAGAATATGTGGGCCAGTGCCAGCTATGCTAGCCTAGACATCACGCTACATCCACTCCACATGTTGGCCTACTTGGCACATTTACTCAGGCATGTGATTGTCTTTGGCAGTCGGTAGATGCTGGTCTACGGTGACATGTGGCGATAAAAAAGGATGAGAAGTCAAAATCTTAAGAAGAAAATGAAATTACTTCTTATCTTTTTAAAGCAACATCTCAGATAATGTGTGAGAAGGCAAAGACCATTTTTTAGGCATCTTATTAGAGACAATTCAAATATAATTTACAAAATGACTTGAGATCTGGTCCAGTTGGTGTCAGCGATCTCGTTAGCACCAATCGAAAGTGCCACACACCCCTTTTGCACGTTTATCAAATGCATGCATACAAATTAATGCCTTAATTGGCGTGAAGGGAATGTGTGGCTTCTTCTAATTGGATGCTAGCAATCTCATTGTCATGAGAAGATCCTAACTCGTAGGAAATAATCCATGTAATCATGTTGTTTCACAAATTTTACTGATATAGAATATGTAACTTACCTAGAGACATCTATTGGGTCGAGTGCAAATCTTCTGCTACGTGCCTAACATCAACTTTGATGTTTAGATTTAGTTATATTTGTTGCTGATTAAAATTTTTAAACACCCAACTGCTTGTACCAATGGTAAGGGTGTAATCTCATAAGAGAGATATGGTGAGGTCTAATTTGACTGGGTGATGCCTTGCAAATAGGTCCACTCATCAACACCAACCACTAATGATGATTGTTATTAATAGTGGGTAAATGATTTCCATACAAAAATAATAATAAATAATTTAAAAACATTAATATTAAAGACATTAAAAAAATCAATATTGTGTGCTTTTTAAAATTTTGAAAAGTAAAATCAATATTGTGTGACTTTTTAAAAATTTGAAAAATAGTGGAATCTAACACAAAAGTTGGATTAGGTGCAATAGAAGATTTTGAGTCTAAGCGCTCATTATAGGGTTTGGGTTAGGGGTGACAATTGAGTCGTCGAACAAGTCTGACGTTTAAAACTAGTCCAAGTTTAGCATGATATGTTTTTCAACGCCTATCTAATAATTTCTTTCTTTGTTTTGGTAGCTGGGGAGCTACATTATTATCTTTCCCGTAGGGGCCTGATTTTGCAAATAAAGTGATTGCCAGATCCACGCCTTTGGAACCGCTAGAACATTAAATAGGGGCAACGGATTATCTTTAGGAGATGCCGGAGATCCCATCTTGGCCACCTTTTCCGCGGTTGAGTGGTACTGTGGTTAAGAATTTTTTTTTTTTTTTTTTTTTTATGGGTGGTTAAGATTTACTTACCCTTAAAGGTTAAATAATCTAACCTTAGTTCTTAGAAAAATATCTTTAAAAAATTATCCAAGATTATTATTTCATTCATTCAGGCGACACACATCTCTCAAACTCGACACACGTTAAGATTAAGATTCACTCATCACTCACCCTTTAACTTTAGTTTTGAGAAAAATATTTTTAAAAATTAACAAGGTTATTTTTTAAAAATTATATTTTTAGAACACAAATAGGAGTTCGAATAAGAATTCAGGGAGAGTTCAATCACTCCCACAGGTCAATAGGTGTCCCTTTTAACCCTTATTAATTGTGATTAAGATTCTCTAACCCTTATGCTATGTTTGGTTGCCGAGTAAATATGGGAAAACATGGAAAATAAAAAAAAAATTTGGATTTCAAATACAATCTTTAGTTATGTTTTGTTCAATTTTCTTTTATTTTCTATATTTTTACATATTTTCTTAGCAACCAAACATAGGGTTAGTGTTCAACAATCTAACCTTAGGTTTCTGGAAAACATACTAATTTAACCCTAAGAGTTAAAAATTCATAATCAGAGTTAAATATATTTTTAATGTTTTTTCAAAAAACTAAAGTTAGATTATTCAACATAAATGGTTAAAAAATCTTAACCATGCTTAATAAGAGTTAAAGGAGACACGTTTTGACCCGTGGGAGCGACTGAACTCTCCCTGAATTCAATTGCAATTGGCTGTGTGATTCGGGCAATTTGATATTTTTAGCAGGATCCTCTCGAGTTCGAACCCCTAGAGGTCGCCACATGTCTCCTTTGACACCTCTTAACCATGGGTAAGGTTCACCCACCCCAAGGGTTCACCCATCCATCCTTGGTTTTTTTTTAAAATATTAATTTTTTTAAAAAATTAAAAACTTTGTTTAATATTAAAAAAACTCTAAAAACAGTTTTTTTAATTTAAAAAATAATAATTAATATAAAAAAAAAAAAAAAAAACAAGGATGGGTTGGTGAACCCTAGGGGCGGGTGAGCCTTACCCATGATCAAGGGGTGTCAAAGGAGACACGTGGCGACCTCTAGGGAGTTGAACTCGAGAGAGAGATTCTCTCGAGTTCAACCGGAGACAATCCTGTGCCTTTTAGCAGACAAATAGGGTCAGTTTTTACGGGACATAACCAGAGAAACTACCCTTATCAAGAGGGCAATTTCGATATTTGGATAAATGGCAATGGCAAGGTAAAGTGAAGAAGACGTCTACCTGTCATGGAGTCCAAACACAGCGTGGTGACCTACCCTTCCGGTCACTCCGCCGCGTAGTGTTTGCTCATTGTTATCCGCTTTATATTTGTGTAAACTCCTTCGGACTTGTCGCTTCTCCGGCCAAAAGAAGAGTGAGAAATATAAAAAGAGAGTAAAAAGAGGCGAAATGGCAACGAAGAAGATCTCATGAGAGAGAAATTTGCCTTAAAATCTGAATCATACAAGAAAAGAATCATGGATTTTACCCTCTCTAATCCTCCTTTTCGATTCTTCTCCTTCTCTAACCCTCCTAGAACCCTAATCGGCGCCAACCACGTCTCTGCTCGATTCTGCTCTCGCTAGTATGCCTTAGGGTTTCGTTCAAGGTTTGGGATTTTTCTAAGCTTAGTTTACAGTCATGGAGCCTACATTGGCGAAACCGAGCTTTCTGAGAAATCTTATCGTTCGAGTCCTTTTATTTGGTGTTTTTGTTCTTCTCCTTCGATTTGCTTACATTGTTTCAATCAGAGGCGGATCTTGCGATGCCGGAGACTTCTGCTTCTTTGACGTCCGGGAAAACCTCAACATTGCCGCCGGTGCCGTACGAATTATTGACGCCTCCGCCGTCGTCGTCGACGACGGCGTCCGATCTTCTTCGAGCGGAGTCGCTCTTCGGAATCTCTGGACCAGCAAAGAATGGCGCAAGACTGTTGATTTTTACTCCGCTGTGTTCCAAGATCTGATCGCCGAAGGTTACCTTTCGCCCAATTCGAAAACCGTATGCGTCGAAACCCTAACCGGACAAGACGTCTTCGCATTGAAAGAGATCGGTGTTGCTGACGCTATCGGAATTTCCAAGAAGGCATCTCCACCGTTGGTGGTTTCTGGTCAGCCATTTCGCCAGCCGTTTGAGGATTATACTTTTGATTTCGAATTTTCAGGATGTGGTGGGCTTGACCATTCGAATCGGCCATCGGATTTTGCTTCTGAGATTGGAAGAACGCTTAAACCCGAAGGGTTTTTGGTAGTTCACACGGCTGCTAAAGACATTTATAGTTTCAATTCTTTTCTGGATTTGTTCAATTGCTGTAGATTGGTAAGGTCTCGCGAGATCGATGGCCCGGATTCTTCAATGCCGTCTGTTCGTGAGATTGTTATGCAGAAAGATAGTGGGATTCTTAGACACAGGGAGAAGAAACCTGATGGCAATTCAGTGAATAAGTGCTCTGTTCCGGGATATAAACATGAATTGGTCCGGAGCGCCGAGCCATTGATAGCAGAGGAGCCGTTAAAGCCATGGTTGACATTGAAGAGAAACATTAAGAACATAAAATATCTTCCTTCAAAGGCTGATATTAGCTTCAAACAGAGGTATGTATATGTGGACGTTGGAGCTCGCAGTTACGGATCGAGCATTGGGAGCTGGTTCAAGAAGAAATATCCGAAGCAGAATAAAACCTTCGAAGTCTATGCCATTGAAGCCGATAAAGCTTTCCATGGAGAGTATCAAACAAAGAAAGGGGTCACTCTCTTGCCTTACGCCGCCTGGGTGAGGAACGAGACCTTGTTCTTCGAAATTAACCGTGACCCAGGTCAGAAAATTGTAGAGAAAGGTAGAGGAATGGGTCGGATTCAACCTGTTCAATCGTCGGCCAATTTTGCCAGTGATGTGGATAAGATTCGGGGGTTCGATTTTGCAAACTGGTTGAAGAACACGGTCTCAGAAAGAGATTTTGTTGTGATGAAAATGGATGTGGAAGGGACTGAATTCGATTTGATTCCAAGGTTGTTTGAGACGGGAGCGATTTGTTTGATTGATGAGATATTCCTCGAATGCCATTACAATAGATGGCAGAAATGCTGCCCGGGTGAGAGGAGTTCCAAGTATCAGAAGACGTACAACCAATGCTTGGAGCTGTTTTCCTCTTTTAGAGAAAGTGGAATCCTTGTTCATCAATGGTGGTGACTGGTAACAACGCATCTCATATATATATTTTTTTTTGTAATATTTGATATTTTCTCATAGATGTTGCTTATTCACAATGAAAAAACTGTAGTTCTTCTTTTCTGTTTCTTTTCTTTTTTACTGTTCAACCTGTGTTAGAAACCAAATTATTTCTTGTCTTGGATCGCTTCAATCATAGCTTTTGCCACTATATCTTGTAATGCTTGAGATGTAGCAGGGAATAGGACCAAGAGGCCCCAATAGATGGAACCAGGTCATCGGATGGTCGAGTTGTGAGTTGACTTTTGTTTTGTTTTAAGAATGCTAATCACATTCTTTCAATCTTTCCAAAATCTACTGCTGTGTTCTACCAGCTTTGCAAATAGACTGTTATGAGCAACAGTCTTGCAAATTAACCCGTGAACTTATGTTTAAGATACCCTAACCCCTAGAGTTAAAGCATCTAACCTTGGTTTTAAATGAAAAAAAATTAGCGTATAACCTTGATTTTTAGGAAAAAAAAAGTAGAAAAATTAACGTGTCCCTTTATAATTCCCTTTAACTTGGGTTAAGATTCACTCACCCTTAGGGTTAAAACATTCAACTTTGGTTTTTAGAAAAATAAAAAAGTGTCTTTTAACTGTAGTTAAGGTTCACTAACCCTTAAGATCAAAGCTTCTAATTTTGGTTTTAAAAATTTTAAAATTTAAATTGTCTCTTTTAACCACCTTTAACTATGGTTAAAATCAACTAACCCTTAGGGTTAAAGCATCTAACCTTGGTCCTTGGTATTTAAAAAAAAATTATCTTGTTCCCTTTCATAAGGGTTAGAGAACCTTAACCACAGTTAAAGGGAGTTAAAAGATAGGTTAAATTTTTTTCTAAAACCCAAGGTTAAATGTTTTAACCCTAAGGGTTAATTAATCTTAACCACAGTTAAATGGAGTTCAAAGGAGACATGTTAATTTTTTTCTTTTAAAACCAAGGTTAGATGCTTTAACTCTAAGGGTTAGTGTATTTTAACCTATGTTAAAGGGAGTTAAATGGGGACATATATATATTTTTTTTTCGGAACTCAGGGTGTTTAGATGCTTTATTCCTAAGGGTGTGAATTTTAATCACAAGGGTTAAAACAAATTAACCAAAGTTAAAGTGTCGTTAAAGACTTTGTGAGGTTATGAAATATCTAAGGGCATAATAATCATTTACCTAACAATAACAAATCAGAAGCCTAACGTGTAATGACCTAAATTAAATCCCTCGTTTTCATAATTATATGATTTAATTTTCTAGATGAACATGCTCGAATTATGCATAAATCCTATGAAAAATTAATGTGTTAAAATCTCGATTAAGAAAATCCATTTATATCATTTAATTTAGCAAGTTTATATAAATAAATTGCGTGAAATAAAATAAGAATAAAAAGTAGCAAAAGACTTTCAAAAAAAAATGGAGATCGATGCTGCCGATCGATCGCCCGACACTGACGTTTTTCGTATTAACGCGATTTTTCGACCCTTCTAACTCTCTGGGGTCTCCAAACTCTATAAAAAAACCCTCCAACTCGAGATTTAGGGTTTCTATATGCTTTTAAACCTAAAAGAGAGAAAATTGTGAGTTTTCTGAGAGATCAAAAGGGGGAAAGTGAAGGAGTTCAAAAATTGGAACAGAAAAATGAGAAAAGAGGCTTAGAGATCGATATAGAGTCTTATTCGCAAGTGATAGATTGTAGGAAAGCGATCAAGTGAGGTAAAATAACAAATCTAGTTATCCATATTTTGAATATTAACCTAAAATGATAAATTAAAATGAGTAAACCTAAGTAAGAATGTATGAATATATTTATGATTCCGTTCTATTATTCTTGAATCGTTAAAATCTGATGTGAATAACTACGTTTATGATTCCGTTCTATTATTCTTAAATCGTTAAAATAGGATGTTAATAACCATATTTATGATTTTGTTTCATTACTTTTAAATCGTTAAAATAGGATGTGAATAACTATATTTATGATTTCGTTTCATTACTCTTGAGTCGCCAAAATAGGATGTGAATAACCATATTTATGATTCAGTTTCATTATTCTTGAATTGTTAAATTAGGATGTAAAGAACCATGTTAAAATTATTTATGATTCAATAAGGGGATTGAAAATTTTTATTGAAGTGTATGGATTTATGAGGAGAATTGGATGAATGGATGAAATTGATGAATAAATTATTATGAGATTTTAATTGTATGTGAGTTTGATTTTATGCTTATAACTCATGACAATTATTATTGACGAAAGGTGTTATAATTAGGATATTAATCTTGATTAAACGAAAATGAGATTTTGATATTTAAATTAGATCGTGATTAGGTGTATTTTAATATAAACTGTGAATTTAGATTATCGAATAATTGGAGATATAAAAGGTGGAGTGTTTTCTTTATGTTTCTTTATACGTGATATATATTTGGGTAAATGAACTTTTGATGAAAGTCAAGCTGCCTAGGCCTGGTTAACATAGTGGAATGAGACGCTATGGTGAGATGCCATGTGACTCTTGACGGTTAGTCTTAGGTGTAATTTAAACAAAATGTGTATCATTGTGCACTCATGAATAAAAAGTACGCATATGAATGAATAGAGAATTAAAGACACTAAGAAGATTATAAGTAAGACCAAAGTAAAGTAAGTAAGTAAGAAAGAAAGACACACGAAAGCGATAATGTATGTTGTATTTTGCACCACCAAATACGCAGAGTAACTTGGTCTCATTATATATGTGAAATTGACGTAATGCACTTGTTTGTTTTTACATTCTGATTATGTATGTGAATTGTTGTATGAATTTGTAAAATGCATGCAATTTAATGTTTATTATATTGTTCACTATTGTCTGTTATATATGCACAGTAACTTGTTACTTAGCCGATAATTTTTGTTAGGTTTTGATATTTATGGCCCCCAGACCGTGGAAAGAAAAAGAATATTTCGAGAAACCGGAATGTGATTATCCCGAGGAAGAAAGTGATCTTAATCGTTGACCCTACTGTTGAATTTAATTTATTAGTGGTTAAATTTCAGGGAGACTTTAAATTGACTTTATGGAGGTTCATGTGTAGTTAGTTTTGATTATGATCATGATGGATGAATATGATTTATTATATTTCAGTTATAGTTAGAGATTATGAATTTAATTGATATTATTAATTGAAGAAATTTGTAGATTCGTATTTTAGTATGCCTTAAATGCTTTTAAGAGAATTGTTTGTTAAGTAAGTCATGTGCCAAGATCTCACATTCTCCTAAGTGAGATTTTGGGGCGTGATATAACGAAACTAAAGATTAAGGTTCTTTGTCTACCAGTTGCAAAACTGTGAGTTAATTTGCAAACTTGTTACTCATAACAGAGTATTTGTAAAACTGGTAGAACACAGCAGCTAAAATACAAAACCCTTTTGTTTTTTAATAATAAAGCAATTGTTTTTTTTTTAATTACGAAAATAAATAACTTTGGTGATGACCGTCTTTCCTTTTCAGCACCTCTTAGAGCATCTCCAACGCATAAGCTATTTCTTTCCCATTTTTTGTTTGAATGGAGATGCCCCGACATATAGGGAGCTAGAATCTGAGGTTGAACTCCAACGCATAAGCTATTTCTTCCATTTTTCTTACCCAGTTCCTCAATCTACAACTTCCAACTGTCTTTTTTGTTTTTTTGAAAAAATGAGTATAAAAATGAGTGGCGAGTTGATTTCGCTAGCCTCTATTGACAAGTGAAATCAGGCGAGTTACTCTGGCGAGCCCGTTGGAGTTGGCTGGGAGCTAGAATAGGGAGTGCGTTGGAGACGCTCTTATGATGTTGCATTGCAGCTCTCCCTAATTTTGATTGATAATTATAAGATCCATTTGAAATCAAATCCTCTACGGCAAATCCGATTTATCACCTTGAGGTTGTCATGCGTCACTTTTGCCACCCCCTTTAACTTAAAATTAAGATTTACTCCCTAGGGTTCATACACCCATCCTTGGTTTTTAGGGGGGAAAAATAATTCTTTTTTATATTGAAAAACTTCTTTTAATTTTAAAATATTAAAAAGAAAAGAATTAATATTTTTTTTCTAAAGGATTTGGTCTCGATCCATTTATATCCTTCTCAAGTATTTTGGACAACTTGATTGTTTCACATCTTCTCGGATAAGCTTCAAGCTCATCCACCTCATGCTCCGATTATGTCTTGATAATAGCATTTGGTTTGACTTATTATAATCGATTATGTAATAATCAATTATGAAAATAATTGATGCTCCCATAATTTCATAAAATGGTGATTATTGTGGAGCATAACCACTTATGCACTTTTATAACTATGTGGAAATTATTATAAGCACTCAACTTTGCACACAGTAATGCTTATAATATCCATTAAGCTTGAAAGAGATATCTCAAAATATTCTTTTCGTTTCAAAATAACCAAAATATTATTTTTTTAATATGATCTGATAATCACTAATCACTAATCGATAGATGCCAATCAAAACAAGATTACACCTGTTAGTGCACTTATGACTGTAATAATTCAAACCAAACATGCCCTTAAAAAAAATGTGTTTTGAGGTCTTAACCTATAAATTGATTGTGCAGTAATCCAACCTTGATTCTCTTTCAGATCACTCCTAAGATATTAATAGAAAGCTAAAATGAGAAGTACTAAATGTAATTAGAGTTATGAACTGAATTAGTGGTATATTCGAATTCGTATCTTATTATGTATATGACTAATCTGAATTTGAATAAATATCTGACGAACAATGAAATATAATATTTTGTATCCGAGATAATATCTAAATTATCTAATTACTTTTAAAAAAAAAATTTAAATGAATAAATTAATATCCAAAAAAAAGTAAAATAAATTATAAATTTTATTTTTAAAATGGTAAATTAATATTGTATCTTTATCTATATTTAAAATAATAATTTAATGTATTAAATTATGTAAAAATACGTTATTTATAAGGTTAATTTTGTTTTATAAACTTATAATATATTATATCAATAAGATATTTATTGAATAAGATATATCAATGTCTAAATTTATTATAAACTGATAGTAAAATTACTATTTGAATTCGCTTCGTCGGATACCTATTCAAATAATTATCCGAATAAACAAATTTTGATACGAATTAGATAATATGCGTATCCGTTTACACTTCTATTTTTTTGGTAATAGGGGGTGTCCCAAAGCCTTCGAGCTAAGGACTAGTCTTTTTGGATATTCACACCAAATCACTCAGAATTTTCCCTACGGTTATCAAGGTAAGTTGACAAGTGAGAGTTGAACACAAAGACTACATAGGCCAAACTCGGGACACTAGGCAACTGCACCAACCCCTGGTGAGTGTTTACATTCCTAGTTGTTAAGAGTTTGGTGCACTTTGCTCCCCCTTTTGTTTTAATAAATACTAGTGGGCAGCACATGTGTGTGTGAGAGAGAGAGAAAGAGAGAGAAGAGGGACCCTAGTGAGAGCATTTTTTTTAAAAAAAAATTAAAGAATATTTTGGGTATAGAAACTTGAGGTACATTTTAGATAAAAAAAATTGTGAGAGACACATACTTATAAAAATATGACGTATGAACATTTTAAGAACTAAAAAGCTTTGGAGACATTTTGGGTATAATAAAGAATGGGGCGAGCAGGCCTTCGTGAGATGTTCTTCTTTCATAGCGTTTTGTCATTGAGGTCTCCATGTGTCCCTTTTAACACTCCTTAATTGTGATTAAGAATCATCCACTCCTAGGGTTATAACCATAGATAATTCCAAACCTAATAAATAGATGAGTGAAAGGTAGTATGAGAATGAAGCAAATATTTAATCGTCATTTATAATGATTATGATAAGGATAGTTTAGAAATTCTGAAAAAATAATTCTCATTAAAGAAGACTAGTAGGCGGCACATGCGATGCACGTGAGAGAGAGGGGAAGGAGAGAGAGACTGGAAAGAGGGATTCTAGGGAGGAAATTTTTAAATTTTAAATTTTAACTTAAAAAGATGGAATAGTTGGTTGAAACTACCTCATAACACATGTCCCTATTTTTTCTCTTGAAAAGTAGTTATAATATAGAGAGGGTGTGCCTTTTCGAGTCTTCGTTGAGAGACCAAGGAGGGAGCATGAGAGAAGATAAGGATTTGAGGGAATCGTGGAGATATTGAAGGATTATTGTTAAATTTTTTTTATATAGAGTTATGGGCAAAATACAAATATTCACTCTTATACCATAAAATTGGGACTCGTTAGGGATATTTTTTTTAAAAATCCACCTACTTTTTAATCCCATTTCTCTCATTATAATAGTAGCGATGAAGATAAGATAAAAGCTAGGGGTGTCAAAGGGCCGGGGTCAACCCTAGCCCTACCCTTCCTTATAAGAGTAGAGCCCTAGCCCGGCCCTAGCCCTTCAAGGGCCGGGGTTGATTGGGCCCTAGCCCGGCCCCTCAAGGGCCGGGGCCAAGCCGGGCCGGAAGAAAGAGCGGAATTTTTTTTTTTTCATCTAAGATAATAAATTTTTTTTTACTACACCGACTGTCAACCTTACATGGAAATGGATACCCTCCTCTTTTATTCGGGTTTGGGATCAACATTGCAACAAAAAGAGCAATGACAGAGTTAAAAAAAAAAATTTCCTTATCAGTGACAGTCATGCATAATAAACCAAAACATAGTATAGGTAAACAAGTAGAATAATAAAACTATATAGAACAAAATTGAAAATATGTTTAAATATAAAACTGAAAGTAGAGAGTAAGATATGAGAGAGAGAGAGAGATGATCGATAAAGAGCCGAAGTGGTATGTGGCCTGTGCGATTGAAGTTGAAGAATGAATAGGCAAAGTCTTAGAATGTGAATACAAGTTAGGGTTTGGTCTGTGTTAGGTTGGTTTTTATAAGGTCTTTAGTTGGCGCAATTACAAACATAGCCCTACTTTCGTAACGTTAATGAAAGGTTAAAGGAAGCATATTAGTAAAATTATTAAAAAATATTTATCTTAAGTTAAAGTAGGGCCGGGCCGGGCCGGGAAGGGCCGGACAGGGGGAGCCCTAGCCCGGCCCTAGAGAACAAGGGCTTCCAATTTTTTGGCCCTGCCCGGCCCAAGGGCTGGGGTAGGGCCGGGCCAGGTACCATTCTATATGGGCTTTTTTGACAGCCTTAATAAAAGCAAATAGTAGTTTTAAAATTACAAAAAGATTCAATCAACATAGGGCCACGAGGGAGATACAACTGATTGCGTATCTGACAATGCCCACAAGGAAATAGGTCCTTCTCTCATAGGGCCCGTGTGTGTGTTGGCCTAATTGTGTGTGTAAGTGCGTTAAGGGATTAAAATTTCAACAAAAAAAAAAAAATAGGTCCTTCAATTCTGGGGTGCAACCAAGCATAAGTGATTAAGATTTCAACCAAAAAAAATAGGTCCTTCAGGCATGGCCAGCAAGTGTTCCCAAAACCGTACTTGATACTTACACTTTTCGGCTTCATGCTACTTCTCGGGAATGGATTTCCCCTGCCCCTCGCCGATGAAGTCTGTATGGCTTCCATCCCACATGTCTGCACCTGTCACTTTTGACATCCCCTAACTATGATTAAGATACACTAACCATTAGGGTTCAACAATTAAACCTTGATTTTTAGAAGAAAAAAACATTTTAAAAAAATTAACTATATGAGGTATAATTTTGTTGCCTGGGTCAAAAGAGCAGTTAAAAGGGGTTTGAGAGTGGGCTAGAGGGTTTTAGTCTGATGAGAGCCGGACCAAATCTGATCCCTATTTTCCCTTCCTAATTGGAGTGCAAAAGGACCTGTGTTTGGTACTGAAATCAGGAAAAAAGACCTTTGGCTATATGACTTTTTTTTTTGGTTGAAGGCTATATGACTCCAAGCACGAATTCCAGTAATTAGTTACTGTTTGATTAGCCTTTTTATACCGCTCAATGGTTCCCCAGATCTTCCATAACTATAGGCTAATAATTTGGACAGCGAATGGCACAGCAAAACCATCTTATTAGATCTGTATACTAATTGAGTACTGACCTTTTGCGTGCGCACCACATGAATGACAGAAGCAGGGAGCATGAAGGTATGGTCTAATGGTTACGGTTGTAATAAATTGTTTTCCTTCAGTACCTTCTTGATGGGGCAGTTGGATTTCCTGCAAACCCACTCTTACCAGATTCGTTAAGAAGTCCATACATGATACATCAAGCCCTAGGTCACTTGCATATATTATAACATTAACCCTTGGAACTGCCTTGGATTAATAGAGGTTGTTTATATCTTTAGTCCTAATCATCCAACTAATTAACAATTACGTATTGCCGCCGGTAGTTTGATAGTTTATCGAAGCCAAACATCGAGTTTGATTGTTGAGATCGTCTAATCATCATGGTTTTGGGCTGTCGGCATCCGGAGGTCGGTGATTCTTTAAGAGGGTAAAAATCAAAGTTAAGCTTGTGTGCCGTGCTCCATACTTCGTCAGAATGGACAAAGAGGACGGTTGCATCAAGTTAGCATTTGGCATAAGGACTATGTTAAGTTATACTATTAAACATATGAATTAGTCTATGAGTACTCCTAAACATTCTAAGCCTTTAAATCAAATAGTTAACTTGCCCAATATATCCCATCCATTTTTTTCTTTCCAAACCTGACCAACAACCCTATCAGGATTGGGTCGAGCTTCAGTGTGCCGCTCCTAGCCAAACCAGTTGATGATAAGAAACCAAATTCTCTACGGTGATCAGTTATCACCCCTATGGTCGTCACATGTCCCTTTTGACACCCCTTAACTGTGGTTAAGAGATTCACGGTCCACTGCCCATCCTTGGTTTTTAGAAAATAACATTAATTCTTTTTTTAAAAAAAATATTTAATAGTTTTTTAATTTCTAAAAACCAAAGATGGGTAGATGAATCTAACCATAGTTAAGGGCTGTCAAAAGGGACACGTGGTGAATTCAAGGGTGATTTGCAAAATCTGGTTATCACCGTAGAGGATTTGGTTTCTATTAATAATGATTCGATGATTTACAATGATCTCATAAAGGATTTATATAGATATTATATCATCTTAAGATGGAAACTCTATCAAATCTAATCATAATCAAATCAAACTAATTGATCATCATAATTTATTACAAATTTCAAATTCAAATCCACTAAAGATATGCATCTCATTTTATTTTGTTACATCACTTTATTGTATTTTCTAAGATTATCTCTAATAATAACTAACCAAGCAGGCAAGCATACTTATTATTCCAGATATGAGTTAAACCCGATTAACAAACGTGCTGAGTTCAACCAGGGAATACATTCGCTGGGAGGAAAGTCAACCCCTTCCATTGCCACCCTTAGACGTGAGCTTCATATTCTAATCAATTTTTCTTCTTATAATTAATCATAACTACCCAATAAAAAAGTCCAAATTACATTAATGACTGTCATTAGTATATTAACAGAGTAAGACACTTACAATGAGGTTGTTTTATCACATGCGTATGGAAAGGAATAAATGAAACCAAAAACCCATACTTGTGTACGAGGGGGCGTTATGGTTGAGACTGGAAAGGAGAGGGTGTCTGCAAAGAGAATGACGACCTCACAAATCAATGAACAACGGTAAAACCAAAGGGAACAACTACTTACTAACTTTGGACGATATTAGTCACTCTAAATTAAACTCATATATGCCGCTCTCTTCTCTCATCCTTATCGACAAGGCCAACAACCATCTCGATAACCCCCCAAAAAATACACAAACTCTATTTTACATTTCCAAAGATATCCCTCCATCTAAAATCCTAAAATGACATATTTACCCCTTTTGGTGTCTCCAAGTGTGGTTGAAAAGTTTTGAGATTATATTGACACCAGATTTTATCCAACCCGATTTTCAAAACAGTGATAGTATAGCTCTAAGAGAGAACCTCTTCCTAGATGGATAACAGTTTCTCATGACCAAATTTGTATAATGCAGGTGGTTGGTGGATAATGAAATTGAGGGTTGACTAAGAATAAGGCTAGCACTTTTGAGGTGATTAGACAAGTTTTTAGATGGTTTTCCAACTTTATTTCTTTAGGTCTAGACCCGAGGTCCTCTTCTAAGCTCACCCTAGGGTTCTCTTTTAAGCTGACCGCAGTGTTCCCGTGTCTCTTTTTAACACTTCATTAATCATGGTTAAGCTTAGTAAAATTAAAACTAATAATTTTTTTTCCAAAACCATTGATGGATGGGAAACAGGGGCATGGACCAATGAGATCCCGGGGTCCGTTTTCCATTTCCCCAAAGAGAATCCTCCTTGGACACTTGTTTTGGGGGTAATTTGGTAAAATTGCTTAAAATAAAAAGGATTTTGCTATCTTTTGCATTCTAAAGTTGGGGGCGTTGTTGGTCATCTATTGCCAAAAACCCTAATATCGTTTGGTGGGTAGCTTGGATTCTCTTTCTATTTTTATTGCCATTTGTCATTGGAAAGAGCTCTTTTGACTTTATATGGCTGGCTGATCCATAAATATCGACATTTACAAATCGTTAACGAAGCGGAAAATTCGAGATACAAATGAGAACGCCGTTGTTTGGTTTTTTCCTTTCTTTTATTTTTAATCCCAAAGAAGACACGAATCGTGACTGGGCTTCATGTTCTTTGTCTGTTTATATAAACGCTCTCTCTCAGGCTCTATAAATCCAACTTATCGCCTTGAATCCTCCTCCTTTGCCTCAGTATCGATCTGAGCTTTCTGGGTCTCCGGAGAAACTGATTTTGGGCTAGTTTTGGATAGGATTTTTGGCTGGTATTAATAAGAGATTGGTGGGTTTGCTTTGATTTTCAATAAACGTTAAAGGGGATTGTAGATATGGGAAGTTGTTGTAGTAAGAATGATAAGTTGGAAGGATTCATGGAGGAAGAGGAGGAGGAGAAGGATTATGATGCTGAAGAGGAGGATGATATACTTGTTGGAGATTGTGGGGCCCGAGTGAGGTTACAAGGATCTTCTAGGTTTGGATCCATGTTCTCCCAAAAAGGAAGAAAAGGGATTAATCAAGATGCAATGACCGTGTGGGAGGTAAGATCATTGTTGCTATTGTTGTTCTTAAAAATTGAATGATTAAAGAGACGCTTTCTAATATTTCTTTTGCATTTTACTATATGTTTTCTTGCTAGAATTTATTGGGTTTTTGTTTTGCTAGTGCTAACGTATTTAATGTTCTTTGTTCATGTTTGTTGTGACTTGTGATCATCATATGTGCTTTATCAATTGATTTTATGAGTCTGCTATTAATTATTTCATTTTTGTTTTGTTGTCCATTAAATTTTCAAAATTCATGTGAAATCTATAATTTACAGACCTTTTATATGATGCTGATTGTTTTTTTTTGGGTGGTGTTACCCGCACCCCACTATTTGATCAGTACACCCGGAAACTTAAAGTTAAATAATAAAATATATTTTATAATAAAACACCAAATATAATGACAAAAATGACCCCATCGTCATCTTCTTGCTTCGTGTCTTTCGGAATCTCTGTTTTTTCTTTCTCTCGCAAGTCTACTAACATCTCTTATTTCCATCTCGGATAGGAAATTGATGGGAATCGCATTCATTCTAATATTTGGAAGAGATCTAATATTACTCTGGCTGAATGAAAAAAAATAACCCAAAAATGATTTAAGGAATCTACTAACCACTTCCTTGGATCTATTGCTGGTCCCACCTTTAAATGAGGCCACACTTCTGCTTTTGTTTGTCATCCTTGAGTTGGGAACACCGAATGGAGATTTATTTTGTTTGCTGGTGGAAGAAGACTGAGGAATTTGCAAACCTTTCCCATTACTATAAAAGATATTCCATCTAGGAATTTGCAACGTTTATATAGAATCCTTTATTTGAAGAAAATAAGGAGGAAAAAAATGTGTCCTTGCTAGAGAAACAAGGGTTTCCGAGTTTTAGCTGAAGAAAAGAGGAGGAATGAAGAAGATGAAGGTTGGGGACATTTTTATCTTTCTACAATTTTAGTGTTTTATTAAAATATTATGATTTTTAATTTTTAAGTTTGGGGTGTAATCATCAAATAATGAGGTGCGGGTAACACCACCCCTTTTTTTCTACGTGGTTTCATGTTTATCTACTATTTCTCATCTCTACTATTATAATGAGAGAAATACGGTTAAAAAGTTTGGTTGATTTTTTTCTAATATTCCTAATGAGTCCTAATTTTATGGTAACTTACCGATTATAAGTGTGATTTTTTTATATTTTTATTATTTTGCCCATAACTCCATATGAAAAAAAATTAAAATATTATGATATTTTATTTTACATAAGAAAAGTTAGTAGGGGTATTGAAGTAATATTAACTACAACTAACAATTATTACTCAATATCTCTACGATTTCCTCAAATCCTTATCATTATCTTCTCTCATGCTCCCTCCTTTGTCTCTCAAAGAAGAGGCACACCATCTTTAAGTTGTAACTATTTTTCAAGAGAAACAAAAAATATTAAAATTCTCTCACTAGAGACCCTCTTCCCAATCTCTCTCCCCTTCCCCTCTCTCTCATGTGCATCGCACGTGCTGCCCACTAGTATACTATAAAGAAATAAGACTTTCTCTCTTTGCTCTCCAAACCCCAATATTTTAAAGATGACATGTGGCTTTTCTCTTTAATCTACACCGTTTAGGTTTGGGACCCACTATCTTATCCTAGAGCCCTCTCTATCTCCAATTCTTGGGTGTATTAATTTAAGCTTAATACTAAGAAACTTACGATTTTCCATTAAATATCATTAAAATAATAAAAAATTATTATTATAAAATTATTAATTAATACAAATAATAATGTCTATCAAATAATTAAAAAAAAACTTATATTATTAACAATAAAATTTATTAATTATTATTTTACTTAATATTTAAATAAATAAATAATATTATTTAATATTAAATATTCTTAAATTATTATCGTGCATCGCACGGGTCTCTACTAGTATATATATATATATACTCTAGTGGGCCGCACGTGCGATGTGAGAGAGAGGGGAGGGGGAGAGAGAAGAGGAACCTTAGTGAGGGGCATTTTGAGAAAAAAATTAAAGAATATTTTGGGTATATAAACTTGACGGAAATTTTGGGTAAAAAAATGAGATAAATACATTAGGTACAGAAACATGACATAGGGACATTTTGAGAACCAAAAAGCATTAGGGGCATTTTGGGTATTAGAAAAATTAAGGGTATTTTGGGTATATAAACTTGAGGGACATTTTAGAAATAAAAATAAATAAAATATGGGCAAACTTAAGGAGCATTTTGGGTTAAAAGTTTTTACTTAGGGGCATTTTGGGTATAGAAATTTAACATAGGGGCATTTTTTAAACTAAAAATATTCGGGACATTTTGACTATAGAAATTTTTTTAGGGCATCTTAGGTATAAAAACTCGACTTAAGGACATTTTGAGAATAAAATTCTTTTAGAAACATTCTGACCAAAAAATATTAAAAAATAATATTAATAAAAAGACATGATCCAACCGGACTGGTCAAACCGGGAATCAGTCACCTAGCCGATTTGACAATAGGTTTGGTTATGAAAACATTGTTTTATATATTAATTAAGAGTAATTTTAGAATTAAATTAAATTATATTTCAATCAACTTTTTAAGTCTACTTGATGTTTTAGTGAAAAAGTCTCTATATTAATAAAAGTTAAAATTAATAAAGGGTAATTTTGAAATTAATGTAAAATTCAATCAACTTTTTAAAGTATTTTTCTCTCTATATATTAGCAAAGGGATAGTTTTAAAATTAAGTTAAAATTCAACGTTTTTAATTACATTGTCTTTATATATGAGTAAATGGTAGTTTTTGGATTAAGTAAAATTCAATCAATATTTTAAACTCATATGTGTAAAGGACAGTTTTAGAATTAAAGAAAATTTATTAACGTTTTGAACCTATATGAGGAAAAGGGCAAATTTTGAATTAACCAAAATTCATTTAACAAGTTGAATCCATATGAATAAATGGTAGTTCTGGAATTACATGAAACTTCAATCAATCGTTTTGAATATACCCATCCTTTTTATATTAGTAAAGATATTTCCAAGGTTCAGCATAATAACTAATTAATTTCATATTCTCTCCAAGTTTTCTCCCATGATGATTTTGTTGATATAATTTTCGTAAAACTGTTGGTTTCTGCCTAAGAAAATACCATTTTCTCTTGTATTTTGTTGGCTATCACTTGTCTCAAAAAATTTGTTGGCCATCTCTTTGAGTTAATGATCTTATATAAATTAGCATTACTTTCTCTCTTGTTGGACACTTTATTTAATTTACATGACCATAGAAGGATCTCTACTTGTTTCTTGGCCTTCTTTGGTGTCTTGTTATCTAAAATTAGTGTTCTTTGAAGTATCAACATTTTTAAATGATTAACAAAACTTTGAGAATTATGGAAGAAATGAGTCCATTTCTATTTTCAATCATCACATTCAGGACTTCGCCGGAGAGAAAGATACGATCTTCTGCGGTGTGTTCGATGGTCATGGCCCATCAGGTCACAATGTGGCATGCAATGTACGAGATGTTCTACCGTCAAAGCTCTCCTTGGCATTTAAATCATTTGGACTTCGCGAATGTAGTCATAGTGATGTTGACATTAATGATGATGATGCCGATAATGATGATGATACTGATGATAGCGATGATAGTCATGATAGTGATAATGGTTGCCATCCATCATTTTCGTTGTGGAAGGCCAATTTTGTTAGATCATTCAAAGAGATGGATGAAGAGCTAAGTCTTGATCCGACCATTGATTGCTTTTGTAGTGGTACCACAGCAGTAACCCTACTTAAACAGGTATTTGAGACACTTAATTCATAGAAAAACATATTTTTGAACAAATACTAGTAAATAGAGGGAGATTATATGTTTCTTTTAATTCTTCAGGGGGAGCACTTGATAATTGCAAACTTGGGGGATTCTCGTGCGGTTCTTTGCACTAGAGGCAACAAAAATGAACTCGTTCCTGTCCAACTCACGGTCGACTTAAAACCAAATCTTCCAAGTGGGTGCTTTCTCTTCATCCCTTTGAAGCAATAGACGAGGTGATGCAGTCTAATCAACCTTTTCCTTTTCTTTGTACAACTCAGGTGAAGCTGAAAGAATTATTAAATGCAGAGGGAGAGTCTTCGCTATGGAGGAAGAACCAGATGTGTATAGGCTATGGTTGCCTGAGGAAAATTCTCCCGGGCTCGCCATGGCAAGAGCTTTCGGAGATTTCTGTCTGAAAGATTTTGGCCTCATCTCTATCCCTCAAATTTGTTATAGAAAAATTACAAATATGGATGAATTTCTGGTCCTAGCAACTGATGGGGTAAGAATAAAATAAGCCCAATAGCTTTCTGTATGTGATTGATGTTCAAAGGATCTAATGTATAACTTTAATTTCCTCAACTTGAAAAGATGATATGAGTAAGGATCTTGAACTCTAGGAATCTTCAACATCTTAGCAACACTTAAAAGGGGTTGGAAAATTACAACTAGTAGAGAACATCAACTCAGGAATAAGGCTCTTTTCTGAGCATAGATTTCTTGAAAAACTTCCCTTCTAATATTAAACATGAATAGCTTTATTGTAGTGCAATGTATTTTCCTGATTGAAAGCTAATTTCTTCAAAATTATCACTTTTAAGCATGGAAATTGTTGTTTTTCAGGTATGGGATGTGTTATCAAACAAGGAGGTTGTAAAGATAGTTGCTTCAGCGAAGAAGCGATCTATGGCAGCGAAAATGTTAGTGGATCGTGCTGTTCGAGCATGGAGAAGTAAATATCCTACTTCAAAGGTTGATGATTGTGCTGTCATATGCCTATTCCTGAAGCCTCCATCTTCATTAACCAAATCTAAGTCAAATGTCACCGGTGGCAATGTGACTGATCGAAAACTTGCAGTGTCTCACAGCTCCAACACCATAAGAAGCGAAGGAGATCTTGAATTTGTAAATAGTACAATGACCCTCGACTTAAAAGAGGATTGGACTGCTCTTGAAGGCGTGAGTAGAGTGAATTCAATAGTGAAGCTTCCTCGATTTACTCCAATAGGAATAAAAGAGAGTGAAACATAGTAACAATGATCTAGTTCAAGGCTACAAAGAATCAATAAACTGCCAACACAGTTAGAAAAGTTGGCTCATTTAAGATTTTAAGTAATAAAAAATAAATTTATCTTTTTGGACAGAGTGTATATTGAAACTTTTTGTGTCGGCAGTTTGTTGGTCCTTTGTAGCACAAAGCTACAAAAACCATTGCTGCCAAGTTTTGCTCAAAGATAGATCAGTCAAAAGGTGATGATGATCAATATTAATGTTCAATCATTTGGAAATTTTTGTTGAAACCCAAAAATGGTGTTGTACTCTGGTTAGCTAAAATAAACATAGAAAAATAGTTTGAGTTAACTACTGTACAAATGGAATGAACACAAATATTTAATCAATTATTATTTGCATAAATGAATTAAGTGAACTGAGAGGCGCTCCAAGAGTCTTTCTTGAAGATAGTCAAAATCCCTCATTGTACAAAGGATGACAATTCTTATTTGAGATTCAACTTAGCTCGGATTTATCCGATCTTTCCCTACAAGCTTGTATTGCTTAGCAAAAGTCGACGGTACCAATCCTACTTTACAATAATTATTAAACTCAAATGATATTTATTTATCTAGTTTAATCTCATATCACTTATTTGTTTACTTTATTCAGTTAAATATTTATGATAGTCCAAATTTATGTTGTCCTTCAATATTTCGTTATTAAAAAATGATTGTCCATATTATGTCTCAATTAATGTATATTAACCAATGTATAATTTGACAAGTCCATAGTATAACTCCTTCAGTTAACTCATGTTTGATTTAATTTAATGTTTAAGTAGTCCCTTTGATCAAATCAATTTCTTAGTTTTGCTTAAGAAATTTTTTTTTTTTTTTTTTTGCTGGGAACTTAAGAAAAGGTTACTAACTGGCAAATTTTGTCCATAATTTGACAAAGTTTTCTCTAAACCTATAGGGTTTTAGGTTGCTAGACTAGTCCATTAAGGATTGGTCCAAATTTAATGAGTCCAATTAGACTTGACTCACTGTCCAGTGAAACTATCTCAAATTGCTCGGTAACATTAGATGGATCCGAGGATATGTCGGGTTAGACTAGTCACTAGCAGATCATTTTTTTTTATGGTTTGGACTGCTGAGCATGGACCAAGTTTGTCCAGACCTGACCTGGGCTTAAGTACGTTTGGTTTGAGTCTGATCACTCTGTTCTATTATGGCAAGCCTGAACAGATGACTATAGATCAGGCATTTGTATCTCTACATCTGGGTTGCTTCTTATTCTTTTTGCTTCTGGTAGAGGCTGGACTAAGTTTTGGGCTTGGTATGTGCGATTTTGATAGAGTTTTCCTACGGTTCTACAGTCTCTGGTCCACCTCTACCCCCATTTTATATAATTCGTTTCACCCACATCTCTCACCCTTGAATGGTGACCCTAATGGTCACTTTGATCGGATGATTGAAAATAGACACCCTGACAAAATCAAAAGGATAGGTGATCCCAATGTTGATAGAAAATGAATTTATTCTATAGATCGGATGATCTCTACAATGACCCTTAAAGGGTTTATATAATGGATTACATCTAAAATAGAAACAAAACCCTAATCAAATCTATCTTACCTAAACTAATCAAATCTAATTCAAATATATGATGAGATACAGTATATCTCATCACACCATATTACATTGCTACATATTATTCTCCAATAGCGACTCTGCAACAATGGACTGCATAGGCATGTGCGGAGTGGAAAGTGAGCCCAAAACCCGCACCCGAGCCCATGCACGCTCGCTACAAGTGTAGCTTACACATTAAGGTATAAAGTCTACAGAGTTTAATGATTACATTTATAAAGGCACTCCAGCTTGATAAAACCATGAGAAGTCTCATAGCTAAGTAATATGTGAGTAAACTTTAAAAAGAGGAAAACATGAGAAATGAAACTAGTCTCACTTAAGAGACCAAGCTTCAAGACTTCATCAACATTGTCCGTTTCCGATGCCTTCTTCTCGTCCTTAACTGCTTTCTGGGCAGCTTCACGGGACGCATCCCGCTGTGCCCGGAAAATCTCAACTTTGTTTTCGGCATGTTTCAGCTAAGATTGAGTTCTTTGCAGCTCGAGAGTAAGCTCCGTCCTCTCTGCCTTTGCCTTCCCAGCTACAGTGGTAGCCTACTCCTTCCAATAATCAACCGCCTGACTAAGGTCATTGTAGCACTCAAACATCTCCACAAACGTGTTGTTCAGTTGATAAGAGAGAAGACAAATTCAGTACAGTGAAGTATGAATTGAGAAAGAAGAATGCAAGACGAGAAGTAAAACTTACCGTTGCGAGAGCTCTGGTGCCGACGTTGTTCAGCCTCGTCCTCTTTAACTTCTTTGTTGAAGCTACGTCGGCAGGGAGCCTCATTGCCTGGCTCATGGCTATGGCCACTAGGCCATTATCTATTGCTGAGTCTGCCGTTGTCAGTAGGCGAGATCCATGTTGAAAGACGGGGGCCTAGGCAACGGGCTCCTCCATTGTCGCCACCTCATGTGGTGGAGTAGTAGAAGGAGTAGTAGCAGGGGCATCTACCCTGACTATAGGTTGACTGGCAACCACGGGTTCAACTAGCGTAACCGGCTCTCGGACTTCCTCTAACCGAGCAGAAGTTGGAGCCACGACCTCCTTGCCTCGTTCTAGGCGGATTCTTTCGCGCTCTTCTTTCCTCTTATTCTTGGCCTGGAGTTCGGCCAAGGCTGTTGCCCTCTTCTTTGATGGTTGGCTAGCAGGGGCAGCTGCGTCTGTTGTGGAGGACGGGATGGATGTGTGCTTCTTCGAGGATTGAGGCAGCACGAGTGCCTGCCTTGGAGTCCGGAGGACTCTGACCAATGGAGGGGGAGTGTCTCTGGCCATTTCTTCTTCTTCTTCTTCTTCTTCTTCTTCGTCAAGAGAAGCAGCTGCAGGACGGGAAGAAGATGGCCTGACTTGTCCTTGATCAACAGAAGGGCTCGATCCTACTTGATCAGCGGTAGGGGTTGCCTTCGGAATGCTATCGATCCCCCAGTCAGCCTCTCTAATCTTCGGCCTCTAAGTAATGTAAGGCCCTCCCCTCTCCTTGCCGATATTCAGAAAGCGACGCTCCTCGTCATGAGGATGTCTTTGAAGTGTGTCTTTTTCGGGTCTGCATGAGAAAAAAGAGTATCAGTAACGACGGACATTGACAACGGAAGAGAGCAGAGAATGTAAAGTCCATGTTTTTTGTGTTGGCTTATTCCGGTGTCAAAACAAGTGAGTCTAGGTGATTAGGTGTGTATCTCGTGTCATTGCCTTCAAGCATCCATGACAAGTGAAGTTGAAGACCAAAGAAGATTGGTTGAAGACTCATTTCCTTCGTTTCACTCATAGGATAGTAAGTGACCTAGATATCATGTTACCAAGGTGGTAAGTGACCTAGTCTAATTATATGGACCCAAGGAGATGAGATATGCAACCCAAAACAAGTTTAAAATTCTGGAATTTTTCAAAAAACCAAGGTTGATTGTAGGTGGCATATCTCCCAAACCATAGCTCGGATTTTTCTCCATAATATATCAAATCGACCGCGCCAAAAAAAGCTACACCTTTTGTGAAGGATGTGAGAGCCAAAAATGAAGTTTAAAAATCGGGCTTTTTGGGTCGACCCTGGGTCTAATAAATTATGTATGAGAAAAAGGGGCAGAGAGTTGAATTTTTGAGGGTCGACCCTAGAGGATACTTGGGTCAACCGAAGTGGGGTAGTTGGGTTGACCTAAGTAACCCCCAGGGTCGACCCTAATATGAGAAATTTTCCAAATCGGTATTTTTTGTCTATTTTGGGTTTTTAAACAACTTTAGCAACTTCTAAAACTTGGTTTTTGAAACCCTATATATTGTGAACCCTTCTTGCTCGTGGAGAGCAACTTTGCGAGAGTATTGAGAGTGTTTTTAACTATCTCTAGAGTTAATAAAAACTATATTTTTCATTGTCTCTCCTCTCCTTTGAGAGTTCATCTTCCATCCTTGTTTTGCAAGTCAATGCTCCATTTATGCTTGTTTGGACTTTCTCATTGATAGAGTCCATCTAGGAATTGATTCTTATCAAACCATCAACCCGTTCTGGATAGTCCGGATCCTTTGCGAAGGTGATCGATCCGAGAAGGATTATGGTAGTGTGATTTGGTATGTGGAATTCGAATCCGTTATTGACGGAGATCGATCGGAAGATCGTGGACTATTTTCGAGATACAAAGAGAAGTACGAGCGACTGCGGTTGATCACGGGACTTGTGAGTACATAATGACTTTTCAAGGTGTGGAGGATTAAGAATTGAAGGATCGTAGTGTCAAGTTCAAATGAGTCAAGTTTGAGTCTTGTAAGTTCTTGTTAACTTTGTCTTAATGGATTCTCATGGCTGGACTAGGTCCCGTGGTTTTTCCCGGAAGGGTTTCCACGTAAAAATCATTGTATTGTGGTTTGCTTGTTTTTCTATTTCCACACTTTACATTCATCATCCCTTTAATTAATAACTTAATTGTTAAATCATAAAAAAGGTAGATAGAATTGTAGGGAAACCTAACCATCCCCTCGAACTTGTGAGTTCTCAACTCAAACCTTAGATTTGAGGTTCACTGAATTTTTTCAGAGAATGGACAATGGACTAAATACAACAAACCTTTTTGGAAGACGTTGGAGACAGGTTGAGGAGAGGACTTCGATCTCCAAGCCCCAGAGACAATGAAAGGCGACTCCTTCTACTTCCGATCCAAGTCAACTAAGCCCAAGACAAAGTCGGGGACCTTGGCACGCTGACTCCAAGTATAGTATTTCCCATCCTCCACGCTACTTCCTTGGCACCTAATGACATGGCAGAAATGAAAGAGGTGCCTAGTATCTATATGGATTTTGTCCTTGATGAACTTAATCATCATGGGCATGTATTTATAGAAATTTGGTTGCATTTGACTCGGGGCGAGTTGGAGAGCGGAGAGTACGGAATCCACTATAAGATCCAAAGGAAGACGGAGTCCAGCCTCGAGTTGGGCCAGATAGACAACGGTGGAATTAGAGCTACTGTCAACGGTGGCGTTGTCACTCTTGAAGTGAAGTTGGACATGAGAAGGAATTTGGAAGAGGGTTTTGTAATGGTCGAGGGAGTGTTACTGGTATTTCTTGGTGATGGGATAGGAGGCCACATAGGCACCGTAAGATGCGCTACTAGAGCAACTGATTTCATCAGCACTGACAGCTCTAACCTCCTCGACAGACATGTTTGGCAGCAAGGGAAGTGGTGACAAGAAAAAAATGAAGAACAGAAAAGACAGAGAGCAGGGAAGCGAAGACACAGAGAGCAGAAAAAAGCAAAATCAGAAAATGAAGAGTAAAAGCAAGAAAGGAACAGGAGCTTACAAAGTAAATGACTTGTGGTCAAAAGGCTGAGAGAGTAGAGAGCTTAAGTCTTCGACAAGATGGGATTTCAGCAGAGTAATAGTAGAATTGGAATGCGAGTGAAGAAGATGAAGTGTTGTATGTCATATTTATAGGCAACACAAAATTTCAGGACAAAAATAGCCTCCATCGTTGTCGTCCACGTATGCAAGAGCAAGGTCAGGATGGTCATTTGCGTTATTCAAATTAGCATGTCAAACAGAAATTCGTGTAGGACGGAGTTAGCCCTCATCCTTGTCATACACGTAAGAAAAACTATGGGCACGATCATCTTTTGGCAAATAGAGTAACTATCGGAGGGATTAGTACGCCTCGAACTCCGTAAAAAGCAATGATAACAGCCTGCCATGCATTAATGAGGCGTGACGGTTTGACACGCATGTGATAGCTGGCACGGTGATACGCATTCACGTACAGCTCACGCAACGCTTCGGTGCCTATAGAATGTCAGGTATTCTTCACTTTGTGCGCCGTGTTGTTTATGATACTTTGAACTACGTTCAAGACATCATAAAAGGACAAATTGTAATGAATAAAATTCATTAAATGATTAAGTGTTTAATGACGAGCTAATCTTCATTGTTATGTCAATGGATGAGAGACACGTATTCAAATTGAGAATGAACCCGTTCTCTTCAGGATAACAGACATGTTGTCTTCAGGACAACAGATTCGTTATCCAGAAGACGAATGTAATTGCCATTTGTTTGGACAACGGTTATTCTATCCGAGTTCACATACACAACGGACCCGAGCTTAAGTCAACAACAAGACCGACTCGCAAGACAAAATAATCAGGAGGCAATCCTTTTACTCTATTTTTAGGTGAAAATCACTGTCTTAGCATTTAATGCTAGTCACCTCAGCCTATTTTCGACCCCCAAACCGACCTTAAAATAGTAGGCTCACACGTGTGACATGAAGACTCAAGATCTGTCTGATATATTTGGTAATGATCATAAAACAAGTGACATGATCATACATGGTCATCTATGAGCATCTATGGACATCTAGAGCTAAACCTATAAATACCCCAAGACCTTCAGTGCTTAAAGGATCGGCAATTTTAACGAACAATAATGTGATTATTTCAACCTCTTTTACTTCACATCATCTTCTACCTATTCTAACTTTATCATCGGAGTGTATAATAGGATGCACACCATTCACCTTCATCCTTCTACCAGTAAACCAGAATCCAGGAGCAGCTGAAGCGTGGACGTTCCAAAAAATTCACACACTGTTGATTTTTACTCCGCTGTGTTCCAAGATCTGATCGCCAAAGGTTACCTTTCGCCCAATTCAAAAACCTTATGCGTCGAAACCCTAATTGGACAAGACGTCTTCACATTGAAAGAGATCGGTGTTCTTGACACGATCGGAATTTCCAAGAAAGCATCTCCGCCATTGGTGGTTTCTGGTCAGCCATTTCGCCAGCCATTTGAGGATAATACTTTTGATTTCGAATTTTCAGGATGTGGTGGGCTTGATCAGTCAAATCGGCCATCAGATTTTGCTTCTGAGATTGGAAGAACACTTAAACCTGAAGGGTTTTTGGTTGTTCACACGGCTGCTAAAGACATTTAGGCTCCGTTCTTTTGGTGGAACATTTAAAAGTCCGGAACATTAATATTTTGGAACAAGAGGCAAGAGTATGGGAAGAGAGGGGAAAGGGTTTCTAACCCCTTTACACGATGGTATCTCAGATTTATAGAGTTCAAATTAATTAGAAGTTCTACATCTATGGAACTTAAAAAATTCAAATTTTTTGGTGGAACTTAAAAGTTCCATATTTGTAGAATTTTTGCACTCTATGGACTAATATAGATAATATAGTTTTAGACATTAAGTAAAATTAGGCATGAAATGAAACAATTCAAGTTCTAGACTTTAAAATTTCCACCAAAAGAAGGGAGCCTTATGGTTTCAATTCTTTTCTGGATTTGTTCAATTGCTGTAGATTGGTAAGGTCTCCCGAGATCGATGGCCCGGATTCTTCAATGCCGTCTGTTCGTGAGATGGTTATGCAGAAAGATAGTGGGATTCTTAGCCACAGGGAGAAGAAACCTGATGGCAATTCAGTGAATAAGTGCTCTGTTCCGGGATATAACCATGAATTGGTCCGGAGCGCCGAGCCATTGATAGCAGAGGAGCCGTTAAAGCCATGGTTGACATTGAAGAGGAACATCAAGAACATAAAATATCTTCCTTCAAAGGCTGATATAAGCTTCAAACAGAGATATGTATATGTGGACGTTGGAGCTCGCAGTTACGGATCGAGCATTGGGAGCTGGTTCAAGAAGAAATATCCGAAGCAGAATAAAACCTTCGAAGTCTATGCCATTGAAGCCGATAAAGCTTTCCATGGAGAGTATCAAACAAAGAAAGGGGTCACGCTCTTGCCTTACGCCTCCTGGGTGAGGAACGAGACCTTGTTCTTCGAAATTAACCGTGACCCAGGTCAGAAAATTGTAGAGAAAGGTGGAGGAATGGGTCGGATTCAACCTGTTCAATCGTCGGCCAATTTTGCCAGTGATGTGGATAAGATTCGGGGGTTCGATTTTGCAAACTGGTTGAAGAACACGGTCTCAGAAAGAGATTTTGTTGTGATGAAAATGAACATGGATGTGGAAGGGACTGAATTCGATTTGATTCCAAGGTTTTTTGAGACGGGAGCGATTTGTTTGATTGATGAGATATTCCTCGAATGCCATTACAATAGATGGCAGAAATGCTGCCCGGGTGAGAGGAGTTCCAAGTATCAGAAGACGTACAACCAATGCTTGGAGCTGCTTTCCTCTTTAAGAGAAAGTGGAGTCCTTGTTCATCAATGGTGGTGACTGGTAACAACGCATCTCATTTTTTTGCGTAATATTTGATATTTTCTCATAGATGTTGCTTATTCACAATGAAAATACTGTAGTTTTATTTCTTTTCTGTTTCTTTTTTACTGTTCAACATGTGACCACCTCAACTTTTTCTCTTAGAAACCAAATTATTTCCTGTCTTAGATCGCTTCAATCATAGCTTTTGCCACTATATCCTGTAATGCTTGAGATATAACAGGGAAGAGGGCCAAGAGGCCCCAATTGACGGAACCAGGTCATCGGATGGTCGAGTTCTTAGTTGACTTTTGCTTTAAGAATGCTAATCATATTCTTTCAATCTTTCCACAGTCTCACCTTATATTTTTGGGGTTTTTGCATCTGGTGTGTTCTATCAGCTTTGCAAATACACTATTATGAGCAACAATTTTGCAAATTAACTCATGAACTTATGTTAAGATACCCTAACACTTAGAGTTAAAGCTAGGGGTGGTTATTGAACAAAATGTTTGTGAACTACTCGAGCTCGGCTCGTTAAAAGCTCGAGTATCATTCGTTTATTTAGTAAACGAGCCGAGCTTGAACACCGTTTTTGAACTCGTTTAGTAAACGAGCCGAGTTTCAACACATTGTTGTTCGGCTCGATAAAAGCTCGATTCGATTACATATACATATTAACCTACTAAAATATTTATTTCATTTAAATATTAAAATTAAGTATATTTATTATATATTAGTAAAAATTAATAGTATATAATGTATTTTATATAATAAGAATACATTTTATATATTTATAATCTTATACTAAAATTTTAGTTAAGACCGTGATTTCTTTGCCTAGGATAATAAAGTAGAATAAGGATTTCGATATATTAAAGAGGCAAAACAAGTTTGAAAAATACCTACGGAAAGTATACTACTCTTCAGTGCCTTTGTTAGGTAAAAGCACGGCCAAAAGTTGCTGTCCCTATCCATTCTGTAAAATGGCCTACTATATCATTGCAATTGCCAAAGGAGAGAACGCGAATAGCGGTGTGGTGGTTTGCAAGTTGATGATTGGGAGAGTGGTAGTTAATATGGTTTATATTTGGAGTGAAGAAGGGTGGTTTGATTCAGTTGGTAGTGGAGGGTTGTGTCCTAACATATAAACATAATTTATGGAAATCATTACGGTTTTGGTGTATTTTTTTCTACCCATGTAGCATCCATATCTATAGGTACCCCTGACTTAATTATTCCTTGAGAAAATTGACATAATACTCAATGACACACCACAATTGTGCCTGAAAATAGAGTAAAGATAGGAGTGACAAACAAAATGCAAGACATAATCTGAGGTTACTATTTGTGCCCACATGTCCTGAGAGCGTTATTTGGTCTTTCATATATCCTATATGGATTTCAGTTTAACAAATTATATAATCTTGTGACCATCTTCTATAAATTTGAATGGAGGGATTTTTTCTTTGCACCTAGGTTTGTGTTACCTTCTTTGTTTTCTTGCTTCTATTGAATAAACTTATCTGTGCACCTAGGTTTGTGTTACCTTCTTAAGTTATGGGGTTATTTGAGATATTAATAATTATGCTTTATGACGTCATCAATTTAAAGTTGTTTAAATCAATTGTTTTCTAATAAATATAATCTAGACTGTTGTTGTTGACTCTCTGTTTTAAGATCTACATTGTTAAAAGAAAAAATGTGTCGACTAACCGAAGATCAATTTGGGTATTATCTTCACATCCCAACTCATTCCCACCTAAAGATGGGACTGACCGTTTAGTAAAACCAACCTTACTATAGATCTTTGAGCAGCAAGGGATCAGAAATTCTTGAATGGATGTATTTGTTTGAAACAACCGAAATTTTTTACAAAAAATTAGCCAGATTAATAGTAAATGCTTCACATGTAACTTTTTGGACTAATGTCGTCTTTTCCATCTGGTGTAGTTGATGATAACATAGGTGAAATAAACAATATATAGAAGCTTTTATGCTTGTTTAATGAAAGTTGGCTTCTCCTTAAACTGTCACTTACCAGACGATGATAAATTTATTTAACCAATATCTCCCTTGTGGGGGGTAATAACTATAAATAAATGCATAATAATGACAAAGATACTCATTGAGTGAACCTTTATAAGGCTGAATAAGCACTTTCAACAATTAGAATGAGGATGCTTTAATTGCTTTTAGATATAATTGTGCTATAGCAACCTTAGGGCAGCATTCCAATGGTTGTAACATTGGAACAGATTGATGCTAACTTCTATGTGCTGACGACTGCATGGTAGGAGTAACTTACTGATCAAAAAAATATTACCTTATTTGCTCAATGTATCTATCTTAAGTTCTTCTGTATCTGATTGATATCCAATCTCTTATAACCCAATTGGTGGTCTAACCATCAGATCTGTTGGATTCTTAGTCATAGTTAATACAAAAATTATTCCATATGTTGGATCGAGGATAGTTTGTATCTACTGACTGTATTTGATTTTTTACATAGAAGATCTTCTAGGTAGACCCATCAAGTTGTGGGTGGGTCTCAGTCCAGCTCTATTCATGCCATTTAAAGTACGAGGACCTAGAGGTATTTCAATGGAGGTTGAAGTTTGGAGCCAATACTAAATTATTGGTTATTTACATATTTGTGCTGATGTTCGATACTTGGCATTACACTTCTTTGGTATGTAATATGATTGGTTCTGATTGTTTCTTATAATGGCTTAGTAATGCATGCATAAATTTTTTTTGTCTCCAACTGCTTTGTTTGTTGCATTATAGCTGCTATTGAGAAGGATTTATGGGCCACCAGAACCGTGAACGAGGAGCATCTGAAAGCTCTAAAGCACTCCTAAGCAACTTCCCAAGTTTGAGAGCTACTGAGCCTGCAACACTCAGTATTCCCCATCTTGTCACATCTCTCAAGACTGGCTCAAAGGCAACACAAGAAGCGGCCTTGGATTCACTTCTCCTTCGTAGGCGAGCTTAGCCTGCAAGCCCAGCCAAAGTCTGCCCAATCAGTTGCTGCTGCAGATGCAATTCCATTGCTGCAATACGTAATTTAGTCTTGGCCACCTTGATTTCAGGAGAAGGTAGAGGTCAATGAAAAATAAACTAAGCTTATGCCCGCTTGAGTGGAGTGGAATTTCTAGCAGTTGAAGAACTTCACAACTTGAAACCGTCATGTTCTTTTCTCTGTTAATTTGATGTCTATAGGTTTACAGAAATGAGATGTGCTTGATGAAAACAAAAACTCAAAATGAGCCTAAAAATCAATGCAGATGATTGGCATTTTTTATCACAAGTACAACTAACTTTTCTTATTTACCTACATTTCTGCCAATTTTAAAGACAAGCAGTGCTTGATGTAGGTTAAAAAAAGGAGAAATATTTACAGAGACAGTTTCAAATCAGGATCAAAATATAATAATACATTTTTCAAGTGTAATGGCATCTATTATGGCTATGCCTCTAGAAGAAGCTTTCTTTTCAGCAACCAATATTTTGCATCACCAATATAATAGATGTCCTGACTTCTACCAATTTAAGATCAAGCTTTTGAATTTTGAGTTGATCTGAATTTGACATTTGTGTATTTTCCGTTTATAAAAATGATATTTTTCTTTCTGTAGTAGATCATTTCACAGTCAGTCGCGATTGAACTCTCCTAGAGTGGGAGCACCTATAGGTCAACGCAACTCTTTTAACCCTTATTAAACGTGGTTCAGATTAACTAACCCTTAGGTTAATATTTTATTTCTATAAATCGAGGATAGATTGTTGAACTCAAGAGTTAGTGAACCTTAACCACAATTAATAGGGGTTAAAAGGGACATGTGGTTAACTATGGTTGTGATTGAACTCGGGGAGAGTTTAATCGCAAAAGACTGTGATCTAATCTCCTTTAATCATATTCATTCTCTCGAATCTGATCAGTTCCCTTCTATAAAACAAAATACCACCTTGATTAAGGTTTCGAAAGAGCGACAACAAATAAGGCAGCAAGGACCATGCAACGGGACTTTTTTTTTGGAAGGTAAAACTGGTAAAGGTGAAGCCAAAATATATGAAAATTTCATTCATCATCCTCATTTAAGCCTTATTCTAGCTATCTAGGCCCCACTAAGCAAACATTGTTCTCCTAATCCTCATAATTATATGGTTGAAAATATAATTTTCGTTGATTACAAGAAAAATGTCAGTTACGTAAATGAATTAAGCCTAAAAAGGATGCAGTTAGGACCTGTTTATTTGTCCACAGAAATGAAGTGAGTTCAATTTAATTCGTGGTACCTGAAAACACTAGTCAAAATATAAAATAGAGTTTTTTTTTTTTTTTAAAAAAAAGACATCTCCAAATTGATAGTAAAATTAGGAAATTTGTCATTGATTAAACTTATTATCATTATAAAGACTAGCGGGTGGCACGTGCGATGCACGTGAGAGCGAGGAGAAGGAGTTAACCATAATTAATAGGAGTTAAAAGGGACACGTGTTAACCACGGGTGTGATTGAACTCTCCCCAAGTTCAATTGCAATTGACTGTGATTCTATTCTTTAAATAGATAGATGAGGGTTGTTTGAGAATTAAAATAAAATTTTGTTTTATATAAGGGTAATTTAGGCATTTCAGAAAATTCAGGCTACGCCTGCCTCTCCCATTATAATAAGTAAAGATGACTATTTTAAGCCGTGCTTGCCCTTAATTTTTGCACTAAAACTTGAACCAATTCTATTCGTTTCAGTTGACCATATCAGCTACAATATGAGCACAAGCACATTGAAAAATTATACAGATGATAATAGTATAACCTCCAGAATTTTCATCTAAAACAGGGAGAAGAATAAATCCAAGTCAAGACTTGTAGAACATAATCACTTTCATTGAATAGGAAAAAAAAAATGCAATTTTCATTTCACAAATAAACTGTCAATTGAGACACCGTGGATAAACTAAGCAAGTCCTCATATCTTTATAGAAAATGACAATGCCAAATGGTTAGAATCATTAAACGAAGAAACCAAATCTTCTAGGGCAAATCCGATTATAACCCTTGAAATCGCCATGTGTCCCTTTTGACACCCCTTAACTGAGGTTAAGATTCACTCACCCCTAGGGTTCATCCCACCCATCTTTGGTTTTTACAAAAAAAAATATTAATTATTTTTTAAAAATATTTTAATATTAAAAAAACCCTAAAAATATGTTTTTAATATTAAAAAAAAATCAAGAATGAGTGAGTGAATCCTAAACTTCTGAGAAAAAATATATTCCTTACAAACGAATACAAATAGACATTATGAGCACAAGCACATTGAACAATTATGCAGAGGATATAATATAACCTCCAGAATTTTCATCTAAAACAGGGAGAAGAAAAAATCCAAGTTAAGACTTATAGAAGAACATAAACACTTTTATTCTAGGAAGCACGGATACTTCAAATAGGTGTTCGTAACCGTATCCAATATGCCTCCGATATGGATACACCTTTGATACGGCGGGATACGTATGGGATACAGATGAGACGTATCCTGTTAATTAAAAACATGTTTTTTAATTCGGATATTGTGACGCCCTGAACCCACGTCTTAGGGAATCGTGTTCCGAGACACGCGCCCGGTCGTTCATACCAATGCAGCGGAAGACTTTGCCTACAATCCTAGTTAAGGACCACTAAACACATAATTTTATTATTTAAAATTCTAGGGCGTTACAGATACGGCTCCAATACGGCGGAATACAGCCATGTATAGATTTTTTTATTTTTTATTTTTTATTTTTTTGTATTTTACCCGGAGGTGCCACCCTATCTCTTTTGTTTTTGCATAGATATTGTCTTCTTTATATTTTGCTTAGTTGATGATAAGATGACTTTCTTTTTTGCTTAGTGGATGATGAGATGACCTTATTTCTTTTGTTTTTGTATGGACATTCTATTTTTTATACATAAACAGAACTGAGCCAATGGTTATTTTGTAATTATAATACAAAATATAGTATTATTATTATTTTAAAAAAAAATTACAGACTTATCCTGGTCATACTCGTATCCTATTTTTTTTAGGTTTTACCGTATCACAATATCCGTATCGTATTGTACCCGTATCCCCGTATCTATATCCGTGCTTCTTAGCTTTTATTGAATAAAAACAAAAAAATGCAATTTTCATTTCACAAATAAACTGTCAATTCCCACAAAAATAAAAAACTGTCAATTGAGCCACCGTAGATAAACTAAGCAAGCCCTCAGATCTTTAAAGAAAATGAAAATGTCAAATAGTTAGAATCATTAAAAGAAAGGTGCTCCACTGTTCCTAGTCAAGCTTTTCACCTACTTGTATGTGGATTATTTTACTAATTCTCATATTACGACCTTTTCTTCACATCCCCCCCCCCCCGGGGTTTTCGCGCGTCTTAAATATCCGAATCAGTTGAATAAATCTATCCATTCAATAATAGTCAATCAGATTAGCATGTGCATGGGACTTTGACTTGCGCCAAATAGGCCGGGACGGGGAAGGGATCTCGTCCGGTGATCCGGATGATCTGGCCTCCATCCCACAGGTCAACACGTGTTCCTCTTGATACTCCTTTAACTGTGGTTAAAATTTACTAGCCCTCAAGTTCAATCATGTAACATTGCTTTCTAGAAACAATATTCTTAAAACATCAATTCCAAGAGTTAAAATTTTAAAACTTGAGTTAAAAGAGGAGTTAAATAGGCTTTGTGAGTGGGCAGACCAAATCAGATCCCGGACGTAAGCCTAGCGTGTGTACTGTGTACGGTGCGTTTCGTAGGTGCCATGCACGTTCTCAGGTACACCATTTGGGTGTTCTTAGAAGGCTGGTGATCTTCTCTGGTTGTAACCGGTTTTTGACAAAACCGGTTACTCCCCTGTGGTCACCAAATGTCCCTTTTTACACCTCTTAACTGTGGTTAAGATTGGTTAAGATTCACTGACCCCTAGGTTCATCTACCTATATTTGGTTTTTAGAAAAAATATTTAAAATAAATTAACCCTAGGAGTTGGTAAATTTTAACCACGGTTAACAAATTTTTTTTATTTTTTTTAAAAAAAACCAAGGATAGGTGGGTGAACCTTAGAGGTGAGTGAATCTTAATCATAGTTAAGAGGTCTCAAAAGGGACATGTGGCCACCTCAAGGGTGTAACCGGTTTTGGCAAAACCGGTTACAACTGGAGAGGAATAGGTGCCTTCTTAGAAATATTGGGACTTTGCATGACATTTGAATATAATTATAAATAGTTCAAATATGAACGAAGCTCGCCGTCTATGGATGTAAGTTATGTAAAAGTTCCTGTTTATAATTAAATTCAATTAAATAAAGGTTTTATGTCTATTAATAATTTTAATGTAATTCTTAAAATACCCTTAATACGCCATATTTAGAGAGCTGTGATTATCTCTTGAACCAGCTCCGGTTCATATTTTAATTGTACACAAATTGGACTTTGCATCCGTAGCTATTTTATTAAGATTATATTATATGATGAAGAAGTTAGGGATAATTAATCAACAATTTTTTTATACAAATATTGTGTCTATCGTGACCATGATATTCCGCACGTCATTAACATACATAACCAGACTAAGGTGGTGTTTGGTAACACTAGTCTAAAAAAGAAGTGCTTATTTGAAAATTATGCTTAATTGGACTTTAGATTGTTAAGTTGAAGGTTAATTGCATGTCTACATTTTAGTGATTTTAGGAGTAAAAACATCTACTTTAAAAAGTACCTATAGAGTTACTTTTCAAAGAAGTGCTTTTTACCCCTAAAATCTCTAAAATGTAGACATGCAATTAACCTTCAACTTAACAATCTAAAGTCCAACTAAACATAATTTTCAAATAAACACTTCTTTTTAGACTAGTGTTACCAAACGCCACCTAAGACAATCCCACTGTTTCTCCCTTTAGATAAGGCCATAAGGGTAGTTGTAACTTTGTCAAAGAGAACGGTATCAAAGTCGGAGATCAGACTAGAGCTACGCGCATTTTAGCTGCACGCAACGTCAAACACTTTAAAGAACGTCGGCAAATTATTTAAAGATAATAGGTAAAAAAGCTACCTGGGGCTGCCTCGTTTCAGATTAAACAACCTCTGGCCATAAGGGTAGTTATTTAACTTTTTTTTTTCATTGTACACAAATTGGGCTTCGCGACGTCAACTTGCATTTTAGCTGCAAGTTCTGTTCCCACATTTTATAAACAACCATTAACGGCCATAAAGTCCCTGTCGCTTGTCTCTCTCAACAACGCCCGCTACGTTTGATTGTGAAAAAAAAAAAAAAAAGGTGAAAACATGGATAAAAAAAAATATTTCAGATTTTTAATACAATTCTTAATTATATTTTATCTCTTTTTTTTTCTTTTCTATGTTTTCACTTATTTTCTTGACTACCAAATATAAATGTCAAGATCGCTAAACTCAAAATTAATCTCTTTAGACCAGAGCTACGCGCATTTTAGCTGCACACAACGTCAAACACTTTAAAGAACACTGGCAAAATTATTTAAAGATAAATATAATAGGTAAAAAAACTAACAGAGGCTGCCTCGTTTCAGATTAAACAACCTCTGGCCATAAGGGTAGTTATTTAACATTTTTATAAACAACCATTAAAGGCCATAAAGTCCTGTCGCTTGTCTCTCTCTCTCAACAACGTCCGCTATATTTGGTTGCCGAGAAATTAGGTAAAAACATGGTAAAGGAAAAAAAATTTCAAATTTCTAATACAATTCTTAGTTGTATTTTGTCTCATTTTCTTTTCATTTTCATGTTTTCATTTATTTTCTTGACGACCAAACATAAAGTCAAGATCGCCAAACCCAAAATTAATCTCTTCAGAAAAAAAGGAAAAAAAAAAGAAAAAGAAAAATTGCTTTTAACGATTCTATGCGGCATTTGCCCTGGCGACCTGGTCAGAAGCAGAACTATAAAGCTTCTGCTGAAAACGAATACAGGCTTTCAAGCAGGTATGCCAAGTAAAATGCACATCAGGGTATATATGAAAACATTATGCAAATTTTCTTTTTCTTAATAGAGTTTGAGTTACCCGAGAGTAAGAAAATATAGATAGTTCTATAAAAATGTTTCATAAAATTTTATGTTTTTTTTGCTTAACTCCTAAAAGGTTTGATACAGAGATATGCTTAAGTTGTTTTTTTCAGGGTTTCAGATCATATGATTTCTTGATTTTCTAATAAGTTGTGGTAGCTGTTTTTTGGTGAACAGGAGAGCGATTTACAGTATCGAGAATCAAGCGATGTTATAGAATTCTGGTGATTTCTGCAGTTTTGAGATGCCTGGGTTAGGAGTTTGGGCGTTGGGAGCCCTTCTTGCAGTATGTTTATGCTGTTCGCCACTACTTACCGGAGCACAGATTATCCATCCATCAGAAGGTGAATTTGCTTGATTCTACTTTTGAATTGCGTTCTGAACTTGCTTGATTTGTAAGCTTTCTCGCACAGCTATTTTTTTGGGGATGTTCGTTAGAATTCAAGCATTTTATTCTTTTGAGATTGACGAGAATATCTCAAGTAGTGTTTGGATGAATAAAAGTGGCACATGCTTTGTTACAGAACTAAAATTTGAACTTAACGGATGCCATACTATGATCCTTTAATCAATCCAGAGAAAACTTTGCATATACTGTTGATTTTGATTTAAAATTTGATTTTAAAATAATAAGGATCCGGGGTTGATTTTAATTAAGGGCTAAAACCCCCTATGATTTAATCTTTGTTTAGGGTATGTGTTTGATCTCTTAAAATAGAGAAAACACATACTTTTAATAGTTTCCCTTATGCTATGTTTGGTTGCCGAGAAAATAGGTGAAAACATGGAAAATAAAAGAAAATTTCAGATTTCTAATACAATTCTTAGTTGTGTTTTGTCCAATTTTCTTTTCTTTTCCATGTTTTCACTTATTTTCTTGGCAACCAAACATAGGGTTAGTTCTTTAGTCCTATATCGGAAAAGTAGAGAAAATCTAAAGAGTTTAATTACCCCCCTTATTTGTTTAGTTGTCAACAACTAAGCATGTGGTGTAGCATAGTACCCACCAATTGTTTTAGACAATATCTTGAGTGCACGAGCTGCGCACAAGCACGGGTGCGGGCATAGGGCTTTGGGTGCTATGAGGCGCACTTCGCAAGTCGCTTGGGTCGCTATTTATTTTAACTAAATCAGGACCATAGATTTAGGTTGACCCTGATCGGATGATCATCGTGGTTGATCAAAGCCGTATGATCAAAGATCAGGCTCAGATTGGATCTGGGCCGTCAGATCTGGTAGTGAGATCTAATAACCCACTTGGGCTATCAGGTGGATCAGGTAATGAGTGTCTGGGTTAGTGGTTGCAGACCCATTATGGGATGCTTTGACCAAGGCTTGACCCAAATAGCCAAGTGGCCTCAGCATAGCCTGCCTGCGGCAGGAAGGGCCTAGTTAGGTGGATGATCCCATGCACATGCAAGGAGACCTTGGTCGTCTATAAATAGAGGGCCTTGGAGAGGTGCTGGGTTCTATTGGAACTCAGACCAAACCAGATCCGTGGACCTAGTCCAATGAGCCAATAAGGAGACCAATGAGCCACCAGACCAGAGTAGGTGCACCTTGGTCCAGTCTACTTTGAGTCAGTCATGGTCCATTAAGATGACTCCGTACCAAGGACTTCTTAAGATGACTCTAACCTAGAGATCTCTATTAATGGTGGACCTTGAGCTCAATGAAGAAGATGGTGACCCTGATCCGTTATCCAGAGGCCCAGAACCAGACCCAACAGGCTATCTGGATCGATCCAGATCCATGAATACCAAGAAATTGACTGTTGTCCAACTCCTGATGAAGTTGCAGAATACCTTCTGGCTTCTCATCGTCCATCATAGATCAGTCCACATGTGGACTATTTGATTGCTTGATCTGGGATTCCAGATCAGGTAGAACAATGGATCAATCCTACATGGACAAAACTATCTTGATGACCATCCGATTTCGGGTGATCCTATCTTATCCACATGATGGATCCTATAAGGACCATCATACCCAATCAGAGGTATCTTGTGGAATTAGTTAATCTGGACAAGCCTGATCTTGTACCCAAACATAATCTAAAACTAATAAAATCAGATTAACTAAAGTCTTGTGATTAAACATATTATGAATAAATTAAAATTGATTAACTTGAAAATCTGTAACCAAACAGGACTTAAGACAGAATTGATTCTAGTCAAATCAGAAACGGATTTTGTGCAGATTTTATTCTAGACAGAATCAAAATCTGTAACGAAACAAAATAGATGCAGACCTAAACTGGAATAGGCTAAAACAGGATTAGACCAAACCAGAGTAGACCTAATCCTGTAATCATAAATACCTTAAACCCTGATGAGGTAAAATGGTAATTTCATAAATTGTCTAATATATTAGATAATCTCTTACTGTAAATCTGATGGGACTTTAAGACACTTGGATAATTGGCAAACCCTAATTGAATTGATATATATGTATATATTTAATTTTAAATTGTATCCTAAAGGAAGATTAGTACCCCATCTTCTACCGAGTAGTACAAACTTGTTGCGAAGATCGGAGAGAATCCGAGCTGAGTTGTACCCCGAAAATAGAGCTGTCACATCCCTTGCACATGGGAGGCTTCGATTATCTTCAAGAAAGACTCAATTCTAACGCCTCTCAATGAAGCAATTCTCTACCTAAATTAATTGCTTAATTATTTGTCATCATTATATGTTTGTATTTGCTAAGTAGCTATATGTACAGGAATTTAGCCCAATTACACCAACATATACCATGCAACCATATTTGCTGCTTCATTTTTCTTTAGAGGTTTAAGTTCATAGTTCAGTTCAGTTCATTTAAGGTGCAAACACTTTATACAGAGCTCAGCTAGTGACTATTTTTGTTCATTGGAAGAAGATCAAATGACCAAACTTGCCCTCAACCACTCAATTGACTATTTCTCAATAGTAACTGTTCTTAGAAATTGTTTGACAAGATGTTTCCCATATTAGATAGTTTATGAAAAGCTCATAAATCACCCATGACCGAGGACACAGCCAAGGTTTCAGAGCTCTGTCTTTTGAACCTGTCTCAGTCAGGACAAGACCAAGAAGAGACGGCCGAGATCCAGGTGTCTCAGCTAAATTTTCATTAAACTTTGGTGCGGGTTGTTGAGATCCGGCCAAGTCACATGTCTTGTTCCGTCTTATAGATTGAGAATGGAATGAAATTCCCTCATCTCGTTGGAGATTTTAAATTCTGGACTCAGCTCTTTATCCTTCAGTTTTCAGTTGATCAGCTATTCTTGAGAGCAAATTGGTAAGATTTTTTTTTCTTTTATCTCTTACTCTGGTGACTTAGCATCATGATTTCCGAAATCTTAAACTCAGCTCATAATTGATGGGCATGTCTCTAGAGTCCAGACAAGATATAGTTTTTAATGAACATACAACATAATGTTTTGTTACAAATCAAAGACGTGTTTTATTTTTATAAACTTCTATGCCAAACTCAAATGTAGATTACAAGGATCAGACGTACCTTAGTTGTGCCTGTGACAAAGGTGAGACAGGTGTCAGGTGTGAATAGACACTGCTGGTCTTATTTAAAATATAACTTCCTTTTATGAGGTGAAAATTAACAACTGGTAGTTCTTTGTTGGAAAAGATAAGACTTAAACCAACATGAAATTAAGTTGAATGACTACCCGAATCCTTTAATCTTGTAGATATGGTGTACTTGAATTGCAGTAAAGAAGTATGAAAATGAATGGTTAGAATTCATATATTAGTAAGGAGCTTGACTGAGGCATGTGCTACACTTGTCCTTAAGGTTAAATTCACCCATGCCCAAGGTGTTGCCATATTGCCAACGATTACATTTACAATTCAAAAATTGGATTCCTGCTTGTTGTACATTGATTAATTGAGGGGATGTGTACCCCCACCCACGATTTAATGGGCCTTTAAGGCCCACTAAAGGACCCTTTAAGAGGGCCAAATGGTCATATGCCAGAATAGACACTTAATCATTGGAAAAAAGTAAAAAATGGTCAGAAAGTTCTCAATATTATTAACATTAACTTTCTCGGAACTTAATAAATTTGGAAAAAATAATTAGGGAACAAGAGAAAAGACCTTTCCCTTTCCATGTTGCTCCCTCTATTTCATTTATGCGCTGATTCTGTTAAAGCATTCACAACCTCAAATGAACCAAAGAGTTTTTTTTTTTCCCAGTATTCCGTAAGGGCAACAGCTTAAAACACCATATTTGCAGCTTTCCAGAACTTGATAATTTGGAATTAGTTTCAAGTGTCGCACACACTAGCACAACCATGTATATATCTAATTGAATTCCCTTGATAATCATCTAGGAGATCCTTCATTGGCCTTAAGTGCTTTCTTGCAGTGTTTTGAAAACCAGACCCAACCAGTGTTTTTTTTTATCGGTAAATATTAAATATTTTCATATAGCAAAGATAAAAGCAACAGTTTACAGGGGGATAAAGTATAAACTAAAGAGGAAGAACAAAAGGGAAAATACAGAAAGTAAGTATAGCAAAATGAAACTATTAGGGGTGGATCTCCTCACAACAAAATATCCCTCACTTCCCATCCCAAAAGTGTAATGAAAGACCAGTCCATAAGCATGCGCCGAATACGACTTAATACACGAAGGTTGGACGAGAAGGAATTGTCAAACACGTGACAATTCTGTTTCTTCCACAAATCCCAAGAGATAGCTCCAGGTAGCATAGTCCAAATTGCTTCCTTAGCCCCCACCGTGTCGACATTTGCCAACCCAATAAGAAGCTCTGGAGGGTGGAGGGGAAGACCCACTCCACACCTAACCTAATGAGGAAAAAAGCCAAAATCTCAAAGACAACCAGACAGTGCAAAGTCAAATGATCAACTGTCTCTTGCTTAGTTAGGCACAAATAACATTAGTTTGTCATACTTCACCCTCTGCTCTTTAAGTGATCTATAGTAAGAATCTTATTCAGAACCGCAGATTAGAGGAAGAAAAATACTTTTGACAAAACCGGCCGGTTGAACTAGTAAAATCGGGAACCGAGCCAGTGAACCGATCCTGAAACACCAATATTGGGGCTTTTAAAAACCGCTCTTAAAACATGAAACTGGAAGAACCAGCCGGTTCAACCAGAGAACCAGTGATGATATGACCTGGAAAAGTGTAAGAACCGGCCAAACAAAGTCTTTTTATGAAGATAAAGGCTATGGTTTAGCCGGGCCGGTCGAACCGGGAACTAGAGTCCCAACCGGTTCAGTTATGAAAATACTATTTCTCACTTTTGTTGAATATAATTGGAGAACGAAACAGTGATTATCACTTTACATCAAAGCTTGTTAAACTTTCAGGTGATTATAATATGTTGCAATTCTGTTGTGCTCTGTTTCTCAAATCTCAACACAGTCATTGCACATAGTTTTCTTCTATCATTCACTGAGACATATAATAGTTAATGACTTTAGTTGTCTATAGTTCGATATTCTTCCACCTTGATTAAATAGCATTAGGACTGCTAATGAGCTAGAGAAGGATTTTTGAAATAAATTTGCTTTTCATTGAATGTGCACACCCTGATTTTTTTTAGATGTGAAATGCATGGGGAGGGCCAATGAAGTTCAAAAAGTTCTAATCGTTGAAATTGTTTATGTAAATATATTAATTACCATGTGTATAAATCTGCAGCCAGTGCATTGCGGGCCATCAAGAGAAGCTTGAATGATCCCATGAAGAATCTAAGGAATTGGAATAAAGGAGATCCATGTACATCAAACTGGACAGGGGTTTTGTGCTTCAATCAAACAGAGAATGATGGATATCTACATGTCCAAGAACTGTATGTTTTCAGCAATTCAATATAGTCTATATGAAGTGTCGGAGTAACTCCTACTTTATATGCTTGCCATTGCTTCTCCCATTCTTATATTTTATTCTCTTTCTTTTAATAAAGTTAAATCTTCATTGACCCAAAAAACAAAAGACATACTCAGGTAAGGTTCGAGTTCACTGTTCTAACATAGATGAAGCCTAGGTCCTATCCAAGAGTTAAAATCAACCAAGTAACTCAATCTTGTAAAATTAGCGGTCGTATATGATTTAGTTATACGATATTTCGAGCATCGTCAAAGAAGAAAGACTCGTGGAGAACCCTCCATATAATTAGAGAAATCTATGATTTGGTGTAGTACTCTTTGAATATCTCATCCTTCCTTTGCCAAGATTGACAAATATCGATAAGAAAAAGAATAGATATGCTGCTTTTATGTTTTTATGAAAAACCTTAAGGGGTGTTAGGACACCTAAATTAAGTCATTTGTAAATTGTGTTCTCTCAGAATATTTTCTTTTTAAGTTTAATAAGTTTCAGAATAGACTTATTTGAGGTTTAGTTTAAAATGCAAACGTGTTCATTTCACCAAAAGTCTGAAATGGCTCCATCTTATCGCACTCTCTCTTCGGTGAGAGTCCTAACAATCTAAAAGAGCCAACCCTAACCTCTCAGTCACTTTTCAGTATTCTGAAATTCTCCAATCCTATATTTATTAAATTCAAAATAAAAATGTAAATAGAACTCTATAATGATACAACATCCAAATGACTTCATTTAGGTGTCCAAACGCCCCCTAATTATATAGATACAGTGATAATTTTCCATTACTAAATGTGTAGAAAAAGGATGCATACGCACCCAGATGAACACACACAAACACACGCGTGCACACACATAAATAAAAGGGAAATGCTTTTGAGACCGCATAAGGGCCGAGACCTCTGAGACCTCGTGCCTGTGTGCGGGATTTCAGGTGGGGCCCACCATGTGATGATGGGCCCCACCTGAAATCCCGCACACAGGCGCGAGGTCTCGGAGGTCTCGGCCCTAATGCGGTCTCAGTAGCAAAGTCCTAAATAAAGGTGTCTTTATAAAATAATACTAACTCACTTTTCAAATGGATTTGTTTGCAAGGTTGTAGTTATCTGGATTAAGAATTTATGTTAGCTAATCTCTCTCTCTCTCTCTCTCTCTCTCTCTCTCTATATATATATATATATATATATATATATATATATATATATATACTCATTCACACGCACATATGTGTATACACACATAAATATTGAAAAGCAGCACCTTGTTTTTTATGTTAAAATACTGAACCTGTTAGGTTGGCGTGACTTGATGACGTTCATAAATATTTGAAAGAAAAGAGACTTCTTCAAGGGGAATGCAGACTGCCACTATAAAGTGCAGATTATCCTTTGAGAGCATGTGCCTAGTCTTTCTGATGGGATGAATCAAGGACTATAAGGAAATGTCAGATTCATATATCTATAGGATGCAAGGCTGTAATTGTAACTTCTCTTGCACCGTTGTGCCATTCTTGAATCCAATACTGTATGCCATATATGAATTCAACAAGGTAACTTATTTTAGCTTGCAACTCTGCATTGATGTCTCGTTTTTTTTTGTTTTTTTGTTGCAGGCAACTGCTAAGTATGAATCTCTCAGGAAGTTTATCACCAGATCTTGGTCGTTTATCTTATATGAAAATACTGTGAGTCATGACACATTTAAAGTGCAAACCTCTAGGCAATAACACAGCCCTATCTTTATCTGAATAAACTGGATGTCTCTTTTGCTTTGACAGTCATCCCCATGCATTGTTTTTCACCAAACATTCACATGCAAATTCCCGTTGATGCTGATACCTTTTTCTTTCTTTTTGTTGTGGAAGGGATCTTATGTGGAACAACATTAGTGGGAGCATACCAAAGGAGATAGGCAATATTACATCTCTGGAACTCTTGTAAGTTGAACTTATTCTTTTTTATCTTGGTTAATATTCTTATATATTGCTACCATATGAATACATGCTGATATCATAAATAAACAATAAAATAGGAAAAAAGAAAAAACATATATAATCGCACATCTATTCATTCATTTCAAACTTCCACTTTTGGTCATTGTCTGAAGTACTCCTTAACATATCATTTAATTACATGAAGATTGTAAGCACCCAATTTTTACATTCTTTTTCATAGTTAACCCTCTTAACCATGATTAATACCCTAAGCAAACCTTACACCTATCTTAGTCAAGTCTTAGTCAAACCCTAGGCAAACTCTAAGTCAAACCTAAGCAAATCCTAGGTTAAGCCCTAGTCAAGCTTTAGTCAAACCCTAGGTCAAAACCCTAGTCAAACCTTAGACCTAATCCTAGGTTAACCTTAGGTCAAACCCTAAGGCCCAAGGCTCATGTATAGGCCCAGAGATCCAAAAACCATGACCAGACCACCTTGTTGGCCCAAGCATGGGCCCACAAGCCTTAGATAACTGTTGGTGGGGGCCCACATGCAAAATTTGAAAAATCAGAGAATGACAATAATAACTTTATCGCAATTTCCAATTTTGGCAAAAGATACAGTGCTCCTAACCAATAGTGACTAGGTTGGGCCTGTTTTAGCAAAATCTAGATAATTGTGGTAATAACATTACCGTCATTCTTCATTTGACCTAGAATGTCAGTACTAGAATTACCGTCATTCCTGAAGTTTAAGTGAAAACCATTCTGGCACCCCCTGGACTCCCCCAGCTCCGCCTCCCAAGGGTCCTACACCTTGTTTAATATCCCTAAACTATCCTAGGTCCCCTTTAGCCTATAATTAATCTCCCCCCTCCCCCCTTCTCAAGCCTTCAATTCATTCCAAAATTCTCATTGTTGAAGCTCTGCCAATCCGAAACAAGCCCTCCTCTCTCAGTCCTGAACCTCTAGGAGTGATCCTAAGAGCATTCAAGGGCTACCTCAGAGTTCCCTCAGTCCTTCAGCACCGTGCACCACCGTCTTCACCACTGTAGGAGTCAAGCTTGGGTAGGGCCTTCCCTATCCTTTTCTTTTTTGTAAAACAGAATTATGAGCCCCTGGATCCTACTCCAGGTGACTCTTACTTTCTATTTTTGTTTCAGTATATTGTAAGTACCCTATTTTTGCACCCTCTTTCTCTCTTCCCGCTTCTTCAAATGCTCCAATGTTCACCCAAAGCCCAATCTCATTTGGTCAAACTTATACCCAAATAATCCAATCAAATCCAATTACCAAATTTCATTACCTCAAACCCAAATAGTCAAGCTCAATTACCCAATTGCCTAAGTCAAAGCCTATTTACCATAACCCAAGCCCAAATGTCATAGTCAAAGTCTAATAATCATAACTCATGACTCATCTACTAATAACCCATGATCCATAAGATTTAGTCTACATATACATATTCACCTAACCTATATCCTACAACTCATGCTCATATAACTCATAGTTTACTCAACTCATCAACTCTCTTACACCACTTACAACACTCAACCTATCAACTCTCTTACACCTCTTACAACTCTCTTATACCCTTTACAATACTCAACCATCAACTTTCTTACACCTCTTACAATACTCAACCATCAACTCTCTTACACTCCTTACAATACTCAACCATCAACTCTCTTACACTCCTTACAACACTCAATCTATCAACTCACCTTACAGCACTCAAGTCTTTACCCACTAACTCTTTTATCCCCAATGTAAAAGACACAACTCAACCTCTTAGTTTTCCTATAAATATCAATCTTTAAGCCCCTTAGATCCATCCCTCATGACCCCTAGAAGGTTCTCACCCACTTGTATTTCTTTTGAGTTTGAAGAAATGAGAAAAAACTAAAGTTTAAAGTTTGGAAAGAATTCTAAAACTAAAAGCTTAGAGTTTTTTACTAACTCTCCTCATTTGTGGACTCTAAACAAAACTTTACCTCTTGCAGTATTGAAAAAGAATTCTTTCAGGAGTAGGCATTCTTTCTTTCATTATCTTCTCTTATTTTTTATCTCTTTTTTATTTGGTTCTCTCTTCTTGATCTCTCATTTCTCAAGTATAGTTGGGCCTCTCTACACCAATCTAATGGTGTAGAGGGACCCCATATCAAAAGCAAAGAGATGTTCTTTTTTTCTTTTCATTTTCATGTATATATTTTTTCTTTTTTATGTACCCACAAGTGTGGATATGGGTACGCCCATAGAGAGTGGAAGCTAAAACTATACATCTCTTTTCATTTTGTTTCTTCATTTAGATTCTAGTCATTCTTCTAGAATTCTTTAGGAAACTCATCATCACTCTAATTTTCATATTTAGAACCTCATTACATCATTCATAATTGTGTAAATTAACTATATTAGAGAGGAGATGATGAGTTTTCATGTTTTCCACTCGTCACTTTTTTTCATTTATTTCTTTTTCCTTCATGTTCTATGTTGAATGGATAAATGATGGTTTACTGACTTAAAGAGGATATTATTCAAAATGCCTCATACCAAAGACAATAATATTTGATGATCTATTATCAATATCAATCCAACAAAATAGGTGTTAGCAATAGACCATTTACTATTCATAATGCACATCCCTCTTTATGTCCGAAATATAATCTTTCAGCCTAACTTTTCCTTAATTTTTCTCTTGTATTAAATTTAACTTTAGTTAAGTTTGTTAAAACTCTACCTATATGAAAATCCAAAAAAACCTGATAGAAGTTCAAAATACCAAAAACATTATAAAATCTCAAAATATAAAAAAAATTCAAATATAACCAAAATACCAAAAACATTCAAATATAACCAAAATATCAAAAAATTAAAATATCCCCAAAATCCCAAAAAAAATATAAAAATACAAAAAGACCAAAAAGAGACTTGTAGGACCTCCTTAGCTTTGGTTAGGTCACTTAACCATAGTTAAATCCCCTCTAACCGCAGTTAAACTTAACACTTGTGCACTTGACCTTCCCAGTCAATCAACCCTAGCTCCGGGGCTAATCCCTAAGCCATCATTACGCACACACCCCCTAGCCTTGACACGGGCTCATGTGCCAGAACTACACTCGGTCTGATCTCACCTTGTGAGTACGTAGGCAACGCTATTCGGGTTTGACCCTAGACATCTAGCTTTCTATATTTCTTGGATTAGCATTCTCTTAAATAATCTTGACATTTTAATTAATATTGAGATTAAACTTTGGCTTAAATTTAAGAAGTAGGTAACCGTTTTAAAACGGGGGTCCTAGGGTGCCTAACACCTTCCTCAGGGCTTAATCGAACTACTTACCCTATCTCTGATAGACCTTTTGCCTTATCCAAACAAACAAATACCCGGGACCTATCTCTAAGAATGAATAGGTGGTGACTCTCAGTCAAACCCAGTGGGTAAAAATCCATGCTCACATATATCCTAAAGAAAGAGGTCCCCTTGCCTTTTTATAGGCATGGGGACCCTCTTGAGGGATCAAGCTTCGGTCTCATGGCCCCCTTACGTGCATGGCACCCTTTTTTAATTTCTGGGGGACTCTCAGTCCATGAGGGATCCCCTATAAAGCAGTCTGGTTCTGTCCCAGGGAGGAAAAATCAAGTTTCTAAAAAACTAAAAATTACGGTTAACATAGTACTGTCATTTTTGGGTTTCTCCATTCCAGTAGCTGTAGCCCTTTTGTGGTTGAGCCCTGATCCATTCCAGGGCCTGTTCTAAGTCCCTGAGACTCCCCTCTATCTCCCCTGGTCCTTCCAGGCTTAACCCAGTAATTTAACTATGGTTAAAATCCCATAAAGTAGAAACTGTCTAGAATGTCAGTAAACTATTTACCGACATTCTGAGTTTTCTGGTTCTCACTGTAACATGGCCACTGTGGGCCCATTTCAGACCAAACCGTGGGCCCACAACAAGCCCAAGACACCTGGCAGAGTCTCCTCTTTAACCTTAAGGGTCCAAGACCCTATGGGTCCATCTCTAACCTCATCATTGACCAACAAAGTCATTTCTAATGATGACTGGGATTGGTGGTGAACTGTCTACCGCTATTCCAAATCTGTGAATTCAACCCCGTTTAGCTTTTGACCATGGTTAGCCGATTTAACCTTGGAAGAAAAATCCCCGAAATTCTTTAAAAATCCTAAAAAATCTAAAAATGTGGGAAATGATCAAAACCATACCCTGCAACATTCTTAACCATGGTAAAATGGATTAACTATGGTTAACTTCTTCCTTAACCATGGTTAAGCCCATTTTTAACTGCGGAATCCGGGAAAATCTCTAAAATTTCCAACTAATGCAAATGGATCAAAAATCTGACTTTGGACTCTTTTAACCATGGTTAGCAGTCCTAACCATGGTTAACTCTTTTCTTAATTCCGGTTAAGCAACCCTTAGCCTACTGGGCTTACTCTTGGCCTACCGGACTCATCTTTAGGCTACCATAGTAGACCCTTAGCCTACCGGGCTTACCCTTGGCCTACCGAGCCCATCTTTAGTCTATCAGACTAGACCTTTAGCCTACCAGGCTTACCTTTGGTCTACCGGGCCCAAACTTTGCCTTCGGACCCAAACCTGGCCTCCGGGCCCAAACCATACATTTGACCAACCCGGTCAACCAACTATAGCTTCCGGGCTAGACCCTTAGCCACTCCAATGCGCACACACACTCCCCTTAGCCTTGACACAGACTCATGTGCTAGAACTACGCTCGGTCTGATCTCACCCTCGTGAGTATGTAGGTAACCCAACCCGGATTTGACCCTAGTTAGAACTTTTTCTTTCTTGGGTTGGTATACTCTAAATACTTAGGCATTTGAATGAAATTCGACATTAAATAGGCTTATACCTAGAGAGTAGGTAACCATTGCAAAATGAGAGTCCCGGGATGCCTAACACCTTTCCCGGGACTTAATCGAACTTCTTACCTATAATCTCATATAGACCATAAGACGTTATCCATCATTTGGAACTTATCCCTTATAATTAATAAGTGACGACTCTCAATCCCAGTCATCTAGTAGGCCAAAATCCTGGGCTTACAAAGATGTTAATCATTATTATTCTGAATTTTGATGGTACTTTAAATGTGCAGTTCCTCGGAAGAAAATGCACTCTGTATGCTTGATTTCTCATTCTCAATGTCCTCTTTTTTTTATTTTTTTTTATGGGAAGCTGGACCTCATGTTTGGGGTACGCCTATCACTGCTCTTTTTTTTTTTTTTTTTTTTGCAGGCTCTTGAATGGAAACCAACTAACAGGTTCTTTGCCCGAAGAGATTGGCAATCTTCATAACTTGGACCGAATACAAATAGACCAGAATCAAATATCAGGGCCAATACCTAAATCGTTTGCAAACTTGAACAAAACAATGCACTTGTGAGGGTTTTTTTATTCACTTTGTGGTTTCTTTAACATTTTCAAGTTACTAATTTCTATTATTTTCTTTTTCTCCATATCATTTTCTTTTATTTTTCTCTGAGCAGCCACATGAACAACAATTCAATTAGTGGGCAAATCCCACCTGAGTTGTACAAACTAGGAAGCCTTGTTCACTTGTAAGTTAGAAATTAGTTTCTTCTTACTTGTTAGTGTTGCAAGCGTGTCATTCTGTACTATCAGTGTGGTCAGTACTTGTTGCTTCATGTCAGTTTCATTGTGCCAATTGGTTACTAACGAAGTGAATCTTTGCAGCCTGGTTGACAATAACAACTTATCGGGGTATCTTCCACCAGAGTTGTCCGAACTTCCAAGCTTACGTATACTGTATGGTCTCTTATTTCATAAATCTAACTTTATTGGATTCCTTGAAATTTAGAATATTTTCTAATTCTTTTCAACTCTCAGAATCACTCAGTATAATTCTTACATGTACCCAAATTTCTCAGTATTGGAATTAAGTGTGCTATTCATTGTCAGAAAATATTATATTTCCAGAGTCTTATACTAGAGAAGTATTTTCATGAAGATACTTCAGAATTTGCTTATCTCAAACTGATTCAATTTTTTTTTATCACTAATTTTTACTTGATTCATATGGTTACTGAATTTCATTTTGGCCAATAGACTCAATACAGTATGTAAGGAGTCATCATTAGCTCTTAAAAGACCAAAAACTACAGTAGTTTATGCATCAGTGACTGTAATCTTAAAACTGAAATCAATAGAATTGTATATCTTTGTCCATTAGTTGAATCGCATAGATGCTAAGGAGCAATAAGTACTAAATTCAATCCCTCCATTGAAATTATAACTCTTTCCATAAGTCCTCTGTTTGTTTTATTACCTGCTATCTCACTAGATTTTGTCCATTGCAGAAATACATGGATATTCTTGTGGTTAATGCTTAAAGGGTTTTCTGTATGATCTTTTTTTTGCAGTCAACTTGATAACAACAACTTTCATGGGAATACAATTCCAGCTTCTTACAGCAACATGTCAAAACTGTTAAAATTGTAAGTTCATATTCTTATGCCATGTTTTTGGTTAAATTGTTGGGATGGGTGAATCCCTCAAATCTGGATGTACAATGGCTCAAGTGTTCCTTTCTGATCTTTGTTTTTCATCTCATGTATTTTCTTCCTCAGTTAAAAAAAAATTTGCCCACTATCAATATTATACACACGCACACATGTACAGGTAGATAGAATTTTGGCCATGTTTGTGCATTCTTCTTGGTAGTGAAGTTCAGCATGGTCTTTGAGATTTATGGAAACAAGATCACGATGATTTTTTTTCTCATACCTTAACTCTATGTTTGGTTGCCGAGAAAATAGGTGAAATCATGGAAAAGAAAAGAAAATTTTAGATTTCTAATACAATTTTTAGTTGTGTTTTGTCCAATTTTATTTTCTTTTCCATGTTTTTACTTATTTTCTCGGCAACCAAACATAGGGTAAATGTCGATGCAAGATTTTGAATCAATTTCACTGGGAAATTTTCACTTCAAAATTAATTTCGCAGGAAATATCATAATATATTTTTATATTGCATATTTTTTGTCATTCAAGTGAAAAATTAACAAAAATATTGAGATTTCGTTGAAACTTCAGAAATTGTTAAATTAAACATAAATAAACATTTAGGGGTAAAGAAATGCAAAAAAATCAATGTATATAAGAGATGCATTTGGGGAGCAAAGATGCGCTTGTGGTAATGTATCTTAATCAAAGATGAATATAAAGATCACAAACTGTTCAATACATTCAATACTCATAAAAATATGAAATACACCTCACATTGAGGTCAACAAGTGCATATGACTCCACTTCACAACAAGACTTACAATAGATTCACATGGAGTTATGAGGAGGCTCGAAGTTGTCGTCTTTGTCCTGATTAGGAGGGAGATAGTACTTGTTCTTCAAATAAGTATAATATTGGGTCTAGGCATCTAGCTCATGAGATTATGGACTTATGATACCGGGATGTATACTCACCAACATAGCTCTGGTACCCCGTCCTCTCTAATTTGTACAAGCAATCCTGTCGCTAGATACTATGGGTGATCATAGTCACCAAATACGGGTACGGGTATTAAACGGCAATGATACGTTCGGGAAGTACGGGTTTTAAACGGTAAAACACAGGAAAAGCACCGGGAGTTAAAAATAATAATAAATAATTATATATATATATATATAAACATAATACTAACTACTAAACATTTAACTCATAATTTAAGCTTACACAGTTGCAAATCGAAGACAACCACACAAGATTTAAACCACACAGATTCAAAGGATAAAGAGGAATACCCCTCCCCAATATGTATATAAACTGATTAACTCATATACCCCTAGACATGAAGCTCCCAAAAGCATCACAAGATGGTTTACGTGTTAAAAAAAATTTGCATATGAAAAATGGGTGACTCTTGGGTAGAATCGAAGCTAGTCTCTCCTAATCCTAGTTAAGGAGATAAACCAGACATTGAAGGGGAATAACCCAAAAGAGAGAGAGAGAGAGAGAGAGAGACTTATCATTGTCGGATAGAAGTTCCACCGGAGAGCAGCCAAGTGAGAGACGAGAGAGCTGAGACTTGAGATCAGAGTGAGAGATGAGATATTGACGTTTTACCCTAATACATCGTCTCGTAACTCTTAAAACACATTTTAATCTTCTTCTTTTTTTGGTTAAAAAAGTTTTAAACACGTATAAAACGGAGTATGCGTTTAAAACGCGTTTAAAACGTATTTTAAAGTTTAAAACGGCAAACACGTTTAAAACGGAGTTTAAAACGGCGACCCCCTCTAAAAGTTTTAAACACGTTTTAAACGGGTACTTTGTGACTATGTGGGTGATGAGGTGTGGTCACATACTCACATGTACTGACATGTGAGGCTGTGCATATCAATAGCTAATCCATACGACTAATACCAAGAAACATATTTGTTGGTGGAGAAGAGGAAATATTCTGATTTTGAGGAATAATATCTTACATTTGAAAGGAAAAAATTGATTTTATTGCCAAATACAGAAAACTTACTTATCTGTAATTGTAATAAAATCAATCTTTTCCTTTCAAAGGTAAGATATTATTCCTCAAAATCAGAATATTTCCTCTTCTCCACCAACAATATTCATATGGAGCATATCCATAGCCTTGGCCTGGGCCCTGACCTCCTGCATAGGTGTATCCTTGATTATTATTTTTGATTTTGAGAGTCTGACGTTTGGGATTGTGTGTAATGGCTGGATGACCCGTAGTCGTGTCCATGTGAGGTAGAATTAGGTCCCCCATGCTAGCCCATCCCCATCAATTCAAATATCTAGGCAATGGTCTACTCCCACTCATGGCCCACCCAATAGATAGATTGGCCAAAACTAACGTAAAATAGTCAATTTTGAATCCTATCAAAGGTATTTTAATTCCTAGGTCTAAAAAAAATGGAAAAGCATACCTATCACATGCTTTCTCCTGGAAAAAGGCTCCTCGCGCACGATCATAGTGATTTACCCTTGTTTTCAGTTGATTTGAGCTAATTTGGGTTCAATCAAACTTGAACCTGTCAAGGAGCAAAATCCCCCCAAAATTCAATAGTGAAATGTATGAGTGTCAACATTTCATGGGAAAAATAGTATTTTTATATTGTACTTAACCAAAATATCCCATGATATGTGTGACACTTACATGAAGAACTGCAAAAAATAGCCGAAAATTGTAAAAATATACTTACAGGTGGGGGAAATATCCCCCACCTGTGAAAAAAAGGGAATTTCGGCCTCTCTTTTTTTTGCATAAACTTTAGAACCTTTTTTTTTTACGTTGATTGCCATTTTGTGGCATTTGATTGGTTTTCTTAAACAACTGAGTTTAACACCGCTCGTTGAATCTGGCCAATAAGCACTTGATTCCTGAAATAACTTCTATGTTGACTAATATTTATTTTTTCTCAACATAAATTCGTCTAGTTGGAATGAAGTTATATTACCTCAAATAGATGTTCCATACCTTCCATGTTCTTGGAAGCTTTATATGCATGGGCAAATGTGCTTCCAAGAATTTCTTGTAGAGAGGTGTTACAGTTCTGTTTTGTTCGGCTAATCAGGAGTCTCAGGAACTGCAGCTTGCAAGGTCCAATTCCCGATCTAAGCAGGATACCGAACCTTGGTTATTTGTAAGTTCATGACTATTCATCAGGAGTTTCTTTAGATGCTAAATATTCTGGACCACCAGTCTGGCCAATTTAACCATATCTTGCAAATTCATTTCATATTATGGTTGATATGAGCATATACCTATTTTGGTGATGGCTTTCACATTTCAGAGATCTCAGCTCGAACCAACTTAGTGGATCCATACCACCAAATAAGCTTTCTGATAATATCACAACTATGTATGTATGACTCTCCCTCTTTTAGACTTGCTAGAGCATTTACCAGCCGCATCCTTCTCCATGTGCTTAGCCTGAATCTTGTATGCTGTCAATATTTTCTTGTATAACATATTATTTCAGTTTCCCAAGGCTTAGGAATTTCAATTTAATGATTCATTTGATTCCATTGATATAAATATGATGAAATTTGTTAATTAAACAATTTGAGCAGCGATTTATCAAACAACAATCTTACTGGAGATATTCCTGCCAACTTTTCGGGTCTTCCTCGTCTTCAGAGATTGTGAGTGTTCTTCACTCTCTTTCCTTTTTCTGTATCGTGGGTATGGGTATGTAATAATATTTAAAAGCAGATTAAGTAATATCCAGCTGTTCAAGTGCTTGTTTATCTGAGTTCGTGCCAGGTAAACTTTGGTTGTGATTAATAATTATATTTCCAGTTCTAGTGATGCCCATACTTTAAATTATGTGGTGCAATAAATGTGTTTATTATGTTATTTCTCATTGCAGGTCACTTGAGAACAATTCGTTGAGTGGTTCTGTTCCATCCACCATCTGGCAAAATAGGACTTTAAACGGAACTGAAAGACTTATTTTGTAAGACCTGAAACCAGAAAACCACCACCAGCTTCTTCTGTATCTTTCCTCATTTCTCTTTTACTGTTTTTCTCTGTTTTTTTTAACATCTCATACTTATCTTGCCAACAAACATATTAGTATGTATAATATCCTCGTTTCAGCATGCTCTTTTGAGATCAAAGTTGTAACAGTCTTCTGGATTGGCTTTTATATATTTATCTAGGTACATATGAGTTTGGTTAAATAGAATGTCCTGTTAACTTCTTTTATGCACTTTGATATGACAGGGATTTTCAGAATAACGAACTTTCAAATATTTCAAGCAGTCTTACACCCCCCACAAATGTCACTATCAGGTGTGCTTTGGCATTTGCAGACGTACTTACTATCTACATGACTGAAATTTAGATCTAGTTGAAAAATTAATGCAAATGTAGTCGAAATTGTAATCTTGTTACATCTCATTATGTTTTACATGATGTTCAGGCTTCAAGGGAATCCTGTATGCTCGAATGCTAATCTACTGAATATAGTCCAGTTTTGTGGATCTCAAAGTGAAGATGACTTTCCAACTGAGAGATCAACGAACTCCAGTACTGATTGTCCCCTGCAAAGTTGTCCTATAGGAAATTTCTTTGAATATGTCCCAGAATCTCCTGTACCTTGTTTCTGTGCTGCACCTCTTCTAGTTGGATATCGGTTGAAAAGTCCTGGATTCATTGATTTTCTTCCATACGAGAATCAGTTTGAGGAGCACCTAACCTCTGGTTTGAACTTGGATCTTTATCAGCTGTCCATTGGTCCAGTTCAATGGCAAAAAGGTCCTCGGCTGAAGATGTATTTGAAGTTTTTTCCTACGTACAATCCTCAATCAAACACCTCAAACACCTTTAATGTGAGTGAGATAAAACGAATCAGGTCAATGTTCACAGGATGGACAATTACTGACAGTGAGCTTTTCGGGCCCTATGAACTTCTCAACTTCACTCTCTTGGGACCTTATAAAGATGGTATGTCTTCAAAACCTTATCTTGACATGTTCTGCAAGAGGGACTTGATGAAATAGGAAAAGAAGCACACTTCAATGAAAATTTCTCTATATTTTCTTTTGATGGGGCAGATTTTGAAGTTTATTTTTATTTTTATACTTTTGGTTTTTTTTTTGGAGAGGGGGAGGGTTGGAACAACCATTTAATGCTCCTCCTAGGAAATACATAGCCGAAGTTTGACCTGAAATGTTGACTTTCACCATCTAACCATCTGAGTCATCCTCCCCCCCCTAATTATTCGTCAAAATCTTCCCATACTGTCCAAAATGGTGCCCCCTACCTGCCACAATGTTCTACGATATCTTAGATTCCTCTTTAGTCATAGTTCTGTTTTTCAAACATGATAAGCATGCTCTCCTTCAGGGGTATATCTTTTGTTCCAAACGTTAATTTGATCTTCACGATTCTGGAAGACATATTGGTTAATTATTTTGGTTTTTATTCTGTTACAGTGATTCTTGACACTCCCAAGTCGGGGATAAGCAAGGGTGCACTGGCCGGAATTGTATTAGGGGCCATTGCTGGTGCAGTTACATTATCTGCAATTATGACGTTTCTTATCATGAGAAGATATATGAGAAAGCACCATTCAGTTTCAAAAAGACACTTATGTAAGTATCTTGGTTATACTAATAGAATATCCATAAGGTCATCTCAAGTATCTAATATGGTTGATTCTTTAATGATACTTCTTGATGCTGAAATTTGTTGAAACAGTCCTTATAAGTTTGATAACCATGTGGCTCCACTGTATTTTTGGAAGAATCGATGCCTTGTGTAGTTAAATAATTATATTGTTTCCAGTAGATTTAAAACTGCCAAGTCATTTCAGCTTTTAACCGTTCAGCCGATCCACAAGAGATAGAGGATACATGTTATCCGTGCTATATTGCAAGAAATTATTCTGAGATGTGGCATGACTACAGGTGTTATACTTATGTGACCCCAAATCTCTAGATCTATAGTTAACGTTAATGTTTTCTTGTCACACTTCAAAGAAAAATCATCATCAATGCCTTATCTGGACAATATGGGATCGGCAACACCAATTGTGTTATGTCATTCCATTCTATTAGAAGTTATAACTTCAATTAAGTTGTTTGCTATCAAATCTTTTCTCACTAACTCTAGCCACGTCATTCTTTGGCGTTTCTCTCTTCCTTTTAAAGCTTAAAACTTTTTTATTTTATCACATACTTGGAGCCTCTCAAATCCACTCGACTACGCTCATTTATGATCTTATCTTTCCTTGCCTTTCTACTCATCCATCTCAGCATTATACTTTATGGAACTGAATGTTGGGCAACTAATAATCAACACAATAAGACAATTAATTGTTGCTAAGATGAGGATGTTGAGATGAATGGGTGGAAAGACAAATATGCTTCTAAATTGTTTAGGTAAAACTAATCCATATTGATGCATAGCCCATACCCATGTCATTTCATGTAGACATGGGTAACACGGGGTTTTGAAGAATTCAGGTAACATAACTTCTAAGCCCTAGTCTTTGATCTACGTTGCTGGCTGAATAAAATTTCATATATTTGATCCCATCAAAGAGATGGCTTCCATGTCTCAAAATTTAGTAAATGCAAAACAATTTTCTTTTAATCCTATTTAGGTTCCACCGCACCAAAAGGTTAATTTTCAAAAGTCATATACATGTCTTCTTCCTCTTCTGGCTTGCACAATTATTAATCAAATTCTTATATCTTATTCTTGGACTCAATCCCTGAATCTTTGAAATTATTACCTAAAGATGGATCTCTGTATTTTATCCTTTTGAAAAAAAATTGACATCTATTCCTGTAACTTACATATACTCACAACATTTCATATGACATTTTCCCACATTTGTACTTTTTTGCAGTGTCAAAGATTTCAATCCAAATTGATGGTGTAAAAGGCTTTACTTTTAAAGAAATGGTACTGGCTACTGACAATTTCAACAGCTCCAGTCAAGTTGGCCAAGGAGGCTATGGGAAGGTCTATAAAGGTATTCTTACTGATGGTACAGTTGTGGCCATAAAGCGTGCCCAAGAGGGATCATTACAAGGTGAAAAAGAGTTCTTCACGGAAATAGAATTGTTGTCAAGGGTACATCATCGAAACCTGCTCTCTTTGGTTGGATATTGTGACGAGGAAGATGAACAGGTGCGTTAATACATAGATTTTAGTTGTCTGCTCAATAGAAAATCACTTCCTTCTAAAACTAAATTCATGATACCTTGGTAACTAGGGCACTCCATCTCTTAAATGATTATGTGGCAGTTATTAGGACAAAACTTTTAAGTAATATTTCTTTCATTTTGTGGCATTCTGTACATAGTAGTTTGAATTTAATGTTTCGCAATGTATACGATACGGTGTCTATGTATCCTACACTTTCAGGAAATGATAATTATATACATGAGGATAATCGTTTTAAGGTAGGTGATATCAGTTGAATGTTAAGTCCCATTGTCACACACACATGACATGTAGTCCAATCTAGTACAAGTAGATGATCCATTGCTCCTCTTCTGGGACACCTTAGATTTCATCTATTCAGGATCTTATGTTGTATCTTCTTATGGGTAAAAAGGTAATCAAGATCGATGGTCCAAAGACACTCTTTGATAGTAGAAGTTTAGGGAATGAAACTTTAGGGTTTGAGAGAAAATGGATAAAGAAGAGAGACAAGAGGAAATGGGAATAGAATAATGACTCTATTCCCTCTAGATCTTCTTTTATATCACTAGTAAGAACTAATAAGATGAAAAGATGTTAATGTCACCAATAAAAAAAGACATTAATGTCCATTTGGTACATAAAAGACAGTAGACAAATAAAAGCAAGTCAAGTAACTAGATGATAACATGTAATGAGCTTATTTAGATGGCCCGTTACAACACTCCACCTCAAACGAGACATAAATAATTAAATATCCAGAATGCCAATCTTGCCAATAAGCCCACGATGATGAGCCGAAGCAACAACTTTCGTAAGAACATTCATTAACTGATCTTCAGTTCTAATAAAGGCAAGGCCAATTGTCTTTGACTTTACCTTCTCTCGTATGAAATGTCTGTCAACGTCAATATGCTTGGTCTTATCATGTTGCACTGGGTTATGTGCACTGTTGATAGCATCTCTATTATCACAATAGAGCTTCATCTCTGATTGGTAAATTCGATTTTGTCATCAAGTTTTTGATCCACAATAAATCATAGGCTCTATGAGCCATGGCTCTATACTCATCTTCAGCACTAGAACGTTGAACCACAAATTGTTTCTTGCTTCTCCAGGTATTTAAATTGCCTCCTACCATGGTTTAATAGCCTAATGTAGAACAACGATATGTAACTGACCCGGCCCAATCTACATCTTTGTCTGCCTCCACTTGCAAGTGCCCATTTCGTATGAAGTATCCCTTGACCAGGTGAAGATTTCAAGTATCTCAATACTCTTTCTGCGGTCTCAAGATGCACAATTCTAGGCTTGTGCATGAACTGGCTGATTACATTCACAGCCTAAGCAATATCTGTGTGAGTCAATGATAACTAAATCAGTGTACCCACAAACCTCTAGAACATACCAACATCTTCGAGCAACTCTCTACTCTCATAGTCTAACTTAATATTGGATTTCATAGGTGTTGCTACTGGTTTAGAACCGAGCTTCCCAGTATCTTTCAACAAATGAAGAACATATTTCCTCTCTAAGATATAAAGATGCATTTGTTTAGTGGGAAACTTCAATCCCAAGGAAATACATGAGTAACCCCAATTCTTTAATATGAAATTCTTTTGTCAGAAGGTCCTTGAGTTTCTGTATCTCCCTGGATCATCTCCAATTACAATAATATCATCTACATACACTAGTAGTGTAGTAGTTATAGTTCTCATATGCTTCACAAACATCGTATGATCTGAGTGACACTACATATACCCAAACTTCTTTAACATAGCTTCCTTGTACCTAAGAGCATCAATAAGTTTCTAGGTATTATTCTCTTTGAGTGCCTTCATTTTCTCTTACATAGCTTCCTTCCGCGTAAGGTGTTGCAATGCCTCTATTACACTAGATGAAATTGATACTAAAGATAAAAATGAGACAAAGACACAAATTGATAGAGAACAAGAATTATAGGAAACAAAGTTAGAAATCGGATGAGAAGTACAATTACATTTTCCTTTGTGTAAGGTAATGGGAACATCGATATTAGGAATTATAGGTAAAGATGGAGAATTACCTGGACTGAGAGAAACCGGAGAAGTGGGATTTCTCAGTCACAGAGGCATGCTAAGAGTTTTTTTAAAAAGATATATATATTTCTATTTCTCTATACATACAATATCCAAAGAAAGAATAATTCATACTGATTGGGACCTTTAGATCCTATCCTCATTCAAATTCAAATCCATATCTTATAGGATCCACTACCATAGAATCGAATTGGTTGTCGTTGATTAAAAAATTAAAAAAAGTCAATAAAGGGTCTTAATTCATATCTGTCTATTTTCGTTGTGCTGAACATCGAGATAAGGAATTATAGGTAAAGATGAAGAATTACTTGGACTAAGAGAAGCCGGAGAAGTAGGATTTTGGTTCCACGGGGGCATGCTACTAAGAAGGTAGTTCAATCGATGGAGGCTTCACTTTGGATCGTTTAGAGTATGTTTGCAGCTCATTTTCCTCTTCTTTGGTATTATCAAGAGAGGATAACAACATAACTAAAAGAGTACAGTGACAATCTGTCGTGTCCCATAATCCCATGTTGGTCAATGAGACTTTGGACCCGTGACACTACATATACAATCTTATCTTAACAACATAAAAGGCATGCTAAAGTGTGAGTCAAAATTTCTCATCAACTTTAATAACAATTCATTAATCAATATAAACCATTTAAACTATTGACCAACTTAAACAGAAATAATCTGGATCATCCATTGTGATCACAATCTAAATCTTTAAACCTAAGCAACATCTTTCAAAAATCTTATTACAACCCTTTTAAAACTGAAATAAATAACTAGCTAACGGATCGATAATATGGATAATGATCCAAATTAATCTCTACCTCATGGTAATCACCTTCGGGCTCCTCTAAATACTCTTTCTCAATCCAAGGTCCCGGTGTGCAGATATCAAAACCTGAACCTGCCGATAATAAAAATTCGGTTGAGCATTGAAAACGCTCAATGTATATAAAGTCTAGCTAACAATATCATATCATGTAATCATGGGCATGTTTTATCATAAATAAACATATCTTACAATTCATGATGCGGAAACATGTAAATATAGCATAATCATCATTCATGACATGTGCGGACTCATGATTTTTGTAGACTTGTGAGACTTATGCATGTTCATGTAAGTTCTTGTAACCATGTGTATCAATACATATAAGATGTTTCGACAACGCACGTAACATGATAATTGGCAATGCTTGTAACTTGGTAATTCACCAATGCGTGCAACATGATATTCTTCAATGACATGTAACATGATGTTTTTGTGTTTGTGTTTGTGCTTGTGAAACATATGTCAATGCATGTAATCATAATAGTGTTTGTGCTCGTGAGACATGTACTACTTATCATAGTTACCAAGTTCTCCGATTTTTTTAAAAAGTTTTGAATATTACTCGACTTTTTCGTCAAACGATTAATTCACGAAGTATTTGCGGCTTGTAAAAAGAAATAACGACTTTTTCAAAAAGTAACAAATTTCACGATTTAAACATGAATTATTCATTGCTTTTTAAAAAAAATCGTGCATAAATATTTAATATATGAAATATATTTGTTTATAATTTTCATAATTAGTAATCTTATTTTATATTTTTTTCACATCTTCCCGACATTTTTCCAATTTATTTCCGACTTTTGTCAATTTTTTCCGAACTTTTCCTTAGACGAATAATTCCCAAACCCCGACTTAGTAACTATGCTTGTGATACCTATCATGCAGCAAAACATGTGCTTGAGTGTCATGGTCAACCTTCATCTAGGTAATCCCTTAGATTCTGATATCACACCATCAAAACTCCACCAAAACCGCCCACACAACGATGGTTAGAAAATTCAGGGTTGTTAATATCATTCTCTAAATATTTGCATATCTGAAATTCAACCACCAATACATGCATAATTACATATAAATAGCATGTGAGATCATACAATGATACTTTATCATACATGGAAGATACTCACAATTATAATCATGCTAGAACAAACATATGATCCTTAATACAATTTAGATTATAATCATCAATTTCCAGATTCAATCACCCTTCATCATACGTCCCTTCCTTCATGTACAAAACCCCGGAAATCATCTCTTCCTCCAAGTTCAATCATATATGTATGAAATTTTCAGAAAAACCATCATAGTGTCATACATAAGTCATCAATATCTTCTTCAATTAACAATCATAAAATCAATAGCATAATCAAATCCAATATCCCTTATTCCATTCACAATAGCAACATTAAACCCTCTTGAAAAGCATCACAACATTTAAAACATAATTCCAAATCTTAAAATACTGATCTTATAATGATTATAAGTTTAGAACAATATATAGTACCTCTTAAGATCGCTTCCCTACGACCACTCGCTTGAGAATGGTCTTGGATTTCCAAGATTTGCTTCTTCTCTAGACAAAACCCCTTGCAAAACCCTTTGCAAAAATTCTCTATGGGATTTCTAAAACTCTTGTAATGTTTGTAACCCTAAAACCCACGAGTTAGTTGTCTATTTATAAGCCCAAGAGTCCTAGGATACTTCTAATTCTCGGAATTCCAAAAAAATAGAAAGTTTCTGGGCTAATTCCTCTAAGGGCGGTCGACTGGTGTGTTTGGGCGGTCGACCGATGGGTTGCACACTCTCTGCTCGAAAACCCCATACATTTTTTCCGTTGATTGCACTAAGAGTGGTCGACCGGTCTCCCTTGTTTTTGCTTGTTTTGGTTTTTTTACTCTTCCTAACACTTAACCAATGAGTCATATAGTACATATACTTACAATAATTGCATTATATTAAACACAAATTTGGAGAATTTCATTCAATTGCACAAGTTTCAAGACAGAAGTTTTGGGTCTCTACACAATCGTCCATAATCGGAGAAAGACACATCCTTAGAGATAAGGAATAATTTGGACCCAAGATATAAAAAAAGGTACATCCAAAGAAGATTGAAGAGAAGACTCTCAAAATATAGTAAATGATGAGGGTACTTGAAGCCCTAAATTTTAGAGGGAATCCAATTAATCCAATACGCCGCAGTAAACATTGCATCCAATCTGAACTTGTTCTCAAGATATAGTAAATGATGAGGGTACTTGAAGCGCTAAATTCTAGAGGGAATCCAATAAATCCAATACGCCGCAGTAAACATTGCATCTAAACTAAACTATTTTTCACTTTCATTTGTAGTAACAGACTTCAAGCAAAAGTTGATTCTCGCATTCCGTCATTCCATTCTGTTGTAGCGTGTAAGCACAACTATTTTAGTGAAATAAAGGAATGCTCTGCAATGTAATTTCTAAGTGTTCTCTCGAGAAATTCTCTCCCATTACTGTATTGAAATATATTAACATTCTTATCAAACTGAGTTCTGATCATTTTGTGGAATGTGTGAATAATGTTGGGCACCTCATCTCGAGTTTTCAACAAGTACGACCTAACATCGATAAATGAATTGAAATATTGGTAGTCAAACATAAAAAGCATTAGAGAAGGTTCTCATACATCAAAATGCACAATTTTATATGGAAATGAACTTTTTCTATTACTGGGAGAAAACGAAACACGACTATATTTTGCTAATTGACAAATTTCACACCGCAAACTTTGTGAGTTGACAAATGACCTAACCTATGATGCCAGAGAAATATCTGGTTTTTATTAATAGCCACTCCCAATTTGTCGATGTGTCCTCAGATCCTGAAATACGCAATGAGAGGGAAAAATATCATACTACCACTCATTCTTAGTTAGGCTGCTAATTGAAGAAGGTTAGTAGAGAAACCAGGAACATGTAACATAGAGGAAAGTGAGAGGTTAGGTGTAACTTTGACGTTTTCTTTCCCAGATACTATGGAAAAAGAACTATTAGGAATTTGTACTATCAAAGGACTAGAACAAGGATTATATGACGAGAAAGTAGATGATGTACCAGACATATAATCTGAGGCTCCTGAATTGATGATCCAAAGAATCTCAGGTGATGATAAGGAAGATACATGAGGAGCAAATGCATGAGTACATGTCTGAGCAAAGGAAATATAGAAGTTCCAATAGATATCTCCATCTAAAAAAGCAAATGATGGAAGCACTCAAGTTCCTTTCTAGAAACTGGTAGTGTCCTTAGAGGAATGTTAAGACTGGGTATGTAACACAGTAACCCCAAATCTTTAATCACAAATTCTTTTGCTAGAAGGTCCTTTAGGTTTTGTATCTCCCCTGGGTTATCTCTAAGTACAACAATATCATCTACATACACTAGTAGTGCAGTAGTTGTAGTTCTCATATGTTTCACAAACATTGTATGATCTGAGTGACACTACATATACCCAGACTTCTTAACATAGCTTCCTTGTCCCTAAGAGCATTAATAAGTTTCTAGATATTATTCTCTTTGAGTGCCTTCATTTCCTCCCACGTAGCTTCCTTCCACGTAGGGTGTTGTAATGTCTGTTACACGAGATGAAATCGATACTACAGATGAAAATGAGGCAGAGACACAAATTGATAGAGAACGAGAATCATAGAAAACAAAGTTAGAAATCGGATGAGAAGTACAATTACATTTTCCTTTGTGTAAGACAATGGGATCATCGATATCAAAAACTATAGGTAAAGATGAAGAATTACCTGGACCTAGAGAAGCCGAAGAAGTGGGATTTTGGCTCCAAAGAGGCATTCTAAGAGTATTTTTTAAAAATATATATTTCTATTTCTATATGCATACACTATCCAAAGAAAGAATAATTTGTATAGATTGGGACCTTTAGATCCTATCCTCATTCAAATTCAAATCCATATCTTATAGGATCCACTATTATAGAATCAAATTGGTTGTCGTTGATTAAAAATAATTTCAATAAAGGGTTTCAATTCATATATGTCTATTTTCATCATGTTGAACATCGAAATAAGGAATTATAGGTAAAGATGAATTACCTGGATTGAGAGAAGCCGGAGAAGTGGGATTTTGGTTCCACAGAGGCATGCTATCTGCGAGTGTTCAGTCGAGGGAGTTTTCACTTTGGATCATCTAGAGTATGTCTGTCATGGTTTTAAAAAACGCCGAAGCCATTACGTAAAGCCCGTTACGTAAAGGTTTCGGTGACCTCCGATACATTTACCTGTTTATCCCGAAACAAAACCGTAACGCCCAAAACCGTTACATAACGGGCGTTACACCCGATACGTAAAGGTTTCGGTCGTAAGATTGGGTTCCAAAAATCCCTAAACTCATTCTAAAACCTCATATTTGCTTCATCTCTTCTTCTCTACCTATTCTCAGTATCCTTTTTTTTCCTAAAATCTTTTTTTTTTTGTTAATTAACAACTTGATTTGGAGTTTAATTCATAGATTTGAAGGAATCCAAGGCATGTTCTTTATTTCGGGTATGTTTCAACCCTCGACCCATCTAATTTCCTTATTTCTAAATTTTGAGCTTCATATTGGCTTTAAAAATATCTTGTTACTCATTTATTATATGTTTTTTTTTTTTTCTATTTATTGGAATTTTTTAAGCAAAAAAGAAAAATTAATAAGTAAAGGCCGAAACCGTTACATAACGGCGTTACATAAAGGTTTCGGCTGTGTTCGTTACAGTGTCCGAAACCCTTTTTTTAAACCTTGATGTCTGCAGTTCATTTTCCTCTTCTTCGGTAATATCAAGAGAGGATAACGATAGAACTAAAAGAGTATTGTGACAATCACTCATAATTGGAAGAGATATCTCTTCATTAACATTCTCCCCCTGAAGGGGAACCCTAGAAAAAAGCAGAACCGATTCAAAGAAAGACACATCCTTAAAGATAAAATTATTACCTGTCAAGGGATCAAAAACTTTAATCCTTTTTGTGTAGGGGAACATGCCACAAACATTTGGTAGACTTTGGATCCAATTTGGAATAATTTGGACCCAAGATATATTTTTAAAAAAGGTACATCCAAAGATGATTGAAAAGAGGACTCTCAAGATATAGTAAATGATGAGGGTACTTGAAGCCCTAAATTCTAGAGGGAATCCAATTAATCCAATAGGCCGTAGTAAACATTGCATCTAACTTGAAATTTTTTTCACTTTCATTTGTAGTAACAGACATCGAGCAAATGTCGATTCTTACGTTCCATCATTCCATTCTATTGTGGTGCGTAAGCACAACTATTTTGGTGAAATAATGCGATGCTCTGTAATGTAATTTATGAGTGTTCTCTCGAAATATTCTCTCCCATTACCATATTGAAATATATTAACATACTTATCAAATTGAGTCATGATCATTTTGTGGAATGTGCGAATAATGTTGGGCACCTCATCTCGAGTTTTCAACAAGTACAACCAAGTGTAGCGAGAATAATATCAATAAATGAATTGAAATATTGATAGTCAAACATAAAAAGTGTGAGAGGAGGTTCCCATACATCATAATGCACAATTTCAAATGGAATTGAACTTTTTCTGTTATTGGAAGAAAACGAAACACGACTATATTTTGCCAATTGACAAGTTGCACACTGCAAATTTTGTGAGCTGACAAATGACCTAACCTATGATGCCGAAGAATATCTGGTTTTTATTAATAGAACTACGAGACTGAAAAGCATTGGATGCATGAACAGGAGCAGGACCCAATATATAAAACCATCCACTTCAATTCCACTCCTAATCTGTCGATGTGTCCTCAGATCCTGAAATACGCAATGAGAGGGAAAAAATTTCATATTACAACTCATATTCTTAGTTAGGCTGCTAACTGAAGAAAGTTAGTAGAGAAACCAGGAACATGTAACATAGAGGGAAGTGAGAGGTTAGTTGTAACTTCGACGTTTTCTTTCCCAGATACTGAGGAAAAAGAACTATCATGAATTTTTACTATCAAAGGACTAGAACAAGGATTATAAGACGAGAAAGTAGATGACGTACCAGACATATGATCTGAGGCTCCTGAATCGATGATCCAAAGAATCTCAAGTGATGATAAAGAAGATAGGTGAGGAGCAAATGTATGAGTGCATGTCTGAGCAAAGGAAATAGAAGATCCAATAGATATCTCCATCTGATACAGCAACTGATGGAAGCGCTCAAGTTCCTCTCTAGAAATTGGAAGTGTCCTTAGAGGAATGTTGAGACTGGGTTTGTAACAGAGTACTCCCTAGAAGAGGTCAAACTAGTGGAAGAAACCTTGTGCATTGCAGGTGGACTAGGTTAGGTGTACTTTGCTAGCCGTTCAACAAGGTTCCAACATGTCTCCTTGGTGTGACGGACGAACGGGTTCTTCCACAGTGTTCACATTTCAGTTTATCCTCATCTCCCTTCAGTTGTCAATGACCTGTCCTATTCCCTTTTTGTGATAGTGATGCAAATGCTAAGATAGAGTGCTCTGTGATACTAGAGGATTGATGCAAACAAACGCTAACTCTCTTCTCTTTGAACAGGTGCATATACTTGATTCAATGAGGGTAGCTGATTCTTACTCGGAACCTAGCCAAAAATTGGAATATCCTGTTCTGCTTAGTTAATCTTATGTAACTCTCCCCATCAGGAGTGCATATAGCTCAAAACATTTGATAGTAATCGAGCTCCTCCCACATGCCACATAAACGAGCAACGTATTCATCTAAGGACCTCTCCCTTTGACGAAGATGGGAAATTTCTTACCTTAACTGATAGATTCGGGCAATATGATAGATTTGGGAATAGATTTGGGAATAATTTTGGGCAGCAGAATCCTAAATCTCTTTTGTTGTCTGTAGAAAAAGGAAGCCGCGTGATAGAGTGAAGAAGCCAACTCATGACTGTAAGGTTCTCAGATTCCCACATGTCATGAGTTGGATCAGTTACACCTGGCTCTTCAATTCTTCCGGTAATATAGCCCTACTTTCCCCGACTGCCAATAAACTACTTAGCAGATTGCGACCATTCTAAATAAATCTTCTCATCCAAAACTGTACTAATCTGCATGCTAGAATTCTCTGACAAAGAAATCACAAAGGGAATAGACCCTGGAGAAACTATGCTAGAGGAACTGCCCTCCATGCCACTAATCTCAAACAAAAGTCTATTTTAAAGATTAAAATAACGAACGAAATAACCCTGATTACCCAAACACTTAAAATACCTCAACTAAAGGGCTAAATTAATGTCAATTTACACAAATCAGCAAACCATACACCGCACAACTTTCCACCAAGCGGTTTTTCTTCATAGAGACGAGTAGAATAATTCAATCATGCCCAAACCACACCCTTATTAATGGCCTCCAAAAAATATTGTAATCAACAGTCCAACAAACTAATAATTTTTTTGTTTTGGAAGGTAACAAACTAATATTTTCATTAGTACTATTGGGGAAAAAATGGATTCGAAAACTGTTCATGGCACTGTTCACGAATACTGTTCATTGCATTGTTCATGAGCAATCCATTAAAAAAAGAAACACAGACCTTGTTTTTTTGCTCTGATACCAAGTAGAAATCTAGGGAATGAAACTTTAGGGTTTGAGAGAAAAGAAATAAGAAAGAAGAAGAAAGAGAGGAGGAGAATGGGGAATAGAATAATGACTCTATTTCCTCTAGATCTTCTTTTATATCTAATAAGATGAAAAGACATTAATGCCCCTTTGGTACATAAAAGACAATAGACAAATAAAAGCAGCTAAAGTATGATAACAATGTACTGGGCTTATTTAGATGGCCCATACAACAATAGTCAATATAGGCAATTGATAAATTGAGCCATCTATTGGATTGCCCAAAAACTACATCTCACAAGTTTTCAACAATCCTAAGTTCCTAACCATATGATAAAATGCAACACTTTCTGAATTATAGTTTAGAACTCTCTTAGTTAAGCCTCTTATTTTTGCTGGTTAGTATAGTCTAAATTGCATGAAGTTTTTTTGTTTTTTTTCTTCAAATCCAAGAGGTGGCCCAATTTTTTTACAAATCCAAGGCTAACAAGCCCATATTGATTTTCACATAAGGAAGTATCTGTAGGGGCATAAAAGAAGCCTAGACCATCGGTTCGTAATAATCTAGCCTCCTGTCATGCGTGTTATTGGACCAAACATGCGCAGTGCTCATTGCACACATACATAGCTAAATATTGGTAAATCTTCTTAAAGTAGTTTTCCATATGGATATTCGAAATATGGTGTATGTGGGGAATTGGGGATCATTAGAAGGGGGAGTTCTTAGAATTTAAAATAATTTAAATTTGGAATAGAAGCCAAGGGATGTAGTCGCCAAAATTAACTTTAGAGGTATCTCAGCTCAATTAACTACGATTACAGAGAGGGCAGCCCAATTGTGGTGTAGATACATCTTTAATTTTCTACATAAGTGAAGGGCTTTATTTATTTATTTTGAATTACATTTAAGTTTCATGAATATGCCCCTCCTTTCAAGCTGAACTTGAATGAATACTCTTTGTTGAGTATAATAGCAACGGAAACCTGAGTAAAGAAACTTTTATTGATGCACTAACTGAAAAAAATGTACAATACTCAAGAAAGACACTTAAGGAACACTAACACTCAAGAGATGCACTCACACTTACCCTCACACAAGAACTCACACTCACTTAGACTAACACTAGACCTCACACACTTAGAAGAGCTTGTGTTTCTTCAATGCACAATCCAAAGGACCCAACCATCTATTTATAGTAGGGCATAGGAGGTGGAAGGGGTTGGGTGCATTAAATGTAGGATTTTCTAGAACCAAGAATTCTCTAGAGAGATGAAGCATCTAGAGAGAGGGAGACCAAGAATTCTCTAGAGAGATGAAGAATTTAGAGAGAGGGAGAGGGACCTAGAGGGAATTCTAAAGATGGAATATTCTAGAGAGAAGACTCTAGAGAAAGAAAGACACTTGGAAGGGAGAGAGAAAGTTCTAGAGAGTTGGTGGTGACTCTCAACACTCTTCTCCAAGAAATAAGTGGGCATTCTATGCTAATAAAAATTGTTTTCCTACATATACTCTGTTTCTATAATAGTTATGAAGATTTTTATTTTGGACCATGAAAAGTTAAACTTGTAGTATTCTACATATACTTAATTTGTATAATAGTTATGAAGATTATTAGTTTGGAACAGGAAAGTTAAACTTGTACTTTTGTTGTTGGTGTGCATGCAGATGTTGGTTTATGAGTTCATACCGAATGGCACACTGAGGGATCACCTTTCCAGTATGCTTCTTATATTCTTCCATCGATTTTTGCTATTGGTTATTGTTTCAACTGAACCTCCTCACCTTTCTTCCCTATGAAAATTGGTTTCCATATACATATATATATATATATATATATATATATATATATATATATATATTGGAAACTCTGATTATTATTGTATATTGAATATTGTATGATTCATTATTATATAGTCAGGAACAATTTGAGGCTGCACAACTTCACTTAATTATTTTCTTTTATTTTTCTCACTAATTCTAAATCAAATGGTTTATGTATTTGATACCACAGCTAAGTCAAAAGACCCTTTGAGTTTTAGTATGAGGTTGCGAATTGCACTGGGTTCGTCCAAGGGCGTCCTATACCTGCATACTGAAGCTGACCCACCGATATTCCACCGAGATATCAAGGCCAGCAACATATTATTGGACTCTAAATTTAATGCCAAGGTAGCTGATTTTGGACTTTCACGACTTGCCCCAGTTCCAGATATTGAAGGGACTGTGCCTGGTCACGTATCCACAGTTGTAAAAGGCACCCCGGTAAGCATGACTTTCATAACATATTACCTGATGGAAATTACCTAATGGAAAATTGGATTTCAAAAAAAGTTAGCTCAAACCTGGAAGTGCACTTACATTCTTATAGTTCGATTGTGCCAAGCTAATGAATAATGCGCCAATTTTGTAATAGGTTGGTTTATAGATCATCCAATAACCATTATAAATTCAAGTTTCTGTATTTCAGTACTCAAAACCTGGCGAATTGAGTTTAGTTCCAGAACCATAAGGCCTGACTATGTTCTAGGAGGGCCTCCCTTGTCCTGATCCACTTTTGTAAAAGGAGATTGTTAGGTTGACTGTAGTAAAGCATTTCTTATTCATCAAAATTATTCTCCCGTGGTACTAGTCTTCCTCAGCATCAATGGTCATTGAAAGTTATCCTCTTGCACTCTAATTCCCTTTTAAGTCATTTTTTTGTTAATGGTAGTAGCTTTTGTATCAGTGCTGTTGATGTTTTATCGAAGTTGAATTACTCGACCTCCCCTTAGAAATTTGCCCTTAAGCTGTTGGATCAGCAATCTGCGTGTTCTTTTGATAAACTAAGAGCTGTACTGATACTTAAACTCATCAAAATTTAGTCGACTCAGCCAAGTATGGGATGGTCCCCTAGGCGCTAGTTTTGAACAGCACATTCTACTTACGAGACACTACAATTAAATTGTACATCAAAGAAGCCCGTCTGTATATGTGTTCTCAAATAACTGTCACATCAAACCCATAACAGAGTTGATGGGGAACCCTTGCTTTCCAAAGGTGGAAAAATCTCAATTTAAGTATCCAAAAAAAAAAAAAATTTTGGTATCCAAAAAACTTGAAAAGTCAGATTGTAGATGCATTAAACTCAAAAAAAAAGGCAATTAAAGTTTTCAAACTGAATTTTATGTAAATATATGGCGCCAAATTGAAATGAAACTCACATACATCTTCTTTGCAGGGTTACCTTGACCCAGAATACTTCTTAACTCATAAGCTGACCGACAAGAGCGATGTATATAGCTTCGGTGTCGTATTTCTAGAGCTTTTAACAGGGATGCAGCCGATCTCACATGGTAAAAACATAGTTCGAGAGGTACTAACTTACCACCTCCTTTTACTTGAAGTGTGTATCTAAAAAATTTGTATTCTAGATAGTAATGGGCTTCTGTAACCACAAATGCCACTCGGACACATCACACAGATTCACAAATCTACCACTTTGAGTCCTGTTTAGGAGATTATTGGGTCAAAATCAACATTATTAGATGAATACAACCATCTGATTTTTAGATATTCACTCTTCGATACATTTTTCTTAGTAAAAAAAGAAAAAGAAGAAAGTGAATGAATCAGGTTGTTGAGATCAGCTAATCACATGGAATTTTTGGCTTGGGATCTCGTCTGGATCCCGCTGCATTGTGCATCATGATGACACCCTAACCCGACCTGACTGATCCCCCACCGCCAAGTTACTCCTCAGCAGTGTTGCCAAAACCGGACCGGGCATCGAACCGATAGAATGGCTGGTTCCCAGTTCCACTGGTTCAACCGTGTACTTTTTGCCAAAAAAAAAAAAATCAATTTTTCCTATTTTTTCCCCAGGTCTGACCAGTTGTACCACCGGTTTTGGTTCTTAAAGAATACCAGTTTTGAGGGTTTTGGGAACCGGCGAGGGGACCGGTTCCACCGGTTCAACCGACCAATCCGGTCCGGTTCTGATAACAGTGGGTTACAGTACCTGACCTGTAGGTTAGTTTTGGTTCACTTTTCTCAACTCACGAGTAACTGGGGTAAGAAAAATAAACGGACTGGGCAGGCAGCTTCGGTTGAATGACTTCATGTTGGGCTGGGTTCAGATTTGACATTTTCCCAATCTGTAAATAAGGAGTCAGGCTTTGAGTGCGTGCATTCGTGCTCACTCATTGGTGATTAACATGATCACCATACCCTTGAAAGCCATTTCCTGCCTACATTACTTGGGACTCTTGACTGCTCATAAAAAGTCAATCCTCAAAGTGTTCTTTCCTGCATCATGTATATGGTTAGATTGTCCAGCGTCCATCCTCAATCACATAGATGCCATTCCAGACCTTTCGATCAGTGGACCTCTTTTGTCTATGTTGTAATGCATGCGAGAAGCAACAACTGGATCAGCTAATTACTACGTATGTCACAGATAGCTCCTGGATACACCTTTTCATGCAATTTAGTGGATTAAAATATGTTGTGTGTTCTTTAATCGCAGGTGAATGTGGCATATCAATCTGGTATGATCTTCTCGGTCATTGATGGACGCATGGGATCTTATCCTTCTGAATGTGTGAGGAAGTTTGTGACATTGGCCCTCAAGTGTTGCCAAGATGAGACAGATGCCCGACCTTCAATGGCAGAGGTTGTCTGGGAACTTGAGAGCATATGGCTTATGATGCCCGGGAAGGACACTACACCGACGGAGTCTGTAGTCACCACCCCTACAAAAGGTGGGACCCCACCTTCATCATCCTCATCAGTGAAGAATCCCTATGTGTCATCAGATATCTCCGGCAGTGACCTTGTTAGTGGAGTAATCCTCACCATTACGCCTAGATGAGAATTTACTGAATCTCAAGTATATGTTCTAAAGGTTGCTTCGACTCTCAATACGCGAACTACTGGATTCCGTACGCTTTTCTTTTTGGTCCCGATGTGTGTATAGTATCTGTATTTTTTTTATTCCATTTGTAGAATCATGGGTTGAGCTGTGTGTAATACTGAAACTACCTAATGTTTCTCCCTATTTATTGTCTAATAGTAGCACATTCTACAGTCACTAAACAAAAGAAAATACATGGTGATTAAGCACACTATTATTTCTCACAGGAAAGAATGTTGTGTGTTGCCCTTCGTGGGTATACACACTGTATATTTATAATGGATATTGAGTTCTAAGAATAGAACTTTGAGGTGTACAGAATATAAACTTTCCAAAACAGAGAAGGAAAGATCTTATATGCAGAATTACAATCTAATCAATGCAATCATATTTCTGGAGAAGATCAAGGAGGCTGATTTGGATGAGATCTTGAGTGTTGATCTGGAGGTAATCTTGTACGTATAATACCCTCCCTCAAGATGAGCGGGCTAGCATAGCGCACGGTCAGCTTGGAACAAAGGGAACAAAATTGGGGAGTTGAAAGTCCCTTGGTAAAGATGTCAGCAATTTGGTCTATACTTGGGATGAAGAGCACCCGGAGAGACCCACGTGTAACGCGTTCCCGAACAAAGTGGTAGTCAATCTCCACATGTTTAGTACGAGCATGGAGAATTGGATTAGAGGCTAGATAAGTAGCACTGAGATTGTCGCACCGAATCAAAGGTGGAGATGGTAAGCGAATATCAAGATCGCGAAGAAGAAAAGTAAGCCATTGAATATCTGCAGCAGCAGTGGCAAGGGCACGATACTCAACCTCAGTGCTAGATCAAGATATCGTATGTTGCTTCTTTGCGAGCCAGGTGATCAAATTAGGGCCAAGAAAAACACAAAGGCCCATTGTGGACCGACGATCATCAGGACACCTAGCCCAATCTGCATATGAAAAAGCCCGAAGTTGATGATCTGGACTTTTCTTTATATGAAGGCCAAAGGAGGGAGTACCTTTAATATAGCGCAATATGCGCTTAACGGCGGTCAGATGAGAGCTGTGGGGTTGGTGCATGAATTGACATACTTGATTTACCGCGTATGTAATATCGGGTTGGGTGGTAGTGAGATATTGCAGTGCACCTACCAAACTTCAGTAAGAAGTTGGATCCGTAAGGGGTTCTCCATCATAGGCTGACAACTTGGATCCAAAGGCAACTGGGGATCCACATGGTTTGGCTCCAACCATATTTGCACGCTTTAACAGACTTAAAGCATAGGTGGTTTGAGTCAAGAGGAGACTTGAATTTTCACGATGAGCCTCAATACCAAGGAAATGGTGTAAAGAACCAAGATCTTTTATTTCGAAGCGAGAGCGTAGACTAATAATCAATTGTTGAATGAATGATGGATTGTCACCTGTCAAGATAATATCGTCGACATATAGCAGCAAAATGGCAGTGCCATGTACACCGCGATGGATAAACATTGACTGATCAGCTTGACTGCATAGGAATCCCAACTCAAGAAGGTAGGAGCTAATCCGATCGAACCAAGCACGTGGGGCTTGACGAAGTCCATAGAGGGCTTTATGAAGAAGACACACATGATTTGGATGTGTAGAATCAATGAAGCCGGGAGGTTGCCGCATATATACAACTTCTTTAAGATCGCCATGTAAGAAGGAGTTTTTAACATCTAATTGACGAATCAGTCAATCATGTTGAATAGCAAGGGAAAGGACAAGTCGGATCGTAGGAGGCTTGACCATAGGACTGAAAGTCTCATCAAAGTCGAGGCCTTGTTGTTGGTTAAAGCCCTTGACCACTAACCGTGCTTTAAATCTTTCAAACGAACCATCGGCATGGCGTTTGATTTTGAAGACCCACTTGCAACCAATGACGTTTTGAGTGGATGAGGACGGGACTAGCGACCATGTCTTATTCTTAAGCAGCGCATCAAACTCTTCTACCATGGCAGCAAGCCATCTATGATCTGTTACAGTCTCAGAGTAACATGTAGGCTCCACAGGATGGGAGGATTCAAGGAGTGTTGAATGACATTGAGGTAGAGGATGACGCCTACTAAAATAGGCTTTAGGTTTGCGAATCCCATCTCTACTGCATGTCGTCATTGGGTGACAAGAAGTTGTTGGCAAGGTTGGGGTTGGCAGTGGTGGTATTGGGGCCGCGATGGAGTCTGGCACAAGGGGTGAGTTGGATGGTAAAGGAGAACTATGGTGTGATGAAGGGATGGTTGCTAGTTTGGTAGGTGGAGGTGATCTTGTAAGAATAGAGGGGGCCGATGGTGATGGGAACAAACATGAGGATTGTTGTTGGTGAAGGTGAGGAGGGGTTGACATTGGTGAAGTAGGTGGTGTTAAGGTAATATTTGTGGTGGACAGAGGCAATGGTGATCGTAAGGAATGGGATACCACTAGGCCAGGTCGAGGAGCCGGTTCAATTGGGTGAAGCCATACGGTTGAATGAGAAGGATCTGTGGTGACCTTGGAAGATGTAGAGCTTGCCATATCTGCAAGAGGAAAACAAGTCTCGTCAAATATCACATGGCGGGAAACATAGACACGGCCCGTGGTACTATCAAGGCAACGATATCCCTTTTGATTCATTGGATAACCAATGAGCACACATGGCTTCGATTTGAAATCAAGCTTGTGATCCCGATAAGGAACAAGGTGAGGATAACATCGACACCCAAAGGAGCGAAGGATATCGTAGTCGGGTACCCGACCATAAAGGATCTCAAATGGCGATTTGTTTGCAAGGTTAGGTGTTGGTAACTTATTAATGAGAAAGCAAGCTATAGTAAAAGCTTCCAACCAAAACTCTTTAGAGAATCCAAACTGAGACAAGAGTGTTAACCCAATTTCAATGATGTGTCGGTGTTTCCGTTCTGCCACTCCATTCTGCTCGGGAGTGTGTGGGCACGTGAGGTGATGAAGGATACCATTTCTATGCAAATAATTAGAAAATGACCAGTTATCATACTCACGGCCTCCATCTGATTGTAGCGCTTTGATGTGTTTGTCAAACACATTTTCAACCATACATTTAAACTGTATAAAATAATCAAGAGCTTGAGATTTGCGCAACAATGGGTAAATCCATGTGAACCTTGAAAAGTCATCAATAAAAATGAGATAATATCTGAATCCACTACAAGATGTAACTGGAGAGGGACCCCATAAATCTGTATGGATTAACTCAAATAAATCTGTAGTTTTGGACTCAGACCGACCAAAAGGAAGCTTGCAACTCTTGCTAACTGAACATGCAGGACAAACTTGATTGAAGACAGAACTGCCATTAACTGAAAGAGACCTATTGCGAAATAAAAAAGCCAGGGTGTTGGAATTGGGATGTCCCAATCTATTGTGCCAAACCGCTGCAGATGTGCCTTTCCGAACCATCCCGGCAAACAAACCTTGAGAAGTTGTATGTCCCCTGGTGCCAACAATGGCTGGTATAGGGTAAAGATCACCCTTGCTCCTGCCTTCGAAGAGAACCTTCCCCGACTGACGATCCTTAATGCAAAAACCCTATGGTGAAAATATAAATAGACAATCATTTTCACGTGTAAAACGAGCAACTGAAATTAAGTTCTTCTGAATCTTAGGCACAAGTAAAATATTTGGTAAACTGAAAGAGGTATTTTTTGTATGCAAAATACTATCACCTATGTGAGAGATAGGGAGAGCAGTACCATTCCCAACAAGTATTTGATCGGTGCCGTTGTACTCGGAACGAGTAGTGAAGGAATTACCATCAGCTTTCATGTGGTTTGTAGCGCCCGTGTCGGGATAGCAATTGGAATCATAGCCATCGGATGCAATATTCATGGCATTAAACGCCATAGGGAGATCATCAGGTTGATAAAAATAATCATGCATGTTCCTGCACTTAAGGGCAGTATGCCCATGCTTGCCACAAATTTGGCAAGTGACCGGTGGTTGAGTGGTTTGTGGTGGAAACCCAACAAAGCTGCGTTGCTGATGGGGATGAGTGTTGGGGCGATTGGAGTAGTAGTGTTGTCTCTGTTCACGTCCACGACCCCTAAAGTGACCACCTCGGTTGTTGCCACGACCACGAGGTCCTTGACCTCGATCTCGAGTAGTGAATAAAGCGAAAGTAGAGTGTGAGTTGTGGTATTCATTCAGCTGTATCTCTTGGCTTAAAAGCATACCATATAATTCCTCAAAAGATGGAAGCTCTCCATTTGTAACCGTGGTGATGAATGGATGGTAGTCAAAATCGAGACCATGTAAGACACAAAATACTAATTCTCTTTCCGGCAACGGCTGTTGAATGGCAGCAAGTTCATCTGCCAGTGATCTGATCTTCTCAAGATAATCACTAATGGACAATTGTCCTTTCTTAATGGATTGTAGTTCCGTGCAAATCTGAAATTGTCGTGCGGTAGTTTGAGAGGCAAATGATCTCTCAAGGGCCAACCAAGTATCCCGCGCCGTGGTAAATCGAACCACTTGAGAAAATACAATTGGTGTAATGGTAGCTTGAATCCAACTAAGAAGCAATTGGTCCTTTTTCCTCCATGCAATATATGTCGGGTTGGTAAGGGTTGAACGCTTACCTTCTTCGGGGTTAGCGAGCTCGATAGTTGGTGGTGGGGCTGTATAGGAGCCATCAATCAAGTCGATCATATCACTGCTAATGAGAATCAGAAGAAGCTGACTACGCCAAAGAATGGAGTTACTGTGATTTAATTTGATTGTCATATTGGACATGTTTGGTAAACTCGAAGAGAAATTGTTTGATGAAAAAGCCACAGATTTTTCTTGGTTAGGATCAATCATGATGAATGATCACTGAAGCAAAGAAGAGACAGGAAATAAAGAGAAAAGAATAAAACCAAAAAAGCTACTTATGGCTCTGATACCATATTATTTCTCATAGGAAAGAATGTTGTGTGTTGCCCTTCGTGGGTATACACACTGTATATTTATAATGGATATTGAGTTCTAAGAATAGAACTTTGAGCTGTACAGAATATAAACTTTCCAAAACAGAGAAGGAAAGATCTTATATGCAGAATTACAATCTAATCAATGCAATCATATTTCTGGAGAAGATCAAGGAGGCTGATTTGGATGAGATCTTGAGTGTTGATCTGGAGGTAATCTTGTACGTCCAGTACACACTAACCAAAAATATAATATAAACGAGAAGCTAACCCGGTTTCTCTCTTCCCCACTTTCTTTATGGAAGAAATGCAGTTTTCACAGCTGCTGGTTAAAAGTAAAGAAGGAGAGGGTTTGTTGCTGTAGTTTTAACTAGCTACAAAAGCAATCGGGAATATTATTGAAGACGTGTATTCTTTGGTGGGTTCATTGCCAGGCTTGTCTATCATGTACAAGAGTTGTACAGTGGTAAAATGATCTCTATTTGCTCATGTGATATGAAGACCATCGTTGTTGAATGTTTGGAGTTTCATAGAAGAAAAAGGAACACTTGTATCAAATCTACTTTTAAGGAGTACAAAGTCCCAATAGAAACAGAGCAGCAAGATTTCTGCTAGCTAAAGGTAGGACAGTCTAACGAAAAGGATTTTTTTTAGCTGCTCATCTATATCCCACAAAAATACTTGTCCAACAAGAAGGAACAAAAAAAAAAACAATCCACTGTATGGTTAAGCTCAAATTTCCCACTAAAGCTTCTACAAAACTATATCATTATTATCCAGAAAAAAACAGAGAATTGAGATTGCCCACCAGGCCACCAAAGAGGAAATGAAAAAAGATTACCCCCAAAATATATTCAAGATTGTAAACACCATATGTTTTCACCACTGGAAGATCTATCTAAAATAATTTGCTGGTTGAGAAAATAAATCTCTTCTTATCTTACAACTACTATAAAACCCAGTTAATTTGGGTGTTTCAATGGGTGCCATATGTCTGTTTTTATGCCATGTAAGGCTTCTTTGTAGTCAAACGATTAAATCCCACCTATTTGATTGAAAGAAAACAGCTTGTAGTTGTAATGGGCAAAATTCGTAAAATAACCTAAGTGTTGGAGAACGAGCTAGTTCTCGTTGTTATGACAACAGATGGGAGACACGTATCCAAAATGAGAACGGATTCGTTCTCTTCAGGACAATGGATCTGTTGTCTTCAGGACAACGTGTTCGTTGTCCAGAGTACGAATGTAGTCGCCCTCTTTGAACAACGGTTATTCTATCACTGTTCCCATACATAACGTACCCGAGCTCTAGTCAACAACGGGACCAACTCACAAGACGAAATTATCAGGGGATGATCACCTGACTCTGTTGGTTGGTGAAAAGCACTGTCTTAACATTTAAATGTGTATTTAACGTTGGTCAGCTCAGCGTTTTTTCGGCCCCAAACCTACTCTGCCATTTGTAGGCTCACACGTGTGACACGTAAGACTCAAGATCTGTCTGACATATTTGGTAATGATCATAAAGCAAGTGACATGGACATCTATGGCCATCTATGGCCTCCTATGGCCATATAGAGCTGAACCTATAATTACCTCAAGAGACCCAGTGCCTAAAGGATCACGAAATTTCACACTTCTAAACTCATACTACTTCTCTTGTTTACTGTTCGTCATCTTCTCCACATACTGACTTTGGCATCAGAGTACAGGATAGGGTCCAAACCCTCCATGTCTACTTCATCAGCAGTTGGAGCCTTGCTATCATCCTTCTACCAGTGAACCTGACTTTGCAGCAGCTGCTGAGGTGTGTACTTCCCAGAAAAACCCCACACAATAGTATAAGCAGGTGATGCCTCTTGTGGTGCGTTGTGTGGTCAACAATATATAATTGATTAAATGAATTCTCTTCTGTAGAGTTTTGTTCTAAGACCTGCTGAGTGTTCCTTTTCTTCCCATGGTTGAATATCTCGCTGAGTGTCTTGTTTTATTTCGGTAATAGACCTCTCCTCTATGAGGATATCTCTTTTTTGTGATTCTCAAAGCCTCGGGTCTGTCCCTTATCTTTCGATTCCCACGTCTCTACCCAGTGAGTGTCTCTTCGGCTTGCCCCTCAAGCTTCAAATCACGCCTACAACCTCTCCTTAATGATAGGTAAGGAGCCAAACTTTTCTTTGATAGTTTTTTTCTACTTCACATCTTTGTTTGAGATATATACTAACGTTGTCTTTGTTGTCATGTCATGTCATCATTCTATATAATGCTTCCATGGAACAGAAAACGTATGCTCTCATGTGATTTTTCAGGGGAATTAATGTATAATTTGCTAAGAGTGAGCCGTTGAGTAAATTCTACCATGTATATCACCTCATAACACCTCCTCTTATTTGAGATTTGATGGTTTAGGCTTAAATGATAAGAGGTTCATGCCTCAAATTGTGAGGCACACGCCTTGAGCTTGCTTTATTTCTATGACATACGTCTCATACATTAGTCGTTTTTGTTTTAATAAAAAAATAGTTACTTGTTTCAACTAATAACAAATAACACTTTATTTATCTCATATAAGACATTGAAAATGATGATGATATTGGTTTCAATTAATACTTAATTTATTATGTTTAACTTATTTAAGCTTTTAAAGCTAATTCACATTATTTCCCTAGTAGACATTGCAAAGATTTGGATGATGATATTGGTTTCAACTAATACTTAATTTATTATGTTTAATATATTTAATCTTTTAAATCTATTTGAATCTAATTGACATTATTTCTTTAGTAGACATTGCAAAGATTTGGAACCACTGGCATACAATGTAGTTCGTGACTTCTTTGTAATTTTTTACTAATATTTTAAATCCACCACAGGAATGAATGATTGAACATCATCTTCAATATTTATATGAACAAAAAGTAAATCAAAATTTCAACATTTGCTTGCCCTTTTTATATTTATTTTTTGATAGTTAAATAATTTATATAGTATTTTTCCTATGTGTACGTCTGTGCCCACATGTACACAAATACAAATATTAATCTTTTATTGACTTTTTTAATCTTTTAGCAAATTTTCTTATATTTTTTTTAATTGTTAAAATGAGTGCATAAAGCTTTCTTGTGAAGCTTAAGCCTCATGGATCTGGAGGCCCTAACGCCTCGCCTCATACCTTCACGTTTTAAAGCATTGGATGAGAGCAAGCATTTCCTTCTCATACGTGGATTGAGATAAAGTCGTACTGTGAAGTGCTTGACTAAAGAAGGCTATGGCCGGCCTTCTTGCATTAGGACACCTCCAATACCTCTACCACTCGCATCACATTCAACCATAAAGGTTTTTGAAATTTTTGGAAGGGCTAGGACTGGTGGTCGTGTCATCGCATCCTTTTTTTGCTTTGAATGCTTGCTTGGCATCCTCACTCCACTTGAATGAATCCTTCTTGAGCAAGGCAGTGAGGGGTGCAGCAATCAGCCCATAATTCTTAATAAATTTTCTTTAATAGCCGGTTAAACCAAGGAACCCGCTTAGAGCCTTAGATGTAGTCGGTTTAGGTCACTCTAACATGGCAGAGATCTTTCCTTGATCAACTCCAACTCCATGACTTGAAATGATGTGGCCAAGGTATCCTATTTCTTCTTGGACGAACTGACATTTGGTTAATTTAGCATAAAGCTTGTGGTCCCGCAATGTAGAAAGGGTGATTTGAAGTGCTTCAAATGTTCTTCCCATGTTCGACTGTATATTAATATGTCGTCAAAGAAGATCACAATGAATTTTCTTAGATAGGGTCTGAACACGACGTTGAAGGAGCATTGGTAAGCCCAAAGGGCATTACCAAAAATTCATAGTGTCCTTCATGCGTTCGAAAAGATGTTTTCTGAACATCATCTTCATGTACACGAATTTGATGATAACTTGAACACAAATTGAACTTAGAATAAAAACGTGAGCCATGTAATACATCTAAAAGTTCATCAATCATGGGAATTAGAAACTTATCTTTAATTGTTTGTTCATTGAAAGCCCTATAGTCGACACATAGCCTCCAACTTCCATCAGCCTTCCTCACGAGCAACACCGGGGAAGAGTACGGGCTTACATTGGGACATATGATTCCGGTTGTGAGCATCTCTCGTACCATCCACTCGATCTCATTCTTGTGATAGTTAGGGTAACGATAAGGCCGTACAGTCACTGGTTGGTTACCAACAGTAAGAGGAATTCGATGTTCATGCCTTCTAGGAGGTTGTAACCCTTGTGGCTCCTCAAATGCGTCACGGAATTCTTTATGAGAGATAGTTCTCTTGGCTGAGACTTTTCACATGTGGGTCCAACAATGCTACATAGGTGTAGAAACATTCATTTTCCCAACTTACATATGCTCTTGCCAAAGTCTGGACCATCCACCATCTGCAAGGAATTGTGGTGGATTCCTTCTAATAGGTGCTATTTTCTATCTATAGTAAACTGCATTTTCATGTTGGTAAAATCCCACAGGATGGGTCCAAGTGTTTGCAACCACAAGGCACCTAAAACCACATCACATCCGCCCAAAGGTAGAATGTAAAAGTTTGTGGTGATAGGCAGGTCCTGAACTCGCATAGACAAAGCTGAACACCACCCTTCACTAACCAATTTATCTCCTTTTGCCACCATCATCTCAAACTTTTCTCCTTTTGAAGGTTTAGTACCCACCCTTTTGATTGTGGTGGGATCCACAAAGTTGTGGGTCCTACCTGTATCAATGAGAATGGTGATGGATTTTGTATTAAGAAGTCCTCTAACTCGCATGGTTTGAGGTGCGCGCACCCCGGCAATGGCCTGTAAAGATATCTCTGGTGGGTCAATCTGATTCCCACTTTCATGCTCCTCCAACTCTCTTGCTTCATCTTCCTCATCCAGCCAAGGTCCATCAATTAAAAACAACTTTTGCTCCTTCCATTTGTGACCAGGGTGAAACTTTTCATCGCAATTGTAGCACAAGCCCCGTTTGCTTCGCTCCTGTGTTTCAATAGGTGTAAGGCACCTGATCGTCGGAAAAGTGGGCTTTTATTCAGCTACCTTATTAGTCACTGTCAGGTTTGGCCTTGGGATATCCGAACGATTAAAACGGTGCCAAGTTGTCATCTTTTCTTCCTGCAAGCGAGCTAACCCAATGGCGGATGTGAGGCTAGTGGGTCTAAACATTTGGACATCCAAACGGATGTCATCTCTCAGACCACAGATGAAGCAACTAGTCAAAAAAGCCTCAGACAGTCCTTCAGTTCGACTGGGGAGCTTTTGAACTCCGTTTGATAATCCCGCAATGTAGACGTTTGACGGAGCTTTGCAAGTGCACCGGCCTGATCTTCAAATTTGGTTGGCCCGAATCTGTCATTTAAAGCTACGACCAATTCCCTCCATGACATATAGCTTGTGATTTCTCATACCACATGTACCATTGCAAAGCTTCACCTTGTAAGTGGAACGATGCAATTGTTAGTTGATCCTCTGGATCTTTTTGGTGATATGCAAAAAACTATTCAGCTCGATAAATCCACCCAAAAGGATCTCAAACATCAAAAGGTGGAAAGTTAAGCTTCAAAGTCCGAGATTGAATTGGACCAACATACCCGGAATGTGAACTCAACCCCCTCACCTCCATGAAAGCTTCGGCCCTCATTCACATCTCCATTTATAATTAGTTATTTATAAGATAGGAATGGTAGGTTGTGGGTGGTGGGAAGTTACATTAAGGTTACATGTATTCATTATAATTATGTATTCTCTTCAATGAATGAAAGAAGAAAAAATCAACTAACTTAGTGCTTTGCACTTGTAGAGTTCGATCTACACTCGAAGTAGATCCCTTATGGAGGTCTCGCTCCCTCGAATGAGTCACTTTTTTCTCTCCCTCTCTTTTTATATGTTTACTTTTATTTAGGTAAGTATCATTTGGTATTAGAGTCGCGTTCCCGGGCTAGAGATGGAGAGCCACATTCCTGGGCTAGAGATGGATCAATGAAGAGATTGCTATGAAGGTTGAAGGTTGGAGGAAAACCTCCTCAAAGCGCTGTTTAGGAGGAAGACCCCTTCAAAGCGGTAACCTTCATCCATTAATGGCGTTAATTTCATTTGTATAAATATCAAACCTTGAGGACAAGGTTTTCTTAAGGAGAATAGTCCTTTATGTGTCTTTTGCTTATAATTAGTTATTTATAAGATAGGAATGGTGGGTTGTCGGTAGTTATAGGGTTGTGGGAAGTTACATACGGTTACATGTATTCATTATAAATATGTATTCTCTTTAATGAATGAGAGAAGAAAGAATCAATTAACTTAGTACTTTGTACTTGTGGAGTTCGATCTACACTCGAAGTAGATCCCTTATGGAGGTCTTGACTCCCTCGAATGAGTCACTTTCTTCTCTCCCTCTCTTTTTATTTGTTTACTTTTATTTAGGTACGTATCATTTGGTATCAGAGCCGTGTTCCCGGGCTAGAGATGGATCAATGAAGAGATTGCTATGAAGGTTGAAGGTTGGAGGAAAACCCCCTCAAAGCGGTTTTTAGGAGGAAGACCCCCTCGAAGCGGTCACCTTCATCTCCATTAATGGCGTTAATTTCATTTTTATAAATATTAAACTTCAAGGTTTTCTTAAGGGGAATAGTCTGTTATGTGCCTTTTGCTTATAATTAGTTATTTATAAGATAGGAATGGTGTGGGTAGTTAAAGGGTTGTGGGAAGTTACATACGGTTACATGTATTCATTATAAATATGTATTCTCTTCAATGAATGAGAGAAGAAAGAATCAATTAACTTAGTGCTTTGCACTTGTGGAGTTCGATCTACACTCGAAGTCCCTTATGGAGGTCTTGACTCCCTCGAATGAGTCACTTTCTTCTTTCCCTCTCTTTTTATTTGTTTACTTTTATTTAGGTACGTATCATTTGGTATTAGAACCGCGTTCCCGGGCTAGAGATGGATCAATGAAGAAATTGCTATAAAGGTTGAAGGTTGAAGGAAAACCCCCTCAAAATGGTTTTTAGGAGGAAGACCCCCTCGAAGCGGTCACCTTCATCAATTAATGGCGTTTATTTCATTTGTATAAATATTAAACCTTGAGGACAAGGTTTTCTTAAGGGGAATTGTCTGTTATGTGCCTTTTATTTATAATTAGTTATTTATAAGATAGGAATGGTGGGTTGTGGGTAGTTATAGGGTTGTGGGAAGTTACATACGGTTACATGTATTCATTATAAATATGTATTCTCTTCAATGAATGAGAGAAGAAAGAATCAATTAACTTAGTGCTTTGCACTTGTGGAGTTTGATCTACACTCGAAGTAGATCCCTTATGGAGGCTCGACTCCTTGAATGAGTCACTTTCTTCTCTCCCTCTTTTTTTATTTGTTTACTTTTATTTAGGTACGTATCATTTGGTATCAGAGCCGCGTTCCTGGGCTAGAGATGGATCAATTAAGAGATTGCTATGAAGGTTGAAGGTTGGAGGAAAGCCTCCTCAAAGCGGTTTTTAGGAGGAAGACCCCCTTGAAGCGGTCACCTTCATCCATTATGGCGTTAATTTCATTTGTATAAATATTAAACCTTGAGGACAAGGTTTTCTTGAGGAGAATAGTTTGTTATGTGCCTTTTGTTTATAATTAGTTATTTATAAGATAGGAAGTGGGTTGTGGGCAGTTATAGGGTTGTAGGTAGTGGGAAGTTACATACGGTTACATATATTCATTATAAATATGTATTCTCTTCAATGAATGAAAGAAGAAAGAATCAATTAACTTAGTGCTTTGCACTTGTGGAGTTCGATCTACACTCGAAGTCCCTTATGGAGGTCTCGACTCCCTCGAGTGAGTCACTTTCTTTTCTCCCTCTCTTTTATTTGTTTACTTTTATTTAGATACGTATCATTGGTATCAGAGCCAAACACCACGTCACGAGTCGAGTTACAGAAAGGGCTACTTGGGGAGGGCTATGGAAAAAAGGCTAAAAAGGTGCCTCGCCTCAGATTGAAAGCCGCTGCGGAAAGGGCTACATAGGGAGGGCTATGGAAAAATTCGGAGAATTGCCTTGCCTTGAAGTGAGAGCCGCCAAGGACGTCGGCTATGGAAGCGTGGTGGTATGTTACGTCCCTTTAATAAATAAGTTGATCTTCCGCACCTCATCAGGCCGGTCTTTTGAGGAGTATTGGTCAAGTCACTTATTATTATAGTTTTCCTTGTAGATCTATAATTTTTAGGGATAGATGTATTGCATGATCTATCAATGGGGATTTGCCTTATAGATTAGTGATTTTATAAGATTTCTTAGTCGTGTACGCCCCAATAAGGATGCCTGTTCTGAAAATTTAGCAACCCAAGCATGGAGGAGTTCTCCTTTCTGTTTCAGATCTGAAAGAACAATGTGCCTTTTCATCGCTGTCCCAAAAGGATGCCATAACTCTGTAATCAAAGACCAATACAAAACCATTTCATGCCATGGTTTCATGTTATCCTGTGTCTTCCACTATTTTTAGTTATTTATTTATAATGCTCTTTAAAACTAGAATTGCTGTGATGTTAAAACTAAAATTGCTGCTGTGATGTTATGAGGTTGTACACCTCCATACGGACCATACCCAGAAACATATATCATCTTTTGATTAATTTTTATTGTCGATTTATTTAATTAGAAAATAGGATATCCTACATGTATATTTAAATAAATATATCTATCTAAAAAAAATAACACCATGATATATATTTAAGAAAATATATCTTTCAAAAAAAAAATAACACAATGACATATATATTAAATAAAATATATTCTTAAAAGAGAAGAGATAAACTAAACTAAATATTTGATAAAATGTATCCTTAAAAATACTAAGATATATATTTAATAATACTAGTAAAGGTACACGTGCTTTGCACGTATTAATATTTTTCCATATAAAAAATAAATATTATTATTTTATTATTAAAAGAATAACAAATATTTATAATGAAATAATATATATATATATTATTTTATTATTATACTTTATAATTTCGTGACTTTGATTTACCATGTAATGGTGAATACCAGTGTTATTCTTTGATTTAAAATTGTATGAATTAAACTTTTAACGCTTTTAAATAAGTAGGACCCATTAAAAGGTGGAGATCAATTAATGTTGAGTCTACTAAAGTAATATATACTAAATTAAAAAAATAAAATTATAAATTTAAGGTATTATCTACCCAACTAGAAATTATAAATTGTTATTTTAAATTTTTAATGAAATTAAGTAATAGAATCCTTCTAAGTTCTAATTTCTAAGTTTAATATAAAACTCTTTACTAATTTATCATATTGTTAAAACCATGAAAATTTTAATATAAAATTTTTATTTAGTAAAGTAAAGTGAAAGATATAAACGTCAAAATAAAGTTTTATAATTTATGAAATATTATTTTATACAATTTTTTAAATTATATCGTTAATGTGCGAATTGTAATATAAGGGAGGAATCTCTCTCTTAAAAAACAATGAAATTTATTTATAAATAAGTAAATTATAATTATTATTGCATAACTAATACACTGTTTCGTAAGGAGAAGTCTCTCTTAAAGAACAATAACATTTATTTATGAATTAGTATAATATCGTTATTATTGCATAACTAATACACTGTTTCGTAAAAAGTCTTTATAAGTCTTAATCCCTAAATCCATACCCATTCGTAACATTCAGCCAAGGGGAAGGGGAGACTCAGAAGAGAGAAGAGAAAAGGGGAAGGGGAGACCCACCGACAGGCGAAGGAGCTCGACGACGGCGACGGTGACGGTGACGGCGAGGGGGTTCTCTCTACGGCTCTGCTACGGGTATCTACCCTCGGCCTCGGGAAATCCCTTTTTTTTGTTTTCCTTCTTTCCTTCTTCTTTTCTTTCCCATGGATTTCCTTCTTTCCTTCTTAAATAACAATGGAGTTCACAAATGACAAATCACAATCACATTCACGCCTTCGTGATTCACTGTTCTTGTTTTGTTTTGTTTGTTTGTTTGTTTTTTTTTTTTTTCAATTTTGCTCGATATATCGCTATATATCCATATATCGTGCGATAAAAGAACGAAAAATGGTTTTTTTTTTTTAAAACAGTGAAGATAAAATTTCGGTCTGAGATTCTAGAAATTTTGAGCGATATTTCGAAATCTCGCTGGAAATTTACGAAAAAAATGTAAAAAAAATTATTTCTTTGATATCAACTACTAATATCAGGGAATTGGCTGTTAGAATTTAGTTTTGTATTCCTGTCATGTTCATATCAAGAACAAGTAACTGAAATTGTATTCTCATCAACAATACTATACATGATTTGCTATATAGACTTTACAATGCGTAATAAATGCACATCCTTCGATAGATTTCAGGAATTACCCTAGGGGAGAAAGATGTCGTGGTTGCAAGGTGGAGCAATAGGGAGGAGAAGTTGCTAATAGAACTAATGGTTGAAGAGATTCGCAAGGGAAACTGACCAACTACGACACTCTCAAAAAGGGCATGGAATGACATAGATGAGAAGTTCTTCAAGGAAACGGGTCACAAGTATTCTCATCAACAATTCAAAAATAAGTTCAATAAGTTGAGGCAATACTATTGAGAGAGGGTGGTTGTTATGAATAATGGGCCATGGGTCTAGGCTCATGAGGTACCCACGTGAGAGGCTTTAGAAGCCTTTTATTGCTTTTGTGAAAGGTGTGTGAGACATAACACAAAAGGGAGAGAAATTTCAGTAAAGGGGTTTTCCCAAAAGGGGGAACTAGGGTTTTTCTTCAAGCTTGATTTCCTACCACTTCAATCCGTCGTAGCGGATTTCCTACGGATTTGGTATTTCTTCTATTCAATAGCTTGAAAGTGTTTTGTGGTAAGAGATTGATTTGTAAAAAGCCAAAAGAGGTAACCCTTTGTTTTTCTCTAAAAGTTGTAATACCTCAAGTTTTTGGGCAAAAACTTAAAAGAGATCATTGTATTTCCATTTCGTTGTTATAGTTGATTACTCAGATTTGCCCCTTACATCCTTGTGTTCTTGCATGATGTGCTCTTTATGTGTTTGATATATTGTTTTTTAGAGGTTTCCTAGATATATATTGAGTGCTCTAACTAGGTGATTGCCTTTAGAAAGCTTTGGGAACTTTCTTTCACACATAGACCTTGCTTGTGGCTCAACAGGTGCTACTAGGAACGCTACTTTATATATATATATATATATATAACCAGATGAATCAGTACTTTGAATCGTCTTCGCAGCACCAATCTAATGCATTCATTGACATTTTTTGTTTATTTATAATGAATGATCATATGTGGTAATACTTGCCATTAGATTTTGCTATGATGATTTCCACCCTTTGGCTCTAAAATTTGCTATATTTGTTATGCCGATCAACAAATGATTGATATATTCGTTTGACTAAGAAGAAAGAAATTTTTTTTTTTTAAAAGTAAAAGGAGAATAAGCCAAAGCATCAAAAGGAGGGGAAGTCACTAACCGATAGGAGAAGCAAGAGGTCCTCGATGAGGTGAGATGGGAGAAGCAGCGATGGTGGAGGTTAAGGCGAGAACGAGGGTTTTATATGTGTAGAAGAGGAGAAAGAGATGTTTTATAATGCAAATGGATTTGTGGTTTTTACATCATTGCCCCTAAGTTTTGGCATTGTTTCCTTTCTACCTTTATTTTAAAATTTTTAATCATTCTCACCATTTTAGTGATTTTTAGCAATTTATGAAGTCCTTTTATATCCCCCCATCATTCTTGTTAAAGTTTAGAAAGAAAGAAGAAACATTTTCATTATTCTTCCAGCGCACAGCCTCTCGTCCCAACGAGAACTCCATTTATCCTTTTTATCGCTAATAATGCATTGCTCCATTGCTAGAAGATGAAGCTTTCTTTCTCTCCTTGAGACATTTTCACTCATTGAAACTTCCTCTATTGTTCTTGAGTTATCATGGCAAGTGTACCGAAGTTGGAATTGGATTCCACCTATGAACAAAAGAATAAAATAGCAAAAAGTGTGGAGGACGAGCTTGAAAATGTAATATTTTGTGTAGTTAATCTGTTTTTAGATTTAACTAAATTGCTCACCCAAACGTTAGTTTGTTCCTTCTGGATATTGCAGGTCATGTCAATGGATGGGTACGAGATAGTCCAGACTAGGGTTACCAAGTTCGCTACATGCTATAGCGAACCGAGCGAATCCGAACTGGTTCGTGGTTCGGTTTGGATTGGTTCGTGAAAATGAGCGAACCACATAGTGGTTTCAAAACAATCTTAGTTTGTCAAATCTTTCATTCAAATTCACTGATATTTTCTTTAGGTTCGGCAAATTTATAAATTTATACTTCGAGTTGACTAACCGTTCATAAAATGCATTTTTTATTATTTTTCTAATAAGTATTTGTAATATATTGTTTACATGCTTAAAGGATATATGATTTTTATAATATATATTTTGTTGTACATGCTTAAGTAGCGAACCAAGCTGGCGAACCAAACTAAAGAACCTCAGCACCTTGCTCGATCCATTGAATGATCAAACAAGGTTCTTTATTCATTATAAATGAACAAAAAATGCCTATGTATGCGTTAGATTGGTGTTTCAAAAATGATTCAAAGTACTGATTTCTCTGGTCATATATATATATATAAAGTAGCGTTCCTATTAGCACCCACAAGCAAGGTTTATGTGTGAAAGAAAGTTTCTAAAGCTTTCTAAAGGCAATCACCTAGATAGAGTACTCAATATATATCTAGGAAACCTCTACGAGACAATATATCACACAAAAAGAGCAAATCATGCAAGAACACAAAGATGTATGTGGAAAACCACCTAATGAAGAGGGAAAAACCACAGGGCAAATCCGAGTAATCTACTATAACAATGAAATGGAAATACAATGATCTTTCTCAAGTTATTGCCAAAAAACTTGAGGTATTACAATAGAGAAAAATAAAGGGTTACCTATTTTGGCTTTTTACAAATCAATCTCTTACCACAAAGCATTTCCAAGCTATTGAGTGGGGGAAATAACAAATCCGTAGGACACCCGCTACAACAGATTGAAAAAAGCGGTAGGAAATCAAGCTTGAACACTAGCTCTCTCTTTTGAGAAAACCCCTTTATTGAAATTTCTCTCCTTTTTGCGTTATGTCCCACTCACCTTTCACAAAAGCAATATAAGGCTTCTAAAGCCTCTCACGTGGGTACCTCATGGGCATGGACCCATGGCCCACTATTCATAACAATCTCCCCCTCCAGACCCATAAGGGAGGAAAACCCCTTTACTTGGAGTCCATACTAGCTAACTATCTACAAAACTCAAGCTTTTCCCTGGGAAAAACTTTTGTCATCATATCAGATGGATTCTTGTATGTGTGAATCTTTCTAAGTTGCATCAACTATTTTTCAATCACATCATGTAGCCAATGGTATCTAACATCAATGTGCTTAGTGCGGGAATGATATGTAGCATTCTTGCTCAAGTCCATAGCACTCTGATTGTCACAAAAAACTACATACTCTTCTTGCTTAAAACCCAATTCTTGGAGAAATCTTCTCATCCACAACATTTCTTTCCCAGCTTCTAGCTGCAATGTATTCTGCCTCAGTCGTAGATAAAGCAACACATTTCTCCAGTTTAGACTGCCAAGACATAGCTCCCCCTACAAAAATGAATAAATACCCCGAGGTAGACTTTCTACGATCAAGGTCACCTGCCATTTCAACATCTGTAGAGCCTTCCTACACTGGTTTTGAGCCTCCAAAACTCAAGCACAACTTGAACTACCCTTTAAGTACCTGAAGATCCACTTCATAGCTTCCCAATGTTTTTTTCCAGGTTTAACAAGAAACCTGCTCACTACACCAACTGCATGAGCAATGTCTGGCCGTGTGCAAACCATAGCATACATAAGACCAGTGTTTTAAAAATCGCCGAGTCAACTCGAAACTTGGTCAAGTCGACTCGGATCGGCCGAATTTTGAGCCGACTCGGTTGAATATTCAGAGTTATAATAAATCAGTCTGAAAATCGTTTGACTCGATCGAGTTGATTCGACTCGACCAAGTCAAGTGGATTAGATCGTAAAACCCCTTAACCTCTCCCAAAAAAAAACAAAAAAAGAGAAGAAAGAAAGGGGAATCGAGAATGTTGGGAGGAAAGTAACGTCGAAGCCCTCTTATTGGAGGTGGGGGCAGGAGGCAAGGATGGGCCGCTACCTGTGTGACTCTCTGCTGTATGCTTCACGACGGCAAGGTCCAACTCTCTGTTGTATGCTTCAAGGATAGGGTGTGGCAAGTGATTTCTCTCCTTATTAGCGTGGAGAAGACGAGAAGAGTATCATTAGAGAGACTTTTTTCTTCTTTTCCTAGTAAACCGATTGGAGACTGTAGAGAGCTTTGAGGGAGTCACCATGTATTGTCATGTCTCAAAGGTAATGGCGATGAAACTGTCAGTGATAGGAAAATTAAAGAAGAGGCATTGACATGTTGTCATGTCAAACAGGACTCTTTGCAATTTTGAAATAATTGTTTTTTTTTTAAATTTTAAAAAGAGGCATATAGTTGCTCTTCTCAAAACAATAAGAAAACCCTAATCTTACCAAAACCAAAACAAAAACAAAAACAAAAAAAAAAACAAAATCAAATCCAAATCGGAGAAATCAAGATTATAATATTAGGAAACATCTATCTCTCTTTTTATTATATATATATATATATTTTATTATTTATATATAATAATTATTTAAAATATATTATATTTTCCGAGTTTTAGGTTTCGAGTTTGTCGAGTTTTCGAGTTGACTCAATTCAGTGACGTCTCGAGTCGATCCGAGTGTTCATGTTTTAAAACATTGCATAAGACTCCCTACTGTAGAAGAGTAATGAATGGCTTCAATCTCTTCCTTCCTTCTTTGGTAGAGGGACATGAGTTCAAACTGAGTTTGAAATGACTAGCAAGAGGCGTGCTAATTGACTTAGCATATTTTATGTTGAACCTTTTAAGAACTCGCTCAACATACTTTTATTGTGACAACTGACAACCACAATTTCTTAGCTTTCCTCTCTCAAAAAATCTGCATACCCAAAATTTGTCGAGCTGACCCTATGTCCTTCATGTCAAAGGACTTGAATAACTCCTCTTTTAACTTAGCAATCATCTTAGCATCCTGACCCACAATCAGCATGTCATCGACATAAAGTAGAAGGATAAGGAAGTTACCACTAGTGAACTTTCTAAAATAAACACAATGATCTGCAACTGTTCTTTTGTACCCCATGACCGACCATAAATAAGTCGAATTTCTTGTACCACTGTCTTGGTGCTTGCTTTAGCCCATAAAGACTTTTCTTTAACTTGCAGACCATGTGTTCTTTCCCTTTCACTTCAAATCCTTCAGGCTGTACCATGTAAATCTCTTCCTCCAAGTCATCATAAAAGAATGCGGCATTCACATCTAACTGCTCAAGATCAAGATCCAAGCTAGCTGTCAATCCCAAAAGAACTCGAATGGAGCTCATCTTCAAAATAAAAATAAAAATGGGGAGAAAATTTCATCAAAGTCAACCCCTTCTTCACAAAGCCTTTTACTACCAAACGAGCTTTGTGCTTTACTAGTTTTTCATTTCCATCCTTTTTTAGCTTGGACACCCATTTATTCTTTAGTGCTTTTCTGGCTTTAGGAAGCTCAATCAACTCATAAGTATCATTTTTCTGTGATGAACTCATCTCATCATGCATAGCCTTCATCCAATTGTTTTTATCTTTATGAGATTATGTCTCTTGAAAACTCTTTGGCTCCCAAGCAAAATATACTCAGAGGTGGGGTACTTCGTAGATAGTCAGTGCTCTCTAGCAGACCTTCCAACTTGGAGTTCTTAGCTTTCTTGTTGAGTAGACTGCTCCCCCTACTCTGTAGCTTCATGCTCTGGCATTTCATCATCAACCATCTCTGGTATATCATCACTGCCAAATTCTTCTTGTATTCTCCCTCAGTTGTGATATGTTGTAATGGAGAAGGGATGAGTGTGAAGTCGGAAACATCATCAACCACACTTTTAGACTTCTCAGTCCTCTCAGAATCAACAAAAGTTTGGTCTTCATGAAAGACCACATCTCTACTTTTGACAATCTTCTTTTCTGGATCCCATAACCTATATTAGCCAAATTCTTCAATTCCATAGCCTACAAAAATGCATGGAATTGCCTTATCATCAAGCTCTGACCTCTGCTCCTTGGTACATGTGCAAAGGCTTTGCACCCAAACACTTTCAAATGAGAGTAAGAAACATCCTTTCCTTTCCACACTCTCAGGAATGTCAAAACCCAAAGGTACTGATGGTGTTTTGTTGATTAGGTAGCAGGCAGTGCGAACGGCTTCACCCCAGAATACCTTAGATAACTTAGCTATTGTTGGCATGCATCTGACTTTCTCTATAATGGTATGGTTCATTCTCTTAGCCACACCATTGTGTTGTGGAGTACCAGGAACTGTCTTCTTATGCCTTATACCACGGTTTAAGCCGTAGCCCTCAAATTCATTAAATGTATATTCACCTCCATTGTCAGTACGGAGACATTTCAAAGGCTTTCTTGTCTCTCTTTCCACCATGACATGAAACCGCTGAAAAAATTAAAACACTTGATTTTTTTTTTTTTTTCAACAAATAAACTCACACTTTCTTGGATGCATCATCAATAAAAGTAACAAAATATCTATTGTCACCCAAGGACTCCACTTCATTGGGACCACAAACTTTAAAATAAACCAAATCTATCAAATTAGGCTTTCTTTTGGATGATGTATGAAAAGAAACACTGAGATGTTTGCCAAATAAACAGTGATCACAGGGGTTAAGAGATGTACCTTTGGCAAAGGGAATGAGAGCCTTCTTTGCCATAATCTGCAACCCTTTCTCACTCATGTGACCCAACCTCTTAAGCTCCAAGTTTGGAGATGAATTATCTTCAGTTGCATTCAACTCATTCTTACACACTTTTGCATGTGTCTTGTATAGTGTGCAACAAGCCTTTCCTTGAGCAACAACTAGTGACCCCATAGTGAGTTTCCATCTTGCATTACCAAAGTAGTTTTCATAACCTTGTCGGTCTAGTGCAATCCCAGAAATCAAATTGAGCCGTAAATCAGGAACTTGTCGCACATCTTTCATTTTTTAATGTGCACCCAACATTAGTTTGTATACACACATCACCAATTCCCATAATTTTTGAATGACTAGTTATGCCCATCTTCACAGTACCAAAATCTCCTGCTTTGTATGAAGTGAAGAACTCCTTATTGGGAATAGCGTGGTAGGAAGCGGATGTATCCACAACCCACTCAATATCCTGATCTACAACATGCAAACATTCTTCCTCACCAAAAGAAAGAACCACCACATCTTCAGTAGACATAGCGGTTGTAGTATTTTTGTCATCATCCTTCTTCTGATTATTACCCTCTTTTTATTCCCTTTTTCAAATCCGGCAATTTCTCTTTATATGCCCCTCCTTGCCATAATGATATTACATTTTTTTTTATAGACTTTGACCTACCTTTGGATTTGTTGCGACCCTTTGGCTCTCTACTCTTATAGTCTTAATTCTTCCCCTATTCTCGGTGACAAGAGCTTGTACATTATCTGTACCCTTTGATTTTCTTCTTGTCTCTTCATTAAACAAACTGTTAGTAACCAAACTCATAGATAACTCACCATTTGAAGTAGAGTTTCTCATTGTAGCAACCAAAGTTTCCCAACTATCCGGCAAAGAGCTCAAAATCAATAATGCTTGTAATTCTTCATCAAGCACCAATTTCATTGAAGTCAATTGGTTTACTAGACCTTGAAACTCATTCAAATGTTTAGCAATAGGGCCACTCTCTTTAAACTTCATGTTCACAAGCTTTCTAATTAAGAAAGCCTTGTTCCCAACTGTCTTTTGCTCAGACTAAGACACCAACTTCTTCCAAAGAGATTGTGCATTAGTTTCATTTGACACGTGGTGGAACACTATCATCCAACCATTGTCTAATAGTCTCGGTGGTTTTTCTATTCAATTTATTCCAATCCATATCGGACATTTCTTCCGGCTTGCCCTTATCACCTTCAATAGGGCCATATATGTCTTTCCAATAAAGAATATCCTCCATCTTAGGTTTCCAAATCAAACGATTTGAATTATTGAGTTTGATCATGGTACTAGTAGTACCCTCCATTTTAATCCACACAAGACAACCACACCCCAACCAACCAAAGCTCTGATACCACTTGTTGGGCCACAAGCAAGGTCTATGTGTGAATTAAAGAAAGTTTCCAAAGCTTTTTAAAGGCAATCACCTAGTTAGAGCACTCAATATATATCTAGGAAACCTCTAAGAGACAATATATCAAACAAATAAAGAGCAAATCATGCAAGAACACAAATATGTACGTGGAAAATCCTCTAATGAAGAGGGAAAAACCACGGGACAAATCTGAGTAATCCACTATAACAATGAAATGGAAATACAATGATCTCTCTTAAGTTTTTGCCCAAAAACTTGAGGTCTTACAACTTTTAGAGAAAAACAAAGGGCTACCTCTTTTGGCTTTTTACAAATCAATCTCTTACTCCAAAGCACTTCCAAGCTATTGAGTTGGAGAAACACCAAATCTGTACGACACCCGCTACAACGGATTGAAGAAAGTGGTAGGAAATCAAGCTTGAAGAAAAACCCTAGCTCTCCCTTTTCAGAAAACCCCTTTGCTGAAATTTCTCTCCTTTTTGTGTTATGTCCCACACACCTTTCACAAAAGCAATATAAGGCTTCTAAAACCTCTCACGTGGGTACCTCATGGGCCTGAACCCATGGCCCACTATTCATAACAATGCCGATAGGAATCTATTGTAGGCGCATGCTTATAAGCCATCAGATCTTATAAGGTGGTTTTTAATCCAACCGTGGAGACATGAAACCAAAATAAGGTACAAATTGTAGAACAAAACATTTTTGCGTTAAAACCGGAACCTCGTGTTCTCTCTCCTCTCGTTCTCTCCTCCGCTCTCCTCTCATTCTCTCCCTCTCATTTGTTTTTGACATCCAGCATCCGCCATTAACGAACCCTGTTTCTTTATGATACATAACAAAATAAATTTATGAAAGTTTTCGTTCTTGATCTTTTCTTGTCAATACCCATAAAAGGTAGCTTGAAAAAAATGAGTTGGTTACTTTAATTTTGTTATGAATCTTCTACAGACTCTCGGGGATCACTCTGGAAGTTCGAAACCCACATACCATTTTAGGGATTTTAGTGAGTTTTTAGGAACTTCGCTTGTACATCAACGATGGCAGGTAAAGAATCAGATCATTGACTTAAGAAAAACCCTTGTCTGCATCTCAGGTAATTCGATTACAAAAAAAAATAAAAAATATACATATCTCCCTTTTACCACTTTTTCCCCAATTACTTTTTTGAATTCAAAAAGGTACTAGACGAACTAAAAGAGCTATGGGGCATGGCGATTACTATTACAACAATGAACTGTGTCATCTTACATTCGAGCCATGGTGTATGTCCTCCTCTGAGGAAGACTTGGAAGCTTAGAGCTTGCAGGGGGAACTCTATCCATCGAGTTCACAAACAACACCGGATACTCTATCCGGACTCGCTTTAGGGCTCAAACCATCTTTATTTTCCTAATCACAAGCAAACCCATCAGCTTTTAATGGATAAACCTAGAGAAAATCACGAGAGGAGAGCGAAGGAGAGAATGACTCTCCAGGAGAGAATGAGAGAGCAGAGGAGAGAGAAAACACAAACGCAAATTGGTTTCTTCTGCAAACTGTAACTTTGTTTTGGGTTTCAAGTCTTTACCATTAGATTAAAATCTTATAAGATCTGATGGCTCATGAGCATGCACTTACAATAGATTCCTATTAGTGGCCATACTAGGAACGCTACTATATATATTCCTGACAATCTCTAGTGCCTAGTTTATTGTGTTAGTTCATCATATGCCTTGTATAAATACTGAATTTTTGGTCCCAAACTTTTGAAGCAAAGTCGGATGAAACAAGAATATATTAAAAATACTTGATTCCAATAAGAAATTGTGTTAGAGTGGAAAGCTATCAAGTATCTAAAACTATGTAAATTTTGTAATGAGTTATTTAATGAAGGACTTTATAGTTGTCTCTCTTTATCTGTAGTTTCGATTTTCTTTAGGAATAAAAGGTTTGAATGGTACGTACTCTCCCTGGTTTATATTTTGTATGAGAAAAAAATGGCTTAAAGGTATGTACTATCTTTCTCTCTCTGCGAGTTTCTAAGCAATCTGCTTTGATCTTTTAAGAAAGCAACTAATGGAATGTTGTTCTCTTTTTTCTGGATCACAAAAGGATTTTAGTATCTTAAATTCCACACGCACACACATACATAGATGGGAAATTTTACCATGCAAGTTTAGCGAGACTGCTAAAAAGTATGTATGTTGCCATTTTTTGTAGTGTTTGGTACACCGACAAACAAATCAGTCACCAAAGAAGGAGAAAAAGAAGATAGATGGACGAGGGAGAGAAATGTGGGCTTGTTCTAGAGAAGAATAAGATAGACATGGCAAAATGGCTTGATCTTCCGAAGGAGCTTTTGGAATTGATCTTGGGACGTCTTTTCTTTATAGATCATATGTGTTTTCGTGCAGTTTGCAGGATATGGCGATCAATCAATCATGTCCAACCCATGAAACAACTGCCATGGCTCATGGTCTACTTTAACCCCCGGGAGAATGTCTTAGTTCCCCCCCAAGAGAATGACTTAGTTCCCCCCCCAGAGTATGAGGGTGTGTTGAGCTCATGGAAGCTCTTTGACCCATCTAGCAGGAAGACTTACACCATCAAGATCAAGGATCATATGGACTTTTCCACCACGGAAGTCTGTGCTTCAAAGCATGGTTGGTTGCTATTGTCTCAGAATTGCATTAATGGAGAAGCTAAGCCTCCGTACTCTTTACTCTTTCTATACAATCCTTTTACCAAAGAAAGGATCAATCTCCCTAATTTGGATGTAAGGTCTTGCTTTTCAACCACCACCTTCTCGTCCCTCCCGACTTCGCCCGATTGTGTATTCTTCAGCATAGACTATGATTACCACAAGGGCATGGTTTGTATCAGCACATGTCATTGTGGAGATAAAACATGGACTACACATATCTATGATACCTTTGGTTGGCCACAAAGATTCTCTGTCATGAATTATAGGAATATAGTTTTCTACAAGGGGATGTTCTATTTTTTGAATTGTTATGGAACACTAGTGATTTTCGATGTTGCCAAAGGCAGACTGATCAGTGACATTGATAAACCAGTTGGGACATCCAAGTTATACACGGGCCCACCACATTTTCCCGTTTTTGAAACTTATCTGGTTGAATCTGATGGAGAGCTCTTTGTCATTTTGATATGCAATATGAGTTCATGGGTTCGTGTTTGGAGGCTTGATCACTCACAAATGGCTTGGGTCAGTGTTGAAAGCTTAGGGAATCGGACGATATTTCTTGGTTGCACACCCCTTTCAGTCGACTCGAAGAAGAGAGAAATCGAGAGTGGAATATATTTCAGAAGGGTTTATAGCAGTGAGACTGTGTTTTGCTCTTTGAAGACTGGTACAAGTTGCCAAAGTACCAACTCTTATGAGTTTTCAGAATTACCCCCACCCTGCTCCACAATTGAGTATATTTGGATTGAACCTACAGGATTGTGAAGCTATCTATGATATTTATATGTTTATTTAGGATTATAATAGAAGTACAATTATTCTTAGTTATCTTTCTTATCTTAGGTTTTACCAAGATTAGCTATCTGTTATTAGGTTATGTTATCTATTTATTGGGACTTGTTGATGTATCAATTGAACCTCAATATCTTCTCTAAGTTACCGTCCGAGAACAATTACTTTGATTGTTCTCTTTTACCGATTTTCTCTTCTAGATGTACTGAATCTTTATCTCTTGTTTTTTTGTTGCTAACAAAGATCAGTTTTTCAGCCAACAGCCAATTTGAAGGAATTTTGGCCAAATTAGTTTGTTTAGGAGCCCACATCCATGTCTATCTGTCTAGCCATCTTGGGGTGAGTTTTCAGGCCCATCTTATGGTCTCTTGTTCTCTCTTGCAGTTTGAAGAACTTGCCAGCAAATCTAGTTTGTTTCCCAATATCCTCCCCGCCGGTTGGGAAATAACATTCTCCCCACTTTTCACCCGACTTAATATGCCTTCGAAGGCTCCAACATTTCTTATGTAAAGGGTAATTAATTAAACTTTCCAAATCTTTTAAAATTAGATTAGAAATTTAAGTAAAGAGAATGAAAGGAAGGAGCAAATAGAATAGTCCTTGGAAGGAAAGTAGTTAAGCAAAATTGAAGTGGTTGGTTGCGGTTGAGGAGCTTACGAGGGTTACACATCATTCTAACATGGTAACATACTAAGTAACATCTCTACTCATATTAAACTAATAAAATATTTCAAACAATATTACATGAAGTGATATTATTATGTGCAACAGTGACGACACTGGTGTACATAACGTATAACAGTATAGTTAGTTTTACACATAACAGTGAGTCATTGTTATGTGACAGTGACTACACTGTTATACATAACATTGACTCTTATGTATAACAACAGTGGTCACTGTTACACATAACAGTGTATGGTTCTTGTTTAATTTTTTAAAAAAATTCTCTCTATAATTTTTTTCATATAATAGTACACACTATATATTTGTTTGTTAAGTAGAGATGGGCTGGCGTGAGGCTGGCCCAGCCCGGTCTGACTACAAATTAGATAAGTCTTGGGCTTATATATATCAAGCCCATTTAAAAGAGGTTCGGCCTGAGCCCGGCCCAAGCTTGGTATGGCCTGGCCTATTGACAGCCCCAGGTGGTGTGTACTACATGGAGTTTTTTGTTTTGGTGATAGAAATTCTTAGTTGAGTCAGACTGTCAGTAGGGGTTAGCTTGGATAGTGGAGCTCTTGCTTACTCTTACCCGGGTGGGATTAGATCCCTAGACCTCCAACATGGGAAGGCCACACCCCTACCACTCACGCAAGAGATGGGGGTACTAAATAGAGTTAGAGAACTAGAAATTGAGAGCATTAATAGAAATAGCTGACCTTATATTAAACAGAAGCTTCCATCATTCATGGAACACTAAAATGTTGTATACGACTGGGCCTTTAGCTGACCAGATGTGTGAGAAGTTTTTCTTGGTGATGTGGCAAGCAGAGCCCCTTACTATTTCCTAACCTAACTGTACTAACGAGTTGATAAATGATGCCTTCTACCAAAAATAAATAAATAAATAGTGGGATAGGAATACGTAGTTCATGTACCATTGATCCATCTTTCCTTTTCGCTTTAAAAGGTAGATGGAGAGACCAATCAGTCATTGACCTCAATATCCCCAACAACAAAATGTCATAATCTTCATTAAAGAGTAAATGACTCAGAAATTCTCTCAAACAAGGAGGCCGTCCCACAGGTCAATCCATGTCCCTTTTAATATCCCTTAACTGTGGTTAAGATTCATCAACGTTTAGCGTTCAACCATGCAACCTTGGTTTTTAGAAAACATATTAACTCTAAAGGTTAACCTGAGTTAAAAGAATAAATAAAGAGGCTTTTGTATTGTAACCGGACTCCTTGAGTCCGGTTACAACTTGAGAGAATCACGAGTCAACCTAAATTAGTTTAAAATCAAGCATTGTTTTTCTCAAAAGAAAGAACTATCTTTTTAGGTATTTGTAAATATTCCTTGCATTTTGTGATTTTGTATTCTACCCCGTTAACTTTTAAATCTTTTGTGAATCCACCATTTCATCCATAACTAGTAAGAAGCCCGTGCAATGCACGGAAAAAGAAAGAGAAATGTATAGCATAAGGGATTTAAAACTCTTGATAATAGTAGAGCTGGACCCAACCCTTGGATTAGAAATCCAATGGTGCAAAAACATTAAGTAGGCCCACCATTAAAAGCATTTTTGTCTTGGTGCCATTGAAATTTCATTCCAAGGGGCCAGCTCCATAATAGAATTTATTTGACAATAATAAAGTTGTTTCCCTCATAAAAATATTAAAAGTAACTATGAATATTTGCCATCTATAATCTCACTGTGCATGTCCAAAAAAATAGGGAAAATAGATGAAATCCATTTAGAAATCTAAGGTTGGACCTCATTGGTATGCCTATCACTCCTCAAAAAACAATTATGCAGAGATGAAAATCCATGGAGAGATCGAAATAGAAGCAGAATAGCATTAAGGGTGATATATGGAAGAAACTTGATTGAAAGAATTAAGGAGGGGACAAAGGATTTCAACAGTTTGAGAAGTTATGATGAATTGAGGGATGAAAAAGGGTTGCAACACCTCTAAGTATCAAAAATCATACTACAAAATACAAGCTAACCCTTAAATATCAAAAATCATATTACAAAATTCGACCTGATTAGAGTGCACAAGTTTTTTTTCAAAAAAAAGCTCAAACGACTCTCATCTTAATTCACACTATTTTGGCTTTTCTATAGCCTACAAAACAACAAAATTTGTTTTGAACTCAAGATCACAAAAAATATCTCTCCCTGTCAAGACATGAACCTACAAATAACTGTCTCTAATGATACAAATAAATTGAAAAAAAGATGATTAAAAATGCATTACAGGTTCTCATCTTGTACTCAATATAAATTTTCAAAAGTTCCGAACTGCTAGAGCAAACCCAATTCAAGCTGAGCTATCTCCTTCTTTCTCCGCATCTCCATAACTTTGCGGTGATTGTTGAAAGTGAATATAGCTAGGAAAAGTTGGATTAAAAGTGCGGCGATACTCTGCAAAAGCCGACCAGATTTATAGTGAATCTCATAAACAGAGGGTTTGGGCTCCCAAATGATTGGTTCTCCACTGAGCTAGTTTAAGCACGGCAATGGCTGCACCCTCTTCACAAATGGATCCAACCAGCTTCTGTCACCAATTTACTTTTTTTGTTATAGGCTGATGCTCTTTTGAGAGTAAAACAATTCAAGGAGTGGCCTACGTTGGCAAAGATGAGCCAAGACGTAAAAGAGGACGAAGGAGACGTACACGACAACATCGAATACGATTACATAGGCAAAGGAAACCCAAGAGACCAAACCCATCCCCCAGTTCTCAAACACTTGCTTCTCACCTTGGCCGGGATTGACATGATAGAGATGGATGATATTGGAGAGAGAGAGAAATACAGTGAGGACCTAAAGAGAGCCTGTGGTCTGTCATATATAGATGCAAAAGAAATAATGAAGACTAAATAGGAAATGAAAAGGAAAGAGAAAAAAACGTCGGTATAACTTTCAGCAGTAGTAAAAAGTAAAAATTGTTGTGCATTGAGCATTACTTGCCAAACAGGAAATGTATTATCATGTTACGATTCCTCTTCTAAAGCCAATCAAATGGTTACTAAGTAAAGTAGGCTGCCAAATTAGTCATGTACCTCAAATGGGACATTGGATTATAGAATTCATGATGGTAGAACATTGGATAATATAATAGCTCATGTCGTGGCTAATTATTCCTAATTAAGGAATGCAATTAATATTACATACACATAATCAAGACAATTTAAGCCATTTCAGTTACATTGTCCACCACACCTCAAAATTATAATTAATATTTACACACATAATCAAGACAATTTAAGAAATTTCAGTTACGTTGTCCACCCACTCCTCAAAATTATAAGGGAGTTTAAGAAGACACCCTCTCCAATTGCCACGTGTCCAAAACCTTCCCTAAGGCTGACATGTGTCCACCGACCTGCTCGGGTTTCATAGGTAGTAATTTAGTTAATTAAATGGATGTTAAATTTTCTATGAATATGAAAGAGGAGGCGAGGATGATGATGAACAATCGTGATGACAAGAGAGCAATTTTTTATTCATCCTAGCATAAATCCTGTTGTATCAACATCATTCACTACCATAGTTCCAAGTAACTACTATACATGTTTCATCCGGGAACAAGAACTAGGACACCCCGAAGGACAAAAAAAGAAAAAGAAAAGGAAGATAGAACACAATAAATGAGAAATTAAATATATAGGCAGCATCTTGGCTAGATCCATGGCCAACACTTGACGACAATGTGTTCATTCTTCATGATCACCACTGTGTAGCAGCCTTGGATTCCACCAGTATTGGTCTCTCACGGCGGCCACCAAAACACTGTCGAACTAAGCGATGTGAAGGCCCGATCTCCATCTATTAAAATTATTGCTCTTTTGATATCATTATTAAGAAAGGACCAAAACCCTTGACTAGATTGTATGTAACCATAGCCTTAAAGACATCGATCGGTTATAGGAGATTAATTCTTTATTTAAGGGTGATTAGAACATAACATGAAAGCTAATCTATATAGCAATATCTATCTATCTATTACTTACTACTAAGGCAGGCAGAGTTATCCACGTGGCATCCTCAAAAGTTTTAGATTTGCTCCTTAGAAAGATGCCATCTGGACAACTGACATGGCCAATTTACTTTCTTGAACCTATTATCATGCCATCTCAGCTTCTTTTGCCCCATTATCCTTGCAAAAACGTAATTTCAGTTTCCTAAACTTACACGTTTCCTCTTCCTCCAGGAGGTATAATCAACTTGGCGCATTTCAGTTTCCTAAACTTGCACGTTTCCTCTTCCTCCAAGGAGGTAGAATCAACTTCTAATCAGAAGGATCAATCATATTTCATATTCCTCAAAATATCAACTGGAGCAGTCACTCTCTTCTCTCTCTCTCTCTCTCTCTCTCTCCAAAACCATCTCCTTCCCTCTGTCACATTTCTCTCTTAGATATGGACGAGATCCACACCCCCTCGCCCCGGAACACATCATCTTCATTTTCTTCTAAATAGTCTTTCTTATGCAAAAAGAGAGACATTCGAGTATGGTCTCCTGCCAATCTCGAATCTTATCTTCTTCGATGGAACTGCAATTGGGCCTACCAGCGAAGCAACTGGTCAGTCGCAAGGAGCAGACGGTGTGGATGAGTCCCAGCCGTTCAATGCGCCAAGAGGGTTGTGTAGATTAAGGTTGAAGTCCGTTAGGGCTGGGATCTCAGCTAGGGTTTTGGGGCGAAAGAGAGGGTGGTGGAGAGAAGCACGAAGAAGAAAAGAAGAGTAGCTGGTGGTGGTGGTGGATGCGGCATGGCTTATTAGTTTTTTTGGTGAGGTTTTGGAAGTGGTTGGAGGGAGCGTATGGTAGAAGAGGTGGACTCAGAGTTTTGACAAAAGAGGACGACAGAGGTGTTGCCATATGTTGTGCCCTCTTTCTGTTTCCTTCTCTTCCCTCTTCCCAAACCCCACCCTTTTTAAAACGCTATTTCTGGAAAGAAGTAATACCGCTGTGGGTAAAATCATTTAAGAGTTTTTATCTAATTGCTTTTTTCCTTATTTATAATAATCAGATGAAGTTCTAGCTCTTTACAGGGGGAAAACAAAAGAAATTTGGTGGGGAGATCAGCACAAGTCTCCTTTCAAGGGGAGAATCTACTGGGGACGAGTAGGGCTAGCATTTCCCTTGGGTGAAATTAGAAAGGCATTCATCACAACTTTAAAATGAAATAGGGAAGTAGAGGGTGAGTCTCACTGCGTGTTAATCGAATAGGTTAGATGGTTCATGTTAATTGAATAGGTGGCCCACTAGATGTTAGATGGCCATGACTCTCCATCTCCTATTTCTTCTTCTTCATCCCAACTCATTTTCTGGAAACAGTGTTGGGCAATGACTGAGAACATACGCAGCAAGCCCAAATATTAGTTGTTAACTCCATGGCGATGAGATCTTGCATTTTAATGGCGATGATTGCTTTGTTTTCTTAATACTTTTTGGTATATATATGTAATTGGTGATTATCATGTTTCAATAACAGAGTCTTTGTGGGTACATGGAATGTTGCTGGAAGATCTCCTGTGGGGAACTTGGACGATTGGTTCATTCTCAAGGATGCCAACAACATTTATGCTCTTAGGTATGTAATAACTGAATATCTTTTAATACTATAATCTCTGTGTATGTATGTTAAAACCACCAAATACAGAGGAGATTTTGAGTTTTTAGGATTTTACAATGAATCTTTGATGTGACGAAGGAGCGCATTATCAGATGCTTAAAAAGGGGCGAATTTTCTTCTCACCATCCTCGCTTCTTCTGTGCTAACCAAACCCTATCCCTAACTCGAAAAGCAGAGATCAGTTCTACATAGACAAGATGTGGCGAAGGAGAGCATAATCAGAAGCATGCAAACGGGCGAGTCTGCCTCTAAATTCATATAGGATGTCTTGGAATTAGTAGACTTCACAAATAATGTTAGTTTATATTGTTTTTGCATTTCCTTTAACTATGTTCGGTCTTTTGTTAATTCTGTTAACTTCTCTTTGATACTGTTGGGGGATGTTGCTAGCTATATTTAAATCTCGTGAAAGTTAATCAAAGTCCTGCGAAATTTAGATTGAATATATATATTTTTTTTTGGTGGGGTAGAATCTCTTCTCTATTTTGTCTCTCTTTTCCTGAAATTTCTAATTTAAGAAACATTGGTTTTTTGGGTTCTCAATCTCAAATTTGAACCATAATAGGGTTTCATATTTTCAGTCACAAAAATTGTTGGGCCGTTGATATTATTTCCCGCTCCTCCACAACAAGTCGTATGAGTCTCTCTCTCTAAAACGTCTCTATTTGTGTTTAGGAGCAACGTGTTCCGTGACCCTTTTTCACCATATATTAACTATGGTTAACCTCTTAGGGTTAACCAATCTAACCATTATTTTTAGATAAACAAAAAAATAATTTTTATTTTATTTTAATTAAGTTTAATCATGGTTAAAAAGTGTTAAAAGGGACACTGCAGTCAACTTAGAAGAGGACCATGCGGTCCTCTTCTTAGGACTCAAAATATATTGATCCTACTTTCCTGAATGTAATTTATAGTATCTGAACTTTTTTATTAACATAAAACTGTCTTTTTTTTGTTTTTTTTTTTGTGTAGAGACACGTGGTTAGTCCGCAACCCTGGTTTTCAATGCGACTCAATATTGTATTCTACAAATTTTATAGATTTTTTTCATTCAATTTTTGTTAACAGGATCTTTTCCCAAAATCACATCTCCATTTTGCATCAACATCTTCACTAATCACATACTTTTCTCACGTTAAAAAAATTTACTAGACATTATTATAATATTTCGTGTTATAAATTATTTTAATAATATTCTATTAATATTATTAATAGAATATTATTATTTGTTTAACACTAATAATAATGTCTATTAAAATATAAATTATTATCCGTGCATTGCACGGGGTATTTACTAGTATACTAATCTAAAACACAGTTAAAACCTTTCTCTTGTTGCCACAAATCAGGTATTGTTCAGATATTCTTCATCTAGCTCTCTCTATTTCAGGTGACCTAATATTGTTTTATCTTTTTGCGGTGCTAGCCTCTCTCTGCAACTACCAATCCAAAGCCTTTGGTACATTTATCTCTTTCATTCACAGTTACAGCTTCCTCCTGCAAGCTTGCAGATCAGGTACTGCACGGATCTTCTTCACTCTTTCTATTTCAGCCGATATAATATTTTTTTCTCTTAAAATTTAGCTTCTGTTTACAAAAACTATACGTGGATATGAGCATCGATGGAGATTAATATCTTTCAAGCTCTGTTTTGGATCTTGTGTTTTTTGGACGACTGATCCTTTTGATAAAGTGTGTGAATTTGAAGATTTTGGTTGTAAATAACAACAATACAAGATGTATATTGTTCTCATAATCTGTTATCAGATTTGAAAATTATTTGGGTAAGCAATACCTTGGTATATTAGGGTGTTGCAATCTGAAATCTGGTCTCAGATCTGAAATTGTTTGGGTAACATCAAAATCTTTTTCCATATTTGAAATTCTTGGGGTTTCATAAAACAAAATCTTAATCTATCCTCATATATGAAATTTGTTGGGTGTTTTCATTCATACATCAACCAATACCTTGATATTAGGGTGTTGAAATCTGTTCTCAGATTTGGATACTCATCCCATTAGTTTCATTTCGATCCAATAACATTTCTCAGATCTGAAATTATTTGGGTCAAATTTGGGTCCTCATGCCATCAATTAATTTCATTCAGATTTGAAATCTGTTCTCAAATCTGAAATTGTTTAGGAAATTTCATATACTCCTTCCATAACTTGTGAACAGAAGCCGCTGTTTATTGACACTATTATTTTTCAAATTTCAAAACCCAGATCATAAGAAATTAGATTAACTTCTTAAGCAAATGGATCTATGAATCAGTTACTATATTAAATTCTCATCTCTTTCACTATTTATCACATTGACAGCCCTAACTAATTAAGAACAAAGAGAATCCTCGGGAGCAGAGATAGAGATTGAAGCTCCCTGTTTGATATGTTCTATAATAGAAGATTGCAGATGTAAAGTTAGAGAGCAACACATCCTGGAGAATGGATTTATATCTCCTATATAACATTGAGTTCCTTCTATATCATTATATGAAAAGCTAGGGAGTGAGGGTAAGATATGAGAGCTGTACAGATATGAAGAAGTTGAAAAGGGATGGTGAGAACACCCCCTCTCCCACGACTCTCTCTCTTCCTCTCTCCCTCAAACCCCCCTCTCCCACGTCTCTTTCTCTATCCTTCAAAATAGGATAGGACAATATTAACAGATTTTTGAGTTTTGAGATAGGTCATAAGGAAAATGACAGTGGAGAAAGAGTAGTGCGATTCGCATTATGATTGACCAGTCAGACCTCATTGGTAAGTCTCTACCACTAACAAATAACCCTAAATTCTTTGTGTCGTTCTTTGGTGTTTCAGTTACTCTACCAGTAATGATATATTGGTTTAGCTAGAAATCTGTAACAACTTGGGTGTATTTAATTTTAATTTTTTCTAAATGAATTGAAGGTTGGTTTATTTGCTTAAAAGAATTTGAGAAATGATTGACTTATAAATTGCTATTATTTATGAATTTCAGAATTCATGGAAAAAAAAAAAGTTATTATTGTAACTCTTTGGATTCTTAAGGCGAATATCATATTTTATTATGATGTGATGAGCATTTTCTCTTAAAATGGACTCTTTTAGCTCTTTCCCTCTCTTGGATCACTATCTCTCAACCATGCAATGAGAAGAGTTCATCATTTAGCTCATATACATATAGACTATATGCATTTGATCCTCCTAAACTTGAAAGAGTCTCTACCATAAATGGAGAGGAATACCTCAAAATTGAACTGTTCCCAGCACAGGGAATAACTGGGCAAAGGGCCATTATACGGGAGGAGAAAAGTTCCTTCATAGGTACCTGCAAGGATAAAACCTCTCTGTTGAGAACTACAACTACCTGCATGGATATGTTTTCCTTTCTATTGTGATTTTATGTTCCATTAGAATATATATATATATCATTCTCAAATAAAACCTCTCTGGATTATTTCATAGAAGTGAAAAATTATCTCGAGCTACTTTGTCTACAAGTTTCAGACTTCCCATTACTTATGTGTTAAAAACTCAAGTCTTATTTGCAGACCTTTCATGTTTCAGGACAGCAAACGAGAAGTAGATAGCCATGCTCTTAGCATGGCTTATGGAGGTACATCACAAATTTGAACTCATGGATGAGAATTATTCCTTACTGTCAATCTTATAGACATATTCTTAGCACGTCAATCAGTGATGAGAAAGAAACTTCAGTTGGTTGGAGTGACAGCCATGCTCTTAGCATGCAAGTATGAGGAAGTTTCTGTCCCGTTGTGGAGGATTTAATTTTCATATCGGACAGGGCCTACGCAAGGAAGTTCTTGAAATGGAGAAATTGATGATCAAACACCCCGTGCGATGCTGATTTATTTGAATTACAGTCTTCGTAAAAGTAAGCTAGCTCAACTTTGAACCATATATAGATGCTGATTTATTTGAAATTTATGGTTGAATGAGCTATTGGATTAGAGGCTTTTTACGATTGTATCTTGAAAACTGCATGGTGATGTTCATGTCTATTTAGTGCATCTGCGTGTGAAACACGAATTATTAGATTCATTGTTTTATGTGATCTCTTTTAATCACTTAACTAGCAGACACCAAGTAGGTGTTGTAACTCTAGGACAGAATCCGCTAATATTGCTTTGTTGTCTATTCAAAGTTTTCATTTCCTTGTCCAAAGTAGTTTTTGTGCTAATTTATGGGTTACTGTTCCACTCCCATTTTTTCTAATACTACTATATAAGCATTAATTTTGTCCCCATTTTTACTATAGTTATCTTTCTTCTTGAAAGTGCACAATATATTCCACATCACTTGAAATATGATGTTTATGGCAAGCTTTAAGAGTTGAAGTATTATGAACCAAGTTTTGGGCCAACTCAAATGATCAGATCTAGGTAGAATATTCTGATTCTTTAAAGCTTAAAATTCTTATCGGCCAATTTCTTTTTTCAAATTACAAGTACTCAATCCATGTTTTTGAGTATTTTTTTCCTGGGTCTGTCTTGATTGATACGAGTCAATAGGTGATTATTTTGAATACATGTATTTGACAAACCAATTTCTTTTTGTTACCTTTGAAACTTGCAAATTTCACGAGGTCATGTTCCTTAACCTGATGACCATTATTCCAGTTCTTCTCTACATCAAAGGACGATGGAGATGTTCTATGCAATTCCGCCAATTGTTCAAGAAAAACCCCCACTCAAGGCCATCAACACTTGCCTCAATCTCTAAAAATGAAGCGAGTGTCTCGACTTGAAGCCAAGTACCTGCATTATCAATATATTTGTTAAGCATCACTGCAAGCACAGGGATCTTGAAACTGCTTTTGAAGTTGTGAAGTAGGTGAGGAAGTTTAAGTTATCTTAATTTGATTACCTACTCTACTCTCATGGGTGGTCTTTGTGCCAGTGGGAGAAGAAGCAGTTGAATTGTTTGAAGAGATGGTCTCAAAAGTTCAGGTCATGCCTGACGCCCTTACTTACAATGTGCTGGTCAATGGTTTCTGTCAAGAGGGGAAGGTTGATCAGGCCAGAAAGACAATGGATTTTATGAGGAAGAATGGATGCTGCCCAAATATCTTCAATTACTCAGCTCTGATGGATAGGTTCTGCAAGGAAGGAAGAGTGGAGGAGGCCATTTTGATGAGAAAATCGGGTATGAAAGTCGATGTTGTTGGTTATACTACTCTCATTAACTACCTCTGCAGGTTTTTGTTGAGGTCGAAGCTTGCTATGTACTCCTTTGCATGCAGATTAATATTTGCATCATTCATTGCATCAGATTAGCACTGTAAATATAGACTGATCATAACTGTGATAATCCTTAACATGATTACAAATTTAATATTTTGAGACAATATGTTGTGGACAGCAAAAACCTTGGTTCATATATAATAAAACAAAGGTTAATAAAAGGATGTTTTGTGATTTCTTATCACGGAGAAAAAAAAACACAACTTGAAGTGATTTAAAACTCTCGATCGATGGTATTATCAAGAGCTGGAGCTGGGCCGCACATTTGAAAATCAAGTACGTATTATCAAGAGCTGGGCCACAAATTTAAAAATCCAAGTATGTATTATCAAGAGCTGGGCCGCACATTCAAAAATCCAAGTATCCAACAACGCCAAACATCAAGTGGGGCTGCTCACTATTTAATGCATATGTGCCTTGGTGCCATTGGATTTTTAATTTTGTGGCTACTCAATATTCAATAGAATCTACTATTGACACTTTTAAATCACTTTCCAAAGAAATAGGGAAAAAAAAACTAAATCTGCTTCAATGGGAAATGATAAATGGTTGGAGGGTTCTCAATTAACCCGGAGTGCTCTGAAAGCAAGGATTTGAAGAGCAGACTCCAGTGAAGAGTTCAAGCCTTGTGTGGGCCCAGAAGTGGCCTAAAGTGGACCCCACAATGATCTAAAGTTGTTGTACCTAAAAACACAGATTGGCGGTAGATGATCCACCACCAATACTAAAATAGGCCAACAGAGAAATTGCGATAGATGATCTACCGCCGTTCTGCACAAGATTGCTTTTTTTGAAATTTAACCATGGTTAATGTTAATCCATGGACCTGGAAGGACCAGGTTAGGTCAAGGGAGAGGAGAGGGGTTCAACCTGGGCCCTGGATATGGAGCAGGGCCCACCTAAGTAGGCTAACCAAGGCTGCCAAGGTGAAAGCTAAGAATGGCGGTACTGAGTTTACCGCCATTCCTGGTTTTTCTTGAAACCTGATTTTCTACCCATGAGGTTGTGCACAGTGGTAACTAGGGGTTCCCTCATGAACTGAGGGACCCCCAGAGACTCCATGTTGGTCTGAGATGGCTAGGGGAGAGCTATACCCATAGGGGTTCACCACACCTATGATCAAGGTGGGTGAACACCCTGTGTGGGTATAGTTTACAAGCTAAACCCTAGCAAAAGAGCAAATAAGTCCCCTGGAAATGATCAGGGGCTCACATGATTGATAAAGCAAAGAAAAAATGGGGTAGGGAATGCCCTACCCTATGCTGTGTTTTCCTGCCGAAGAGTGTGGCCTGTGCATGGTGGTGGTGCACACTAGGGTGTTGTGCAATCCGAGCAGGGGGAGCTGAGGGTCCCTGGGTGCTGGGTGAAGCTTTCAGAAGCTTGAGAGGGATTTAGAATCTGAGTTTTTCAGTAGGGGTTCACCTATGGAGGTCTTCCGATCCCTTTCACAGTTGTGGGTTGTTGAACTTTATAAGAAAACACTTGAGGACCTAATGGGGATTAAAGGGGAAGGGTGAGAACCTACCTGTATGGACCAAATTGAGGTCGACTGAGGGCTTTGAGTTGAGGGGAGAGAGGATGGTTGAGTGTGCAGGGGGTTTGCAGACTGCAAACTTGGGATTTGCATAATGGCGGTAGATGGTCTACAGCCATTGCCAAACCAGGCTAAATTTTAATTGGGTGTAGACCATCTACCGCTAATCTAACATCAGTTTAAATTTGGGCCTGGCCCATGTACACTCGGGTTCTAGGGGCTTGCCTTTAGTGTTTTTGGGCCTTATGGGCCCAGGCCGAAGGATTTAGGCCCCTAAGGACCATGGACTTAAGGTTCAAGACCTAAGGCCTCTAGGGCTAAGCTAGACTAGGGCTTCGGTCAGGGTTACCTAGGGCTAGGGTTTCGATTAGGTTTTGCACAAGGGTTGAGTCCTAGGGTTTCTAGGGTTGAGTCCTAGGGTTTAACTAGGGTTTAGCTAGGGTTTACCTAAGGTTAGGGTTTTCTAGGGTTTAACTCAGGGTTTTCTATAGTTTGACTCAGGATGAGGCCTAAAACTAACTAGAGGCTTACCTAGGGTTTAGAGGACTTGACTAGGGATAACCATGGTTAAAATATTTAAACCATGGTTAGACAAGGGTGTAAAAATTGGGTGCTTACAGAAAGGTTTTACTGATAAAATATATTGGCTTTTCTATGTTATCACAGCTTCTGAGTAGCACGGAGCCAATAGCCTGCTCTGAGACAAATAGATAAAGATACAGCACATCACCAGGCTCAGGTACGGAGAGGATGGGAGTAGAGCCCAAATATTCTTTCAGAGAAGCAAAAGCATGAGAGGACTCCGAGGTCCACTTGAAGACTGAATCCTTTCTTAGCAACTCGAAAAAAGGTTTACAACGATCAGAAGACTTCGAGATGAAACAGTTGAGGGCAACAATCTTCTGAATCTCCTTTCTCGTCCTTGGCTTCGATATGTCTAACAGAGCACGGATTTGAGCTAGATTAGCCTCAATCTCATGCTAACTAACAAGATAGCCCAAGAACTTGCCTAAGGTGACACCAAAGATGCACTTCTCCGAGTTCAACTTCAGATTATAAGCACGAAGAATAGAGAAAGGCTCAACCAGATCAGCCACAAGAGTTGCCCGTACTTGACTCTTCACTACAATGTCATCAATATACACCTCCATCGACTTGCTGAGCAAATGACCAAACATCAAATTCATCAAATGCTAATAAGTGGCACCAGTATTCTTGAAACCAAAGGGCATGACCCGGTAGCAAAATAGACCACACTCTATGATGAAGTCAGTCTTCTCTTGGTCATCATCAGCTAGAAGAATCAGATTATATCCTGAATATCCATCCATGAATGACAACATCTCATGGCCAGCAGTAGCATTGATAAGTCTATCAATTCTTGGAACTGGGAAAAAAGTCTTTAAGACAAGTTTTGTTTACACTGGTGAATTCAATGCAGACTCTCACTTTCCAACTCTTCTTTAGCATAGCTACTATATTGGCTATCCAGTTCGGGTATTGAACTTCTCGAATGAACCCATGCTGGATGAGCTTGTCAATCTCTTCATTGACGGCATCGTGATATGCAGGAGCAAGTCTCCGGGCTTTTGCTTGATAGGACGGACAGCGGGATCAATATTCAAGTGATGGCGGATGACTTCTTGGCTGATCCCCGTCATGTCTTTGTGTGACCAGGCAAAGACATCAAGATTCTTCTTCAAATAACACAACAGCCTCTTCCTCCATTGTTAAACTGGTCCCGATCAGCAACATCTTTGGCTCCTCATCTATCCCCAAGTTAACACTCTTCGTGGGCTCAATGGATGGTCTGCACAATGATTCACCCGAGCTCTCTTCTTCTACGGACCCGATCTGTAATTACTATTTTGGCACTTCGGGTGGAGTGTAGTCACACTTCTGAGATGCCAGCTGATCTTCCCTGATTTTCCTAGGCCCGTCCTGGGTGGGATACTTCAACACTTGATAATATGAGGACGGAACAGGCCTCATCTCATGGGTCCACCACCGTCCCAGAATAGCATTATATGGGGATGGTGCGTCAAGGATGGAGAATCGTGTTGGCAAGACGATTGGTCCGACCTCAACTGACAAGATGATCTCCCTTATGGGTTGCATCGAACTCCCATCAAACCCAACCAACGGGATCTGAGCAGCAACAAGAGAAGCTGGATCCAACTTCATTTGGCTTAAGGCATGGAGATAGAGAATGTCTACCCCACTCCCTGAATCAACGAGCACCCTCTTGATTTCGAAGTTGTCATTCCTTATGGTGAGAATGAGGGAATCGTAATGAGGCTTGACCACGGTTGACATATCGTGGTCATAGAAAGTAAGGGCTTGCTTAATGCCCCTCATCGCCGGTTGCACCTAGCACACTTCAGCCATATGAGACAGCTTCCTTGCCTTCGCTCTGAAATCCTGCGCCAAGTCTACCGCCGGCGACCGAGCATGGTAGATGACATTGATCATACCCATGGGAGCTCCTCCTCGTCCTCCACCACTAGTACCTGGATTTGAAGGTTCTTCAACTTGAGGCAGAGGTGGTGGTTCCCTGGCACGCACTGCACCATTACTAGGAACCACGTACTCTCTCAAATAGCCCTCCTGAACTAGTCTCTCCAGATATTCCCTCAAGATACAACAACAGTTGGTGACATGACTACGACATTTATGATAATGGCAATACTCCTGTGTCTGTGGTCTTGAGGTAACATCACGAACTGCTCGTACAAGCCACTCGAAATAAGACTCATTTTCCATCGACCTCATAATAGTCGACGGGCTGACCGTAAAATTAATTTGATCAGTCCGGGCTGGAAAAGGACGTCTCTCCGTTGTCTGATTGTCATGCTCTTGATTGTACCTGAGCTGCTCCTAGTTGGGCTGATAAGGACGCCTCTCCCGCTGCTGATAACTCTGATTGGTCTGAACAGGACGCATGTCCGTTCTGCTTTGTTGTTGGTTCTGAATTTGATATACTTCATACAAGTGCCGATCCGGCTGATCCTGTTGATCCACATACAGCAACTTCTTCCTTGGTGCTCTCCATGGTGGCTCCTCATCGCTAGAAGACTCATACATCGGCCTATTTCCTTTCTCTGATGAAGAGGCTCTACCTGCTCTCTGCACAGCTTTCACTCCCTTCCCCCTTGGCTGGGATATGACTGCGGTGTCATCTTCGAACCTCCCGAACTTGGCAGCACGAACCAGCATGTCATCTAGCTTAGTGGGGTAGTCAAGAGCAAGAGATTCATATATCTTGGTGCTCTTTGGCACAACATTCTTGAATGCGGCTATACAGCTCGATCTTGACGATGTTAGAGACCTCATTAGTGAACCGCTGAATGAAGTCCCTAAGAGACTCCGCTGACTTCATCTTCAGAGTAAAGAGGGAATCTGCACCTATTTTCTTATTCTTATTCACAATATATTGATCAATAAAAACTAACTTGAGCTCGGCCATACTCTTGATTGAGCCAGAGGGCAAGTTGCGGAACCACCTTGTTGATGCTCCTGACAAACTGTTTAGGAAGGCCTTGCAAAGAAGATTATCATCAAGATTGCAAAGATCCATTACATGCTTGAAGTCAAACAGATGGTCAATAGGATCCGCCTTGCCATTGAACATGATGAAGTTTGGCGTCATGAACCTTGAGGGAGTGTATGACTAATTGATCTCATCTGAGAAGGGAGAGGTGCCAACGTCCTCCTTTGCCTTCTGAGTAAACTGATCGGATGAGCTCCCGCCTACTGGGCCCTTGACATGGGCATTGATCATAGCCTCCACATCTTTGAGAGTCATCCACGTCCTCTGCTTACCACCCTGCTCTTGATCATTCGGCTCCTGGGCATCATGAACCCGTGGCTCCTCACGGGGGTAATGGGGGGCTCTCGGGTCACTACGAACCCGTTGTTCTCGCAGCTCGACGCGCGTATAAGAATCCCATTGATCACAATGAACATACTCTATGTCTCATGGTTCAACACGAGCTTGATCCCGTTGTCCAGTATGAGCAGGTGGAGAACAGGGATGAGCAGTTTCGCCAACAGGAGGGATAAGCACATATCTCGTATCACGATTCTCTTGCACCGGCGGTGATGTTGGCCATGCTGCTACTACTCTTGGAGGAGAAGATGGAAGGATGAGTTGTCATCAAACAGAGAGCCTTTGAGGTGGCTCAACATCCGTTTCAAGCCTGCCATGCTCCAAAACGTCTAGCCTCTCTTGAAGTAACTGCTGCTGGTTGGTTATGCTATCTAGAGTAGACTGCTACTGCTGCAACAGTAGCAAGATCTGTTCCATAGGAGATATAATTCTTTCGGGCTGTCCAGAAGATTGCCCACTCCAGGTATAAAAGTCTACATGATAGTAGGTGCAAATGGAGTGGTCTGAGGGGTTTGATTCTCAACCACATGCACAGGGGTTTGATCAGCCATAGTGAATAAGATGAGTAAAGGGAGGTTCGTTTAAAGATTTCTCACAAACAGCGCCAATTTTTGTGCGGGAATTTTCTGGGGAGTCCACGCGTCACTTGCTCCTTCAAAGTTTGGTTTACTGGTAGCAGGAAGATAGCAAAGCTCAAATTACTGATGAGGTAGAAAAGAAAGGTGTGCACCCTGTAATACACTCTGATGCCAAAGTTAGAATATGAAGAAGATGATGAACAGTAAGAAGAACTGAAGTAGTATGAGTGAGAAATACGAAATTTCGTGATCCTTATGCACTGAGTTTCTTGGAGTATTTATAGGTTTAGCTTTGTATACCCATAGATGGTCATAGACGACCATGGATGGCCATGCCACTTGCTTTATTATCATTACCAAATATGTCAGACAGATCTTGAGTCTTACGTGTCACATGTGTGAGCCTACTATTCGTAAGGTCGGTCTGGAGTCGAAAACAGGCTGAGGTGACTAGCATTAAATGTCAAGACAATGTTTTTCACCTAATAACAGAGTAAAATGATCGCCTCCTGATTATTTCAACCTGCGAGTTGGTCTCGTTGTTGACTAAAGCTCGGGTCCGTTGTAGATGAGAACATGGATAAAATAACTATTGTCCAAAGAGGGCGGCTACGTTCGTCCTTTGGATAACGAATACGTTGTCATGAAGACAACGGATTCGTTGTCCTGAAGAGTACGGATTCGTTCTCAATTTGGATACGTGTCTCCCATCTATTATCATAACAACGAAGACTAACTCGTCTTCCAGCACTTAAATCATTTTACGAATTTTATCCATTACATAAAACAGTAGAGACTTAGGGGTGGGCAAAGTTGAAGATTACTACCACCACTTCTACCTAGAGCAATTACAAACACTAAGAATTCTTCAGACCATCGATTTCTTAAGTGTTATTGTCCCAAAATAGCAACAGTCCAGTACTATCTAACCATGGATAATCCACAAACATTTTTTTTTATCGGTTAATTCACACAATTATAAATATTAATAATATCACAATTCTAAGATTTCAATCATACCATTTAGAAAGGAAAATCTTTTGGAAATAAAGTGTAAAAATTACTTTGGAAATTAGAAGAGTTTGAAAAGTAAAGCTCAACTTGATGGGATTCGCCTGAATCTGCCATTATCGTCCCGGATGATTTTGATCTCTGCACATGTCTAAAAAAAATTGGATGAATATTAAACTACTGTAGGAGATAAGATGGAAAAATATGTATTAAGCAGAATAGTAAGAGGTTAGAAAAAATAGGAACTATTTGTTTGAATGGCTTAAAGATACAAATATTGATGACCTAAATGTTGGAGAGAAGATTGGTTAGAGGTGAAACGTTTCCATTCACACGTCACCTTTAAATTGGACTGGAGGCTTTAGGGAAAGCCTTGCATGGATTGCATTCATTAGTCGAAGAGAATTGAGGAGAAGGGAAAGTGATTAATAATAGTGAACGGAGGCTTTAAAAGCAATAGTCGTTACAAAGAGAGAATGGAAAGCATTGCATGGACTGAATTAGCTAGTCGAAGAGATAAATGAGGAGAATGGAAAGAGATTAATATTAGAAAACGGATGAAGAGAATGAGTAACTTGAAATGGAAGAAATAGTGAGATGTGGTTCGGCTTTTATTGGCGCTCATATTGATAAAAAGAAATTTAAAATGAGAAAAAAAAATCACAACTTTTACACTAATTGTTGTAATTGTTTCAAACATTAACTAATTAATTAATAAATGCCAAGTATTGTAATAGCCTCAAACCCCTCAACCCATGTGTCGCTCACCTTCTCTAGAACTTGAAACGTGTTGGTGGGGGAAGTGTGGGGGGAGAGATTAAATGGGATGTTATGAGAAAGAAGGTAGTGGGTCCCACTATTTTGCTTAGGTGGCTTCACAAATGAAGAACACGCTTAGGTAGCTTCACATATGAGAAGTATGCTTAGGTGGCATAAGGAGAAGAAATCTCACTCTAGCGTATAGGAGTAGCATAAATATATAGCAGCGCTCTCGCGACATTATCCTAAATTAAAATTTGATGCTCTCGTTGTCTCATTCCGGCTCCCCACTCTCGCTTAGGACTCTACTAATGCTCACCTAATAAATAAACTTTACATTATAATTTTTTTTTTAGAAAGTATGGTGGAGGGTAATTATGTCCAAGTAAAGTTTAGTATACTCTTTTGTCTTTTATTAATAGAATGATATACCAAGCTAGGCCGGGCCCGAGCTTTAAGTAGCCAAGCCCAAGCTCTAGCCCAACTCATATTAATATGAGCCTAAAAAATTGAACCCGGCCCTAGCCCAAGGACCTAAAATATGGGTAATGGACGAGCTTTTTTCGGACCGGGCCGGCCCTACCCATTTGACACCAAACTGCCAATGGAGAAAGTAATTCATATGGGGAAATTCCAAGCCGACCTCCAAGCTTGAAATTTATGCTGATCTCATAATAGATGGTCCACATGCATAGTTGTATTCGGATGTTTTTGACGTCTTAGCTTTTTGCACTCTCGGATTCTGATCAAAGTTGTATTCGAAGATTTTGACGTCTTAGCTTTTTCTTCTCTCGGACTCTGATAAACTTCTCTTCTGCTAGATTAATGGCGCATCCATATTCCTTAATCACCTCCTCAGGTCAGAGGAGGTGATTGACCATCTTGCCCTCCTTTTTTTGTCCATGTGTCCCTTTTTTTACTCCATTTAATTGTGGTTAAGATTCATTAACCCTGAAAATAGGTGAATACATGAAAAAGAACAGAAAATTATGGATTCCTAATTTAATTCTTAATCTTGTTTCATCTAATTTTCTTTTCTTCTCTCTTTTCACTTATTTTCTCAGCAACCAAATATAGGGTAAGGTTAAAGCATCTAACCATAGTTTTTCGAAGAAAAAAAATTAAAAATAACCAAAGGAATTAAAACTTGATAATCATAGTTCAAAGGGGCATTGTGAGAGCGAGGAGGAATAGTCCCCTCCCCCTCTGATAAACACCTCTACTACTAAATTAATGGCATCCATTTAATTAAAGAAGGTTAGGCGTTGGAGGATACTTCATCTTAGCAAAGCTAAAGCATGGATAACAAGATTTTGCTAATCTACCATGGAATTCAAGAGGTCATGAACTATGTAATGTAAAGAAGATGGTGGTGTATAGGATCGTCCCCTCTGGATAAAGTCCCAACCCAAAATATCTCCTTTACTCATCACATGGTAGCCCTCTCTGTTATAGAGTTTTAAGAAACTCATTGTTGATGGAAAAGAATACAGGAAGCCTTGGGTGAACATTATTACCAGCAATGATCACCCAATTAACCAAAGCAGTCACTAATGCTACAATTTCCCAATGTAATCCATGATTCCTGTATATCATCCCATCTAACAAGCAGTTGGCCACATAAAAAAACAAAATCTAAAAGGCAGCAATTTTTGTTACTGCACAAAAGTTAAGCCCTGCACAAAAGTTAAGCCGTTTAACAACCGATCTAATAGATACAATTAAAAGTAACAGTGGATCTGATATATTCTACCAAGAGCTCTCTTTTCTTTATTATTATGGACGTGTTCATATTTGCTACTAGTGTACACAAGTAAAATAAATAATTAAAAGAAAGAGAAAAAGATGAAGACCCACAATCTTCAACTGGTCTCTTTGGCATACTCGCTCGTTTCTTCTGCAACCTTTGTCCACACATTTGCAATCTTCTCCGCATATCCCACCTGTAAACATACAAAACATAACCCTACTTAAAAAAATAAACAAAAACAAGAACAAAAGTTTTCATTATAAAAGTGAAACATAAGAGAGGGTTGATTGCAGTTAAAAGAGGTCACATCTCATTTCTAGACGTTGAAGCACCTAAAGGCTAAAACAGGGGTTTGTATATTACATGTATTTATTTAGATGGCATACACTAATACATATGAAGACCCATGAAATGAAGACTGAATTACAAAACAACACAAACAAAAGACCGTTCAAGATCTATCTACAGACGCAGTTGAACATTCCTCTCAACGGTGACTTTCACCCAAGATGACCAATTCAGTTTTTCAGTCACCAGTGTCCAGGAAAATGGTTCAAACTCATAGGTTCTTACTATTATGACTGCCTGAGAGATCCAATATTTAGGTGGCGTTTGGTAACACTAATCTAAATAGGTAGAGTTTATTTGAAAATTTGTGCTTAGTTGGACTTTAGATTGTTAAGTTGAAGGTTAATGGGATGTATACATCTTTTTGAAGTAGGGGTTTTACCTCTAATAAAAAAAGTAGCTATGAGGTAATTTTTTAATAAGAAGTAAAACCCCTACTTCAAAAAGATGTAGACATCCAATTAACATTTAACTTAACAATCTAAACTCCAACGAAGCACAATTTTCAAATAAGCTCTACCTATTTAGATTAGTGTTACCAAACGCCACCTTAGTCCTGACTCCTGAACACACCATCTTCATAGAAAATAAGAGAAGCAACAATTGTTTCTAAATGAGATTACTGCTTGGGGTAAATTCTGGACCAAAACCCTTGCATACACCGTGTCATTTACCTAATCAAAATTAACAAACTTAACCACCAGCAATAAGAATATCAGCCCAGTTATGAAATCTGGGAGGTAACATAATGCAGCCTCTAGGCCCTCAACCGATCTCCAGTTCTACTCCAACCCATCACGAAAACATGGTCAATCTTTCAATTTGCTTTGATTATCCCTGCTTGTGAGTTGGTATAGTTTTCCACAATGCTCCAACACCACCATTCCTATTCCGACTTCAAGCTTCTAAGGTTAAAAAACTTCTCTTCCCCCTTAACCTTACACCCTCTAATCACTTGCTATCATCAAGCCATAGATTAGGAATGAGAGATCAGGCCATTGTAGGTTCTGGAGAAATTTAAGGATATCTATGGAATTTGGCTTTCCTCTCTGAATTAACTTTTCTTGTAGACCGATAAAAACAAAAAATTAATTTTCTTCAAGTGTAATGTTCTATGAGTATTTGAGATGTGGAGCAACCATCCTCCCAATCACCTAAAGTTGTCAATGCTAAAACAAAGAACCTGGTAAATGTATTGATGTGTAAGATATATTACAGACATAACAAACATATTAATATTAATTATATAATCAATGCCTTCATACCCAGCTCTTTGGAACTCAAGCACGTTCCACTAGTGTTTTAAAAAGCGTGTGAGGCTTACACCTCGAGGCTCGTCTCGGGGTGATGCTTAAGAAAAACGCCTTGAGGCTCAATCACGAGGCTTAAACCCCATGAGGCACACGCTTCACGCCTTAAAGCTCGCTTTATGTCTATGACGTATGTCCCATACATTAACTAAAATTAGGTTTCTAGCCACAACTAAGACTTATATGTCATTTTTTTAATTTGTTAGATAGTAAGAAAATTCTCCGAATTTTTGATAAATTCACGAATTATTCGCGAATTTTAGGTGTGTCGAATTATTCTCTGAATTTTAGGTTTACCGAATTATTCACGGATTTCACGAATTATTCCCTAATTTCACGAATTATTCCCAAATTATTTGCAAGTATCACAACAATTCGTTTTGTTTGACAAAGTAAACTGCTTATTTTGTTATTATCTAATCAAATTGTTGGATTTTTTTTATAATTATTATTTTTCCCTGAATATTTCCCAGATTTTTCCGAACTTGACCCTTGCCGAGTTATTCCCGAACCCCGACTTTGTTACTATGGTACTAATAACAAATAACATTTCATTTATTTCAGATAAAACATTGAAAATAATGATGGTGATATTGGTTTCAACTAACACTTAGTTCATTATATTTAACGCATTTCGGCTTTTAAAACCCTTTTAGTCTAATTTACACAATTTCTCTAGTGAACATTGCAAAAATTTGAAGCCACTGGCCTACAATGTAGTTCATTACTTATTTGCAATTTTTTACTAAAATTCTAAATCTAACACATGAATTGATGATTGAACATCATGTTCAATATGTATATGAACAAAAAAATAAATCTAAATCTCAGCATTTGTTTGTATTTCTTATCTTTATTTTTTATAGTTAAATCATTTATATAGTTTTTCTTATGTGTACACGTGCGCCCACACGAACACACATAATGTATATATATATATACTATAATCTTTCATTAACTTTTGAATATTTTTGTAATTTTTCTTATATTTTATTTATTTGTTAAAATGAGAGCATAAAGCTTTCTTGTGAGGCTTAAGCCTCATGTCTCAAGGCTTATGCCTCACGCATCTCGAGATCCTAACGCCTCACCTCACACCTTAACGTTTTTAAAACATTGTGTTCCACACAGGTCTTATCAATAAAATTTCCATTTATCCACGATCTAGGCATAGTTAGCAATCCATTCTATAATTATTCTCATTACCTCCCGTGGGAAAATGATCCCACAAACAAAGGAATTGTACAATACGAAATAACATAAAAACAAACTCATTCTAAATAATAAAAAAAATGCGGACCTTCCACTTAAATTGTTCCTTTTTGCTTTTTGACAGGGATCAATAGGAAATATTTGAATCCAATTGGATTTCATCTAAATGAAGTAGTATACCAATGAACGGAACTATTACTATTTCATTTCATATTCTATGCCCAACACTTGTACCCATGAGCAGGAAATAGTGCATATGGCGAATCACAATAGAATGTTTCTCCTCAATTTTCAGAAAATATAAACCAAAAAGAACATATAACCTTGCTCAATGAAATAAAATCCAACATCATGCATTTAGTCCAGTAAACTGGGGAATCGTTCCACTTGTTACCTAAGCAAGGAATTAATGACTCCAAGAGAGAAGAATCTTGGCTAACTACGTGATCATGTTGCCTAAAGCAAGGAAAGCTTACTTTGGAAAACACTAAGACCACCTTCATTAAGGGAACACCTCAATGACCAGTTCATTCCAGGTTTTCTTACCTCATCAGTCAAAATTTAACCAATTCCCAGGTGGGGAATCCAAACTGTCCCATGCCTTAACCCAAATTTGAGGAACATGCTCAGGCCATTGTTGGCTAAGAAACCAACAAACCATTCAGGCAAAAGTTGCAGCCTGGAACATTCATCACATCAATTAAAAATTATCTAAGATCCAGTTTCTCATGCCGACTAAGAACAGATTGGGTGAGAAGGAAGCGATAGCTCGCTCAGCCTATAAATGAATAAGGAGAGGAAGCGATGACTATGGTTGCCTACAGGAAGCAGTGTGTCGGCTAGCACTCGGGAATGCCAGATTTCTTGATCGAAACCGCCGGTCCGTCATCCCATATCAGCATAGTGAACACATTATTGACACCTCACCTTCACATAGGCAGCCAGTGACCTTAATAAGGTCTCATTTTTTTAGAAATGTATGACCAACGCACTATCTTGGAGCAAACAGGTCCATATAATAAATCAATCATACCTTGTTTTTCTTTATACCAGAAGCAGAAATCCCTTTGAACATAAATTCCTAAAGATCTAAAAGGAATACACCCTAGCTAGCTATCAAAGGGAAGCTAACATTTCACTAATGATCAGTATTAAGTAATCATGAGTTGAATAAATTCAGCAACACATCCTCCTTTGGTTAGGTTAATTTCCTTGAGCAGGGTCTATCAAACCTTTCTGTTAATGTAACTCGGGTGAACTCATTAAAGAACAGAAAAAATTCCACATACATCTGCTTTAAGGAAAAGAAGCATGATTTAAAATGAGATCACTTACAAATTTATGTTCCCTAAACAGTTTTTTTATCATATAAAACCAGGATCGGAAAGAGAGAAAAAAGTACCTGATTAATTACAAACCCTTTCAACATGCTCAAGAAGTCTTCATGTCTTTCTCTGTCTAGCCTTTCAAGTTCCATCCTGTTGTTATCCTGCATTTTGTCATCATTAAGTCATACTTCTAAGTTTATTCCATATATTGTTCATTTACAATTTTTTCCAAGAAAATAAATGAGAATTATGTGTTTTTTCTTTCTGAATGTATTTTTGAACCATGGTAGATGAGTAGGGCTGTCAAACCGGTCAGTTCTGAACTGGCAGGCTTTCAGAACTAAACAGGTCCAAGCTATATTCAAATCATAAGACTACATCCCAGGCCCAAGCATACCTTTCAGGACCTTCAGATAAAATAAAACAATTAAAAAAAAAGTGGTCTTGGAACAGTTTTACCCAGCCAGATGGCCTTTATTATGAATTTAACAAGCTATGATGAAGTAGTTATCGATATTATTATGTCAAATTGTCACTGGATTTATTGCTTATCAGTCTCTAATCATCAATAAGCACATAAAGGTTTTTTTTTAAGATAATATGCACATAAAGTGTTCATCTGAGAAAACTATACTCATTCCCCACTATTTTCAATTCAAACTTGAATGGCAAACAAGTGGTTCGGAATCTCTTTCACCATTGGTTTCAGTTCAAATCCTAACACCAAGAAACCATTAATAACCTATCACACTCTCACCGCAAGATTTCTTCTTCAGTGACAGCATTCATGTTATTGCCTTTTATTAGTATTAGTAAAAGAACAAAAATCCATATGCTAAATATTTGTGTTTTTTTTTAATGGTAATTAAGATCATTAATAAGAAGAGATCAAGAACATATACAAATCATCAGGCAGAAAATGCACAAATTGTGAACCAAAGAAAAGGAAGATATTGATTTTGGAAAAAGGAAAGGAGCCTCTGATCTCAATGCCATCTCCTTCTCGTAATGATTTCTCCCTTCTCTGTTTCGAATACATTGATTTTGTCAAAGGCAGAGAGTTTGATGACCCACCTCCTCAAATTAAAAAGGGGTTTGAAACCAAATAACCCTCTGAAATGACCTTTGACAGCCAAAAATTCTCTAAAACCAAAAGGAAAGGAGTCTCAGAGCCATCACCCTCTGGTGAAACGAAAAGGAAAAAGGTTTCAATGTCATCTCCTTCTGATCATGATTTCTCCCTTTACTGGTTGAAAGACTGCAATATTCTATGTTTGGAAAATATTGATGAATTGCAGTCTTTGACTCAACTTAGTCAGAGCCCTTATTTGCTAAGATCCAAGCAGAACTCACCTGAAATGGAAAAAGTCAACGAACCTGTCCGAGGGGAATTTGAACAAAAGACCAATGTTGAGTTGGCCGAAGTAAAAAGCAACCTTCAGAATTTGCACTTAATGATGGAACGGCTTATGGCTCGATTAGACAAAGGCCTAGAGAACCCTAAAGCCCCGAATGTGCCTCCTCCTAATTCTCTAAAACAAGCATGGACAGATGCTCCGCCCCCGCCCCCGCCCCCGCCCCCGCCACATGGTCCGGGTCATACACGGGATCAACCAATTTACCTGGATCATCCAATCCCTTCCAGGATGACCCATTATGAGGAGGAGTAGCACCAAGAAGGTCCCAAGAGTACATTGGCCACACAGGTGGAGAAACTTACAAAAGACTTGAGATTGGTCAAAGGGTCTGATCCATTTACCAAGATTGGCATTGATGATCTCTGCCTATATTCTATATCAAATCTCCCTCATAATTTCAAGATCCCTGAGTTCAACAAATACGGTGGTCAAGGTTGTCCTGTGGCGCATTTGAAACTTTATGGAGGCACCCTAGGATATACGAGAAGAATGAGCCATTGATGTTACAACTCTTTCAGATGAGTTTATCACTAGGAGTTCTATAATGGTTTTCGGAACTTGATCACGCTAGAATAAAGTGTTGGATGGACTTGGCAGAACTTTTTGTAGCTCAATATCGGTATAATACAGAAGTAGTTTCCACCAGGTTAGATCTCCTCAAAATGGAAAAGAAAGCGTCAGAGTCTTTCAGGGAGCATGCTTACCAATGGCGAGATACAGCCGCGAAAGTCAGACCCCCCCTGATGGAAGAAGAGATGGTCAGTACCTTCATCTCAACACTGAAAGCTTTATATTATGATCGCTTAGTGACACAGACAAAGTCAAGCTTTGCGACCATTATCCAATATGGAGAGGGCATTGACGAGGGGGTTAGGACGGGGAGAATAATAGACCATGCTACATTCCGCACCGTTATGGATACCTATGGGAACGGAGGACCTACTACCAATAAGGCTTATACAAGTAACAAGAGAAAGGAAAGTGAAGCATCGAGGACCGCAGCAGCTACGTATGGGCAAGTTGCCTATACACAAAATGTTCAACCTGCACCATTCCAGTATCAGGCTCCAACAATAAATTCGGGGTACGTCCAGCCCTTTTAAGCACCAGCCCCGCAACAACAACAACATCAATACCAGAATCAAAATCAGTACCAGAATCAGAGTCAGAATCAGGGCTATTAGAGAAGGTATCGCCAGTTGGATCCCCTCCCCTCTCGACCATCTGAAATCCTTCACACTTTATTAGCAGAAGGCATTGTAAGTCCGGTGGCACCCAGCATGCAAGATACAACTTCCCGATTTCACAATGCAAACCAAAATTGTGCTTATCATATGAATGCTCCGGGACATTCTACGGACAAGTGCTGGATATTGAAGCATAAGATCCAAGACTTGATCGGAAGCAAGAAGATAGTCATAAATCCACCAACTCAACCACCAGCCTCCTCCGGCATCCTTTAGAATCTCCTTCCAACCTACAATAACAAAGGGGCATCTACTTCCCGAACCATCAATGCCCTTGGATGGGATGATCTCGATTTTGACCCCTCTTAGTTGATTCAAAAACCCGGGAAGAAATGCAGGGTTTACATCAACAGCAAAAAGGCTTCACCCCCAATCAATACGATCAGTGACCAGCAATCACCAATCCAAAGGCCACCTGTTGTGTTTAATTGGCCTTCCCCTACCGTCACTCCCTTCAAGACAATTGCACTTCATTGGTCTACTCCTTCATCGAACCAAGCACCGAAGACGGTTGTGCTCGATTGGGCCGTCCCTCCAACCAACCAAATTCCTGCCCCGCGGCCGGTTGTGTTGAACTGGCCCACTTCACAACCCCCGACAGATCTAAAAAGAGCGTCTTTCAATTACAACAACATCTGTCATCCAAAGAGGAGAGAGGCCAAGGAGGTCATTGCCGATGTAGGCAACCTCAATCGGTATGGACAGGTCTATAAATCAGACTCATCTAAGGCCAGAGGAAAAGGAAAGATGAATGAAACAACAGGGAAAAAGGAAGCCAGAGAGGTCAGAGAAAGGGAAGCGAGGGAGACAAAAGAAAAGGAAGGAAAAGAGGCAAGAGAAAAAGAAAAAGAAAATGAGAGAAAGTAGAAGAGAACAGAAAGGATGAAGAGAAAAGAACCAGGAAAAAGCTAGAAGGTATAAAGTCAGCGATAAATCAATCTTGGATGCTCTCAAACAATCCAAGAAGGCAGAGTACTCAGTCTTGGACTAGATGAACAAAATGTCGGCCTAAATTTCCATCCTCGGTTTGCTCTTGTGATCACAACTACTCGTAAGACTTTACAAAAGGTTTTGGATGAGGCTCAAGTTCCCTCGGACATTTCTCCTAAAGGCTTGGAAAGGTGGTAGGTAGCATCGTGGCCCTTACCACAATCAACTTTGATAATGAAGAATTGGGTCCCGAAAGAGCTGATCATGCAAAAGCACTGCACATCACAGTATTGTGCAACGAAATGATTGTGGCAAGGGTCCTAATCGATAATGAGTCGGCCTTAAATGTCTGCCCACGAGCCACCATCCAAAGTCTCGAAATCAGTGAAGAAAATATCAAACCTAATGGGATGACCATTCGTGCCTTCGACAACTAAAAGGTAAGTCATAGGGGAAATTGATTTATTAGTGACTATAGGCCCTCACAATTTTGATATCACCTTTCAGGTGGTAGACATCCCAGTTGCATTTAATCTCTTACTCGGTCGTCCCTGGCTCCACTCGGCAGGGGCAGTACCATTGTCCCTTCATCATAGATTGAAATATATCAAGGACGATGAGGTAATCACAATTCTTGCAGAGAATATACCCTCAATTAGACATCAGTCAGAAATTTCATTCATTGATATGGAATATCCGAAAGAGGTCCCCGAGTTTCATTCATTTGAATTCACTTCGGTGAACAATATACCCCGGATGCAAGACTTGATGGAGCCAAGCATTGATGTAATGTCATGGCGACTAGAATAATGACCAATTAAGGCTATCTTGAAGGTAGAGGCTTAGGCCGAAATCTTTAAGGGATCATCATGCCTTTGAGGCCAAATCCCTCACCCCTCAGGTTTGGTTTAGGATATAGACCAACTCCCGAAGAGCAAATCAAAAGGTCCAAGGAATTAAGAATGGCAAGGTTTGATGAGTCCCAAAAAGGTCTAGGAAGAACCCCTCACATCAAGGAAACATTCCCCTGTCCATCTTATGTCATTCGGCCTGAGCCGGAAAGCCAACTAAAGGTTAGATTTGAATCAGAAAATGATGATATATTTGATTTGTCACTTCTCTTTGAAGAAGTGACAAAAAATGGTTCTAACTCTTCCGTGATGTTTAGTACTTCAGGACTACAGGGGATTTCGAATAAGGGCGGGCAAGATGATTATGATGGTGAGATAGTTATGAATCAAGGAAGTCAGTACGGTTCAATAATGATAGTCAATGATCAGGGGGATAATGTCCAGGAATGATCAATTCACCCGTTACGAGCGAAAGAAGCATTGAAAAACTGGGAAACAGTTTCCCGACGATGCCCAGCCAACCGCGGTAAGAATACCAGAATGGCCCCTGAAGCAGTTCTACAATGGTGCCCATAGTCACAAAGTCGGGATTCAGGAATAATTCGGCAGGGTTCAAGTTCAGAAAAATTCGGAAAATTCGGGAAAAATTCGGAGAAAAGTTGGGATTCGGGAATAATTCGGTAGGGTTCAAGTTCGGAAAAATTCAGGAAAAAATCGGGGAAATAATTTTTTTTTTTTAATAATTATATAAAATAGAAGTATGATATTAATTAATAAATCTAAGTCTAACAATTTGATTACATATTATACATTATAAGTAGCTAATTGTTTACAATAATATGTTCATAATATCATTTCAACATCCAATCCATTCCAATTTCAAAATAGAGGAATCAAAAGGGACGAGAGGAATTAGAACTCCTGTTATTTGGGAGTGGGACTGTTCCAGCCACAGAAGAGAGGATAAAAGTCCTGCTATCTGGCACTATTACAGGAGATGGATTAAAAGTCCAGTCCCTATAAACCTTATGTGAGCAAGGGAATTTACAAGGCTAAAATTGCAGCCTTAAAGACCACTGTGATAACTTTGTCAACAACTCTAGCTTGTACTAAAACACATCGTTCCAGATTAAGCTGCACAATTCAGCCATGAATTTTTGCTACAGTGTAGACCAAAATGAAGGCACTTCTATCCCATACATTCTTCCTTTAAAGATATAAGAAATATAGGCTGCAATTCTACTCAACAAAAAATGCTCCTATAAAATATTAAAACTGAAATTCGTTCAACTACTTCGCAACTATAGTAGCCCTAACAATCAAACAACATGAGGAAATGCTTGTATTACTATATTAGCCCTAACAATCAAACAATATCAAAACTGTTGATAGACCTGAATCTGGTTAGAACCATAAGCTGTCAAGCTCATATTCCCTTGTATTGCTTCATTGGCAATGCTTGAAGAGATAAAAGCCCTACGAGAAAGCCCTAGGAGAAACCGTATTTCTCAGCAAAAAAATGACTCGACTCTTTTAGATCGAAAATTCGTCCTGAAACAAAAGCAAAGATAGTTTGAGGGGAAAAACAAAAGGATAAGGATTAATGAAAACTCCAAAAGAGTCTGAAGATGAGGGAAGAGAGGAACAGCAAGACGATGAGAGAGAGAGAGACTGAAATAGAACAGACTGTGAGAGTGGAGAGTGAGCTTACCAGTCGAGAGATTGTCGAGATGTTAGAGGCGAGAGTCGAGAGGTGAGAGGTGAGAGGTGAGAGGTGAGAGGTGAGAGGTGAGAGGCGAGAGGACCTTTTCCTCTTCTTCTTCTTCTTCTTCTTCTTCCTCTTCTCTTCTTTTCTTCTCCTTTTGTTCTTCTGAAATCGCAGATCGACACTGAATAGTAACCCTAAAGAGTATTTTGTTATATATATAAAAGCTCAATTACATTTTTGCCCCTAAGTACGTTAAATAAATACAAAAAAATCGATGACCGTTCAAAACGCGAATCACGCATTTTAAACGCTAAAAACGCGCTTTTCGCATTTAAATCGCGAATCGCCGATTTTTTCAAAAAATTGCGATTTAATCGGTTATGTAATAATCCGCAATTTAAATGCGAGTTTTTCAAAAAATCAGCGATTTTTGTGACTATGATGGTGCCCAGCCAACCACGGTGAGAATGCCGAAATGGCCCCTAAAAAAATTTGTTAAATGAAGGATTGCTACCGAGGAATGGGCCTTCGTCCTCGGCTAGCGTTAATTTAGAAGGTCATTTTCTGAAAAATCAAAAAAATATTTTCCGTTTTCCTACTCAGCTACCCCGGCATGGCCGTTCGACCTCTGGTAGCATTAATTTAGGAGGTCATTTTTCAAAAAATCAAAAAAATGTTTTCCGTTTTCCTAATCCTAGTTATTTTCAAGAAAAACTCAAAAAAATGATATTTAAAGAATATGGAAAAGAAGATATAATTGAGGCAAAAATGGATAAATATGACTTCAACACCGAACTCGACCTTGAGCTCATGGAGCTTGAAGACGAGGATGATGAAGAAGGTTTCGAACCTCCAAAAGAGATTCTAGATCTTCTAGAACGTCATGAGAAAGGTGTTCAACCTAACATAGAAGAGACTGAGTCAATAAATCTTGGTACCGAGGAAAAACCCCAAGTGGTGAAAATCGGAGCCCAACTTACCACCCAACAACGAACTGACATGATTAATCTTCTGAAGCAGCACAAGGACATCTTTACCTGGTCATACAAGGACATGGCCGGACTTGATACAGATGTGGTTGTACACCGACTCCCACTCATCCCGAAGCTAAGCCAGTCAAGCAGAAATTAAGGAGACTCCAACCTGAATGGACCTTAAAAATTAAAGATGAAGTCATGAAACAGTTCCAAGCAAGTTTCCTCGTGGTCTCCTCATATCCGAAATGGTTAGCCAATGTGGTTTCCGTACCAAAGAAAGATGGAAAATTTCGTATGTGTGTGGACTACCGTAATTTGAACAAGGCAAGTCCTAAGGATGATTTCCCCCTCCCTCACATCGACATACTCGTTGACAACACTATAGGCCACGAAACAATCTCCTTCATGGATGGTTTTTTGGGATACAATCAGATAAAAATGGCTAAAGAAGATAGGGAGAAGACTGCTTTCATAACTCCTGGGGCACCTTTTGCTACAAGGTGATGTCATTCAGACTCAAGAATGATGGAACTACTTATCAACATGCAATGACTACCTTGTTTCACGACATGATTCATAAAGAAATCGAGGTATATGTTGACGATATGATCATCAAGTCACCGAAGGAAGATCACCTTATCAATTTAAGGAAATTATTTGAGCAGTTGAGGAAATTTCAATTACGGTTGAATCCTGCAAAATGTGTGTTCGGGGTATCTTCGGTTAAATTGCTTGGTTTCATTGTCAACTGAAGAGGGGGATAGAAGTGGATCCGGCAAAGGCAAAAGCGATAATCGAAATGGCAGCTCTGAAATCATAAAAGGAAGTACGTGGCTTTCTAGGAAGACTGCAATACATCAGTAGGTTCATATCCCAACTGTCCCCTATTTGTGAATCAATCTTCAAGCTTCTCAGGAAGAATCAACCTAAAGAATGGAACGAAGAATGCTAACAAGCCTTTGATAAGATCAAGAGCTATCTACTTAATCCACCTGTGTTGGTACCACCTACACCTGGCCGGCCTCTACTAATGTACCTATCAATTTCTGAAAACTCTATGGAATGTGTCCTAGGGCAACATGATGAAACTGGAAGGAATGAGAGCTATTTACTATCTTAGCAAGAAGTTCACTGATTATGAGACAAGGTACTCAAACATTTGAAAAGACTTGTTGTGCATTTGTCTGGGCCTCGCAACGCCTAAGACACTACATGTTGAGCCACTCAACTATGATGATAGCTCGGATGAACCCTTTCAAGTACCTTTTCGAGAAGCCAGCACTCATAGGACGGACGACGCAATGGCAAATGCTTCCCTCTGAGTTTGATATTACTTACATGACCCAGAAGGCGATCAAAGGGCAAGCCATTGCAGACCACTTGGCAGATCATCCACTACCAGGCTATGAACCAATGAAAACCAACTTTCCAGATGAAGTCATCCTGTTCATGACCGGTGAAGTAGAAGAAGAATCAAAGGCAAATTGGAAAATGTGTTTTGATGGAGCGGCAAACAAGCATGGATATGGAGTGGGTGCAATTCTAGTTTCTCCCGAGGGTAAACAAATTCTTGTTGCGGTAAAGATGAAATTCGAGTGCACAAACAATGTTGCCAGATGAAGTCATCTTGTTCATGACCGGTGAAGTAGAAGAATCAAAGGCTAATTGGAAAATGTATTTTGATGGAGCGGCAAACAAGCATGGATATGGAGCGGGTGCAGTTCTGGTTTCTCCCGAGGGTAAACAAATTCCTGTTGCGGTAAAGATGAAATTCGAGTGCACAAACAATGTTGCCGAATACGAAGCTTACATCATTAGACTACAAGCAGCTGTGGATTTGAACATTAAAATAGTGGATGTCTTCGGAGACTCTACTCATTATATTTCAGGCTACAGGTGATTGGCAAACACAGGACACTAAGTTGATTCCTTACCATGAGTACTTAGACGACATCAGTGATAATTTTGAGCACATTACATTCACGCATTTGCTGAGAACGGAGAATCGATTCACAGATGCCTTAGCCACCCTGGACTCAATCATCGACATTCCTGAAGGGGTCGACATCCGGCCAATTGAGATTGAGGTTAGGGATGAACCAAGTCCATTGCATGCCAATCGAAGAAGTTGTAGAAGGTGAGCCCAACGGAAGGCCTTGGTACCATAACATAAAGCAATATCTAGAAGATCGTACGTTCCCACTCGATGCCAATACCAATGATCGATGAACCAGTCAAAGATTAGCTGGGCAATTCTTTTTTAATGCAGGGAATCTCTACAAAAAGACTTTCAACCATATACTCCTTCGATGTGTGGACTTGAAAGAATTAGAGAAGGTCGTTGAAGATGTCCATGAAGGGATATGCGGCCCACACATGAACGGTCACATGTTAACCAAGAAGATCTTGAGATTAGGCTATTACTGGACAACCATGGAGCGTGACTGCAACGAACATGTGAGAAAATGTCACCTATGTCAGATTTATGTCAACAAAATACATGCCCCGGTCTCAGAGCTCCACAACATGACAACTCCTTGGCCTTTCTCCCTGTGGGGCCTAGATGTTATTGGGCCGATAAATCCGAAGGCGTCAAATAGGAATAGGTTCATACTAGTCGCCATCGACTATTTCACAAAGTGTGTAGAAGCAGCTTCCTATACCAGTGTGACGAAGAACCAGGTAATAAAATTTATAAAGAATGACATCGTTTGCAGATATGGAGTTCCCAGTCAGAACATTACTGACAATGCCAAAAATTTTAAGAACAAACAAATGATGGCATTATGTGAGCAATTCAAGATCACTCACCACAACTCATCTCCCTACCGTCCTCAAATGAATGGAGCGGTTGAAGCAGCCATCAAGAACTTGAAGCGGATTATTGAGAAGATGGCCGTTACTTAAAAAGATTGGCATGAAATGTTACCATTTGCACTCCATGCATATAGATCCTCAATTTGAACCTTAGTAGGGGCAACCCCTTTTTCATTAGTTTATGGTATGGAGGCTATCTTGCCAATTGAAGTTGAAATTCCATCACTCAGAGTACTCATGGAAGTTGAGCTCGAAAAAGCTGAATGGTTATTGGCTCAGTTCGACCAACTTAATTTGATTGAAGAAAAGAGAATAAATGTTATATGCCATGGCCCGAGCCTATTCAAAGAAAGTTTGACCGCGGGAATTCAAAGAAGGTGATTTAGTGCTTAAAAAGATGTTGCCACACCAGACTGATGCGCGAGAGAAATTCAAGCCTAACTATAATGGTCCATACGTGGTCAGAAAAGCACTTTCTAGAGGAGCCCTCATATTGGCAGAGAGATAGATGAAGATGATCTTCCTAAGCCGGTCAATTCTGATTCAATCAAAAGGTATTATGCATAACTCAACTCTGTAGGAACATGGCTAGAATTAAAACGAAGAGAGGCCTCCTTCGCTATAATCATGATAATTTTTCCAGTTATCCTTTTGCTTAGCCCTTTGAGCCTGAAAATTCTCTTCACTCGACAATGACATTGGTTGCACTCCATACTGGGGCATTTTTTTTTAGAAGAAAAGTTAAATTAATCGCATCTTTTCCGAGAAGTCAAGACATCCAACCTTCTTATACTGGGGCAATTTTATTCAATTCAAAGATTCATGTCACCCCAGTGCTCTTACACTGGGGCAGTTTTTTTATCCTCTCAAAAACAAAGGGGGGGGAGCAAAGGAAAATCGAATAACCCAAACTGAAAAGAGATGGAATGGAGCAAAGACCAAGAAGGACCCCCAAAGCAAGCAAATGTCATACCTGATCCTAATATGTGCGAAAATTTTGAGCCTTATCCCTTTGTTTCAAAGACCCCAACCATAGCCCATGTTTCGTCCTACTACTAAGTCCTCTCCAACTAGTGACAGTTATAAGTACTAAGATTTGAATTATGCATGATTTCTTCTTACCGACAAGGATGGGCAGGATTGCTTGAGAGATCATAAAAAAAAAGCGTGGTATGAAAGGGCACAATGAAAACCCGAAAGGGCGTTGTGAGTAAAAACATCATACCATGATAAGAATCAATTGCCAGAGGCTTGGTGAAAACCCCTCGGGGCGCCTATGTGCAAAAATTACGTGGGCCAGACTCGGTGAAAACCATAACAGGCACTAAGGATAAAAGAGGCGAAAAACAAAAAGGTGTCTGCTTCGTTTCAGCCGGGAGTCAACACAAGCAGTAGGCATTCTCAAAGCTCGGCGTGATCATGGTCCAAATCAGGGTGAACGGGCTCTTACGTGCAATTACTTGAGATAATTCAAGGTATTCATGGAGAAGTTGCACAAGGTAATTCTGTGTTAGTTTGGAGACCATTAAAAATGATGGGTCATAAAAGTTCAACATATATATCTTCTAATCCATCTTCTTTAAAGGTTTGAAAAAAAAAATGTGTGCTTGCATGTTATCCGAACTATGCCGGTTTGATTCCCCTCTTAAGGGATACGTAGGCAACCAACCTTCCCAAGTGCGACCCCATTAATGAAAAAAAATTCTAGGTTGTTCTTTTTCTTTTCTTATTGCATGATATAAAAAATAAAAATAAAAATAAATAAATAAAACTAGTATTTTTGGTCGATGACGAGAATTCTTAAAGAACAATTCCTTTATTACTTAAAACAGAATTTTGAGACCCATAAATATGAAAAACAATACTTTCTTTAGAAGTTACTATAAAACTCTAAGGCAGGTCCTGAAGCTTTAATCCGACTCCGAGGAGACTTCACCTTGATGATCCTTCAACTTCTGTCAAAGACGAGTCAGCTCCTCGTTCAACTTAAGGATCACCTCCTGACCGGTGGACTTTTTCCCACTAATGAGATTCTGGAAATATTGAAATTCTTCATTCACAGCTTCCAGAATATCAACTTAAGCTTTCAAGTCCTTAATACGATCCTGATACGCGGCAGCCTCACTCCCCATTTTGGCAACCTCTGTTTTCAAGCCCTCATTCTCCACAAGAAGGGAAGTGATCCTTTCTTCTAACTCTTTATAAGATGGCTAGTCCTCAGTAAGCAAAACATTCATTGGCTCTTTTCTTTTCTCACCTACGCAGGGATGCAGAGGAGAAACATAAGGGGAACAACAATCGGCAAGCCATCTGATATACTCCCCTGAGCAAGTGATTCTTATAGTCATGACCAAAAGCCTTCTTCATTCTTGATTTCCAGCCGGCAAGAAGGCGAGAGATAAGCTTCTCAGATGAAGACCCAAACTCGACCACATCCTTTATGGCCTCAATGATAGGAAAGTCTTGGGTGCGACCAAATTGTCGTACTATCCAATTTGGTATATAATGGCTGGAACCTCGGAGACCAATTAGAACAAGGTGATGTTTGCCGGATGCCCCTGAAAGGATCTCTACGACGTGAAGCCAAGAGCACTTTCACACTAGCATGTCCGGAACCAACAAGACAAGCTGATCATACCACATCTCTGGACTATCTAGATAAGAAGGGATTTCACTAAAAGCACAATGCGACTTGATCAAGTCTTGGCACATAAAAGCGGGAGTAGTGAGAGGGTTGTTGAACTTAAGATGCTCCAAAAGCCATACTTACCTCTTTTCTGGACACATCGGTCTAAGGTCCTAAAGGTCTCAGCAAGTAACATGGGGATGAAGGAATGTCCATTCATTATCTGCTCGACTACCTCCACCACTTGCATGTCAATGAAATTGAAACTCAGAGGAAATAACACATGCCCTACAACTGCCAGAGCCAAGGCACGGAAATAATATTGAGGCCAAGAACCCGGAAGACCCATGAATGATGAAGTACTAATCCAACTGGGGTTCTTTGGGGAGAAGTTGTCTACCAAAAACTTCAAAGAGCACCGGTAGTAGTTTTCTTCACCATCCAATTTCTTGAGGAAGCCCTGCTTCACCCCAAGAAAAGAAGTTGCCTTACTTTTCCATCTAGCCCGGTGAAAGGGAATGACAATTCTATCTTGATCAAAGGGGACGGACATCAACCTCCCATATTCTTCCAAGGTTGGACTAAGTTCGAAAACTCCAAGTTTGAAAACATGGAATTCCAGGCTCCAACACCCCAAAGCAGCTTCCACAAGGTGACCATTGATTTTGACGCGGAAAAGAGATGCTACAGTACCTAACTTCGAGAACAACTTCAAGTTCTCGAAAGCCTCTTGCTTGGATGAATCCAAGGAATCCAACCATTGTTTCAATTTTCGATCGTAGAGTTGGTGATTCTCCAAGTTAGGCAAGGTTGGGAAGGAAAAGGCCGAATTGTCGGTTGCACGAATAGATGGTTCCATGGCATCCGGAGAGGTAGAAAGTGTCTAGGAACCAAGTTTCAAAGCTTTTGGATAACTGGTTTCGGAGTAGGAAGTTTTTGTGCAGAGAAGACTGATTTCGGAATTGTTGTCTGTTCGAAGGATTTATAGAAAAATCGCAGCAATTTGCACCTTTTAAAACAGCACGACATAAAAAAAATCAAGGGAAACTGCATCTTGCCGTTTAAAACGGCGCGAATAGTAAACCTGGCCGAAAACAGTAACTTCTGTTTTGCTTAAAACGCGCAACTGCACGAGCTGCTGCACTTGCCTGTTCGGGTACCTGTTCCAAGGAAGTTTCTCATTCACATCTCATCCAAAATTAAACACCAAAAACCACTACTATTCCCATCCTCCAAAGATTCTAAATGTAAATAATTTCTAATTAATGTATTAATGTTTACATTACAGTAACTTTTACAAAAGGGAAATCAAAATCAAAAAGGGGAAATTCTTGATCTACTCTAGCGGGCTCGAGCTCCAAGCCACGTATGCTCAACAACTCGATAGTCCTCTTCATCATCCTACCAAAAGAAATACAGGGAGTAAACCATATCTCTTCATTAGAGCGACTAATCCATTTATAAAGCATTTTCATTAAATTATTTCACCTGCGCAGGACCATCTTCAAAGTCAAAATTCGTATCCGGACGAGACCGACACTGCAAAACCAAAGGAAGTATCAAGCAAGAGTGATGTAGAAAATCAAAGTCAACTAGAGAGACATATTTACCTGATAAGGAGGAACTTCCTCAAGAGTGACTACGGGATCCTCAAAGGTCGCAATTCGATTTCTCAAAAGTGATGAAGAAAGAGAATAAAATGGGTCCACAAAATTGTAGCTCTCATTTCAAGGGAACAAAAAGGGAACACACAATTTCTTCAGTCAGTCCTCGGGTATCCTCCTCCAGGATAGCAAGTAGCGGCCACTGCACAGAAAGAACAAAGTCAAGATAACAAGATTGGAAACAAAAGGCAAGAGGTACTTAGCTAAAAGAAAGCTCACCATCTGAAAGTACTTCTCAATCAGTTTACCCCCAACCTCTGTGGCCCTAGGTCAGGCAGAAAAAGGGCGCATGATAGGGCCAATGGACACACTCCAAAGCCAAGACAGGTAAAAAGAGTGGCTAACAAGGTCGCCGACCAAATGAGGAACAACAATACCCGCTGTACGCAGCTGCTCCATGAAAGCGTCACGGGTCCAGGTAGGCGTCATCTCAAGAGGAGGAGAAAGTGGAATCCGAAATTCTCCATCACTCTGATGAAGAACTCGTTCCCCCAGAAAATACTCGCAGTCCCCAAAATAAGAGAAGGTCACGCGTCGACCCATGAACCGCCTTGCCTCCCTACAAAAGAGCAGGATCATGTCACCAAGCTCGATATATGGCCGAAGAGTCACCTGCATCCGAAGTGTCGGGCGAGATTAATTGAAGAGGACAAGAGTCAACTGTCATCAACAGCAAGATATAGACTTACCCTTCTCAAAGTCGGTCAATCCAATTCCTCTCTAGCTTTCTCTAGAAGATGACTGTCGACTTTAGAAGAGGGTGCTTTCCACCGAGATGACCGTGGAAATGAGGTAATGTCCGGGGCCCTCAAGCTCGGACAGAAAGGATCCAGATACTCGTGCGCCTAGATCTGAAACGAGCTATGAGTTAGGAGTAAGCAATGAACTAATGCAAAAGAAAAGAAACAAATGGGTTACCTCAAGAAAATGATAAAAGAAGTGGACCAATCGACCTTCCCAACAGGAGACTCGACGGAGTCCAACCAAAATGCTGGCATATATGGCTCCTCCCCAATCGAAGGTATCGAAGCGATCAATAAGATCTATCAGGGATAAGAAGCTGGGATCCACGCATGAACGATTAGTCATGAAAAAGCAAGCACCCAAGACGTACAGGAGGAAGTTCCGAAACACACTGGTGAAGATGAGAGAATTGATGTCGATGGCAACAATGTCCGTATTATCCAGGAGACCGGCCAGCCAAGAGAGCTTCACTTTGCTTGCTTCCCATGCATTATCTGCCTCAATGGACTCTGGCAAGACCCCCATCAAGCAAGCAGCTTGATCCATGGTAATGGCAGAGAGGGGAGGTAATACCTCACCGACAATCGGGATCCCCGTCAGCATAACAAAGTCAAGAGGAGTGATAGCCAATTCACAGCACGGAAAATGAAACATGTTGGTCTCCCCAAACCACCTCTCACAGAGAGCAGCAACTAATCTTCGATCACTCTGAATACGAGGGATAGTCAAAAAAGGACCAAGTGATGTCCTTCCTAGTGTGTCCTTCAAAGAAGGAGACGCCTTCTGATAAAGTGTGAGAACAGGCTTCCATGAACATCTCCAACCCGTGATAGGGGATTTCTGGAAAAAAAAAAAAAAGGAAAAGGTAAGGCCTAATCACATGCAAGCAAGCAAGGGTGAATACTAACTTTGACAAATTTTGAATTTTACCTCGAGTCCGGCAAATTGCCGAAATATGGTTCCCCAAGTCTTTCAATAGTGGTGTGTCAGGAACTTTTGGCACCACGGGCAGAGAACTAAAGGTTGGCTTCTTCTTCCTACCTTTTGAAGAAGTAGCCCCGATCCCGCTCGAGTTCGCACCCATTTGCGAGGTCACTCTAGGCTCTTCCTCAATCTCCATATGAGGATCAGAGGTCGTATCGGCTGCTGAAGGTGCCAAAGAAGACTCCCCTGTCTTAGCTTTCTTAGACCTACCCATATATACATTAAGGAGGAATACAATTATACCAACATTTGTTATTTTGCTGAAACTCGAAATGCGATGTTCCAAACATTCATTTCCAATTAAGAACATGATGAATAGGAAATCAGAATAACAAATAAGTTCAACAGGTATGGTTCTCAAACTTGTGATGCTTTGAGATTACATACTGCATAAACTAACAAAGGACATTTTCATTACATGCAGGAATACATATGGCCACGGATGCATACATAAGGGTATTTCAAAAGGATCACGACTGTCTTCAGATTAAATGGACATTCAAGGAAGAAGTGCTTAGGGGAGAACAAGAGTCATGATTAAAGCGACAAAGCAAGAGTTAATTTGGTTGTCATCAGAGCATGAATTTTTAGAGGGAGCTGTTTAGTAGGGATTTGTAGTGATACATGTGAATTCAAGAAAAAAAAGGGGGGGACAACGAAAATCATGAATTCGAAATCTTCAGAGGGTTTACACATCAAAGAGGGCAACTTTCCAACCCTAGGCAATAAAAAGAGAGGAATGTCATGTGGCTTACCTCCAATCCAAGCAAAGGCAATGAAGAAGAAGAATGCCACTCAAAGAACTGGGGCCGCGAGAAGGAATCTCAAAGAGGGATTTTTGGATGCCCTAGAATCACCAAAACGACCCCAAACACTCGAAATGGAGATTTCGCCGGAGAAGATCGCCGGAAAAATGGAAGGTCCACCGGAGCTTTGACCGGAGAAGATGAAGTCTCAAAGGGGGGATCAAGTTGCCGTAGGGACCACCGAAGAGAATGAGGAAGGAAAGAAAGAGAAAATAAAAAGAAAAGGGGAAGTGGGGCCTGACGCGGGAGAAGTCATACAGACTTCTCGCCATTCTTAAAGGCGCAGGAAAAAAAATATTGCAGTAGGAAAGCATGATCGACTCACTCACCTATGGCCAATCAATGATCGTCTAGTTGGGGGTCACACTATAGAGTATAGAGCAACCTTTAAGTTTGATTTTCTCAAATTTAATATGCATACCAATCAACGGCATGGTTCATCCCATAACCATAACTGTTGAATTCCTTACTTTGGTTCAATAAAATAATTTGTGCACCCCGTAGTTAAGTTAAGAATTGAAAGAAGAAATTTTGGAAAAATTATTTTGAAAATCTCTTTCTTACCATTCTACTTAGCGCAAAGTCGGATCAAGCTTGTGAGGGGGATCGAGGTTCCATGATAGGCCCACGTGCCGGACCCATCTCCATTTCATTTTTCCCACCAGGTTTTCAAATGGTTTTGATGAAATGAATTTTGAAATGTTTAACTTAAACTCGAGTGTAGTGTTTATTTTTGCATGCAAAATAGGCTTGTGTCTATTTTTCTTTGTCATTCTTTGCAAGCAAATCCGACAAAGTGGGACAGTTGTAGACACCCTATTTTGCATGACCTGCGATTTCATGGGCCCAATTGCCCATTGACTCCGAATATTGAAAGAGACTCAAGATGTGATCCGAACTCTAATATCCAAGGTCGAAGTTGAGTTTGAAGTCTAGCCCAATCCAAGCCTGAACTAGCCAAAGCCCAGGGAAGGGCCTTCATTTTCGTTGAGAAAAAGCCTAGTGCCTTTTAAAAGGGCGCAAACCCATTTATGTTCAAAATTGATGTCGCGCCTTTTGAAAAGGCGCAATTAGGGAAACCCTAATTTTAATTAGTGGTTAAATGCGCCGATGACCTTAGCACCGCACTCAACGAGGAAAACTCTAATTTCGCCGTTTTAAAGGGCACAAGCTCAATTTTTCCAATTTTTTATTCTTCCCAGGCCAATCGCCTTGAGCCACCTCACTAGGATTTCCGAAAACATTTAGTCCCACATTGACCAGAAATTAGAAGAATCTTAGTTTTCACCTATAAAAGGAGCCTCACCCCCACCCTTCTCTTAATTTTGAAAATCCATAACTTTGAGAAACCCCGAAATTCTGAAAGAGTGAGCCTTCGAAAACCCAGAAAAAATCAAGCCATCAAGCCCTAAAAGACCTTACTTCCTACTTTGGAAAACTTTAGAAGGTTGAAGTGTTCCCCAAGTCTTTGAAGGTTTTGGATGACCTAGGGTTATCTTCATCAACTTTGGTGGAAAACATGTAGGGAGTCTGGATCTCGTTGAAGATTTTTTTAATACTTAGAACAAATAATCAGAGGAAAAGGTATGCTACATTCCCCATCTCATTCTCCTTCTACCCATCCAAGTTTTCTCTTCCCTCGCTTTCTCACAGTAGTCCAGAAATTTCCCTCTAAACGGTCATGAGGAAAAGGAAATCCGGATGAAAGAAAGAGTTGGAAGAGAGAATCTTCGATTTTTCTGTTATTAAAATAAATTAGCTTTTTCTCCCTTTTCCACCAAAGTAGGTGTGACCCCTCTCGAATTGGTCAAGGAGAGAGTGTGGTCATCGCCGATTTAGGGAAAATTGAGCTTTCTCCGCTCAAGTAGAGAGAGTTCTTCCCGATTAGGTCGAGGAGGGAGAATTCCAATCTCGAAATTTAAAAAAAAAACAAGTAGAAAGAAATCACCCAGATTCGGTCGAGGAGGGGTGAAATTCCAATCTTGAAATAAAAAGAATAAGAAAGAAAGAAAGAAAATAATCGTTTAATTAAATTAATGGAGAAGTATTAAAAGGTAACCGTCGTTTTAAGGATGAGGAGGGGTGTCTAACACTTTCCCCAACTCATAAGAGAATCCCCGAACCCAATCTCGGTTCTTGAATTGAGAGTTTTTATCGTGGGTGACCAATCACACCCATAATCTTGATTGGTGGCGATTCTGAGATCTTGGCTTTTCATTGGTACGAAAAATACTAATGTGGGGCGGAGATCGACCCGGGCCGGCTATCGCACAATCATGAAGATAAATGCGACATCAGATTTAATACTGTAGGTGTATAGTGGATAAGACAGCCCAGGAAATTTTTGTTCTTCTATTTTCTTTTAATTGTTGAGATTGATACCAAGAACAGCAGGCAAACTGCAAAGTGAATACTACTTGGAAGATCCAATATCATGAGAATGTTACCTTTCTACTAGTAAGTAAAATTTATGAAAGGTAAGACGGTTGACCTCAAGGCTCGGACCTATGTAGGTATTTCTAATTAACGACTGCAGAATATTTTTGAACTTTGATGAGTTCAGAATACTCTCTACAGAGTTATCTAGACTATAGCTCCTTATACCACATTGCAACCGAGGTACTTTGGTAGCTTTTGTCAATTTTGATTATTTAACAGTGTAGTCAAACATCGCCTCAGAAATCTCAGGCAGCCACCTCGCCTAGCCAAGATTCCTACTGCTTAAGTACAGTCTAGGTGGGTACTCATTAAGACAAGATCGCTTAGTGGGTGCCTAAGCCTTGTCTCCTGAGCGATAAAGTGGTAGTGACAAAGGTGCTCATCAAGACCCACATATTGTTAGATGTTATTTACACACATGCGCACACACAAAACATATTTTATTTAAACAGATTTTGGAAAGCGTTTCTATAGACAAAATAGACACTGTAATACCCCCCCCCCCCTCTTTTTTTATGCTATTTATTTGTTGTCGTTTTGTTTTGTTCTTATGTATGCTTTATCTAATTTTTAATTCTAAATATCATCTGACTAATTTAAATCTTAATAATCTTATAAATAAAATAAATTTTGGTCCCTACACATTGCTGAGCAATGACTCGCCTAGGGAAACCCCTATCTCCTAGGTGTCACCTGAACGCCTTTAACAACGTTATTAAGTTGTCAGTTTATCAAAATCACAGCATGAAGTTAATAATATGTGAGAAACCAACTCTGATAAGGTCTGTTCAATATGAAGTAGCAGGCTAGCAGCAGGATCCGTTATTTGTCAAACTTAATGATGAGTGTTTCAGTTCATCAGTGTTGCAATAGCCTTTAGCATTTTCTATTTTAGAATTTCGGACATCAATAAGCAAAACTGCAAAGAAGTTGAGTAATAAACAAGGTTGCGTACATATAGGACTCGAGCCCTTGTCACCATGTCACATATATTAAGAAAATAAACCGATATTTAAGAACAATGCAGTTGACATATAAACAGATTATTAAATCTACAGTGTAATTCAAACAGCCTCAGTTTCAGGTGACTTGCCAGAATATCAGGAAGAAAGAAGGTACCTTGATCCGCTCATATTCTCTAACTGCACAACTTTTGGCATCCTCGGTAACTTTTATGGTTTCTTTCAACTCTTCTACTTTGTGAATCCTAGACTTGTCACCACCAAATATTTTGGATGATGCAGCTTCAAGCTTTTCAGCCCTTGAATGCAAGGAAGACAATTCTGATAGAAGAGTTTGTACTGTCAGTAAAGCACTTGAGCGATCCGAGAATGCGCTGTGGACAGATAACATCAATCCAAGATATTCGTGGAGTGTATCCTGCAAAACATACAATGTAAGGGATAGGTAAAACAACAGAAGTCTCCTTTCAACCAAGTTGTAGTGACCCTAATTAATTAATTAATTAATTGCATTCAAGGGGTAAATTGGTAATTTACACCTTGAGGGCAGTTAAGTAATTAGTATTTGGTGTTTGGTCATAATGGCTAACCTTGGTGGGTTAGGGCTAAACCAATGATTTAATTTAAGTTAATTTAATTGGTGTAACCGTGTAACATTTGTTATAACCAAACGGACCTTAGTAGGGATATATTAGTAACTCTCTAAATGAGGGTTAGTATAAATAGAACTTATAAAACCTAATTAGTCTATTTTTTACAAAACCTAATACAGGAGAATTAAGATACGTATAATTGAGAGAAAGAGGAGAAGACATTGTAGGGTTTGGAGTTCATTGAATGAAGGTAGAGAACCGGAGATTGAAGATTTGGAGCATCCGTGATAGCATCAACCTGTCTAAGCGATCAACCTGTAATATGTGTGATGTGTTCTTTAATGGTGTTAATCTATTTTGTTATTATTGATGAACGTTGTTATAATAACATGTTAATGAGAGATATTGAATACATTTAATACTCTGAATTATTAGAGATGTTATGTGTGATTTTAATAAATGATAGATTAACATATTAGGTTTTATGGATGAAAATATGAGAGATCTGGGAGATTATAGTTGTTTTGTTTTGTGGATTTTCGGATTTGAGTTAATTGAGAAAATTTACCCAGTTTCGGTATACAGGTCATAACTTTGTGACCGTAAGTCCAATTTTGATCAGATAGTATATCGTTTCTACAACTTTTGTGAAGAAAATTTTCCCAAAATCAATAGTTTTGTGAATCAAAACCTTAGTCGAAAATTTTAAAAAAAGGGAAAAAATAGATTTTTTCACATTAATTTTTCTTAGATGCTTTATGAATTTATACATGATTTGGGTGTGAGAAAAATTGTTTTGTTGGGATTCCTTTATATCTCATTAGTTCATTTGTTAGATGGTTGAAAGATACCTCTCACATACTTAACTAATTAGTTACTAAATAATTTGTTTGTAACTTAGCTTATATCTTATTAGGTAATTTGTTAGATGATTGAAAGATACCCCTAACAAACTTAACTGATTAGTTACTAACTAATTGGTAAGTAACTTGACTCATTTATGCTAGTATAAAGGACTCACTAGCATAAAAAGGCTTTTTCAAGCCCTTAGGGGTTTGTAAAACCTTGAGCCTCATTATCTTAGAAGAGTTTGAGAATTTGTAGGGTTATAAATATTTGATATTTATAATTAACGTTTTAGTTGTAAAAACACAGCTAAAACCTCTTTTGGTAATAAAGTATGCTATGTCTGCCTAGATTTTAATTGTGAATTACTATCTTGTCTATTATAACTTTGAATGTATGTCATTTAATGATCTGTATTGTTTACATGATGATAATAAATTCATCTTCTAATATTATAGTGTTGTAATAATCAATGTGATAAATCTTGGGTAAGGGTCATTCGAGGAGTAAGTTGTGTAAGACCTTCATTAATTAATCCTAAGGTGAAGTTGTGTACAACCCACTAATGATTTCAGGGTGGTATAAAGTACCAACCCAGAAACAAAGAATTGAGAGGAATTGTGTACGATACTCATTCTCCATTGGTGAACTGTATGAGACCCGAGGGATATGGTAAGTTGTGTAAGACCCCAAGGATTCCCGTGCTCAATAGGGTAAGTTGTGTAAGACCCCTATTGGCAGGACAAAAATATAAGTAAAGACTTACTCAAATAATATGCATAAATTGTTAGTCATTTTATCATATGAATTGTTAATGAATCTAAGCTATTGTTGTATTCTCTTGTTGAGCTGTGAGCTCACCCTTGTTGATTATTCTTTTCAGGTGGTGATTGAGGAGGATAGGGATCATCCTCGCTTGAGCCAGCGAGACAAGTTTTATAGTTTTCTTTTCTGTTAGAGAGAGAGAACTATAGTGAGATAACTATGTGGAACCTTTTGATAGTTTATTTTTGGGAGAACTCATGTTATTGAGTTATTAGTTGTGCTGGATATTTTATATCCGTTTAATAGATTATTGATTGTTTTAATTTTCATTATATCTTGGAATTTGTTTCCGGTTCACGCCTCGATATCTATGCAAATATGAGTATTATTATGTATAGGTTTTGGAGCATGACATAAGGTCCTTGGACCAAAATTATCTTTTTGATCAGTAATCAAAGATATATATAAACAAAATGAGAACTACAAGCAAGAAAAACCACCAAAGGGAGTTTAGAAGAAGGTAAACTCAAAAAGGAAAGAACAAAAAAAGGACAACAATAAAGCCCTTAGAGGAAACAAAGCTAATCGCCCCAGAATTTCCCCCACATCGTCGCCAATCCAAAATGAGCGAGCGAGTGCGATAGCAAATACAGGAAAGAGAGAGAGAGTTCTCAAAGACTCTCATGTTTCTCTCTTTCCAAATGGACCAAGCTATCACTCCTAGAAGAACTGACCAAACTGCATTTCGTGCCCCATCCACACTAACCAAGAATCAACAGGATAAGAAGTTTTGAAAGGAGAAAGGGAAGACTCATTTCACTCCTACTCGAGAGAGGAAATACTCCCAAATTGCTCTCGTGATAGGGCAGTGCATTAGCAAATGGTCCACTAACTCTTCCGCTTGGAGGCACATAAAGCAACGGTTATTACTTAATATCGACTGTCATAAGGAGGATGTTGGGACTTGGGAAACTCGATGAATATCTTAGATTGGTGCAAATAAAGAGAATTACCTCCAAATTTGTACACAAAAACAAGTTTTCCATTCATTCAGTTAAGGCAAAATTCCAATTGGGCTGTTTCATAGAAAATTATTAATATTTGAATGTTTATGAATCAACTAGATTGGTTGTTTGAAGAGTTCACATTTCAATCCATACCAAAATTCTTGCAACTTACCAAATGTTTGACTGTCTGTGCATTTGTAAGGAGTATGTTGTGAAACTTGATGAATGTCTTAGATTGGTGCAAATAAAGAGAATTACCTCCAATTTTGTACACAATTAAAAAAATTTCCATTCATTCAGCTAAGAAAAAATTTCAATTGGACCATTTCATAGAAAGTTATGAATGTTTGAATGCTTCTGAATCAACTAGATTGGTTGTCTGGAAAGTTCACACTTTAATCCATAGCAAAGTTCTTGCAACTCACCAAATGTTTGACAGTCTGTGCATTTGATTCCTGGTAGAATCTGCTTGCTTTGACAGAAGCTGTTGCCACACTTTTCATGTCAACAGCTCGTATTCTCTGAGAATTATAGATGGCCTCCTCTGTCTCGAATTTTGTCAGTTTGACGAATGCTAGCCCTAATTCTCCCATTGTTTCTCCAATGTCTTGCTGAGCTTTGACAAGTGATTCAGCCTGCAAAGTTGGGAGAAAATGATGAAATTAATCTAGCCAAAAAGAATTTTACATTATTCAAATATGCATAATGGGTACAGAATGAGGAACTACAACAAATAAAACACCTGCTGAGATGCATTGCTGAGCTGCTCCTCAAGATCCTGCAGCTTCTCTTTCTTCTCTAGAAACTCCTTATCTTCCTCTACCACTGGCGGCTTAGAGCCGCCCCAATCATTGGTCACAGACTGCTTCAATTCCTTAAAGATCCTCAACAGATCTCTTCCCCCTTTCGCAGGCTGCACAAACTCGTGCAGGGCAACCACACTCGCAGATTCCCCAAACAACTGCCTCGGAAGATTCACGGCACCATCCAGCATCCTCGAAGCGACATCAGTGGTGATCAGCAGTGGAAGCTTCCCCTGAACCTGTAAAAACACCTTCAACTCATCACTCTTCTTAATCACTGGATGTGCCGCCAATCTACACAAGTACTTCTCCAATGCCACCCGCCTCTGCTCCACGAACTCCTGCTTCTGCATCACCTGACTCTCCACAACATTCTTATCCGGCCGCGGTGGAATCAAGAACCCTCTGTAGGACTCCGACAACCGATCCGACAGCGTCACCACATCCTTGAACCGCCTTCGCACTTCGAATTCTGATCCGCCAAACTCCGGCATGTTTGTTCTGGTCGTGATGAGATAAGTAACATAAGTGTTACCGCCCGGAACAAGTGAATTCGAAGTTTCCTGCTCTTTCAGAGGATTCGACACCGAAATCTTCAAATACTCCGAATTCAACGAAGCTGATCTCGATGGAAATCTCAAAATACCTGAATCTTGGTTAGGGCTTTCAATGCCATTAGTGTCACTGATCTCTCCATTAAACGGACTGAACATCGCATCTGCGTAAGATGGGGGTTCTAGGTAAGAATGATCAGATAAATTAGGGTTTCGATGATCTCTATGTGGCAAAGGCGATAGAAATGGGTCATCGTTGGTGATAATCGGCGGCGATAGGGGATTGTGAGGTTCAGATAGAGACGCCATGGCGCTTCGGTAACTGGAAAAGGAGTTTGTTACAGTCGATGGCTCTTCGAGAACAAGATTCTCCATTTCTTCTCTGGATGCGTAGAGATGGGCTTCTTCGAAACCCTGGTTCTCGTAGCCCATCATCGTGCTTCGATTTTAACAGAAGTAATAAAATAAAATTAAAGATAATATAATATAACTCTCTTAAAGGTAGAGGTATTTGCCTTTCATTGCATGACAATAACTAATCGAGACGATGAGAGATTCAAACCAGGGAGCTGCAAACGTGAAAGAAGCTCCAGTTGATGTGTTTGCCTGTCACGGGGCTTTGGCTTGCCTCTGGCGAAGCCAGAAGGGGCTTATCTCGGGGTTCCATAGAATAAGTGACATATGTTGGAGAAGTCAAAATCATGGGGCCCATGATTTTTACTTCTCCACACACAAATGGACATGTGGCGATAAGTGCGTGAGAATAAGGGGAAGAGATATCAAATGGGGAGAAGTCAAAAATTATGGGAGTAAATAAATGACTTCTCCCCATTTGCGGCCGCACAATGTATGGAACCCCGAGAGCCCTTTCTGGCTTCGCCAGAGACAATCCGAGGCCCTGTCACGGAGGCTATATTGCCCCGCGTGAGGGGTACCCGCTAGCAACAGCTTCCTGTTGTACGCCAAATGGCTAAAAGCAGGAATGCTATTGGTCCACCCCCAATTTACGAAAAAAAAAAAAAAAGATAAATTACAGTTACCACCCTGACGTTTGGTCAAATTGCAGACACCTCCCTTTTAGTTTCTAAAATAACACTTTCCTCCCCGTGAGATTGGTCAATATAACACCGTTACTGTAATTTTACGATTATACCCTAATTGTGAGTTAAAACACTTCGTTTTCACACAAAAACTCTCTCTCCTCGACACGCCTCAAAAGTCTTGACAAGACTTTCCCTCACCATGGCCAATCTCAACCGTACGACCTCGTTCAACACCGGTCACCATCAACGCTGCTGGTCGTGAAGAGGAAGAACAAAATGATTTCAGTTATCTTATTGGTAATTACAGGATCATTTTAAATGTTTAAGTAATAAGATGTTCTTTGAAGAGGCACTCCTAAAATTTATAGTAATATTATAAAACATTTCAGTAGATACAGTAGTCTTTGTGGATTAATGTATCTTGCATATTTGCTTAATTAAAAGTTGTTACTGAGTAATGATTTGTTCTCCACAATTGATGGGTGGAATTCGATGGGGCTATAATCAGTTGATGGATAGTGAATCAGACCATCATCTACAACCTCTTGAGGAAGGCTAAGGATTCTCTCGAGAGAATCTCTCCGGTTGGTTTGTACCCCTAGAGGTCGCCATGTGTCTCCTTTGACACCCCTTAACCATGGTAGGTTCACCCACCCCTAAGGTTCACCCATCCATCCTTGGTATTTTTTTTTAAATATTAATTCTTTTTTTAAAATTAAAAACTTTTTTTAATATTAAAAAAACTCTATAAACGGTTTTTTAAATTTAAAAAATAATAATTAATATTAAAAAAAAACAAGGATGGGTGGGTGAACCTTACCCATGGTTAAGGGGTGTCAAAGGAGACACGTGGCGACCTCTAGGGGTTCAAACCGGAGAGATTCTCTCGAGGTATTCAAACCGGAGAGATTCTCTCGAGTTTAACTCGAGAGAATCCTGAGCCCTTCAGGAATTGGTGGAGCTGACGGGATTGAAGAAGCAGATATAGAAATCTCATGGGTTGCTTGGACAACAATAGAAATGTTAGGCAGGCTTTCGATAAGCTGAGTTGGATTGCCTCCAAACCCAACTTCCACTCTCCATCCATTCTATGGACCCTTAGCCGGCTCATCCAGCCATCCACCGCTACTCGCTTTTGAAGGAGGTACAGATCTTTCCGTTGAACCCTAACCATTGTCACTTGCTTTATCTATCGACTTCTCCCAACCAATAGTTACCAAATCTAATTATCATTTATTTTATTGTATTAATTGACTTTGTCTTTAAGAAGAATAATTTAGATATTTTAAAATGTTTAAATGAAGACATCATCAAAGTTCATCCATGTAAGTAATGACAGATAACGGAATAAGGTATCTGTTACAGACAACCAAAGTTGAGGGGAGGGCAATGTAATTTCAGAAACAAGAGGGGAGGTTTATGAAATTTCATCAAACCTCAGGGAATGTGAGTGTAATTTACCCAAAAAAAAAATAGAAGTCGAATATTCAAGACGGCAACAAGGTGTCAATGGGCCGAGCTAGGTTGGGCTCGGGCCGGCCCAATTGAGGCTTGTTTAATCGATAGGCTTAACAATAGGCCAAAGCCCGCCCTATTGTTAAGAGGTCCGGGCCGAGCTCAGGACTTTGCGGGCTTGGGTGGGCCTACATTTTTTTTTGGGTGTACTCACCCCAGTCTACTAACTATCATCCAATTTTAGAGATACCAAAAGAAATAAAAAAAACGTAGTGAGCCTATATATTCATTCTAATAAATGTACTTCAATGTCAAAAGGGTATTCATAAAAATCTTTGGAAAAATAAGAGGTATTTCGCAACAATAAAAAGCTCTTTGTACTGGGAGTTTAAAAAGCTTTTTTGTACAACAAATAAATAAGTAATCATGTGATAGAATAATCTAGATCACTGAATTGGATAATTGAATTTAGGTTACTTCTTAAACGGTAAGGTCCTCTCTATACACCGGATCGCCTTCCCTACAATCTCGAGCTTTTCTAATTTTTATCATAGTGAAATGTGTGGAATAATTAAAATCACCGGGAAATTCAAGAATTATGAAGTGGGAAGGTTAGATGATGGTGAAAATGTGAGATTTGGGCTTCTTAGAAGAGATTGTTGGGTTCAAATATGATAGTTCATCCTAAAGATAATATAATCTAGTGTGCTAGTGCTACTTTGAAGACTCCTTCTGTAATAGGGTTAGCCTAGGATTAAAACTCATATACCGTGATAAATGTTAATGGGGTCCCTCTTGAATAATTGTTGCTTTTGTTCCTCTTATGTGTCTCATGTCAAGCTCTGGAAGTTTAAAATTTTGATAAAATAATATAGTTGTTTATTAGTAGTTTAATAAACTACTCAATAAATCTACAAATGTTTGAAGCTAATATCTATTTTTATTAGTAGTTTAATAAAAATAATATAATATATTTATGTTTATTAAATCCAGGTAGACCTATTAGAAACCTACTACCGCCTTGACGAGTATTTAGCTCCAGTCTCGTATCAATTGTTGAACGAGCCACCCCGTCCCAATTATTAAACAAGCCTCATAAACAAGCTCGAGCAGGGTCAGGTCAGGCTGCAGGGCCAGCCTGGTCCATTGGCATCCCTAACAACGAATGTACTTTGTCTAAAGTTGAGTAAGTTACTCAGACCTTTACGTTGTGTTTGGTTGCCGAGAAAATTTGAAAAAGAAAAAAGAAAAGAAGAGAAAAGAAAAGAAACTTTCAAATTTTCCGTTGTTTGGTTGTCTAGAAAATTAGAGAGAAAGTTAAAGAGAAAGTTACCGAGAAAGTATTTTCTCTTGTTTGGTTGCTAAGAAAATATATGGAAAAAATATATTTGTTATTTTTTTACCACAATAATCATTCTTACTTTAAAACCTATATTTATAATCAATAAATTTTAAATATATATCTTCATAGAATGTTATTTATGATAAAAAAAAAAAATCAAACTTTTGTTCAATATCATTTTCTGGGATCCAATCTCCCCTCTGGTACGAGAAAAGAAGTATTTTTGGGGTTCTACTGTGAGTTAAGAGTTAAGAGTCCTTTTTGGATATCTTCAACATTCAGGCCAATTACAATCAATTTGTTCTACTGTGAGTTAAGAGTCCTTTTTGGGGTTCATTAGTTCATTTACAGATATCAAAGGTTTCGCTGTAGGAGGGGGACTCCCAAATAGATATGGAAAGAATCCTCCAAGGAGTAGAAAAATGATATCTAACAATTCAGAAAAAGATCAGAAATCTTGTTTACCATTGGAGATTGGTAATTTGGTATCCAAATAGTCTAAAAATAGCATTTTAGAACATCAAACACCATAAGCATGGTGTACCAATCAAGTATGAACAAGCATCCCTGAACCAAATTTCACCCATTTCACCCCTGTACCTGGACAGATAAAACAATTCGAAAAAATTGGTAACAAAATTCGTTAATCAAGCAGTCTGGTTAGCATATGTGCCATGGTTATCTGTATGAGACAATGCAGTGGATGAAAATTTGGCCTTGTATGTTTATAATATTTACAAGTTAACCAACAAAATTAGAACCTGCCAAAGGTGCTCCTGGTTTTACTTGAGTAGCAGTTAATTTCATTTTAAAGAGCTTCACACACTATTGGAGGTGACAAATATCAAATTATAATGCTAATTTCACTATTGTTACAAAACAGCCCCTTTATCTACTACCCCCATCAAGACATGGAATTCTGTCATGTTTCTTTAACTTTCCACATGCATGCACTAATGAGAGAAAATAGACACGGCAAAGCTAGACGTTAGGCAACCAGAAAAAAAAAAACCCAGCTTCTTTCATGTCAAAATCACAAGGTTCCTGGTACATACAACATAAAAACTTGCCCACCTTCAGGGACCTGCCTCAACCCCAAAGAATACTAGGGTCGCTTTTGTAAATTGACCCCTCAGAGAAAGCATTACCCATCCAAGTCCAGATCATTTCTCAAGAATCAAACAATTTGTTTGCATAAATCCAGAGTTATTAAGTTCAAATGGAAAAAAGAAAGATGCATCAACCATTGATGGATAATCAAAATTCAGTACTCGTAAAAAAACTAAAAATGAAAAACATTTTCTAGTTCGGAACGGATTCCATATATGGAACTGCCAATAATATCCCTGTACTGTACAGATTATCACTCTCAGCGGCACAGCAGAGATGTATCATCATTGCCAGTATTAGTGGGATTCCACGAGTATATATAAAGGCTTACCATTTAATCGCTCACGGCCCTGCAGCATCAAAAAATTAAAAAAAAAAATACGCGCAATCAGAGGCTAAAACAGAATAAAACAATAAAGCCACGAGAAGATATATGGATGGCCAGTTAGAAACTATCATCAGATGGTCATCCCGGGAATATGACAAACCAAAATTACCATAAAGAGAAAACACTTTCAGATATGATCCTATAGAGGACTATGAGCTCCTGATAGTGTAAACATTATTTTAAAACAAAATATAGAACGAGAAATGAGACTAGGTCCGATTAAGAAGCATAAATAGTAGCCTCCTTAAAGATCAAGTTTGTGACAGGCTGTTTATTCACCCATAATCACCTGTAATGTGAAATGACTTGACTGATGATGAAAAGAAGTATTTTCAAAAAACATAACAGATTCTTTTATAAACATTGGGTTTCATTACCAAGAATAATTTCCTCTCTATAATTTGAGAAAAGAATTTCTTCATGCAGTGGAAAAAATTGATGTAAAGCATTAAAAAGACAACACCATTGTGATGAACCACAATTTATAAAGAATATCAGTGCACTAAAACAACAGTGGAATCAAAACTTTCCTGAAACATTGAAGCGGATGATGGTGGGTTCTCCTGTCCTTGCAGGTACCTACTGACTGGTAGTTGATTGAGATGCTAATGGGATCCCAGCAAGCAGGAAGCTGAAAATACTCTACATATTAAACAACTATCTATAGGCCCCATAATCACAAAGCGGAATTTCATATTAATATTTTTAACAAATACCCCTCCAGCATGCTTGCTCCAATGATAAATGAAGGCAGCAGCTGCATGCTTCCACAGGACACCACCTGTACACAAAGGCATGACCATTTCTATATAAACCTCAAACCTCACATTTTCACCTCTTAGAATGTCTTGGTGGCATTAGAATATAACAGACCTTCCAATGTTGCAGCACATTAATGCATGGCACTTGCATTCATGACTAGGTACAATTGCAATATATATATATATGCTTTTAAGTTCTCAACCATGGGTTCATTGAACAAAAAAATGACCATGCCCAACATAATTTCCTCAGTTTATCTAACATGACAAATGACATTAAGAGAAAGTGGAATAATAGTAGGTAACCCTACTGAAATATAACTCTCAATGATAACCTATCCAAAACCACTAAAGATATTGAAGTGCATAGCCTGTCCTTCACTGTCATTGCCTTTACAAATTAAAGCAAAAGTATGGCATGAAAATCCAAATATGTTATAACTTAAGAGGTCAAAGCACTACAACCCAACCAATTTGTAGAACAGAAAACCCAAATTTAAATTTGCAGTCAAATCCAATTCTTTAACTGAAATTCTTAAAAGCTTAAACAAAACTAACCATTACCCAAAACCAAAACCATAATGTCAATGTCCCATCCTCATGTTCAACCACTCCAATCGTTCTTCAGGTGGGTAAGCAAGGAAGACTTTCGCTCTCGTCACATTCTCGGCTACATAATCAAATGCTCTCATCAGGAAAGAACGGTCTACTCCTTCAATCTTCATTATCTCTTCATATAGTTTGTCATAATTGATATTACTTTTGTCAAATTACTCAGATAATTTCTCAATCTTGTTTCAAAGTTCTTCGATTTTTTCAGCAATAACATCTGAACTCCGTGTTCTCTTATTATTACGCTTTAAGCCTGAAGAAGATGTAGTTCGAGAAGCAGGCACCGGTTGCGTACAAGTATCAGCTAAATCATCACCTGTCTCTCTCTCAACTTCTTTATCGAGCGAAACAAAGTCCTCCATATTGTCAAGGTTCCTTGCCTCTTCTTCCCTAAAACTCCGTGATGTCTCCTTGGGTGTAAATGCACCAACCCCAGTTGCTTGATCCGTGCCACAAACAATAAGCAACTTGTCATAATTATGGATAGGCTTGTAGCGGAATTGTTTTGCATCAGGGTGTGCCTATGTATTGACATTACATACAAATATTGTTACTATAAGCTTTATATTCAAAATAAAAATAAATAAATGAAACTTAAAGTTCACATCTATGTATGTCCTCCACACTGCAGGCTCAGCATCAAATGTCTTGCTCATATCATTCCAAGAAAACCCGCTACCATTCCTCATAAGTTCTCTTAAAGTTGCAAAGTTCTTCTTAATCGTCTTTAAGCGATTTTTGATATGTTGGGTTGTGCAATTTATTTGAAATTTATCATTCATTTCTTTACAAGCTGCTGTATAAGCAGGACCTTTAAAGGTTTTATCAACCTTTAGACCAAGTTGCGCCTGCACTACTAGTACGTCAATAAGACAATTGTCCATATCTTGAGTCCACGACAAGTTCTTTGTCTTATCCTTCTCGGAACCTGTCTCCACTTGATGAATATTCATACCTAAATACAATAAATTCCATAGCCAAAAATCAAAGTCCAAAAACGAGTTCCAAACATGAAATTCAGCAACATCAATCAATTGGCCTGGAAAGATTTCAGCTAGAGATCAATTATGGAAGAAGATGAAAATTCTTACCATATTGCAAAAGATCCTTAAATGGAGATAAGTCTAGTAGGGTTGGACCCACATGAAACACAGGGCGCATTGATATTGCAAAACATATATATCAATAGCACTACGAGGCATTATCCTGGATGTCTCCATGGAAAACGGCCTTACTCACATCAATCAATGACATCCTCACCCAATAACACAAAAAAGCAGCAACATCAGCGAATCGAGATGTACGTGCAATCTACATAGCATACATGCACAGAAAGAATATCATGTTCTAGCCATAGCACCATAGAATACACATGCAGCACTACATGATTCAGAGATAGAAAAGGTTATCACTGACACATGTGGCCCTAAGTTTACCAATAATATTTTCTGCAAAAGTTTACAAAGAATCCAGCACTACATGAATATTCTGTATGATTTTTTTTAATCAGTAAACACATAAATTTAAACCAAGAAGTGCTTATGCAGGTTCACCAATTAGTGAACTACAGTAGCAATTAGAGAGAAAAATGTTGTAGAGACATACGGGATAAATTGTAGGACAATAAAGACTCTAGAAGTTGAATAACTCTGCTCACATATGAACGAGTGCTTCTAGCAAGACATAGAACAGTACTAGAGAGAGAGAGAGAGACTCTTAGTATTTTGCTTAAGATAGTCACTTTCTCTCGACGAATAATGCTTTGATATTTAATATAGGGTGGTCAATATTAGAGAGAAAAATGCTCACACAAGGTGCCAAGGTCTCACTAAACCAACTTGACTAAAGGCAAAGATAATTTACAAGAAATGCCTACTTATTCAATTGCTTACTTATGTGAAATCAGTTTACAGTTCAATAGCATTGCTCATTCATTTAGCAAGTCATTCTGCACTAAATAATGCCTGACATGTTGACTCATTTATACAACTAAACTTGATATTGGACAACACCCATGAGAACAACACCCTCTCGAGTAGCACCTTCTCTAGAATCATCACTTCTATTCATCTGAGAAACAACACCCTCTCGAGTGACCTCTTGCATCATAAGCTCCTGGTCAACTTCAGCCAAAAGTGTGTCATCTGGATCGACACCCATGAGAAAATTATGAAGGATGCAACATGCTTGCACAATTCTTACTTGCGTTGCAAAAGGATAATTTGGTTCAGTTCCGCTTCCTATAATAGGAAACCGCTTCTTCAATACCCCAAAAGCTCTTTCGATTGCATTTCGCAAAGATGAATGTCGAAGGTTAAAAATCTCTCTCGCATTCTCAGGTTGATGGTTAGTATACTCTTTAAGATGGTAACGAGTGTTTCGATATGGTGCAAGAAATCCACTTCGCAACGTGAACCCAACATCAACCAAGTAATATTTACCTAAGACCAAATGAGAAGTTTGGTTACTTCACAATGATAATGTGATCTAAAATAGGATAACATATTTTAATGCTAAATGTTAGTTACCTTGAGGGACAATTAGCTTGTCCTCTCTCGTTAAAGCGGAGTTCAATACTCTAGAATCAGAAGCAGAACCTTCCCAACCAGGAAGGATATACGTGAATTTCAAATCAAATGAGCATGCAGCGAAGATATTCTGCGATGGATAATCTTTTCGACCTCGATATCTCGGCACATCTTCTTTTGATACTTTTCACGAATCTGTGTCCCATCAATTGCACCTATGCAATCCTGTCATAAATGTAATATTATTTTTTACCTTATAGAAAATTACATGTAATTATCCTAACCTATCATTTGAATTGTGTTTACCTTGAAATACGGCCAAAATCTATCATTGTTTTTTATCTCTGAGGGAATTTTTGATCCATCTGGCTGCTTAAGAAGTGAATCTTCAAGGCTTATAATTGCTCGTAACACTTGGTGAAAATGGCGACTCACGGTCTCGCTAGAGCGCCTAAAGTGAAAACCTATCGTTCGATTCTTCACATTATGCGATATAATATGGAGGAACTTTGCAAGTTGCTCCTCCACAGAACTACGCACATTATCATGTAGACGATTTGTTCCCCTTAGTATGTAAGCCAATCTGGCAAATGCATCTTTGCCCATTCGTAGTTGGTTGCGACAATCAGTTTCCCTCTCATCGACTAGCCGTCTCATTATATCATTCCTTGTTGTTTCACCGTTGGTTGATGGCAACTTATCCAAATAATATTGATGGTGGTGTACTACTGCAATGCATGCCGCATAAGCTGCATATGCAGCTGCCATAGCAGCAGCACATTTTTTTTTCCTTTCCAAGTTATCCTGATTTTCCATCTAGAATTTCAAGAACCTAATAACAATAATTAAAACAAATTAATAAGTGGTAGGTCATGATCTCAAGGATAATTAAAGCACCAAGAGATAAGCATACTTGAGTCTAAAAAAAAAGTTAGGAACAAGTGATTATACACCATTTGACGGATCACACTTATTTATGCCAAAAGCAAGGGAATAAAACGATACAGCTATTTGATTAGTATTTCAAATAGCAATGTAATGTGTGGAAAAATTAAAAGATTGGAAATATGTATTTAATTAAATTTTTTTAATTTAATTAAAAAAAGAACTAAAAACTAAGATGTGCAACAAAATTCCCACAAATTTTGTGCTCTGGCTGTGATAGAATTCCGAACCTTGAGCATATAAAATTGCAGGAAAAAAAAAGGAATGTTCTTCTCAAAGATATGCTCAATGGATAATAAAATTTCATAAAATATGGTTTATGAGTACCAAGTCAAAGAAGAAAAACACCACAAAGTTTCTGTTCCAATAATCCATCAAAATTTTGGAAAACCCCAATAGATGATAATACATAAATGGAAGCAAAATGTTGCAATGTAACTCAGTCTCAACTCGTAATTTTAAGTACTTCCAAATTAAACTACATCTTATATGACCATCGAAACAAATTTCGCAAATCAAACGAGACAGCGCAATCAAACATGAATTGAGAAGAACAGACAGACCTGGCGTGAAAGATCAAATTGGGCCAATATAACCTCTGCGGCCTTCAAAGTCTTATCAATATTCTCGTGCGCTCTCCGAATAGAATGTGTTCTAATCTATAAAACCATATTAAACAAAAAATAAGAAGAAGAATGATAATCAAACCCCAGAATTTTCCAAATCAAACGATCTGCTAGATCGTATTAGCTCGAGAAAATGCAATAGATGAACAGATGAAAGAACCCTAGCAGAAACCCTAAATTCAAAACATAAGAAATGAGAGAGAGAGAGAAGAGAGAGAGAGAGGAGAGTGAGAGAGAGAGATAGAGGTACCTGAACCAAGTCGCCGGAGTTGTCGGAGTCACCGGAAAAGTTGCTGAAAATCAACTGCTGGTCGTGAAGAGGAGTGATGAAGAAGTGGAGAAGAAGAGACGTGAAGGGGTTGAAATAAAAACCCCCGATTTTTTTTTCTCTCCTCTTTCTTTTCTTTCCTTTTCTCTCTAAAATCCAACCATTTTGTAAAGATTTTGAAATCCATGTTTTGAGGGAAAATTTTAAAAAAATTTCTTTCCTTTTTCTTTTCCTTCATTTGTTTTCTTAGTAACCAAACAACGGAAACTTCGATTTTCCTTCAATTTTCTTTTCCACCTCTATTTTCTCAGCAACCAAACACAGCATTAGGGTTAAAGAATCTCTCCTTAATTTTTAGGAGAAAAAAATTGGCTAAAAAAATTCTCAAATTTTTTTTCTTTTAAAAGTCATTGTTAAAATCTTTAATTATAATAATTGGTGAATCTTAACCACAATCAGGGGCGGAGCCAGGAAATTTTCATTGGGGGGGGGGGGGGGGGGGGCAAAATACATCTATTAAAAAAAAATTGAATTTGAGGGTTCGGGGGCTACGCTCCCGAGAAAAAAAAAATTTGGGGTAGTTTTTTTATTTTGAGAATTTCTTTTTCCCGGTAATGCCTTTGAGGTCGCCATGTATCCCTATTAATATCCCTTAATTGTGGTTAAGATTCACCCACGTACCTTTCCTTGGTTTAAAAAAAATATATCAAATTTCTTTTTGAACCCTAGTTTAAAATTCACTAACCCCTAAGGTTAAAATTATTTAAATATTTTTTTCTAAATACCAAGGATAAGTAGATGAACCCTGAGATTGAGTGAATTTTAACCATAGTTAAGGGGTGTCAATAAGGACATGTGGCAACCTCAAGGACATAAGGGGACTCCATTGGGGGGCCCACTATATATATGACAAAAAAAATTTGAGGGGGGGGGGGGGGCACTATATTATGTAGGACAAAAAAAATTTAGGGGGCCAAGTATACTAAATATATATTTTTTTAATTGAGAAGCCCACTATTCATACTAGTGCAAGTAGGATTTACATAAAAATTTGGGGGGGGGGGGGCAAAATAAAAGAGGACACAAGTTAGACAATGATGCTAGGCTCGAGTACTCGAGCTACAGCCAGAGTAACCCCGTTGCCATTTTGGAGTGGTGCAAGTGCAACACACACAAACTTGCTCATTATATTCCAAAGGAAAAGACTTAGGATCTTCTTTAGTTGGTGTTGGCGAGGCAACCCCTAGAACCAATTGAAAGCAGTCACACACTCACTTTGCACGCTTGTCAAGATATATACATACACGAAAATTGATGCATTCATTGGCATGAAATGGGTGTGTGCCAGCTTCAAATTGAATGTTTGGCAATCTCCTTGTCAACCAGAGAAGATCCTATGTTAAAGGAATATATTTACGGTCTTGCCCCCTTCTTTTGTGCACGTGTCTCATTTTTACTCTATTTAACAGTCATTAAGATTCACTAATCCTTGGGTTACATCTAACCTTGGTTTTTAGAAGAGGAAAAAAAAAACAAGGTTAATTTTTTGGGTTTTTTTTTTGTTAAAAAACTCCTATATTTGCAATTATTTGTAAAATATCCCCTGTGTTTTGTGATTTTGTATATTGCCCCACTAACTTTTAAAATTTTTGCAAATCCATCATTTCATCAAAAAGTTAAACATCGGATGTTAAATTTTGCATGAAATAACATTTTTAACCTTTTTGATTTTAAGGAGATTTGTAAAAACTTTTCTCAAAATAAGTGCTTGGAACCCACTAATTATGGTTAAGATTCACTCATCCCTAGGATTTATCCATTTAACCTTGGTTTATATGAAAAAAAAGTATATTAACTTTGTGTTGATTATGCTTAACCACATTAAAGGGGGGCTCTACAAGCCGTCATGTGTCCCTTTTAACACTCACTAACTGTGGTTACAATTCATTCACCTCTAAGGTTCATGCATCTAACCTTGGTTTTTAGAAGAAAAAAATATTAACCTTAGTTTGATTATGCTTAACCACAAATAAAGGAGATTCTACAAGCCGTCATGTGTCCTTTTCAACACCAACTAACTATGGTTAATAACCCTAGGATTGTTCATGCATCTAACCTTTCATTTTAGAAAAAAAAATATTAATCTTAGGTTGATTATGCTTAACCATAGTTAAAGGAGGCTTTACAATCCACCACATGTCATTTTCAACACCCACTCACCCCTTGGGTTCATGCATCTAACCTTAGTTTTAAAAGAAAAAAAATATTAACCTTAGGTTGATTATGTTTAGTCATAGTTAAAGGATTATGCTTGGTTACAATTAACGGGCTCTACAAGCCACTGCGTGTCCCTTTTAACACCATTAACAGTGGTTAACATTCACTCACCCCTAGGGTTCATGCATCTAACCTTCTATTTTAGATAAAAAAAAAATATTAACCTTAGGTTGATGATGCTTAACCACATTTAAAAGAGATTCTACAAGTCGTCATGTGTCCCTTTTAACACTCACTAATTGTAGTTAAGATTCACTCTTTAGGGTTCATCAAACTAACCTTTATCTTTAAGATTTTTTTTGGGTGGTGCTATGCGCTCCCCCACATACCTATGCGTCCTATTTGACCTAGAGTCTAGACTCTGATTTCTCCATGAATAGCAGAGATCAACCATGTGATTTCTCCATGAACAGTAGAGAACTCCAAGGAAGATTGACCCCAAACTGTGATTTTTCCATGAATAACATGATTTCTCCGTGAAAAGCAGATAACTCTGGGGCAGAGAGAGAGAGAGAGATGAAACAAGGCAGAACAAAATCAAGGGGATCGACTTTATAGGGCTTTTGATGAATGTCACCATCACGAACCAAACTATATAAAGATGAGATCAAAAAAAGAAGAAAAATGATCTAGAATCAGTTCAACAAAAAAATTTAGTGTCCTAGAGGTTTGTTTTCCATCTAATCTCTCTCGAATACTCTCGTTTTCTTGCCGGATTTTTGAAATCTCTATGAAGATGTTTTGTGGCATGTTATTTGACAAGATCTAACACAATTTTGGCAAAGCTTGGAATGACTTGCAGTTGCTTTTTAGTCTTCTTGTAGGACTAAGGTTGAAGAAGAGGAGCTTTTTTTGTCATTTTTATCTTCTTTTTGGTGTTTAACTTGGTGGTTACTTAAGATTGGTGTGTTTTAGTAATTGTTGGGGTGCACGTTGCACCATCCTTTTAAAAAAAAAAATGTTAACATTGGTTCAATTAAGCTTAACCCCAATTAAGGGATGATAAATGAGACACGCGGTGTTCTGTTCCAACCCATTAATAGAGGTTTGAAAGGTCATTTTCATAAAAGAGATGGATGGAATTATGGATTTGCAAAAGTTGTAAAAGTTAGTTGGGGGCACAATACAAAGTCATAAAAAATAAAAATACAAGGGATATTTTCAAATAATTGAAAGTATGGAGTCCTTTACAAAAAACCCTATTTTTTTTTTCTATGAACTGTGTTGACGGTTAGTCTAAAATTATTTACAAATCAGAGCACAATTAGCTATCATTAACAAAAAAAATAAAATAATAATTATATAATGAATCAATCGAACTGAGAGGCGCTCGAAGAGTCTTTCTTGAAGATAGTCGAAGCCTCCCATTGTGCAAGGGATAAGGTAGCTCTATCTCCGGGATTCAACTCAGCTCGGATTTATCCGGTCTTTCCCTACAAGTTTACACTACTTGGCAGAAGACGACGGTACCCAATCTCATTTGGAATGCCCGAATAAATTAATTTTAAATTAAAATTGAATTTCTTCATATACTTTAAATTTAACTACATATATAAAATTAATCAAATTAATTTTATTGCATCAAAAATTAATTTCAATTAAATTGATTTAATCTCATGATCAAAAATTAATTTCAATTAAATTAATTTAATCTCATGATCAAAACGTCTCATAATATGAGATTTTAAAATCAGATTAAATTATTTTACCGATTAATTCAAAATATTTCTAAATTTAATTATTTAAATTAAATTATATTAAGTGTTGCAGATTGTCCAACAAAATTGACAGAGTCTCCCCTTAACTTATGCGGTTTCGGGTTGATGGATTAGCCCAATTAAGGGTTGATTCAAAAAATTGACTATCCAATCGGATGATCTCAAGATACTAGTCAGTTAGGACGGACCCAAAAGAGTCTGTCCAATTAATCTAGTCAAGAGACAATCCATTAGGATTGTCAAAAATTGATCTCGAGATCTGTCTAAAAAGACAATCCATTTGGATCAATTTAGCGGGTCCGAACTGAATAGTACGGTCTCAAGAAAGATTAGTCCACATATGATCAATATGGGTGAGAAGCTTCAAAGTATATATCGGATCCGCCATTTTGTACCTCTGCAACAGGGGTATTATATTTTCTCAGTCCGGAGGAATCTCGCCAGAGCTTCAGCCCTTCAAAATTGGTCTATATCATTTGCTCTCTAACCCTCTATACATAGAGGAGATGAGACCTTGTACTTATAAGAGCACAAGTCTCAAGGCAACCCAAGAGACTATACGTTTTGGTGTTAAAAGCTCATGACACCATGATAATGAGTTATGGCATAATGGTTAAAAGAGAACACCCCATGTAAAAACAGTTAGACATTGAAAGGTCATTCAATGCTAACACCCAATGGATATACACACTTCCATTATAGTCATTGATTTCCAAGAGTAAGTTGATCCAATAATGGATCAATATATAAATGCACTAAGACATACACAAGCATGTTACACCATCATTTAAAAATATTAAATTCTTATTAATTTATTATTTTTTTAAAAATCAAATCAACTCCAACAAACTGAGTATGTCTTAGTGCATTTGTATATTGGTCCATTAAACTGAGTGTTAATTTTTGGGTAAATTACACTCACCTCCCTTGAGGTTCGGTGAAATTTCATAAATCTCCCCTCTAGTTTATGAAATTACACCGTCCTCCCCTCAATTTTAGTTGTCAGTAACAAATACCTCATTCATTCTCATAAGTTTATTGTTGCTTTATAGATGAACTTTGATGATGTCATCATTTAAACATTTTAAAATGTCTAAATTACCCTTTTTCAACACAAGGTTAGTTAATTTAATAAAATAAATGATAATTGGTTTCTCAATAAGGTTAATAATAGGGAAATAGTAAACATACCCATGAATTCCATTTCAAAACCTACTCTTAATAATAACAACTTAACGTACCCATGATAATTGGTCTCTATCACTACTCTTAATAATATCAATTAAAAGTTAATATATATTTCCAAAATCAAGTATATATATATATATATATATATATATATATATTTTATTTTTTTTATTTTTTTATTTTTCTAAAAACCAATCTTAGATAGATGAAGTCCAGGGGTGAGTGAATCTTAACCATAGCTAGTGAGTATTAAAAGGGACACATGGCGACTTATAGAGATCCTTTAATTGTGGTTAAACATAATTAACCTAAGGTTAATATTTTTATTTATTTTTCTTAAAAGCAAGGTTAGATGGATTAATCCTAAGGGTGAATTAATCTTAAGCACAATTAGTGGGTGTTAAAGGGGACACATGACGGCTTGTAGAGCCCCCTTTAATTATGATTAAACATATTCAACCTAAGACTTTTTTTATTCTAAAAATTAAGGTTAAATGGATGAATCCTAGGAGTGAGTGAATTTTAACCACAGTTAGTGGGCCTTAAAGGGGACACGTGGCGTCTTGTAATGCTCCCTTTAATTGTGGTTAAGCATAAGCAACCTAATGTTTTTTTTTCTTCTAAAAACAAGGTTTGATGGATGAACCCTAGGGGTGAGTAAGTTTTAATTTGTAGGTGTTAAAAGAGACACATGACGGCTTATAGAGATCATTTAACTATGGTTAAACATAATTAATCTAAGATTAATATTTTTTATTTTATTTTCTTATAACCAAAGTTAGATTAATCAATCCTAGGGATGAGTGAATCTTAACCATAGTTAGTGGGTGTTAAAGGGGACACATGACTACTTGTAGAGCCCTTTTTAATTGCAGTTGAGCATAACTAACCCAAGGTTATTTTATCCTTAAAATTGAGGTTAGATGGATAAACCCTGGGGGTGAGTAAATCTTAATCATAGTTAGTACGTATTAAAAGGGACATATGGCAGCTTTGGAGTTTATGTTTTTCTTTGGTTGAACTTTCAAACGGTAAAAACGTCATTTCTCAATAAAGTAATAAGGATAAAATAGGAAACTGGTAACTTTAGTTAACAATGTTAATATTAAGAGTTTGATGGGAGAAGACAATGTAATTCAAGAAACTAGAAGAAGATTTTTAAAATTTCATCAAACTTATGAGGAGGTGAGTGTAATTTACCCTTAATTTTTTTGGACAGTGAGATGGGCTTGTCTCAGGTTCATAAAGTAGGTGACAAGTGGTGGAGAAGTCAAACTCATGGGGCCCATGATTTTGACATCTCCACCCATAATAAGACATGTGGCGTTAAGTGTATGAGAATAAGGGTGAGAGATATCAAACAGAGAGAAGATAAAATTATGGGAAGAAAATGAATGGACTTCTCCTATTTTTTGGGCCAACTATCGCACAATGTATGGAACCCCGAGAGCCCTTTTGGCTTCGCCAGAGACAATCCAAGGCCGATTAGCACACCCTAGTCTAATACCATCGCCACGTGTCCCTTATCCCCCGTACACAATGGTATATTGATTGATTTCTAGGTTTTGTTCCGAGATGGAGATCTCTTTTGATCTCTGTAGAAGTAATTGTAAGCGTATCTCTCTGCTTGTCCGGTGGAAAGACAATGGCGGAGAATAATGGGAAATGCTCCGAGTGCGGCCTTACAATTAGTCTACTGATTCGAGTTCGTTTCTTTTCTCTCTTTTTTGAGTTTTTTGAGTTAAATTTTTATTCATCCCCTTGCTTCTATTATGATCCATTTGTATCCGATTATGTGTTTAATTTTTTGGAACGAAAACCAGTTTATTTGAGTTAGTGACAAATTCCATTTATGCAACTGGTTTTGAGCTTGTGGATTTTATTTTTAATTTTTCTTTTGCGCTCCATTTTGATTCAATTCTACACGATTTTGGCTTTAGAACCTGTATTTGGCACTAAATGTATCCCAATTTATGCAATTTTTGTGGAACTAAATTAGTTCACACACTATATTTTTATTTTATTGATACACTATATGTCTATAGATGTATCTTCCCTACTATTTAATTATCCTGCGGAACTTCTTAGAGCCAAAGTTTTTCATAGATTCGTCTGTTTATTTTTTAGGGATGCAATGTTGGAGCACCGATGAGAGTTGAGACTGACTTCATCGATAGATTCGTCACTGGCATACCAAATTTTTCAAAGAAGACAAAATGATGAGAATAAATGGTGTCTTTAGAAAGGACTGCAAAGCGCCAAGCTACTGATGATGCCTTGCCGGTATATATTTATCTCATTCATTGGCTGCTACTTCTATCCTTAATATATTAGTTTCGTAGCTGCTTAAACTCCTCAATGTCATATGAAAGTAGTGTAGCTAGGAAAGATGAAAACCATTGAGCAAAACAAGAAGAAGAAAAAGAAAAGAAAATTGAAACCTTTTCTCATGTCTATAAGGTTTAGATACAAAATTGTTCGACCTGCTCGTTGCTACTCCAGGGGGTTCTGAGTTTTTAGTTTTCCCTTTCTTTTTCCTTGTTTTATAGTGTTAACCAGAGGTTCGATATTGTTGATTGAAAGAAGTATGCCAAAAATGTGGCAGGAATGCAGGATAACAAATACTATGGTAGTTGCATTTTGTTCTACATGTATGGCTGTAAGCAGATACCGGGGGAAAACAATAAGATAAACCCCACTTAAGGACTTGATGAACATTTTTTATACCTGGCTTGCAACCCTTTTCTGTGCAGATGCTAACAACTGTAGTGAATAGCTCGTGAGGTTTTTAAATTATTTTACTTTAAATTTTGTATGAATAATATTATATAAGATTAAAAGAATAAATTAAATAGAAAAGCAAAATTATTGCAAACAACACTAAGTAATGGAGGAGTACAAACTACAATTCATCAAACAATATAAGTAAGACATGAATTAAAACAAATGAACTTTTGAACTAATGAACAAAGATTAGTTCAAATGTTAATGCTACTTTCAAAGAGGCTTGATTCTAAATTTGAATTAATAAAATGAACAAATAAAATAGCTAAACAAGTAAAAAAAACATAACTAATTTGCATACTTGAATGTTTGATGATTAGAATTTGACTATTGAAGTATTTGTAGAGAATAATGTTCAAAGCTCATCCTAAATTCAGTTTGTTGACAACCCTCTCTCTCTCCCCATTCTTCTCTATTATAGCAATAGGTAATAACTTGTATTCTTTCTCTATTTTTTCTTTTGAAAAAAAATAGTCGTGATTTTTTCCTCTGTTTATACAGGCTTCTCTTTTATGATGACGAGGGTTGGAAGGAATTTGTTCAAATTTATGCTAATTATATGCAGTTGTACTTGTATGTCATTTTCTTGTTCTATGAACATTAAATGTTTATAGGTTTCAAGCATGTCTGTGTCCATTTCTATTTGAGTCCAAAATACATGGATTCTTGTTGATATGAATCACAACAGGTGTGTCCAGAGCGTGTCTGAGTCCGAATCCATGTTCACATGTTTCAACGTACGAACACGCTTGTTAAAGAATCTACGCAACATAGGTGCTTGGATATGGACATGAAGGGATATACTGATATCCTTATGCAATGACTCACACCCTATGGTTACATATAATAGATGATTAAAAAATTCAATGATCTTACTCTTATTGTATATAATTGTGGTTGCACACATGCCGGTTCGTGAGATCCAGAGTTTGATGGGTCTCGCCTTGGATATCTGCATCCTATGATTACATATAATAGATGATGAAGAAAACCGATGATCTTACTCTCAAGGTTCGCAATATCGATAATATCGGCGATATATCGCTGATATTTATCGGTATCGGTGAAGACCTATACATCTATACGGTGTTGACAAATTTTTACACTGTGTCGGTAGTTATCGCTGATATATCGTCGATATCGGCGATATATCGGCGATAACTCACCAATATCGACCGTGGTGTCCCATAATCCCATTCAGTGTCCTTAAATTTGAAAAATCCCACAGATCTTCATGAAAAATTGCAAATACTCTTGAGATTTGAGAGCAGAGACTTGAATATTTTGTCTTAGAAGAAAAAAAAAGGGTTAAAATTTGAGAGAGAAGAAAAAAGAAGGAAAAAGAGGGTAGCGTGGCCGTCGCCGTCTCCAGTAGCTTTCGCCATCGCCGTCGCCAAACGCCAAGGTTTCTCCCCACCCTCTTCCTCCTTTCGAGCTCTGCAATGCTCTGTGTCTTTTTTTTTTTTTGGCTCCTGATATCGTCGAATGAGATTATATTAAACCCTCATAAGGGTTATGCTAGCTTCACTCTGTCTTTTGTTTGTTATAATGGATTTTGCATATCAGCTACTACATTCTCTCCCCACTTTGCAAATACACTGTTTTCTTTAACAGTTTTGCAAATTAACTCACTGTTAACAAATGACTATTATGCCCTTACAAGATTTTATAGCCTTACAAAGACCCTTTAACAGCTCTTGAACTATGGTTAATCAAATGACACGTTAATTTTAATTTTTTTTTTCTAAAAACCAAGCTTAGATGCTTTAATCCTAAGGGTTAGTAAATCTTAACCATAGTTAAAAGGGGACACATTAATTTTTTTTAAACACCAAGGTTAGTTTCTTTAACCCTGAGGGTTTAGTAAACCCAAACCACAATTAAAGGGAGTTAAAAGATAGGTTTAATTTTTTTAAAAAAAAACCAAGGTTAGATAATCCTAAGAGTTAGTAAATCTTAACCATAGTTAAAGAATGTTAAAGGGGGACACATTAATTTTTTTTAAACGCCAAGGTTAGTTTCTTTAACCCTGAGGGTTTGGTAAACCCAAACCACAATTAAAGGGAGTTAAAAGATAGGTTTAATTTTTTTTAAAAAAAACCAAGGTTAGATAATCCTAAGAGTTAGTAAATCTTAACCATAGTTAAAGAATGTTAAAATGGAACACATTAATTTTTTTTAAACACCAAGGTTAGTTTCTTTAACCCTGAGGGTTTAGTAAACCCTAACCACAATTAAAGAGAGTTAAAAGATAGGTTTAATTTAAAAAAAAAAAACCAAGGTTAGATAATCCTAAGAGTTAGTTAATCTTAACTATAGTTAAAACGAGTTAAAAAGAGACACCTTAAATTTTTATTTGAAAAAAAATCAAGGTTAGATGCTTTAATTCTAAGGGTTAGTGAACCTTAATCGCGGATTCACGGTTAAAAGGAATTAAGAGACACATTATATTTTTTATTTGTTTTGAGTGCATTTGTCTAACTGTTGGAAAACAATTAGTTAATTTGCAAAAGGTTTATACATAATAATGTATTTATAAATTATTAAGCTGTTAAAAAATATAAAATATTATTAATCCAAACAATGGATTAACAATGTATTTAATAAAATATTATTAAAAAATTGCTCTATAATTTGTAAAAAAAACTAAAATTATATTTTCTAACCTGTTAAAAAAAATATAGATAGAAAAAACTTTGTATTTGATATTTTGCAATAGAAGTCTTGCTTGATTACATGAAACTTATAATCACCTAAACAATACTTAATATATATATATATATATTACCAAAACTTGAATATGGGTCCTGCACATTTTTCAGGAAAATTACATTTACTTATTTTTACATAATTACATCAACTTCATAATCAAATAAAATTACAGTCTTCTTCTTTTTCTCTTGATCGATGTAGGGTCTCCGATAATTTAACCATCTCCTCCAGTCTCAAAACTTGAATATGAGTCCTGCACGTTTTTTAGGAAAATTACATCTACTTATTTTTACATAATTACATCCACTTCATAATCAAATAAAATTACAATTTTCTTCTTTTTCTCTTGATCGATGCAGGGTCTCCGATAATTTAACCATCTCCTTCAGTCTCGTATTAATTCAATCTTGTAAAAACATTGAGCTCATCAGTTGCAGATAGAAATAAGTTTTAAAAATAAAATAAATTTCAATTATTTATCAACTTTAACGTGCATTAATCAATTTTTCAGATTTTCAAAACAATTAACATGGATAATCATTAGAAAAAGATGAAGGTGATAGGAGTTAATTATATATATTTGTATAATTAGGAATCTTATAATTTATGAATTTATAATTGATTAAAAATTGAATGAAGCATGATTTAATCATACATTATCGTCACTCGTCAGTGTACATCTTTGCTCTCTTATCATTGCATCTCTTATGTACATTATTATTTTTTTTAATATTTTTATTTTAAAAAGTGTATTAACATCTATTTTAACATTTCCTAAAGTTTCACTGCAAAATTTCATATTTTGCCCCATTTTTTACCATTTTTTCCAAAAATCACCGATAAACGATATATCTTCCGATATATCTTTTTTCCGCGGCTCCGACATGTCGAGCGATATCGACATTTAGAACCTTGCTTACTCTTATAGTATACAGTTGTGGTTGCACACATGGCACACATGCCGGTTAGTGGGATCCACTGTTTGATGGGTCTTGCCTTGGAGATTTCAATTAAGAATTAACCTTATAAGATGGTGTAAAGCATCCAATCTGTAGGTTGTTTTGACAGTATGGGCCAGAGAAAATTATCCAGATTAAATGGTTTCACACATAGCTTGATTTTACTTTTAGCCCATGAGTTTATCTATGTGTTGTGCATTGAATGGTGGTTTGTTATCTAATAGTCTCCCATGTAGTTTTTTCTTTGAACATATGTACTCCTTTATGGAAATTTTTAACATATGTCTTTGTTAAGAAATATAGGGTTATTTTGTTTTATTGTTTATTAAGGGTAGAATAGTCCTTTTATTTCCCTGTCTTTTCAGTTTCTTTTCTTTAGCCTATATATAGTCTCTTTGTATTTAGGTTAAATACTCTTTTTTGTATTCGATTGCATTATACAGTATCAATGAAACCCTAGCCTCCTCTTTTCTTATTTTTTTGTGTTTCTCTTTATTTCTTTGGATTGTTTAACATGGTATCAAAGCCAGGTTTCATGGGAGGAAGTTTAATCTCAAACACAGCTTTCGAGAGGGTGTTCGTACAGTTTCTACAATCTGCAACTTCGAGAGGGTGTTCGTACAATTTCTGTAATCTGGTATTTCGTTTTTTCTTCCTTTTGCGTTCTGGTTTTCTTTATCATGGCTGGTGAAAGAGACGATTCGCTTCAGTCTGTGAGTGTGAGGTTGGATGGAAAGAATTATTCGTATTGGAGTTATGTGAGGAAAATTTTTCTTAAGGGTAAAAAGATGTGGGGATATGTTAGTGGAACTTCTGTGAAACCTAGGAATACTGATGAGGGTTATGAAACTTTGATAGATGCCTGAGAAGCAAACAATGCGAAAATTATTACTTGGATTAATAATTCTGTTGAACATTCCATAGGTACACAGTTGGCGAAGTATGAGACAACAAAGGAGGTTTGGGATCATCTACATAGGTTATTCACTCAATCAAATTTTGCAAAGCAGTATCAATTGGAGAATGACATACGAGCTCTTCAACAGAAGAATATGAGTATTCAGGAGTTTTATTCTGCTATGACAGATCTTTGGGATCAATTGGCTCTTACAGAATCAACAGAATTAAAGGCATGTGGTGCCTATATTGATCGTTGAGAGCAGTAACGGTTGGTACAGTTTTTAACGGCACTTCGCAGTGATTTTGAAGGACTTAGAGGTTCAATTTTGCATCGTTCTCCACTTCTTTCTATTGACTCAGTTGTCAGTGAGTTATTGGCTGAAGAAATACGTCTTAAGTCTCATTCTGAAAAGGGAATTCTTCCTACTTCTAATCTTTCTGTGTTAGCAGTACCTTCTAAGCCACCCTCTAATAATCAGAATAAGCCTTACACAAGAGTTGCCTTCGACGAGTGCAGTTTATGTAAGCAGAAAGGCCATTGGAAGGCTCAATGTCCTAAGTTGAGACAACAGAATCAATCGCAGTAGCAATCTCAAGCTTGGAAGCCTGGCAACTAGTCACAATCTAATGCTTATAGACCACCTCAGGGTTATAAACCACCACAGTCTAATACTGCAGCAGTAGTTTTATCAGGTCTTTTCACCGATCCTAGTACTCTGGCTAAGCAATTTCAGAAGTTTCTCTCCTCACAACCACAAGTTATGTCTGCTTCTTCTTACGTAGGTCAGTTGCCTCATAGTTCTTCAAGTATGTCATCTTCTGTATGGGTCTTGGATTCTGGAGCTTCACATCATATGCATCCAGATTCTTCGTCTTTTGCTTCTGTGTCTCATTCGTCTTCTATTCCTGTCATGACTGCTGATGACACTCCTATGCCTTTAGCAGGTGTTGGCTCTATTGTCACACCTCACTTGTCTCTCCCTAATGTTTATCATATTGCGAAACTCACATTAAATCTTGCTTCTGTTGGTCAATTATGTGATTCTGGTAATTTAGTCACATTTTCCTCCTCTTCTTGTTATGTGCAGGATCTACAATCTCAGAAGTTGATTAGGACAGGCCTTAGGAAGGGAGGAACTATATATTTTGGATGAGTTAAAAGTGCCAGTTGCTGCTGCTACTAGTGTTGATTTGTCTTCTTTTCACTTGAGTTCTTCTTCTTCTAGTTTTTATTTATGGCATTCTCGTCTTGGTCACGTTTCTTCTTCTCGTTTGAGATTTTTGGCATCTATAGGGGTTTTAGGAAATTTGCAAACTCATGATATTTCTGATTGTAGTGGATGTAAACTGGCAAAATTTTCAGCTTTACCTTTTAATCGAAGTATTTCAGTTTCTTCTTCTCCATTTGATTTGATTCATTCTGATGTATGTGGACCTTCTCCTGTTGCCACAAAAGGAGGGTCTCGATATTATGTTTCTTTTATTGATGATCATACTCGTTATTATTGGGTTTATTTAATGAAACATCGTTCTGAATTCTTTGAGATATATATAGCCTTTCGAGCTCTTGTCAAAACTCAACATTCTGCTGTTATAAAATGTTTTAGGTGTGATTTAGGTGGGGAATACACTTCTCATAAATTTTGTGAGCTGCTTACCTTAGATGGAACTATTCACCAAACTTCGTGTACAGATACTCCTAAGCGAAATGGTGTTGCTGAAAGAAAACATAAGCATATTGTTGATACTGCTCGTTCTCTCTTGTTATCTGCCTCAGTTCCTAGTATGTTTTGGGGTGAAGCTGTTCTTACTGTTGTAAGTTTGATTAATACAATTCCATCTTCTCATATTTCAGGTTTGTCTCCTTTCGAAAAGTTGTATGGGTATGCTCTTGATTATTCTTTATTTAGAGTTTTTGGTTGTCCTTATTTCGTTCTTCGTCCTCATGTAGAACGCAGTAAGTTGTCCTCTCGATCTGTTATTTGTGTCTTTCTTGGTTATTGTGAAGGTAAAAAGGGGTATCATTGTTTTGATCCAATTACTCAGAAACTTTGTGTCTCGTCATGTTGTTTTTCTTGAGCATATACCTTTCTTTTCAATTCCATCCACCACTTATGCTTTGACTAGATCTGATCTTGTTCGTATAGATCTTTTTTCTGAGGATTCTGATAGTTTGTCATCTTAGGTTCCTACTACTTCAAATACCCCTTCTCATGTTCTTCCCTCGTTACCTTTACATTGTACTCGACGGATTCGTACTGATCATTTTGCAGGTACTGACACTTTGCTCTCTGGCACACCTGAAGTTCTCTCTTCTCCTATGGTTTATCAAGCTCCGTCTGAGATTGTGGATCTACCTCTACGTCAATCCATACGCATTCCTAAGTCCACAAAGTTACCAGATTTTGCTTATTCTTGTTATTCTTCATCTTTTACTTCCTTTTTAGCTTCTATTCATTGTCTCTTTGAGCCCTCTTCCTATAAAGAGGCAATTCTTGATTCTCTTTGGCAGCAAGCTATGGATGAGGAACTTTCTGCTTTGCATAAGACAGGTACTTGAGATTTGGTTCCTCTACCTCCTGGTAAGAGTGTTGTTGGTTGTCGTTGGGTGTATAAGATCAAGACTAATTTTGATGGATCTATTGAGCGATACAAAGCTAAATTAGTTGCAAAATGGTACTCTCAACAGTATGGTATGGATTATGAAGAGACATTTGCTCCTGTTGCGAAAATGACTACTATTCGTACTCTTATTGCAGTAGCTTCGATTCGTCAGTGGCATATCTCTCAACTTGATGTTAAAAATGCCTTTTTGATAGGAGATCTTCAAGAAGAAGTTTATATGGTGCCCCCTTCTGGTGTTTCACATGATTCTGGGTATATTTGCAAGCTTAAGAAAGCGTTATATGGTCTCAAACAAGCACCTCGTGCTTGGTTTGAGAAATTTTCTGTTGTGATCTCTTCCCTTGGATTTGCTTCTTGTAGTCATGATTTTGCTCTCTTTGTTAAGTGTACTGATGCAGGTTGTATCATTCTTTCCTTATATGTTGATAACATGATTATTACTGGTGATGATATTGATGGTATTTCAGTTTTGAAGACAGAGTTAGCTAGACAGTTTGAAATGAATGATTTTGGTTCCCTACGATATTTCTTGGGTATTGAGGTAGCCTACTCACCCAGAGGTTATCTTCTTTCTCAGTCGAAATATGTTGCAGATATTCTTGAGCGGGCTAGACTTACTAATAATTTGATACTCCCATTGAGGTTAACGCAAAGTATTCTTTGTTTGATGGTATATCTTTGTCAGATCCTATTTTATACCGTACTATTGTTGGGAGTTTGGTATATCTCACTATAACTCGTCCAGATATTGCATAAGCTGTTCATGTTGTTAGTCAGTTTGTTGCTTCTCCTACTACAGCTCATTAGGCAGCTGTCCTTTGTATTTTGCGGTATCTTCGGGGTACAGTCTTTCAGAGTCTTTTACTTCCATCCACCTCTTCCTTGGAGCTGCATGCATACTCTAAGGCTGATCATGGGAGTGATCCTACAGATCGCAAGTTTGTTACTGGTTTCTGTATCTTTTTGGGTGATTATCTTATTTCTTGGAAGAGCAAGAAACAATCTATTGTTTCTCAATCTTCAACCGAAGCAGAATATCGTGCTATGACATCTACTACCAAAGAGATTGTTTGGTTACGTTGGTTACTTGCAGATATGGGAGTTTTTCTTTCTCATCCCACTCCTATGTATTGTGACAACCATAGTTCTATTCAGATTGCTCACAACTCGGTTTTTCATGAATGAACCAAGCACATTGAGATCGATTGTCACCTTACTCGTCATCATCTCAAGCATGACACCATTACTTTGCCTTTTGTTTCTTCTTTGCAGATTTCTTTACCAAGTCGCATTCTATTTCTTGTTTTCGTTTTCTAGTTGGCAAACTCTCGATGCTTGTAGCTGCCGCATCGTGAGTTTGAGGGGGGATGTTAAGAAATATATGGTTATTTTGTTTTATTGTTTATTAAGGGTAGAATAGTCCTTTTATTTCCCTGTCTTTTCAGTTTCCTTTCTTTAGCCTATATATAGTCTCTTTGTATTTAGGTTAAATACTCTTTTTGTATTCGATTACATTATACAGTATCAATGAAACCCTAGTCTCCTCTTTTCTTATTTTTTTGTGTTTCTCTTTATTTCTTTGAATTGTTTAATAGTCTTTTGCAGCAGTGATTCTCAAATAAATTTCTTAGAAGCTTATTGCTCAAGGAGAATTCTTCCGCCTTGCTTTAAATGTCTTGTAATTTTTGATGGTTTACTGCATTTAACTGATTGTGGACAAGCCCTGATCATTCTAGATAGTTTTGCAGTTCCATATAAATGTTATTTATTTGGTGGTTATGGTGTCCTAAGTTGTTCTTTTTTAGTATGACCTCCATATAGGGTTAAGGGTTTAATTGGTGGTTATGGTGTACTAAGTTGTTCTTTTTTAGTATGACCTCCATATAGGGTGATGGATTTACACTAGAGGGCTTATGTCTTCCTTTTGAAAGTTTCTTTACATTTTATGATTCATGAACAGTTTATTGGTTACTTAACTGGAATACTATTTAGAGCAATGCTAGGTCCACTTTCTAGTTATCAACTCTCCGGTAGTTTTTATTATTTTTAGACAAGAAGACAAAATAAATGTGGTGGGACCCACCAAAAAGTGTCATACTATTTTGTCTTCTTGTATGAAAATAGGGGAGAGTGGACGACTGGAAAGCGGACCTAGCATTGCTCTACTATTTCTTATTGGAGATAATACACATGTATCTTGTCTTGTTAGCAGTATGACTGGCAGTAATAGTTTTTATTGTTGCACTTGTAGTTCCACTTGAGTAGCCTTGCGTTAGCATTTGAATGGAAACATGAACATATGGGTGTCAATTTTCACTGCTAGTTGATTCAGAATGTTTGTCCTTTTTAGAACTTACTGTCACTAATCACATGCTGCTCTAGTGGTAAACTATTGAAATTTTTAGTCAGCTTGTGAGTATTTTTTATTCAGTACGTCTTCTATGGCTATAAACATTGGAAATCAAGAATATTCTATTGGAAACAGTGTTGCACTACATTTTATCCCAGATGCTGATATCACCTCTTTGGGTTGATTTAGTTGACCTTCTACTTCTAAGTGATTAACTAAGTTTATGATTGATGACTTCAGAGATCTGAAGATTTTACATTTATTGCATATCGCCGTCATAACTACTCAAAACTAACATATTCTTCAGTATATCAATCTTCATATTTTCTCTGTTTAAAGTTATCCTTTTAATGTGACATATTTTACATGCTTCGCAGTTATATAAGAAGTCCTATGCCTGTTCTTATTTCTATTTTTCGTAGACTATGAGGTGGTAGGCAAAATATACATGATCACCTCCTTATGATGTCCCCTCCCCCCCTCACTGGTTCTCTACTTTTATCTACTTACAGTGTTATGTAGGTTATAATACTCTCTATTTCTCTCTCTCTCTCTCTCTCTCTGATACCATATTTGCCTATGCCTTCTTCCTTTGATTTTGCACGGGCAGATATTATGAATTGGTAACCAATGGATTCAAAATTATGCTATACATCTGCTGATGCTAATGCATATATTTCTTAAAATAGATCCAGGTTTTTACCCTTATTTTCATGTATGAATTAGACATGTTTCTTGTCTCCACGCGGTCTTCAGTTTTTCTAGATGATCTGGATTTTCTCATGGGTACTTGCTTTGCTATGTCTGTAGATTTACTTCTCTTGTTGAGTTCTGGCTTATCAAGGTTGCTGCAGGTATAACCAAGAGGCAAGAGGAACAAATTAAGCAGCAACATAATTGTCAGAAATGTTGTGAATTTCATTCTAACATGTTAATCAAATGTTGCTTCAATTCACCAATGGGAGCATTAGTTAAAAAGATTATAATTGCCTTTGTAAGATTTATATGTGACGATAGAGAGGCATGTGCTGAATTAACTACTTAAGAAATTCCAAAAGGCAACTGGAAGAGAATTGAAAACTATTCAAAAGTTCAAAGATACAGTTTGATTTCTACAGGACAGTATCTATGTTAATATCATTATGCTTTTATAAATGGGTGTCAACTATTTTATCATGCTTATAGTTACAACTTACAACTGAGAAATACACAATACTGATCAAACAGTTTCATCAACAACTACCCTTTCTCACAGAATTTTGCAAACTGTGAGAGGTTATTACTTTGGAAATGATCTGACTGGATAAACTTCGTCATGTTGTTACCAGATGGAGATGGATGTGGTCACAGTTCATGGCACAGTGGATAAGCTAATGGAGAAGTATACCAAATAGAAGCTTCGATCCATGCAGTCCCTAAAAACATACCCAGGAGGTGATCTGTCAATTTTGGTATAATTGCTGACAGAACCCTTGACTTGGCTTGGTCTCATAATCCAGTCTTCTGTTCAATTTCATTTCCATCTGGGAAGAAGAAGAAAAGTGGGCTTGCAGATCGATCTGTATGTGGTTCAAATTACAATAGAAGAGGTCACAGAATGGTTTAGGGAACAGATCAATGGTAAGAGGATGAAGGATTTAATGAAGGGCCTTGGCAGAGAAAAGGACTTAATGCAGGGCCTTGGCAGGTTTTTCCAGATTCTAAAGGTTTTGGCCTTTATGAAGGATTTGGAACTTGGTGATCAGATTACACTTATGGAGTCCTGTTGACATTGCAACGAAAATGGTAACTGGCCAGTGTACAGTAATCTCTGAATATGCGTATCAAATCTGAAATCATTGCAGGCACTGAAACAGCAGATATAGCTGGTCTGAATCCTTAAGAGAATCTTGGTAATCACCCAAAGAGGTGTGTTGCTTGATCCAACGATGCTGTGTTGCAACCTTGAGGTGGAAGATTTTGTCTGAGCTTAGCTCTCTTACCAAGAAGAAAGGGTGAGAGGAGAGATCGTGCTCGAGGTTTGTGATTCGTGTTTCATACTTAAGCCGTGTTTTAAAAGTACATTTTCCAATCAGATGGATGCAGGCAATGGCCTTTGTTAATGAGTCAGACTTCCTGCATTTTTTTTAGTGATTTGTCACATTTTTCCCTTGAGACTTTCTATTGGAGAGGAATTATATGCCAAATAAACATTGAAATATCATGTTTAAGTAATTTTTCAGATTCCGGCAGGTCTGTAACTGATTTGTTGTCACACATGAGAGAGGAAAGGAAGAGAGACTGGGAAGAGGGGCCCTAGTGAGGGCATTTCAATAAATAAATAAATTAAGGAATATTTTGGGTATAAAAACTTGAGGGATATTTTGGATTAAAATAAAATTGCAATGGACACGTTACTTATAGAAATATGATTTAGTGACATTTTAAGAACCAAAAAACTTTAGAAAAATTTTGGGTACAGCAATGAAAGGGGGCGGGCGGGGCCTTAGCGAGACGTTTTTCTTTTGGAGTGTTTTGCCAAAAGAGCGAGAAGTCCAGTTATGCCACTAAGGTCATCATTTGTCCCTTTTAATACTCCTTAACTGTGATTAAGATTCACCCACCCCTATGGTTCACCCATTTTATCATTGATTTTTAGAAAAAACTTTGAAATTTTTTTTAAAAGGGAGGGTGGGTGAATCTTAACCAAAGTTGGAGTCCGGTTACCTTCCAAAAAAAAAAGTTGGAGTCTGGTTAAGCCCTTGAGGTTGTCATGTGTCTCTTTTGACACCCCTTAATTGTGGTTAAGATTCATCTAGTCCTAGAGTTCACCAACTATCCTTGGTTTTAGAAAAAAAATTATTAATATTTTAAACCTAGTTAAAATTCACTAGTTCCTAGGGTTAAATTTTTATTTCATATTTTTTTTTTCTAAAATCAAGGATAAGTGGGTAAACACTAAAGGTGGGAGCACTGTTTTCATAACCGGACAAGACATTGAATCAACAAAGTGGCCGGTTTCCAGTTCCACTGGTTCGACCGTGTACTTTTTGTAAATAAATAATTTTTTTTTTTCATTTTTTCCCCATTTTTCCCGAATCTGACCGGTTACCAACTGATTCTACCACCGGTTTTGACATGTTCCGAAAGAGTTCCAGTTTTGGAAACCGACAAGGGGATCAATTCCCTGTTTTTCCGGTTCGACCGGCCGATCCAGTCCGATTTTAATAACAATGGTTGGGAGAATCTTAACCACAATTAAAAAGTATTAAAATGGACACATGGTGGCCTCAGTGACTCTTTTAGATGAGTGAGGGATAGTATAAGAATTAAAGCAAACAAACATTCAATCAAGAGTTTGTCATTATATTATATATATAAGAAGATATATAAGAGCAAATGATAGTTTTGAAATTACAAAAGATTCAATCAATATTTTGAACATGAGACATCCTCTTTATATTAGTAAAAATACGCATATTGATTGCTCTACTAATCAAGTAAATAAAATTTGTTTGATTCAAGAAATGGGATCAGAAAGTTGCTTTTCTCATTTTTCTTCTTTACGAAGTATAAACGAGCTTAACCAAAAAAGAAAGAAAGTATAAACGATCAGTTATTAAGAATCAGTATGGACAATGAAACGTGTATTACAGGGTAATATTAATTAGGACCCATTTAGTACATATATGGTTATGATAATGATCTGGTGCATCTCATGCGTATCATCACCATATATGTACTCTATTACCATTCTCACAGTAGGGCAGAACTGGATGGATCGTAGTCGACCTATAACTGATCCGATTATAATTTACCCTGATAAACTAGACAGGACTCATTGCTCTCTGTAGTCTGTTTTAGAAATACAGATCTAGACCTCCTTTATCAGATTCAGATCGGGACTTTTTACCAGCATGCCATCTAGATCAATGGTGGGCCACCCGGATTTTGCATTTCTCGGACTATAAGAGGAAAGCCAACCACAGGTTGCACCCTTGGGCCTTGACCCATTCCACCTGTCAGCGTCGTCGACTCCTATTGCCGGTCTGGATTGAGTGTGGATTTGAACCACTTCAAAGTGACTTGAAGGGACTTGGAACAAGAAGTGCACCTACCAATAACTAAATTTCTTACTGTTGAAATGAAATCATATTCTCTAACTGCTTTCTGCTTAGCTTTTCAACTTTCTTAACAAACAAATAAGAATCTTACCTAATCTAATCTTTCTTCTCTCTTGCCCATCTAATCCTAACGCATGTCTCGCTCTCTTTGCTTCCTTACAGAGGAAGTGATTAGCATTAACGGTCGCCACTGAACTTCTAGTGTTAAATGAGACAAGGCTTTTAATAGAATCATCTTTCCTTGTGTTCTAAGCACTTCAGCCAAATTCATGTTTATCTACAATAATAGGGAATTATCTGCTTCAAGGCCCGACTGTCCTAGGTTTCATCCCAACCAACAACCGTTTACTCCCTCTCACTCTCTCACACACACACTAACATACAAATCCCCCCCCCCCCCCCCCCAAAAAAAAAGCATGGGCCTATTATAGAGGCCCAACACTAGTCCATTGAGGCCCGATACAACTGGGAATTCATACACTAGAAGGCATAAGCTAAGTAGTAGTAGCTCGTGTCGGCATCACTGGAGAGCGTCGAAGAAGACACATACCACTAAATACGTATTCAAGTCCTCTTATTCTGTTTAATTCGTCAAACATGAGGACGTGCATGTCAAGCCCTAATAAGGAATTTTTTAAAAAATTTGCAACATTTTCCAAGCATTCAGTTGTTAGGCTACCTAACTCAATTGAACTAGTCAGCCAAAAAAAAAAAAACTCAATTGAATTGATTAAAGTCTACTGTTTAAATACAGCTTAACTTAATAAATAAGAAAATTGACCAAACCTCCCATATTTTAGTTAGGGTGCATAAAGATATAGAAAAGTAAAGATAACAGAATAAGATATGAGAAAGTGGTTACATGAGGAAATTAAAAAGTCCATCATTCTCAATAGACTATCCCTTCTCCATTCAGTCTGATTTTTTTGGGCTATGCCTGATGGAAGAGGAGGCCAAGAATGGAAGGCCCTAACTTATAAAGTCCATGAAGGATAATGGACCTGAAGCCCATCATATATTTCCACATGTGAATCTCCCATAGGCAATAGGACTTTTGTCCGTCTTTCCACCCACCCCAAGGAGAGGTCAAATGGCACTAGGAAACAACAGATACACCCACTCTGTCCCCTATCAACCCTAAAAAAATAACTCTCCCCATTTGGTCCAGAAGGTTAAAAGAAAAGGGGTGCATTTGTTTTAATAGAAACAGCAACGATCTTGACTATTGTGCTGAAAACTCGAGTATTTAATATAGCTGGATATGAACAAGGAGTTTATGTAAAACCATATATTCATTTACTAAGAATAACACAATTTTATACTAAAAGCAACCTCATAATAATGAAGTTTTGTTGAAGCACAATCCTTTGGAAGACTTATGAAGCAAGCATTTACAAAATTGTTACATTTTGATATGCTAGTGGGTGCACCAACTCCTCCTAGGGTTGAACTAAGTTACCCTAGAACCCAACCATTTTTTTTTGAACCGAAACTTAAAACAACCCTCTCTCTCCTCCTCTATTGTAGTATATAAGAAGCTCTCTCTCACTCTCTCATGCATTACCACCTCAACCCTCATTTAATCAAGGTTTGGTAGTGATGGAGGTTTACAACAACATTGTTAAGCCATGGTGTTCTTGCCTCCTCTTAGGCCTTTTGCTTCTCTTCGCTTCTTCAGCATCCTTTGCTGATGCCGAAACTTACTTCCATGAGTTTATTGTAAGTCTTCTTCTTCTTCTTCGGAGTGAAATATGGTAGTTTGATTAGTCACTAACTACCTGGATTGGAACAGGTTGAAGCAAAACCAGTGAAGAGGCTGTGCAATACCCATAACAGAATTACGGTGAACGGACAGTATCCCGGACCGACATTGGAAGTAAAAGATGGAGACACTTTAGTGATCACGGCCGTGAACAAAGCTCAATACAATCTCACCCTCCACTGGTATTTAATTCATGCATATTATGTAGTTTGTAAATTAAAAACATGCATACGTATAAATATACATATCTACCAACAGATGGCTAACTTCTTCTCTCACTATCATTCTTCTTCTTCTTCAGGCATGGTATTCGCCAAATGCGAACGGGATGGGCGGACGGGCCAGAATTCGTGACCCAGTGTCCGATCCGACCAGGAGGAAGTTACACCTATCGATTCACAATTCAAGGACAGGAAGGGACACTGTGGTGGCATGCTCATAGTTCATGGCTCAGGGCCACTGTTTATGGAGCTCTAATTATCTACCCCAAAACGGGTTCTTCTTACCCATTCGCAAAACCCAAGCGAGAAACCCCCATTCTTCTCGGTAAGGACTAAGGATGGATTCTTCTTCTTCCTTCAAACTAAGTAGGACATAAAATGGCCTGCATCTGAGTCAACCCAGAACTCGGTTCAGTACTCAACTATGTATTACGGGATTTTTCAGTACTCAATTGAGGATCTAAAACTAGTCAAGTAGAAGGAGTCTTGATGAAACCGAGCTGAGTTGACTCAATGAGTTAACATATATTAAGCTGCTAATTAGTAGTTGAGTAAATAAGAAACTACAGTACTAGAAATAATGTGATGGTGATGATGATCAGGAGAATGGTGGAACATGAACCCCATTGATGTCGTGAGGCAGGCGATGCGTACAGGAGCGACTCCAAACGTTTCCGATGCCTATACCATCAACGGTCAACCTGGTGATCTTTATAAATGCTCCAGCCAAGGTTTGCTTCTCTAAATAAAATCACTTTTCCTCACAACAGTCCTTCCATTAGTTTTTGGTAACTAACTTAACTGTCAAGTGTCAACTAGAGTATGAAGAAAATAACCAACTGATTTCATTGCTATGCAGAAACTGTGATTATTCCCACAGATTCCGGCGAAACCAGTCTCCTCAGAGTCATCAATGCTGCACTCAATCAACAGCTCTTCTTCACAGTAGCCAACCACAAGCTGACAGTAGTCGGCGCCGATGGCAGCTACACCAAGCCTTTCACCACCTCAGTACTAATGCTGGGACCTGGCCAGACCACCGATGTCCTCATCACTGCCGATCAGACCCCGGCACGTTACTACATCGCCGCCCGTGCCTACGCCAGCGCCCAGGGTGCACCATTCGACAACACCACCACCACTGCTATCCTTGAATATGCGAAAAAGGGGCAGTCCACAACACCCGCCTTCCCATCCCTACCGGCCTACAATGACACGGCCACCGCCACTGCCTTCACTAGCAGATTTAGAAGTCCCTCCAAGGTTGCAGTCCCCACTGACATAGATGAAACCTATTCTTCACAGTCGGGCTAGGCCTCGCCAATTGCCCGCCTGGCCGCAGGTGTCAGGGCCCCAATGGAACCCGCTTCACTGCTAGCATGAACAACGCCTCGTTTGTTCTCCCATCCAGCTTCTCCATACTGCAAGCCCAACAACAAGGTATCCCTGGAGTCTTCACCACAGATTTTCCGGCTTTCCCACCGGTTCAATTTGACTACACCGGTAACGTGAGCCGGGCACTCTGGCAACCTGTTCCGGGAACCAAGGTGTACAAGTTGAAGTACGGTTCGAGGGTGCAAATTGTGTTACAGGGCACAAATATATTTACAGCTGAGAACCACCCAATTCACCTTCACGGTTACGATTTCTACATTATCGCAGAGGGTTTCGGTAATTTTAATTCCAAAACCGACACATCCAAATTCAACTTGGTTGATCCACCTCTGAGAAACACTGTTGGAGTAAATGTGAATGGGTGGGCAGTAATTCGGTTCGTGGCTGATAATCCAGGTAAAATACTGAAGTTAAAAAAAAAAATGGATCTTTCTCCAGTTTGGCTCTAAATATAAAATTTACATGTCTGATGTTTTCATGCATTTGTTTGACAAAAACAGGAGTTTGGCTGATGCACTGTCACTTGGATGTTCATATAACTTGGGGTTTGGCTATGGCTTTCCTAGTTGAGAATGGAGTTGGGGAATTGCAGTCTATAGAGCCTCCTCCAGCAGATCTGCCTCCATGTTAAGACTTTGAAAAGGGCACCACACTACCTGAGATTAGATTTAATCTTCCATATAACAGCGTGTGCTGTTTTATCCAGTCCTTAATTAGGTCTTTGAGTTTCTGTTTTGCTAATTTTTTTTAAAAAAATTTTCTTCTTCTTTTGGTACTTTGTTCGGATTTGAAGAGATTGTGTCACGGTTGCAACATTGAGCACCGTCAGATTTAAGCTGTGCTCTGTTTTTAGAGCCAATTTAAGAGATGGATATTAGTTTTTGGAGCATTAATTAAGTATCTGTCATTCCTTATTTCTACTCTGATGAAATCAAACACTTGGTAATTGTTGAAAATCAAAACAATAAAAAAAAAAAAAAATCAAATCACACCAATAGGCACAGATCTACGTTGTTACACGTCCATCGATGAGCCCTGCGATTCACTATTCTCAAAGAAAAAAGAATAAAATCTGTTACAACGATTTTTCCTTGTGTTAACCTAATTCCTAACTGAGAATAAATATTCCGTACAACCTATTCGGATCGGATCCGTGCTGCCCCCAGAACCCCGACCCCTAGCTCACCTCCCATTGGGGTGTGTCAATAGTACTTCCCCAAGTGTAACATAGGAGACTAACAATCAAAAGCCCCAATAGGAAATTAAGCATAAATAAGCAGTCCTCCAGCTTGACCAAACTTCATACCTAACTAGTTGAAACCAGGCAAAATCCTCCCAAAACACCTCTTTGGATTGACTTTGGTATTCTTAACTATACAGGGGAGGATGCCTAGCAACTGCATTGAATAAAGTTTGGCTTATGCTATTTTCTCCCCATTGGGTTCATATATGACCTTCTAGGTTTAGGTTCTCTTTGGAACACTTCAAAATGTGAAAGAAAAAAGAAAACGGAAAGCATTTTGGGTAATGTCAATGGACTGGCCTCGGATTCTCCCTGGTTGATGCCAGAAACGTGGTCTCCGGACAATGTGTGCGATACTTGGCCGGAGAAGTCATTTCATTGTCCCCTATTTTGACTTCATACATATTATGACATGCGATGATAAATTGATAAGAAAAAGGAAGAGAGATATTAAGTAGGGAGAAATCAAAATGAAGAAAATGAAATGATTTTTCTCTTTTTATACCGCCCGAGACCACTTTTCAGGCACCTGACAGAGAGAATCCGATGCCTAATGGACTTGATTCTGCTGGTTATCTCAAATAAACTAGGGATACACTGGTTTAATGCCAACCTAGTGCCTGTAACAATAACGAACTCTGAGCAGGGGCAGTTGGTCACTGACAGTAATGAAACCCCAACGCAACCTTGGGAAGACCAGAGTGGTCAGGTCAAGGAATGATGCCAATGAGAAAGAAGGTTAGTTGTGAACCCTTCAAATAAGCGCGTAAATGTTTGGTCAGGAGTTTCATAGAAACTACTCCTCGATACAATCTCCATATTTTTCGATAAGAAGACAACAACTTTATGATAGAGTTGACAGTGACCTGACACAAAATCCATGTTGCCGAGAGTGTAGCTAGCACTCACCTTCAACGAAAGCCGGAAATAACACCAAGGGCAACAAACTAGAATGGAGTAAATGAAGGGGCAAAGTGGAGAGTGTTGTTGAATAAGCATATTAATTTAAAAGGGCATTACAGTCAAAGAAAAGTAAAAAAGGAGTGGATAAGGGAGAACAAAAGGGAGCTACATGGGATAGAGACACAGAGGTAGTTGACGTGGGTCCACCTTTTAAGCAAATGGATTAGCGGACACGGATTGAATCCATTAATTAATTAAACCGCAATTGCCCTGTCAGTTGCTCTCGCATCACGGCCACGCAAGTTACGCGGAGACCCAAAATTCAGTGCGGTGTTTGACTGTTTGTCCAGATATCCACTTCTAACTTCTAGCTCCCCAACAGCTGTGGGTGTTACGTACTGCTGCTGTGCTAGAATAGTTTCATGAAATTTTCGGCGAGTAATGCTAGCTCTAAAATCACTTTCTTCTAGAAAAATATACATGTTTTGAATTAGATCGAATCATACCCAATTGCGATTGAAACATGTGTCCAAAAATAAATTTTCTTATTAACTGTGGTTAAGATCCACCAACCCGGTTCAACAATTAAACTTTAGTTCTTAAAAAGAAATATTAATAAAAATATTAACCCTTAGTAATAAATTTTTAATTACAGATATAAATATTTTTTTTAAAAACAAATGTTAGATTGTTGAATTCGAAGGATTGATGAATCTTAACCACAAAAGGGTGATTCATCTAAAAGGTAAAGCTTTTCATTTTTATTACCTAAAAGGGCATGCTTTTAACATATTTATCAAAAAAGGCATACTTTGTATTTTTATTACCTAATAGGGTATGCTTTTGACATATTGACTCCTTAGCTGCACATATAAAACCCAACACGGATAAGGGTAATATTGGAGTACATACCCCATTTGGTAAAACTTTTCAAAACATGTTCTTTTGGGTGATATTTTTGATTTAGGGTGACTAATCGGTTCTTATCTCATTAATATATCTTAAAAGAGGCACGTGTTGGTTTGTAAGTGCGATTGAACTCTCCTCAAGTTCAATCGCAATTGGCTACTACGTCCATTTTCTGATTGCCCACCTCTTATAGATTTTCTTATTTTTAAACAGAAAGACGAAACAAAAGTGATGGTTCCCATAAAAAAGTGTCAAACTATTTTGTTTTCATGAATTAGGGGAGAGTGGACAACTAGAGAGTCAGTATAACATTGTTCTATATGTTTTATCCATGAAGAAAGTGGAGGAGATTACAGAATCTTTTTCGAATTTTTAGGAATGTGGAGATAACTCACTCTTGAAGAGAGACAAACTGAGCAGCAGATTTCCTTTTTTTTAAAAAAAAACTTGAACTCAGATGTTATTTTGTCTACAGAGAACTTACCTGAGCCTCGTCTTGTCATTATAAGGGAAAATGCTTCACGATGCAAATATCGTAGGATGTAATTTGTTCTTTATTGACTTTAATTAATCTGGTTGGAGTCCACCTAACCCCAAGCTTACTGTCCAAAACAAAAGTGGAGCCTAGCATACCCATTTTGGATATGTTTGGTTTTGAGATTTGGCCTGGCCGGTTCTCAACTACTCTTGCTCTTCAAAGTTTTATTCAGATTAGATTAGGCATGTCGAAACTTCTGGTGTACCAAATGCCCACCAAATCATTTTCCCCATGACCCAAATCAAAAGATGATCATGCAGTGCGGGAAAACGGTATACATATATATATATATTTCCAGAGATTGTATGCGCTCGATGACACATGCTATCTACATACCACCATCCGATCTAAAATCCAATGGTGTCAAGACACTCAATCTGACATACGGGTCCCACTAGGCGCCTTGGCGTCATTAGATTCTCGATCAGGACGATAGTGTGCACTGAGCGCATATAATCCCAATCTTTTTGTTTTGGATTTTTTCTCAGATTGCCCCTCTAGCATGGGGTTCTTTCCTAAATACCCACGTTTTGAAAACTCTTCTCTAAATGCCCCCACACACATGTGCATCCATTCGCACATGCAAACTTTTCCCATTTTATCCAAATCATTTGAAGAAAAGACTTTGGATATCCTCACCCCATTTCCGACGAGTTCTTTGTTCCCACCTTATTTCCGACGAGAGAACTTCGTTCCAAGAGCGTTCTTTCCATGTTCCTTTCATGAAAGAACGCCATTAACCAAAGAACAACCCTCATTTTCGGGTTTCTTGTGTTTTGAAAAAAAATGAATTCAAAAAAATCATTGCATGTATAATTAATCCATAGAAAAATATTTATAATCATTGCATTTATGGTTGAAAACCTTAAATTTCATGTTATATATGTGTTTACATGTGTTTTTTTTTCCGTTTTTTATGACTTACAGTCGTATTTCCAAGATTGAAGACGACTGTATCGATCTGGTCGATACATTTTGTATTAGGTCGCTACATGAAATGCACTAGGTCGATACATGTATCAATCTAGTGCATTTTGTATTAGGTCGTTACAGTCGATACATGAAATGCACTAGGTCGATACATAAAATGCACTAGGTTGATACAATTATCAACCTAATGCATTTTGTATTAGGTCACTACAACCGAAACATAAAATGCACTAAGTCGATACATGAAATGTACTAGGTCGATACATGTATCAATCTAGTACATTTTGTATTAGGTCACTACAGTCGATACATGAAATGCACTAGGTTGATACATGTATCAACCAAGTGCATTTTTGTATTAGGTCGCTACAGTCGATACATTGTATCGACCCTGCGTGCAAATAACTTCGAAAAATCTCAGATTTTTGCGTTTTTTTTTTTCATCTTTTCTTCTTCTTCTTTCAAAACTAGCATAGATGGTAATGGAGGGGTAGTTGGAAGATGAGGGGAGTAGGGGAACTTCTTTCATCTCATCCACGTACGTAAATCCCTCTTCTTCTTTCAAAACCAGTGGAGAGGTATTTAAGATTTTTCGTAAATACTGAATTATGGAAAATAGATCATAAGAGCATTTAGAGAAGAGTTTTCAAAACTTGTGCATTTTGGGAAAAACCCCATACTAGAGGGTAAGGCTGTCAATGAGCCGAGCCAGCTTGACTCGGCTCGAAACGAGCCGAGCTTGAGCAGGATTAAAAAGCTCATCGAGCTGAGCCAAGCCAAGTGAGTGAGCTTGTTTAGATAACGAGCCGAGCTCGAGTAAGAGGTAACTCAGCTCGGCTTGGCTCGGCTCGGCTTGACTAATTCAATGAATACTCATGTATAGTTATACCCCTACCAATATTGACTTTTACATTAAAAAATATATGAAAATGAAATAAGTTTTTTAAATTATGAACATGAAATGTTCATCAGTTAGTGAAAGCACTATTTTATCTTCTCATTTTCTTTTTACCCTACTATTTAATACCTTAATTGTTAGAATATCGTCTCCATTATACAATTTGTTTTTTAAAATTAGAATTTAACAAGCCGATTCGAACTCGATGATTTGTAGACGAGCCAAACCCGAGCTGAACTTTTCAAGTTCGAGCAACATCAAAAATCCAACGAGCCGAGCTAGAGCAATGCCCAGCTCGGCTCGTTTACATCCCTACTAGAGGGGCAATCTGGAAAAACCCCTTTTGTTCTTGAAGGTAAAAACGACATATTGTTAAGGGTTTTTCCCTGAATACACCCGGGGTTTATTGGGGAGCCTTATATACACCCCATTTTCAAAACTTAACTTTTTTACCCCCAACCTATTTTCCCATGACATAAGTGCCCCTATCACCAAAACAAACACCAAAAAACAGTTTGAGTTTGTTAAGTAAGATGCGGCATTGGGAGCCCGAACTGATGGTTATGTTTTTGCTGGATGACTTTCTCTCTCTCTCTCTAAATGACCTCAATTTGATTTCAAGAAAGCTTACTTTCTTATAGGAAAAGTAGAGTACATTCTCAGAAAACTCAATTTGATAATTCTGGCTTACACCTTCCCTTCCATAGGCTCAATGAGCACCCTTCAAACAAAAGCTAGCAATGCTTGAGTACTCTGAAAAGACCAGTACCTTTTACAAGTTATACTCTCCAACGATTGCAACCAGTAACAAAAAAGAGCAGTGATTAGTGCACCCACAGGTACGCTAGAAAACTCAAGGAGCTTCATTATTGGGCAACGTGGCTACCGAAAATGGGCTACCTATGTAGCCGGTTATGCTTGCGCGGGAAGATCGAACTGTGGGAAGCTGAAGAGTCGGGGAGAAAAAAAAAGTTGATGGAAGAGGGGTTTTCATCTCAAACCATTGCAACTGTCTCTCTTTCTTTCCCGTGGCTGCAACTATCATCTCCCCTCTCTCCCATTGCCTGCTTCCGCCACCGCCGGTAAGTTTCAGTTTTTTTCTTTTTTGCCTTCCTTCCATCTTCTTCTTCATCCAGCCCTCTGTTTGTGTTTGTGTGCATTTTAAATTCAGTTAACGGTTGTCACTCCTTTTTTGCATATAAGTTGTTTGATTGAATGCTTCAAAGAGTTCCACTTCAAGAGTTTTATTTTTGCAACTAATTTCAAAGAGTTTCACTGTATTACTGTATGCTCTGTAAAAAAATAGAATTCTATCCCAGTTAACTGATACATAGGCACCAATATTGTGACGAACGACTGTTAAATTGATCCAGTTTGGTTTCTTTCCACTTTCAAATCTTTGGTGGTCTCCTTCTAAACAATGAATTGGAGTGGCTGATATGCAATGAACATGCCACAATATTGTGACGACTTTGTTGAACTTATCCAGTTGAAAGTTTTCCTCTATCATTGATAGTACAATTCATCCCCAATTAAATGAATAACGAATCATTGTTTCCTCCTGTCTTCTCTTTTTTCTTTGTTTGTTTGTGGGAGGTATGCGATTATTTCCTTCCATGAGAATTTCAGTTTGAAATTTACTTTGCAAGGCTCACGTGAAAAATTTCTGCAAAAGAAGTGGATAATATATTTCGTTCAAGTATTGGATGGAACTCTATGTGGTCATATTTCTTATCTGATTGCTAACGAATATGACTCTCTATGTCAAATTTATCTTGGACTCCTTGATTATTATTCTATTCATTTGTTTATTTGTTTTGTTTTTCTATCTTGGCTTAGTTTCTTAGATAATTTTTTTGCCGACTAATATAAATGTTGTGGCAGATTTGAATTTTCCCTTTACCTTTTTGTTTTTGGGTTACTTAACAACACCACAAGGTGAAGCTGAAGGCAAACACAATTGAAACACCACAAACTCACTCACAAATATTGGATCAACTTTCCATTTCCTTTTGAGTTTTATCTTTTTCTTTCTCATTATAGCTTTCTTTCTTTCTCATCACAATTACATATGCACATCGACTCTTAGATGGACAAAGAACAATAGGACCTAATCACAATTACATATCATTTCAATATTTGGATTAATCAATCAAACATTGTGTGACTTGCATGAAATTCTTACATATGATTTTGTTTCTTAATTTTTGGGGATGTCAATGAAAATACTTCTAACATAAATGATTTAATTTGATTAATTTTTGTCTAAAGTTTGCTTATTGATATCTATACTTGGGTGTCATTTCAGGATATGGAAGATGCGCATCTAATGTCTAGTCCATTGAGTGAGAAATATATTAATGATCATGGTGAAATTGGAAGGAACCAGGATCTAACACCTGTTATGGGAATGAAGTTCCGTTGTTACGAAGATGCTAGAGAATTTTACAATCGATATGCTTTGGGTGTTGGATTTGGCACTAAAATCAAGTCCTCTTGGCACAACAAGAAAACCAAAGAAAAGTATCATGGGTTGTTTGTGTGTTGTAGGGAGGGTTCTAAAGATGAAAAAAAAAAATGCTCTTTATAGAAGACCGACTAAAAAAACAGGTTGTGGGGCGTACATGAGGGTCAAACTAACAGAATGTAAGAAATGGGTAGTGATTGGTGTTCACTTAGACCACAATCATGCCGTTAGTCCTTCAAAAGCACGACGATGTAGGTCTCATAGGCACATTGATCTTGGAACTAAGAGAAGATTGGAATTGAATTGTGACTTAGGAATACGACTCAACAAGTCTTTTCATAGCCTTGTTGTGGAAGCGGGGGGGCATGAGAACTTGCATTTTGGAGAAAGAGATGTTAGAAATTATGTTGGTGTTTATAAGAGGTTGAAGCTCGCAGAAGGAGATGCAGAAGCAATGCATATTTATTTTACTCGCATGCAACAGAGGAATTCTAACTTCTTTTATTTGATGGATCTCGACAATGAAGGACATTTACGGAACGTATTTTGGGCTGATGCCAGGTCGAGGGCTGCATATGGTTACTTCGGCGATGTAGTCACGTTCGATACTACATACTTGACAAATAGATATGACATGTCATTTGCTCCATTTGTTGGAGTAAACCATCATGGTCAATCTGTATTATTAGGTTGTGGTTTACTTGCAGACGAAACGATCGAGTCATTCATCTGGATGTTTAAAGCGTGGCTAATTGCTATGTCGGGTCACCCTCCAAATGCCATTATTACTGATCAGTGTAAGGCCATGCAAAGAGCAATTGCTGTGGTTTTTCCAAAAGCTCGTCACCGGCTATGTTTGTGGCATATTATGAAAAAAATTTCAGACAAATTGGGAAGATTAAGGGAATATAAAGAAGTTAAAAAGGCAATGAAAAATGTTGTTTATGAGTCACTGAGAATTAGAGATTTTGAAATGGCATGGGAAAGTATGATCAAACAATATAGCCTTGAGCATAATGAATGGCTCACAACATTATATGAAGTTCGACGACAATGGGTTCCTGTGTTTTTAAAAGACACATTTTTTGCGGGAATGTCTACTACACAGCGAAGCGAGAGTATGAATTCCTTTTTTGATGGGTATGTGCATGCAAAGACTTCTTTGAAGGAGTTTGTTGATCAATACGATTCAGCTCTTCGTGACAAGTATGAGAAAGAAGCTCAGGCAGATTTCGAATCATTCTATACCAAACCCGTTTTGAAGACACATTGTTACTTTGAAGTTCAAATTGCTGAAATATATACAAGGGAAATGTTTATGAAATTTCAAGAAGAAGTTTGTGGTATGGTGTGTTGTTCAAAATCAGTTGTCAAGGTTGATGGGTCAATCATAACATTTGCTGTGAAAGAGCGTGTTATTGGTAAGAATGGCAAGATGTTGGGGCCTAAAGTTTATGAAGTTTTGTTTAATACAAGTTTTGTTTGAGCATAAAGGTATTTTATGTAAACACTCATTATGTGTTCTTAACGACCACATGGATGAGATTCCATCTCAGTACATTCTCCTACGATGGAAAAAAGACTTCAAGCGCAAGTATGTTTCAAATCTATGCTCAAAAAATGTGCAAGCTGTTAACCCAGTGCAGCGTTATGATGTTTTATATCCACAAGCACTTCAAATTTTGGATGAAGGGGTAATATCTGAAGCTAGCTACAATATTGTTTTAGAAGGATTACAAGAGTTGTTGAAGAAAGTCCAAAAAACAAATGACAATTGTTATAACAATGGTAATATGTGTGGAGATGTTGAGACAAATGTGATTTCTGATATTGCACAACAAGACTTTACTGGGTATACAAAGATTTGTGATCCTTTGAAAGCAAAGCGACCAGGTCGGCCAAAGAAAAATAGACTTCAATCTTCATCAGAGAGGAACATTAAAAAAATGGAAAAAAAGTAAGTTATAAATTTATGATAGCTTAACTTGCTTTCGTTGTCAATTATATTTTATTTTTTATTGTACTCCTCTCATGTGTGATGTAGCAAAATGATGTCTCGGGACCACCAAAAGTTGGTAAGCCTCATGACACACAATTGATTGCCATAGAAACACAACACTTTGCCGATGAACATTCAACTCAAGAGGGCATAAGGCAAAAGGTTAGAAATTTTGTGTCATCTTATAGTTAACAATTATTTTTAACCAACTTGTTCTAAGCTCCTACCAATTTTTATTAACTTGCTTATGAAATTTTATATGTAATTCAGGAACATTATAGTTTAACAACTGATTTGAGACATAGCAACCAAGGTCATCTCGGATTGGTTGCCCAAATTACACCAAATTTTGGTAACCACTGCAACACACAAGATAATATACACCTGAAGGTAAGAATTATTTGTATCGTTGAAGAAATTTTTTTTTAACTGATCTTTCATTTTATAATATATTGTGATCTGGGTAATAGGGACAAATTGCGCCTACATATTTAAGCCTTGACGTACCAGAACGAATTATTGATATTCAACCAAACATGCAATGGGGCAACCAACAAAGGGTACGCTGTTTTTTTGTCTAAGTTGCAAAGATTTTGTTATTGAAATGTATATTTATACAGTTTATAAGTAGTTTGTTTACTAAATCTTTAAATATGATATAGGATGAATTTTTCACTTTGGATTTGGCAGTTACAAATCAGTGAAATGTTCAAGAGAGGGTTTTTTTCTTAATTCTGATAATGTGTTATTAATGTAATTTAAAATCCTCTTCATAATTGAATGTGATTTGATTAACAGAGACAAATTGTATCTACCCATTCAAACCTTGATGGTCAGTATAATATGGCTAGCATTGTTAATGAACCACCTTCATTCAGAAACTTTATTAGGTAAGACCCTTTTGTTCACTATAATGTACATTATTGTAGTATTTAGTTATATTAAAGTACTGATTTTACAATTTTGAATATGTTTCAGGAAGACGTTTTGAATGTGTTTCAGGAATATGTCTTATTAGCTGATATCAATGTGGAGATCAGCTGAATTAGATAGTTCTTACTGTGACTAATTAGTTTAAAAATTATCAGTCCACAAATTTAATTTTTTGGGGGAGTTAAGATTGTTAAATTTAATTGTAATCTTTTTGAATCTTTTTTATTCACTTGATATACCAACTTAAATTATGTTAGCTTCATGACATATATTGTCAATTGCCAAATACTCGTCTTTATATATTTCTCATATTAATAAGAACATCATACAAGCTTACATAGGTTCAAGTGTTCAACCATTCTATTGCCAAATGCATTTCTTAGGTATGCAACTTATGTTCGTGAGGTCAAATCAGGTGAACCTAATCGAGGTTACGTTTCTTATAACTAATATATGGATGTAGGGACGAGTTTCATCTTTCTCTGAAGAGTAATAGTAGTACCCACGACTGTCGGATCCTTGATCTAATAGTGAACAATGAAGACATCAAAATCATATTTTATCAAATGAACCAAATCCTTTTATCAAAGGAACCAAATCCTCTACGGTTATAACCACATTAAAACTCGTCACGTGTCTCTTTTGACACCCCTTAAACTTAAAAAGAAAAAAAAAATCACCAACTCCTAGGATTCACCACTTATCCTTAGTTTTTAGAAAAAAAAAAAATATATATTTTGATATCAAAATATTTTAAAAAAAGAATTAAATAGGGGCGGGTGAATCTTAATCACAGTTAAGAGGTGGACGGGCACGTAACAACCTTAGGGGCATAACCCGATTTGGTGCTTTGGTAATGTGTGTGGAAAACACGGTAATATGTGTGGAAATACAAGTTAATGTGTTTAGAAAAGGTGAAAGGGTACATATGTAATTATATATTACAATATGGGTAAAGTACTTTGAATGAAAATGGTAGAGTTGTAATTATTAATTGTAGGAGAGATATATTTGGAAAGTGTTGTCACGCAAGTGGTAGATTTGGTAGACTTGTAATTTATTTAACTAAAGAGGGTATGTTTCACTCTTTAAAAGTGAAACTTGATAAAAAGGTAAACAATTCACTCCCTTCACAGGTGGCATTTGAAGAGAGATCCTTGGGATAGCTAACATACCTGTGGGTCCGCTAACGATTTTTTTGTTGGAAAATACGTTGTGCTGTGAATAGTGCCCAATACGTTGTGTCGTTGTGTTGTGCATAGTCCCGAGCTACGTTGTCTGAGCCCGAGCTACGTTGTCTGAGCCTTATCCGAGCTGAGTCCCTTGGGCCATCCGAGCTGAGTTCTTTGTGCCTTCTGAGCTATATCCTTTGTGCCTCCTGAGCTACAATCTCCAGAGCATAACACCAGAGCTCATCCTCAAGTGCATATGCCCAGTGCCCTCACGATAAGTATCTCTATACCATACTGTGCCTTGTGTCTTATACTGTGCTTGTGCCTTGTGCCTTATGTTCATGTGCTTGTGCTTGTGCTCGTGCCTTGTGCCTTATACTGTGCTTGTGCCTTGTGCCTTATACTGTGCTATGTGCCTTATACTGACTTTATCATCGGAGCTTATTTCAGGGTGCACACCCGCCCCCTCATACTCATATACAGGTGGAGTTGTGCTATCATTCCTCTACCAGCTGAGCAGCTACAGACGCGTGGCATGTACGGGATTTTTCCCCTTTCAACTTTCTCTCTCTCTCTCTAAATGACCTCAATTTGATTTCAAGAAAGCTTACTTTCTTATAGGAAAAGTAGAGTACATTCTCAGAAAACTCAATTTGATAATTCTGGCTTACACCTTCCCTTCCATAGGCTCAATGAGCACCCTTTCAAACAAAAGCTAGCAATGCTTGACTACTCTGAAAAGACCAGTACCTTTTACAAGTTATACAACCAGTAACAAAAAAATGATTCTTCTAATAATATAATGAGTACAGAGTGTGGAGAGTATGAAATGCAAAGATTCGGAGGAAAGCCCAGATAATAAGAAGAAGAAAACATGAATAACTCAAATTCTTTGAATCATAATCATAGAAACCCCAAATCCTCGAGTCAAAATGGCCGATACCTGTCCTTTCGAATCAGCCAAGGTCCTAAGCAAACCATACACGAAACACAAACACAAACAGAGCAGACCCTATCCATGTATTCTTGCATTTTGATTGTAGCAGAATAAGATAAGCATCCCACAGTGATTGATGATGGAGGAAGTGGTTTGCTTATCTTCTCTTTCTTCAATCAGTTGGCCCACTTCTGCTACCGTTGTTGATTGCAGGTTCTGTTATTGATCAAATGGCATGAGCAGTGGCCGGAGCTGGTGGCTCGAGCAGCTACGATGGCGGCAATGGCTCCCAAGGCAGCGTCTTGTGGACACTGAAACGGGCGAAAGAGGAGAAGCGGTTTCTTTAAGAAACCCTTTTCTTTGGGTGGGAGGGCACTTATGTCATGCAAAAGTGGGCTGGGTGTAGAAAAGTCAACTTTTTAAAGTGGGCTGTATATAGGGCCCACCAATAAATCACGGGTACATTTAGGTGAAAAACTCTATTGTTAAACACCGTTCAAACATCAGATTTGACTGGGCTGTTTGTCAACTAGACACTTGCTTGAGCGTATGTAAAGACGTCATCAGTAACCTTAGAAAGTAAGAATTCTAAATTGGACATTCTTTTATATATATATATATATACATATATATTTAATATTATTAAAAAAATTAATTAAAATTTATTATTCGCATTTTTTAAAATACAAAATTACTAATTAAAATTTTGTATTCAAGTTTTCCTAATCATGAGAGAAAAACAAACCTAAACTTAATCCATAGTCCAAAACTAATCCCAAACCAAACCCATAAAAACTGTACAGGGTTTTCGGGCTGGTTCAGACATATCCAAGCAAATTTTGTTTTTTGTTTTTTTGGAGACCCGTGGTTCCCCAATCCTTCGGGTCAGGACTAATTCTCGGGGGTGTGACAAGCGCCCGCAACCCGCCACACCGGGGAAGTCTGGAAAATCGTGCAACTGCCACCAAAGGGAGAGTGAGGAATGGAACCCAAGACCTCTCGCAAAGCGAGACGACCCAGAAACCATTGGTCCACCCCTTCGGTGGTTATCTAAGCCACATTTGATCAATGCACATTTGGGTGATGTCCCCATCAACGGGTGGTTCACTGTTTAACGGATCAAATTGATTGACACGCACACAGTGAAATTTTATTTTTTTGGTATTTGAAACAATGTACTATTTTTTTTATGATAGTGATAAAACACCCAATATGGAAAATAGCAATAGTTCCTCGTCGGCGAGGAGGGGACTATTCCTCCTCGCTCTCACAAAGCCGACCCTGTAACTCTTTTTTTAACTCATGTTAGTTTATTTTAACATTTTAATTAAAATTTTTTATTACATTTTCCTAAAAACCAAGGGTAAATGAGTGAATCCTAAGGTTGGATGAATCTTAATCACAGTTAAATAGGGTTAGAAGGGGACACATGGCAAGAAAATGGGAGCCAAGATGGCCCTCCTCGCGTCACCGACCAAGGAGGTGACTATTTTCCTATGGAAAACGGGTCCTGACTCTGGAGTCTGGACCTGGGTACCACCAAAAAAGTTGTGGACCCATAGTTGTCGTAGTTCATCAAACGACAGTGATTTTACTTACTCGGGAACTCTTTTTGGCGGGACCCATTAAACGGATGCGTCATATGTACTCAAAATCCAAAGTGAAATCATAAGGTACTTCGCAACCCACCAAAACCCTGACTAACTCAGTCCCATATCATCAGATTCTGTGATCCAATCGTAATTTCGTACTGGATTGCAGGACTCATGCAAGACCATTTAACTTAAATAGCTCGCGATTTACCCAATAAGACCTTAAATCCAAAAAGTAACTAGAACTATGCAAAACGGACAATTACATCATCTGAGATTTGGGGCCTTCATTTTTTTTGGGGCCTAAAGCGCCCGCTTTGTTGGCCTTATGGACGGGCCGGCCCTGAGTAACCTTTCCTGTATTTTAGATTCATAAGAGCACTTGAATTTGATATCTAAAGGACTTGGAAGTGGTCAAGTAAGAAAGAAACGATAAAACCAAGGATGAAATAGTTATTTCCACAAGAAAGAGGAGTGGTACAATCGAAATTACTGGAAGACATTCAGGCAATTAAGGAAGCAATCTAAAAGGCCAGATCTTCGTCACCAAGAAGGCGAGGGGAGCCGGTTGGCACTCGGGAAACTTCCGAGGAGCAACGTGGCAAAAGTAACAATAAGAGATGCGCCACGTCATAATATTTAATGGAATTTTTGGAAATATCTCTAGAGGGTTATAAATACTCATCAAAGCTCTCCTTAAAAGGAGATTTCTTCGTCTCCAAGAGAGAGAAGCTTTGAAACACAATTGCTACAAGAAGTGAAAACCAGAGTACCCCACAACAAAGAAAAGAGAGGGGAACACCAGAAAAAGAAACAGAAGATAAGAACAGATAAAGGATTAAGAGAAGTACGAAAGCATCTTTATTGGAAGGATTTCTTCGTTGCGAGATTATCGAGAGGTGAGTTTATTTCATTTGGATTCTTTTTTCTTTTCATTTTGATGAATGTTTGTTTTTTTCTTGAATGGTTTGGTAATTTGCTTTTCTTATTTTGATCAAATCATTTCAAAGTCGAAATCACAACCATTTGCAAAAGGGTATCCGAATCTTTTTTTTTTTTTTTTAATTTTGTGTTATCAATTTGGAGGTATTTTCTCTGTTTGGTTTGAATTAGGGTTCAGAGTCTTTCATCTTCTTCTGGTTGATGATTAAACGCAATGGGTCTAGTAGTTCTATAGTAGTCTGGGAAATTCTCAGCAAAATGGTTAAACTGGTTTTGCTGGTGTAGTTCTGTAGCGGAGACTCTCCGGAAGTGGAAAGAGCACAATGATCAACTCGATTCAGGAAAACAGGTCCTTAAAATTCCTGCCAAGGGCTCAAAAAAGGGTTGATGATTAACAGCGTGTGCAGTTTTATCCAGTCCTTAATTAGGTCTTTGAGTTTCTGTTTTGCTTTTTTTTAAAAATTTTTTTTCTTTCTTTTGGTACTTTGTGCGGATGTGAAGAGATTGTGTCACAGTTGCAACATTGAGCACCGTCAGATGTAAGCTGTGCTCTGTTTTTAGAGCCAATTTAAGAGATGGATATTAGTTTTTGGAGCATTAATTAAAGATCTGGCATTCCTTATTTCTACTCTGATGAAATTAAAAACTTGACAATTGTTGAAAATCAAAACAATAAAAAATAAATAAATAAAATCACAACAATACGCACAGATCTACGTTGTTATACGTCCATCCATGAGCCCTAAGATTCACTATTCTCAAAGAAAAAAGAATAAAATTCGTTACAACGATTTTTCCTTGCGTTAGCCTAATTCCTAACTGAGAATAAATATTCTGTACAACCTATGCAGGTCAGATCCATGCTGCCCCGAACCCTGACCCCTTTTAGGTTGACTGCTAAAATTATTGTATGTTATATAATTAAGAGATGCAAATTATAGAATACAAAAATAAATACAGAACACATAACAATGTTAACTTAATAGAAAATAAGAAATAGTGCACTTATTGACTAAGACTTGAATTGAATTTAATGTCCTTAGAGAATATCGTCCCGCATAAGTGGTCACAGTCTACAACAATTTGTCTCCCAAGATATAACAGTCTCGTCTTGGATACTACCACTAGAAACCCGACGACATAGCGAATTAGAGATGTTTAGTACTCTTTATTTAAAATGCAGATTAGAATGCAGATAAGATGGAAAATTAGGAAGTAGAAGATTTGATTTTCGTACTCCAGAAAATGCAGCAGAAGAGCCTTAAATAATAGGCTAAGGAGACTGTTCAGAATGGTCATGTCTTTTGAGTTTCAGTTTTTAAATCAAACAGACATGATTGTTGGATTAATAAACTGCTGGGTTCCGTTTAAATTGAATGTGTTTTGGCCAAGCAAAAAATAAATATAGGGGTCAGGCTTTAAGGCCCACAAGCCAAGCCAAGCCAAGCCAAGCAGCCGGCTGGACTCGGACACAGGCACGAGCCGGGGCGGCGGTGAACGCGTGTGTGTGGTTGGTTCCACCTTGAAGCATGGACTCACTCATTCGCAAAATTTGGATGCCCCAAGGGCCCACCCTTTACTCAAAGGTAATAGGATATAAACCATACTATGGTTTCAATAGTTTTCCGACGTGGGATTATTATACTATACTATTCTTCAACTTACAACACATGTTCAAGTGGCCCACTTTGAGATTAATTTCTCATTCACCACTTCACTGTTTTGGACAAATAATTATACTACGTTAATCTCCTCATGAAGGAGAACACGAATCCACTTGGACCTGCCTCAAAACCTTTGTGGATCTTACTTATATTTTGGGTCAAAGTTTATAAAAACTGTTTTTTTCAAAATACCCAGATTTTTTCCAATAATCCTTCACATGAATGAGAATTCCTGAACAGAATACAGAATATATGCAGACACTAAAAGAGAGTACAAGTGAAAAGTTACTGTATCGGGAAATGTAGCTTTTGGCCTTGAACCTTCCTTAGTGAAGTACTATCGGATTTACTGGCTATCCAGTAAACATGATGTCTTGAACTGTTCAGCCGTAGTGTAAACCAATACAATAGAACTCACACAGTTCATTTTCGTACACCTTTCGTTCTCATGGTTGTGTTCATGTTGGCCTTGAACAACTTCTGGTTTTTTCATAAGTGCTCTTAAAGAATTTTTCCTTTTAAAATTCTTATAGAAGCGGTCCCTCTTCACACTTATATAGGTAATCTCTTATCAAGAGTATCTCATCATACCCCACTTGGATTTCCAAAATATAAGAATCATTAAAAGCTTTGCTTACTTTAGATTCTTTCATTGTTTCATCATAGAAATATGATGAAGAAATTTATTTTTAACAGTGACATTACTGAGTTACATACAATTAGGTCGTCTCTTTGAACCTAGATCTTGGGATCTCTAGTCAGCTAGGTTAGGTTTCCATTATGTCAACTCTTTAGATATAGGCTTTAGTCTCATTCTCCTCGATGATTTACACACTTGCTCTAAAGTCAAACTTTTGGTTAATGGATCCGTTATGTTATTCTTTGACTTTACATAATCAATGGAAATGATTTCATTTGAGAGCAACTGTTTCACGGTATTGTGTCTTCGACGTATATGTCGAGATTTACCGTTATACATACTGTTTTGTGCTATTCTAATCGTAGATTAACTATTGCAATGTATGCAGATAGCTGGCACAGGTTTTGACCAACTTGGAATATCTTCTAAAAAGTGACGAAGCCATTTTGCTTCTTCACTAGCTTTATCTAAAGCTATAAACTCAGATTCCATAGTGGATCTAGCTATATATGTCTGTTTAGAAGATTTCCAAGATACCGTTGCACCTCCAAGTTTAAAGAAATCCGTTAGTGAATTTTGAGTCTTTAGTATCAGATATCCAATTTGCATCACTATACCCATTAAGTACAGCTGGATATCTTGTATAGTGCAATCCATAGTTTTGGGTATATCTCAAATATTTGAGAACCCTAACTATCGCCTTCCAGTGGTCTTCCCTTCGATTGCTTGTATATCTACTTAGTTTGCTAACCGAGTAAGCTATATCAGGTCGCGGTTCATGAGATACATTAAACTACCAATGATTTGAGAATACTCTAACTGAGATATTCCCTTTCTAGTATTCTTAATTAGATGTAAATTTACATATACTGGTGTTTTTGCAATACTTTTATCATCTTTAATAAATCTTTCAAGGATCTTCTCAATGTAATGAGATTGAGATAAGATGAGTCTTTCAGATGTTCTAGTAATTTTAATTCCTAGAATTATATCTGCAACACCTAGATTTTTCATGTCAAATCTTTTATTTAACATCCTTTTGGTAGATTGAATAATTTCAGTACTGCTACCCATGATTAGCATATCATCCACATAGAGACACACAATGAAATATGCTGTTTCAGTGCTTTTCACATAAACACATTTATCGCACTCGTTAATCTTGAAACCATTTGACATCATAACAATGTCAAATTTCTTATGCCATTGTTTAGGAGCTTATTTTAATCCATAAAGAGATTTAACAAGTTTACATACTTTCTTTTCTTGGTTATTTGCTATGAAACTTTCTGGTTGTTCCATATATATCTCTTCATTCAAATCACCATTTAAGAAAGCAGTGTGAGCACGAGATTTCACTCCCTAAAAATCTCACGGGATTAGAGTCCCCACTTATTAATTCAGAAGGGATGTCCCCGGGAAATGTTGGATAAAGACTTGGTCTACGATCAAAGATCGAGGTAAGAGGTTCGGTTAAGTTCAGGGTAGGGGTTAGGAACCCCGACACTTCCACACTTGGTGGTTCCCTACTTACTAGGTTTAAGCCAAAATTAAGTTCAAGATTAATCGAATGTCATTAGTGTTTAAGTTAATATTAACTGGAAGAAAGTAAAACTAACTAGAATCGGGCCCGTGTTGGGCTGCCTACATACTCACATGAGGGGTGAGATCAGACCAAGTGTAGTTCTAGTACTTGAGCCCGTGCTAAGGCGAGGGGGCGTGTGTGTGTGCATCAAGAGGTGGCTAATGGACCTAATCCGGCAGATTAGGGTTTACTTGATCGAGGTTGGTCAATGTGCAAAGGGGTGAGCCCAATAGGCCGAGGAGTAGTCCGGTAGACTAGGGTGAGGCCCGGTAGGCCAAGGGTGAGGCCCGGTAGGCCTAGGGTGAAGCCCGGAGGCAAATGGAGGTGTTAACCGAGGGTTAGAGTTACTAACCGGGGTTAAAAGAGTGTTAACCATGGTTAGAGGTGCTAATTAGGGTTAAAAAGTTCAAGATTGAGATTTTTTGGTATTTTGTATTTTATGAATTTTTTCATATTTTTTGTGGGTTAAATAGTGCTTAATCATAATTAAAAGTTAACCGGTGACCGTTTTAACCATGGTTAAGAGTCATGGTAAGTCAAGAGTTGGCTCAAATGGTATGGCAGGGCCTAGAGTGACCTCCTACCAGGTTTGGGCCCTGCACGAAGCCCGAAATTAAAAAATTACAGAATTGAGGTAATCAGATTACCTGCATTTTTGCAATTTTTTAACCAGAGTTTGTGAGGTTCTAAATATAGTTAGGGACCTCCCCTGGGTGAAATGAAAGCATGAGCAGGTAGCCTGATGACCAGGCTTTCCAATGGGCCAGGTCTCAGGCCCAGAAGATCAAGGGCGTGGACCCAAAGTTGATAAAAACAGAATCTGTAATGTCGGGAGTCTGACTGCCGACACACTGTTACAAGTTTTAACTTGAGTTCGGGGCCATGCTAACACTAGTTAGGCATGACCCCTGGATTTAAAACTTTACAGAAAGCTAGAGGGGATCAAAGGCTTTCGAATGAGCTACTGGTGGGCCTCAGGGCGGGAAGCATGTGGGCCCCACAAGGGCCCGAAGTCAGGTAAAAACAGGCCAAATATGTCGGTAAAGGGAGTGTCGACAGGAGATTTTTAGCTTAAAAAAACTGGGTCGGTAATGTGATTACCGATCACTAGCAGTTTTTGAAAAAAAAAAACTATTTTCCTCCACTATGGCTACATAAGCAAAGGTACAGGGGGTTCCCTCATGGGCTGAGGGATTCCCAGACCCTGCGTGGGGTGGTCAAGTATTATTAGGTGGTGTTGCACCCGTGTATACCTCAAGGGATCCTCCCCGTATCCATGAGAGGGATAGGGGAGGTCTTATCCTGGGTGTGGGGAACTCTAGAACTCAAAATAAAGCAAGAATGAGACCCCTGGAACAGGACCAGGGGTCCCTTACAGTTAGAAGGCAAGAGAGATGGGTGGGGGATGATCCCTACCCTCTGCACAGACTGTTCACCATGGTGGGAGCTGTGGTAGTTGGTGGTGGTCGATTGAGTTGACCTGGGGTGGCTTGTGGTGGCTTGGGTTACTCCCTAGAGGGGGTCTAGGACCCGAGGGATGAAGTTTAAAGCTGGAGGGATGCTGGTAGCAATTTGGTAGAGGTTTGAGATATGAAGTGGGCGTGGGAAATGCATGGGAGAGGTTTGGTATTTATAGAAGAGGAAGGGAGAGACCTCAGGGGCATTAGGGGAACTCAGAGGGGAGTCATGGTGGAGGTCCCAAGTGGTTCAGGTGGCTGCAGTGGAACCTGCACACGCCAATCTGCAAATCCAGGAATGGCGGTAATCGAATAACTGCCATTCCCAAAAGAAGGGATCTTTGGGGTGTCGTAATTCGATTACCGACACCCTGGATTTTGTTTCCATTTCAGGCCAGACCCAAACTCACTTGGGCCAAAAGCATAGTGGGTACCTACTTTGGGCATTTCCCGCCCTCCTCCGGATTGGGGGTTGTGGGTCCCACCCATGTGGTCCTCATGGGTTGTGGTGGGCCCAAGTGTGGGCCCCAAAGTGCTTGGGCTTTAGATTTTGTGGTTTTGGACTTTTAAACGGGCCTTTAGCCCATAAGGTTTGTCTTAGGTTTTGGGCTAGGGTTTAGCTAGGGCTCTCCTAGGGTTTGGTCTAGGGCTAGGTCTAGGGCTTAGCTAGGGCTCTCCTAGGGTTTGGTTTAGGTTTTGGGTATTGAAATGTTAATGGGCTGTGAGCTCAAAAGGGTTTACCTAGGGTTTCAGGGTTTAGGGTATATCTAGGGCTCACCTAGGATTTGCCTAGGGCTAGACCTAGGTTTAACTAGGGTTTGGGACCTACCTAAGTTTTGTCTTGGGTTCTACTAGGGTCACACTAGAGTTTAGCCTAGGGTTTAGGGTGGTTTTAAAGGAAATGGGCTTTGAGCCCAAGGGTTTAGGTCCCAGGTCTTAGGGTTCTAGGGCTTGTCCTGGGATTTGTCCTAGGGGTTTAAGGTTTGGAGAAGGTGTAAAAATTGGGTGCTTACAAGCTGTTTTCACATTCATTTGATGTATCTCTAAGTTGTTAACAACAACAATAGCTATTAACATACGGATGGATGTTATCCTTGTAACCGGTGAATAAGTATCGAAATAATCAATACCTTTCTTTTGCTTGTAGCCCTTTACTACAAGTCTACCTTTGTATTTGTCAATCGTTCCATCAGCTTTCATCTTCTTTTTGAATATCCATTTACATTCTAATGGTTTATTCTCTGGAAGAAGATCCACCAGTTCCCAAGTATGATTTTGCATGATGGACTTGATTTCACTATTTATAGTCTCTTTCCAAGATGACGCTTCTGGAGAAGACATGACTTCTTTAAAGCTTTGAGGCCCATTTTCCAACAAATAAGTTAGAAAATCAGGATCGAAAGATATAGTAGTTTTTACTCTTTTACTACGCATTGGTTCATCTTCATTTTCCTTATCTATAGACTCTTGGTCTACATTTCTTATTGATCACTATTAATAGTATCATGTATCCTTTTTATAGGATTATGTTCTTGTACAACCTTGCAAGGAAATGTAGTTTCAAAGAAAGATGCATTCCTTGATTCTATGATCGTGTTGACATGTATATCAGGAATATCTGACTTGTGTACAAGAAACCGATATGCGCTACAATTGTGAGCATATCCAATGAAGATGCAATCCACTGTCTTTGGTCCTATCTTAACCTTCTTAGGAGCGGAAACTGCTACCTTTGCTACAACCCCACACTTTTAAGTATTTGTAGGAAGATCTTCGACCATTCTACAACTCATAAGGTGTCTTGTCTAACTTCTTATGGGGTAGTCTAACTTCTTGTGGGGTAGTTTGTTAAGAATATAATTAGCAGATAATATTGCTTCCCCCCACAAGTTCTGAGGCAAACCTGAACTGATCAATAATGCATTCATCATTTCCTTTAGAGTTCGGTTTTGCGTTCAGCAATACTGTTCTGTTCAGGTAAGGAGCGGTTGTTTGATGAAATATGTCACGTTCTTTACAGAACTTATCAAATGGTGACACATATTGTCACGACCCAAAATACCCCTTGGGAGTTAAGAGGTATTTTGGCTCGTGATGTGCAATATCCGATACCAAACCATCATGCAATAATACTCAAAGCATAACATAATATAATCATAAGTAGTGCGGAAGCTTAACCCAAAAATTTCTTTTTCTATTTATAATTTGTATTCCAAGTTTGTACAATACAAAATCTCAAAGTAAGAGTAAACAGACTTACTCATCAAAATACAAAAGGTAATGATCTCTCTCTGTCTCAATAATCATCCTGAAAGGGTCAGTGGTCTAAGTCCTTTGCCTCCTCCTAAGGCTCCACATATGGCTCCTCCTCGTCATAATCTTCCTCTATCCAAGGCCCTTGATCACAGATGTCAAAAGGAACCCATGTACCTGCCGACATAACATGTGTGGCTGAGCGTGGAATACTCAACAAGTATAAACTAATAGCTAGCAATAATATAATAATCATAATACCACATACCCGGGCGAACAAGAATACAATCCATAAAATGCATGCTTAAACCTGTCATGGAAAACCGTTAATCAAACTTATGCTTTTCATGGAAAACAAACCATCTCATGTATGCTTGTGAGTTCTTATAAACTTCGTATTTTTATAACCTTCTTGTGAGCATACAAGTCCTTGTGAGTTCTTCACTAGTGGCGCCCTTTGTACCATCCCACTAAACACCCACCCAAAGTAGCTTGGGAATATCAGATGGTTAGTGGTGCTCCCCGAGCCATATCACTATCTTACGAGTTCTTACAAGTTCATCCCTAGTGGCGCCCTTTGTACCATCCCACTAAACATCCACCCAAAGTAGCTTGGGAATATCAGATGGTTAGTGGCACTCCCCGGGTCATCCCACTATTTTATGAGTTCTTGTGAGCTTATTCTTATGAATTTCTTTGGAAAACATTCCTAATGCTTTTGAAATACATGCCTATGCGAAAATATCAGTTCATGTAATTGTACATGCTTATACGTGACAATAGGTGTTATCGTAATCGTGAACAAAATCAATATCATATAGCATTTCTAGAATTCTATAGACATGAATTATTGAAGGAAAACACATATATATATATATATATAGCATTTCATTTACTATTTACCCAAAGAGGAAATGCCCTAAATCATATCCTCATTTTCTTAACTTAGTCCTCATTCATGCATTTCATCAAACATCATCAAACATGTAGTGTGCAACCCTTTCTTAGGTCTTTTAACATATGATTTCATGTTCATATTTCATCAAGCATCATAGGTGTATTTGTTATTAATACCATGCCTATCTATCCTTTTCATCACACAACATCATCACATCCTACTTGGCATCCATTTGCCTTGATCCCCATACATTCACCATACATCCATTTTCTTCCAATTTATCTCATTCTTTTAAGTTACATGCTTAACTTCATGAAATGAACTAGGTTAACTATGAGAGTGTACTAACCTTGAAGACTTGAAGAATATCTTGAGAGGATTGGGATCCAAGCTTCAATGAAGAAGGATCTTAGCTTGAAAGAAGAGATCCAAGCTCCAATGGCCCTCCAACAACTCTTGCTTCAAACCCTAGCTTCTTCCCTCTCTAAAAATCTCCCAAAATATGTGCTTAAGGGTTTATGAAACTCTCCCCCACGAGTTGGGCTTATATAGAAAAGAGGGGTGGTCAAAGACCTATTTACCCTTAATGAAATCTGCAAAACGCAAAAGACCGAGCGATTGGTGCTTATGACCGATCGATCGGTGCTTAACCGAGCGATCGGTGTTTTTGACCGAACTCTTAATCAAAAATCACATCTGGAATTTTTCCTCATACAAAAAAGTTAACCAGTCGATAGATACCGATTGATCGGTTTTGAGCCGATCGATCGGTTGTGGATTGATCGATCCCTAGCGATCGGTGCTCTGCAGGTTTTTGCTGTTTTAGCTATATCTTTCGACTCGTTCGACGGATTTTGACGATTCAACTTGCGTTGGATTCGTCATTCGAAAATGAACATTTCTGACATTTCAGAATCTTTAATTCTTTCTTATTTATTAATTAGGCTACATGCAAGGCCAATTAGCTACGAGAACACTGTTCATTAAGTACGAAAAGTTCTAGGGCTCTACACATATTCACCTCCTTTATCGTTTCTTAACATCTTAATCTTTTGGTTAAGTTGATTTTCAACTTCACTTTTATAAAGTTTGAACATGTCCAAAGCCTCATCTTTGCTACTTAGCAAATAGATATGACAGTACCTTGTACAATCATCAATGAAGATAACGAAATATTTTTTCTCATCTCTTGTTTGCACAAATTTTAAATCACAGATATCATTGTGAATCAACCATAAAGGTTCAGTATTTCTTTCAATTGAGGGACAAGAAGTTCTGGATAATTTGGATTCCACATAAATTTCACATTTATTATTTGAGTCAAATTTAATTTTTGGAATTAGATCTGAATTAGTAAGCCTACGTAAGGAATCAGAATTTACATGTCTTAGTCTAGCATGCCATAAATCAAATGACTCAAGCATATAAACAGAAGAACTTGCTTTATTATTACTATTGCCCGAAGGCATCACAGTCATTACATTCATTTTGAATAATCCTTCACAGAGATAACCTTTGCTAACATACATACCATTTTTAGTCAGAACAAATTTGTCTGACTTAAAAACTAACTTGAAACCATTCTTAATAAGAAGTGCTCTTGAAACAAGGTTTATCTTGATATCTGGTACATGCAGGACATCATTTAAAGTGAGCTCTTTGCCTGAAGTCATCTTTAAAACAACCTTCCCGAATCCTTGAACAGTAGAAGTAGATGAGTTTCCTATGTAGAGTTTTTCTACTTCAGTAACTCTATGATAGTTACTGAATGCACTCCTATCTGAACAGATATGTTGAGTTGCTCCAGTATCTACCCATCATTGTCTGGGATTCAACACCATATTTATTTATAAAACAATAGCTGATAAGTGCATATCAGAAACATCATCGGTGATGTTCTCTACTTCAGTAATGTGAGCCTGAGTTGATCCCTTATTGGATTTTCTTTGGAAGTTTCGGTTTCTACAGCTCTTAGCCACATGCTCCGGCCTGTTACAAATGTAAAAGTTACCCTTGAACCTCTTATGTTTCTTGCCTTTGGGTTTCTGACTTGGACCTACTTCAGAATTGTTCATTTTCTTGGACTTGTGTTCCACTACATTGACATTTGATTCAAGAACTTGTTTTCTAGCATTTCTTTCAGATACTCTATTATCTTCCTCAAATCTGAGTAAGATAATTAAGTCATCTACCCCTATTTCCTTTTGCTTGTGTTTAAGGTAATTTTTGAAGTTCTTCCAAGATGGAGACAACTTCTCAATTACAGTAGCAACTTAGAATGATTCACTTATCATCAATCCTTCTGCATGGATCTCATGAATGATCAATTGGAGGTCTTGAACTTAGCTTATTACAGTTTTTGAATCAACCATCTTGAAATCAAGAAAAATTTTAAACCATGAATTTCTTCATCTCGGCATCCTCAGTCTTGTATTTCTTGTCCAAGGACTCCCATAATTCTTTAGCGGTCTTAATTGGACTATATACATTGTATAATGTATTGTCCAAGTCATTCAAGATATAGTTCTTACACAAGAAATCAGTATGTTTTCATGCTTCAATTGCAGCAACTGTCATCCGGTCTGATTTACCCTCTTTCAGGGTAGGGGCATCCTCTTGCAAGAATCTTGCCAAATTCAAGGTGGTCAAATAGAACAACATTTTTTGCTGTCATCTCTTGAAGTCTGTCCTATTAAATTTTTCAGGTTTTTCACCTTGAGCAATAGGGCCTGCAGTGGGGATAGTTGACACTTGTGCCAGAACTGGGGTAGGAACAATAGTCTTTTCGATAGTCATATGTATGTTTGGATTGTAAAACAATAATATAAAGTAAATTTCCAGGATTTTAACCAATCACAAAAATGAGAATTACTAGTGCAGTAATTTAATTTCACAATTCAAATTTTTATAATGCAGAATTCAAAGTTTCAGAATTCTAAATGATGAATTCAGATTTGCAGAATTTAGAAATACAGATTTCAGAATTGAAATACAGAATTTCAAAATTAGAAATGCAGGATTTCAGACTTCAGAATTGTAGATTTTATATTTCAGAATTCTAAAGTGCAGATTTTTTAATTGCAGTATTGTAAAGTGCAGATTCTATAATACAATTTTTCAGAATTCGAAATACAGAATTTGAAATTACAGATTTCAAATCTCAGAATATGAAATTGCAGATTTTAATTTCAGATTTTTAAAAGTGTAGATTGTAGAGATTCATAATGCAGAAATTAAGTTGCAGATTTTGAACATGCAGAATTTCAAAATTCAGAATTTGAATTGTAGTTTTCAAATTACATATTTCAGAATTTTGAAATTGCAGAAATTCAAATTACAGATTGAAGATTTTGTAAAATGCAGAATCTGTGCAGAATTTTAAAATTACAGATTGCAGAATTTTAAAATTGCAATTAACTAAAATAGTGCAGATTTTTAAACTTGCAGAAAATTCCAGCAGTGCAGATTTTATATTCAATGCAGAAATTAAAATAGAGCAGATTTTCTAAAGTTGCAGAATTTAACCATTCAGAATTCTATACAGCATACAACATTGACAGATTGTAAAATCTGTACAGAGTTAAAAAAAATCCAGAAGATTAAAGTGCAGAATCCAACAATTCAAAATTATGAACAAAATTTAAATTGCACACTATTAAAGTACTATGCAGGTTTTAAATTGAACACTGTAGATTAATTTCAGCATATTATAATTTAAAAAATTAAAGATAACATACAACACAAAATATTGTCTTAAGATTGTTGGATCGACTACTAAAATTACTGTATGTTATATAATTAAGAGACGCAAATTACAGAATACAAAAACAAATACAAAACACAGAACAATGTTAATAGAATAGAAAATAAGAGATAGTGCACTTTACTGACTGAGACTTGAATTAGATTCAATGTCCTTAAGACAATATTGCCTCGCACAGGTGGTCACGGCCTACAACAACTTATCTCCCAAGATACAACAGTCTTGTCCTAGGTACTACCATTAGAAACCCGATGACACAGCGAACCAGAGATGTTTAGTACTCTCTCTGAAATGCAGACTAAAATGCAGAAGAAGATGAAAAATTAGGGAGTAGAAGATCTGATTTTCGTACTCCAGAAAATGCTGCAGAAAAGCCTTAAATAATAGGCTAAGGAGACTATCCAGAATGGTCATGTCTTTTGGGTTTCAGTTTTTAAATCCAACAGACATGACTAGTGGATTAATAAACTGCTGGGTTCCGTTTAAGTTGAATGGGCTTTGGCCTAGCAAAAAATAAATATAGGGGCCAGGCTTTAAGGCCCACAAGCCAAGCCAAGCCAAGCAGCTGGCCGGCCGGACTCGGACATGGGCACGGGCCAGGGCAGGGTGCGCGCGTGTGTGTGGTTGGTTCCACCTTGGACCATGGGCTCACTCCTTTGCAAAATTTGGGTGCCCCAAGGGCCCACCCTTTACTCCAATGTAATAGGATATAAACCATACTATGGTTTCAATAGTTTTCCGATGTGGGATTATTATACTATACTATTCTTCAACTTACAACACATGTTCAAGTGGCCCACTTTGAGATTAATTTCTTATTCACCACTTCATTGTTTTGGACAAGTAATTATACCACATTAATCTCCTCATGAAGGAGAACACAGATCCACTTGGATCCGTCTCAAAACCCTTGTGGGTCCCACTTATATTTTGGGTCAAAGTTTATAAAAACAATTTTTTCCAAAATACCCAAATATTTCCAAAACAGATTTTTCCTAACAATCCACCACATGAATGAGAATTCCTGAACAGAATACAGAATATATGCAGACACTAAAAGAGAGTACAAGTGAAAAGTTACTGTATCGGGAAAGGTAGTTTTTGGCCTTGAACCTTCCTTAGTGAAGTAATATCGGATTTACTGGCTATCCAATGAACATGATATCTTGAACTGTTCAGCCATAGTGCAAACTAAGACAATAGAGCTCACACAGTTCCTTTTCGAACACATTTGGTTCTCATGGTTGTATTTATTTGGCCTTGAACAACTCCTGGTTTTTTCATAAGTGAAATTCTTATAGAAGCGACCCCTCTTCACACTTATATAGGTGATCTCTTATCAAGAGTATCTCATTATACCCCACTTGGATTTTAAAGATATAAGAATCATTAAAAGCTTTGCTTACCCTAGATTCTTTCACTGTTTCATCATAGAAATGAGATGAAGAAATTTATTCTTTACAGTGACATTACTGAGTTACACATAATTAGGTTGTCCCTTTGAACATAGATCTTGGGATCTCCAGTCAGTTAGGTTGGGTTTTCATTATGTCGACTCTTTAGATATAGGCTTTAGTCCCATTCCCGTTGATGATTTATACAGTTACTCTAAAGTCAAACCTTTGGTTAACGGATCCGTTATGTTATTATTTGACTTTACATAATCAATAAAATGATTCCATTTGAGAGCAACTATTTCACGGTATTGTGTCTTCGACGTATATGTCGAGATTTACTGTTATAGATACTGTTTTGTGTCATTCCAATCGCAGATTGACTATCGCAATGTATGCAGATAGCTAGTACAGGTTTTGACCAACTTGGAATATCTTCTAAAAAGTGACGAAACCATTCTGCTTCTTTACCAGCTTTATTTAAAGTTATAAACTCAGATTCTATAGTGGATCTAGCTATACATGTTATTTTAGAAGATTTCCAAGATACCGATGCACCTCCAAGTTTAAAGACAAATCCATTAGTAGATTTTGAGTCATTAGTATCAGATATCCAATTTGCATCACTATACCCTTCAAGTACAGCTGGATATCTTGTATAATGCAATCCATAGTTTTGGGTATATCTCAAATATTTGAGAACCCTAACTATCGCCTTCCAGTAGTCTTCCCCTGGATTGCTTGTATATCTACTTAGTTTGTTGACTGAGTAAGTTATATCAGGTCGCAGTTCATGACATACATTAAACTACCAATGATTCGAGAATACTCTAACTGAGATATTCCCTATCCAAGCAGCCAGCCAGCCGAGCGGCGCGTGCGGGTGTGTGGTTGGTTCCACCTTGGAGCATGGGCTCGCTCCTTCGCAAAATTTGGGTGCCCCAAGGACCCACCATTTACTCTAAGGTAATAGTATATAAACCATGCTATAGTTTCAATAGTTTTCCGATGTGGGACTATTATACTATACCATTCTTCAACTTACAACACATGTTCAAGTGGCCCACTTTGAGATTAATTTCTCATTTACCACTTCACTATTTTGGACAAGTAATTATACCACGTTAATCTCCTCATGGAGGAGAACACAGATCCACTTGGACCCGCCTCAAAACTCTTGTGGGTCCCACTTATATTTTGGATCAAAGTTTATAAAAACTATTTTTTTCAAAATACCCAGATTTTTCCAAAACAGATTTTTCCCAACAAGCTCACCTCCCATCGGGGTGTGTCAATAGTACTTCCCCAAGTGTAACATAGGAGACGAACAATCAAAAGTCCCAATAGGAAATTAAGCATAAATAAGCAGTCCTCCAGCCTGACCAAACTTCATACCTAACTAGTTGAAACCAAGACAAAATCCTCCCAAAACACCTCTTTGGATTGACTTTGGTATTCTTAAAGATACAGGGGAGGATGTCTAGCAACTACATTGAATATTGAATAAAGTTTGGCTTATGCTATTTTCTCCCCATTGGGTTCATATATGACCTTCTTGGTTTAGGTTATGTTTGGAATATTTCAAAATGTGAAAGAAAAAAGAAATCGGAAAAGCATTTTGGCTAATGTCAATGGATTGGCCTCAGATTCTCCCTGGCTGATGCCAGAAAAGTGGTTTCGGGATACTACAATGTGTGCGATACTTGGTTGGAGAAGTCATTTCATTGTCCCCTATTTTGACTTCACACATATTCCCCTATTTTGACTTCACACATATTGTGACATGTGACAATAAAATGATGAGAAAAAGGGAAAGATATATCAAGTAGAGAGAAGTCAAAATCATCGGGAGAAAATGAAATAACTTCTCCCTTTTTATGCCAAGTCGGAGACCACTTTTTTGGCATATGCCAGAGAGAATCTGAGGCCTAATGGACTTGATTCTGGTCAGGTCAAGGAATGATGCCAATGAGAAAGAAGGTTACTTGTGAACCCTTCAAATAAGCGCGTAGATGTTTGGTCATGAGTTTCATAGAGATTACTTCTTTAATACAATCTCCATTGTTTCGACAAGAAGATAAGAACTTTATGATGGAGCTGAAAGTGACCCGACACAAAATCCATGTTGCCGAGAGTGTAGCTAGCACTCTCACCTTCAACGAAAGCCGGAAACAACACCAAGGGCAACAAACTAGATTGGAGTAAGTGAAGGGGCAAAGTGGAGAGTGTTGTTGAATAAGCATATTAAATTAAAAGGGCATTACAGTCAAAGAGAAGTAAAAAGGATAGGATAAGGGAGAACAACAGGGAAGAGACATGGGATAGAGACAGAGACACTGAGGTGTTGGCGTGGTGTGATTCGATGCCCTTTTCATAACCAGACACCAGAGAGACCGTCCACGTTTTAAGCAAATGGATTAGGGGACACGGATTGAAAACCGCGAAGTTACGCGGAGACCCAAAATTCAGTGTGCTGTTTGACTGTTTGACCATATATCTCTTCTAGCTCCGCAACAGCTGTGGGTGTTACGTAGTGCTTCTGTGCTAGAATAGTTTCATGTAATTGTCGGAGAGTAATGCTAGCTCTAAAATCACTTTCTTCTGGAAAAATATACGTGTTTTGAATTAGATAGAATCATACCCAATTGCGATTGAAACATGTGTCCAACTATAATTTTTTATTTATTAACTATGGTTAAGATTCACCAACCCGGTTCAACAATTAAACTTTAATTTTTAAAAACAAATATTAATAAAAATATTAACCCTTAGGGATAAATTTTTAATTAGAGATTTTTTTTTTCTAAAAACTAAGGTTAGATTGTTGAATTCTAAGGGTTGATATATCTTAACCACAATTAATATAGGTTAAAAGAGGCACGTGTTGATTTGTAAGTGAGATTGAACTCTCCTAGAGTTCAATGCAATTGGCTGCTACGTCTATTTTCTAATTGTCCACCTCTTATAGATTTTCTTATTTTAAAATAGAAAGACAAAACAAAATTGATGGTTCTAATAAAAAAAGTGTCATACTATTTTGTTTTCATGGATAAAATATAAAATGGGGGAGAGTGGATAACTAGATAGTCAGCATAACATTGTTCTATATGTTTTATCCATGAAGACAGTGGAGGAGAATACAAAATCTTTTTCGAATTTTTAGGAATGTGGAGATAACTCACTCTTGAAAAAAGACAAACCGACAGCAGATTTCCTTGCTTCCTTTTTAAAAAAAACTTAAACTCAGATGTTATTTTGTCCACAGACGAATTACCCGAGCCTCTTCTTGCCATTATAAGGGAAGATGCTTCATGATGCAAATATTGTAGGATTTGTTCTCTATTGGTTTTAATTAATCTGGTTAGGGTCCACCTAACCCCAAGCTTACCGTCAAAAAAAAAAAACAAAGTAAAGCCTAACATACCCATTTCGAATATGTTTGGTTTTGAGATTTGGCCTGGCCGGTTCTCAACTACTCTTGCTCTTCAAAGTTTGAGCTCCTTTCGCATTCTTATTCAGATCAGGCATGTCGAAACTTCTAGTGTACCAAATGCCCACCAAATCATTTTCCCCACGACCCAAATCAAAAGATGATCATACAGTGCAGGAAAACGACATATATATATATATATATATATATATATATATATATATATATATATATATATTTCCCAGAGATTGTTACTGTATGCGCTCGATGACACATGCTATCTACATACTACCATCCGATCTAAAATCCAATGGTTTCAAGATACTTAGTCTGACATACGGGTCCCACTAGGTGCCTTGGTGTCATTAGATTCTCGATCAGGATGATAATGCGCACTGAGCGCATTGAATCACAACCTTTTTGTTTTGAGTTTTTTTTTCCAGATTGCCCCTCTTGTATGGGGTTCTTTACTAAATACCCACGTTTTGAAAATCCTTCTCTAAATGCCCCCACACACATGTGCATCTATTCGAGCATGCGAACTTTTCTCATTTTATCCAAATCATTTGAAGAAAAGACTTTGGGTATCCCTACCCCATTTCCGCCGAGTTCTTCGTTCTCACTCCATTTCTGATGAGAGAACTTCGTTCTTACCCCATTTCCGGAGAGAGATCTTCGTTCCAAGAGCGTTTTTTCTATGTTCTTTTCGTGAAAGAACGTCATTAACCAAAGAACAACCCTCATTTTCGGGTTTCTTGTGTTTTGAAAAAAATGAATTCAAAAAAATCATTGCATATATGATTAATCAATGAAAAAATGTTTATAATAATTGCATTTATGATTCAAAACCTTAAATTTCATGTTATATATGTATTTACATGTGTTTTTTTTTTCGTTTTCTATGACTTACAATCGTGTTTCCAAAGTTGAAGACGACTGTATTGATCTGGTCGATACATTTTGTATTAGGTCGTTACATGAAATGCACTAGGTCGATACATGTATTAATCTAGTGCATTTTGTATTAATTCGCTATAATTGATACATGAAATGCACTAGGTCGTTACAGTCGAAATATAAAATGTACTAGGTCGATACATGAAATGCATTAGATCGATACATGTATCAATATAGTGTATTTTGTATTAGGTCACTACAGTCGATACATGAAATGCACTAGGTATACATGTATCTATCTAGTGCATTTTTGTATTAGTTGATACATGAAATGCACTAAGTCAATATATGTATCAATCTGGTACAATCGATACATGAAATGTACTAGGTTGATACATGTATCAACCTAATGCATTTTTGTATTAGATCGCTACATAAAATATAGTAGGTCGATACATTGTATCGACCATGCACGCAAATAACTTTGAAAAAACTTAGATTTTTGTGCTTTTTTCATATTTGTTCTTATTTCAAAACCAATGTAGAATGTAACGAAGGGATGGTTGGAAGATGAAGGGAGTAGGGGAGTTTCTTTTATCTCATCCACATACGTAAATCTCTCTTTTTATTCTTTTTCTTTCGAAACCAATAAAAGGATTTTTAAGACTTTTTATAAATGCTAAAATTAAGAAAAACAGCATTCCCCGGTAGTGAAAGGTGCAATCTCGAAACACAAACACCCTTTTGTTTTTTAAGGTAAAAACGGCGTATTGTTAAATACGGTTCAAACATCGGATTTGACTGGGCCCACTGTTTGTCAAGTAGACCCTTGCTTTTTTTTTTTTGGATGAACAAACTAGACCCTTGCTTGAGCGTATGTAAAGACGTCATCAGTAACCGTTCCTGCATTTTAGATTCATAAAGAGCACTTGAATTTGATATCTAAAAGACTTGGGAAATGGTAAAGTAAGAAAAAAACGACAAAACGAAGGATGAAATAGTTATTTCCGCAAGATAGAGTAGTGGCACAATCGAAATTACTGGAAGACATTCAGGCAATTAAGGAAGTCTAAAAGGTCAAATCTTGGTCGCCAAGAAAGCGAGGGTAGCCAAGTTGGCACTCGGGAAACTTCCGAGGAGCAACGTGGCAAAAGTAACAATAAGAGATGCACCACGTCATAACATTTAATGGAGTTTTTGGAAATATCTCGAGAGGGTTATGACATATAAATACTCACCAAAGCTTTCCTTAAAAGGAGAATACTTCGTCTCCAAGAGAGAAGCTTTGAAACACAATTGCTACAAGAAGTGAAAACCAGAGTACCCCACAACAAAGAAAAGAGAGGGGAACACCAGAAAAAGAAACAGAAGATAAGAACAGAAAAAGGATTTAAGAGAAGTACAAAAGCATCTTTATCGGAAGGATTTCTTCGTTGCGCATGTCGTCGGAGATTATCGAGAGGTCAGTTTATTTCATTTGGATTCTTTCTTCTTTTCATTTTGATGAATGCTTGTTTTTTTCTTGAATGGTTTGGTAATTTGCTTTTCTTATTTTGATCAAATCATTTCAAAGTCGAAATCACAGCCATTTGCAAAAGGGTATCCGAATCTCTTTTTTTTTAAAAAAAAATTTTGTGTGTCAGGTATTTTCTCTGTTTGGTTTGAATTAGGGTTCAGAGTCTTTCATCTTCTTCTGGTTGATGATTAAACGCAATGGGTCTAGTAGTTCTATAGTAGTCTGGGAAATTTTCTGCGAAATGGTTAAACTGGTTTTGCTTGTGGATGGCTCTAACCCGGTTTTCTGAACTTTTAAATTCTTTCAGGAAGAGAAAACCGCGAAGGAAACACAATGAGTGTAGTTCTGTAGCGGAGACTCTCCGGAAGTGGAAAGAGCACAATGATCAACTCGATTCAGGAAAACAGGTCCTTAAAATTCCTGCCAAGGGCTCAAAAAAGGGGTGTATGAAAGGTAAAGGAGGACCTGATAACTCAAACTGTAACTACAGAGGTGTAAGGCAGAGAACATGGGGCAAGTGGGTTGCAGAGATTCGCGAACCAAAGAGAGGTAGTCGACTCTGGCTCGGTACTTTCCCTACCGCCATTGAAGCTGCTCTTGCTTATGATGAAGCTGCAAGGATTATGTATGGCCCTTGTGCCCGGCTCAACCTCCCTCAATGTTCTACATCTAATGATTCGTCTTTGGTTACGACCCCACCTAATTCCTACTACACAGCAACATCAAACCATTCCGAGGTATCTGCAGCTGCGAATTCAAAGGTGAAGCTTGTCGAACATGATAATGGAGAAGTAGGAGCTACTGTGGCTGAGTCAAAGAATGAGTGTGTGGATGTTATGGAGTCTGATCGCTTAAGTGAACAGCAGCACCGGTTGCCGAGTTTCTCCAAGGAAGAAATGTTTGATATGGAGGAGCTTTTGCGGACTATGGACACTGACCCTTTTTGGAGGGCTGAAATGAAACAAGAGTGGAAATATGATTCCAATCAATTAGGGGTTTCTGGCGAAGAACAGTTGCAATGTGGGAAGCCATCAGATCTATCATACCAATTGCAGAACCCAGATGCAAAGCTGCTCGGGAGCTTGAATCATATGGAACCTGATTTGGACTACACTTACAATTTCTTGAAGCCAGTCAAGCAGGAGGGGAATTACAGTATTGGGTTAGACGAGCAAGGATTGCTTGAATTTGGATTCCCAGGGCTTTAAGGCATCTAAAGGAGGAAGAAGAGTACAATTGAAGAAAAGTGAAACAACTTAAGAGGACTGCAATATAGGAGCTATCAAGAATCCCATTTCTTCCTCTTTTGGTGTTCGACCGAGTACTCTTGGGGTGTTGGATTCGTATATAATATTTTTTTTTTTGAATCGCTTCTTGTTTGGGTTGGAGCTAACCCGGTCTCAGTTGGTTCTCTATAGGTTTTTAGATTGGAGGACTTGGCTAAGATAATAGAGGCAGTTTTGGAGCGAGATTAATATTTCAAATTCTTTCTTTGTATATACGAAAGAGCAATAAGAATGATAGGGATTACGTGTGGGTGTAAAATTCATAGATGTGATGGTATAATAAAAGTTCATTTGAATGCGTTTAGTGTGTATAATTTGTTAGTCGACTTTATTGTTTTTTTAATGGTAGTCGTTATTGTAATTCAAAAGGATGACTTATGCCACCTAGTGGCAGAATCCATGGCTGCCAAGTGTGATCTACCACTGGCATGGCATGGCATGCGACCTACAAATTACAAAATTATGGTTCCCTGGTGACTCATCCACAGTGGTTACGCTGTCCGATCAGCATGTTGTCTCCCAGGGATTTCCGGAAGGTTCGAGTTAAGACAATTGTCAAAATGGAAGCAGATTAAGTATGCCTCAAAGTTGGACCACAGACCGCTCCAATTTTTTATCTTTATATTTGCTTCGGATATCGTTACCTACGTTAGTCGCTTATCTCCTAGATCGTGAACTTAACTTAGTCGATTGTTCAGCTGCAACAACATATACAATGTTTCAATAGTGTTGGGGGTTTCTAATTGTACTTGGGTTCAGATTACGTAAGCCTCAAAGGTGGACCATAGACCCATCCTGACGAGTGTTGGGGGTTTCCTTAATTGTACTTGGGAGTCTATTTCTGACCAAGCGTATTAAGAGTATATATGATAATATTTTGTCTTAAGGTTTTTTATTCGGAGAAACTATCTAAGGTCTTTTTTTATCCGGAGAAGCTGAGAGTGATCTTTGTAACCCTTTTGCATTTCTCATTGTAAAAACACTCCAATCGTCATCACCTCACCTGTGGATGTAAGCTTTGGGTAAACCACGTAACTGCTCATGTCATGTGTGATTACATTTTTTTTTTTTTTTTCTCTTTGTCGTTTTGGTTGCCATCTATTTGTTTCCAATTAATCCTAGGGTATATTCCACCACAGATCCATCCTTGTAAACCTTGAACAGCCCTTACCATCAAATGGGCTTTCTAGGGACCCCCATTGACCGATCCACGCATGAATCACTAAGGATCCGGTAAGTCCAACATTAATTCCATTAATTCCTTTAGACGTTGTAAACCTTGAACAGCCCTTACCATCAAATGGGCTTTCTAGGGACCCCCATTGACCGATCCACGCATGAATCACTAAGGATCTGATAAGTCCAACATTAATTCCTTCAGACGTATCAATTGGGCAAATACATCCATAGTGACTAGGATGAATATCTCAAATCTGAAAACTGACTAGGATGGATATCTCAAATCTGAAAACTGCCGGTTCACCCTATCAATCCTCCAAGACCCAAATAACTCGATTTTCGCCCGTGAACTATTTGTGTCAATGCATTAGTTCGATCCAAAACTTGAGGGGAGGGGGGAGAGGGAGGGGGGGTAGGCTAAAAATGATTCATAAGTGGTTGCTAATGGAGTCGAAGTTATCAAATTCTGAGCTTTCTAAACGAATTAGAGCCAATCCGAATTACTCTTGTTTCCTAGATACGTAGCTACTTAAGACATCATCTCACCGCCTTATGTGGAAATCGTTGATGTTACACAACATATAGCTAAACTAACAGAACCAATGGATTTGTGTATTGGATTACAAATCGAGAGGAATAGGAGATGTAGTCTAAAAAGGCCAAATAACTCTCATCATGTCCAATACAAGTATACAACTCCACCCAAACAAATGAAATATACTTTCTACATTTCCACCCCATTTCAGTTGCCCAAGAGTCAACTACATCTAAATGCTTCTAATGCTGCTCATTGTACATCAACTGAAGGTGCAAGAAGTTCATCACTCTGAAGATGTAAGACTGGCATTTCTTAGAGGGATCCACAAGAGCTATCATAATTACCTAGGACAGACGTATCCTGAAAAAATATCGCAGATTGACAAGATTATTCTTAGTTATGGTCAGATTTCGGCTATTCCTAACTGCATCATATCCTCAGTTGTGATCATCCGTATATATATTCCAGATACAACATGACAAGATGTGACTCAAGTTAATTTTTTACAGAGGGTTTGGAGATTCCATGGTGGGTAGATATTGGTTCCAGTATCAATTGAGTTTTTTTAGAAAATAGAGGTGGCCTGGTAATCACAATGTTTACTTGGACTACCAGTTAAGAAGATACCAGTAAAGAACTAGCACGCCTCACAAGAGGTATGAACTACATAGATCATCCGAGTGGATCTGAACTAGTTCCACACCAGCAACACAAAACCAACAACCTAGTTAAATACTCACATTCTCACCCCAATATGCAAAACCAAGAATAACCCAGAAACAAAAATATAGCAGAAAAATGTTGAGGAAAAAAAATGAACAAAGAAAATCAAGCCAGATGGGAAAAATCAAGAACAACACAACTAAATAACTGACTAACATACAATTTACAAATTCCAAAGAGACAAAAAGGGCACATAACCCAGATATGCAAAAACAATAACAGAATCAGAACCGCAGAAACAAAGAAGAGGCAAAAAGAAATCTTCTCTATTTGAGCTCATCAACCACAATTAGATAAATACCAGGCGACATTATCGTGTACCCAACTCCCTGCAACCTTCTTCGAAGTTTCAAGAACTCGAGCTTGTCAGCGTTGAATTAGGAATTCCGACCTTAACATCGATCCAGGAGTTCGGATAGAGACTGAAGAACTACAGGGTCTGCATTGAATAGCTTCACTTTACTGATTCTTGCTGGACTTCAACAGCTCCACAACGGTGGGGGAGGGTTTGTTAAGCAGATACAAAAGACAGAAAGATCAGAGAGGGAAAAAAAAATCTCAACAGGCGAGCATACAATGCGTCCATCAAACCCCATGAAAAAGGTTTCAAAAAACACCAAATACAGGCCGGACCTGTATCTTAGGGTACTTTTTTTGGAATAGTTTTTTGTTAATGCTCTAATGCTTTTTAGAGTATTTTTCTTTTGAGAAGCATTTTTTAAGTTATAAACATTTCTAAAAAAGGCAATCAAACACAATTTAAGATTTGTATTGCCCGACTCAAATATTTGGGATAACGCACTAATGACGATGACAGCGATGATGATGATCATGAAAAGTTCTTTGTTATTTTGAAGTAAGCAAAGAGACTATGGAACCAGAAAAAAAAACTGTGATACAGAGTTTACGGCTAGATCACCTAAGGGTGCAGTTCGTCCATATCCCAAATAAGAATCCGAGGGGATACAGATCCAGACGAAAACTATGATACACAGTTCACAGCTAGATCACCAAATTGTGCCAGTTCGTCCATGATCCAGATAGAATTCTGAGGACTATGAGACCATTCTTTTAAACCAGTGACCTGGATTTTACAGTTCTAGCCAATCATTTCAGGGCCCTTGGGGGTTCAATAAGCAAGCCCAACCCCAATTGATATACATAAGAAGGTTGAAAACCCAGTTTTTTGCAACCAGAGCTCCAGACGAAATATACTGGGAAATAAATTTTGGTGGACAGTAAACCCTAAACCCAATTGTTCAATTCCTTTTGTCCAGCGTAGCACCAAATTTTGGGTGTTAAATAAGAGTCAGAGGAGCTTCCCAATCTATCTTGATTCAAAGAATTCTAGTGAGAAAAAGAACTCGGGGCATCCATCTCTTGTATAGGTTCTCTCAGTGTGTTGTCCTCCTAACCAAGAATGGACAAACATGAAGTTGAAATTTCGGTGACTTATTCCCTTCTTTGTAACAGTAGGAAGAAACCTCTGTGAGCTCTAGAACGCGAGTGTCCATAGGAAGGCTTTCCACTGCAGTCATCCATCTACTGCAAGATTTTGATCTCCACAAGTGTAGTGTTGTATGAATCTCAGCTATTCTAATCGGCTTCTTAAATGACTTTCCTGGCAGACAATCTCCTATCAGACTTTTATGGAATCTTCACTCCGAGAGACTAAAATAAAGAGCAACTCACTCCACGTGCTACTGAAAAACTACAGAACCCTAATGGTTCAGAATAGTGTCCCATCACACGGCTCTCAAATCCGCCTGACAAAGTTAAAGATTTTGATCCCCGTACTTTGAGATGTTACTCCCTGTTGATCAAGCAGCGATGCTGCTTCTGATAAGTTTAGCTTTAGGCTGCTATTGTTCAGTTCGGATAAGCTAAGGCCTTGATTCTTCTTTTCATCATTCTCTTAAATGATTAGTTTTGCAAGGTTGCCTCCGAGTTCTCTTTTCTTCTCACCTTGAAATTTTTAGTCTCCAAAACCCAAATTCTGTTCATTTTTCCTGGAAATTTATCTGAATCCTGAGCACAATTGAAAGATCATCTTTTATTTCCTATATCTTTCCAACACACAACAACCAAACTGAATGCCTCGTCAGAGCACAACATTCCTACCCCAACGAGGATACCAATAAAATAAGTATATCGGTACAATATTCATGTAAGATACAAAAATCTCTGATATTATCAAATAAACACTCCAAGGACCCTCCGATGCTCCCAAGGCCAATGTCATAATATTTTAGAGTCTCCTTCCTCAATCAACAGAGCAAAAAAAACAAGAATGGAAGACATTTAGCTCTATCAGAGAACTTATATCTAATCTGAAATGAAAATTGTGATGTTGGTCTGAAAAATTTCGTAAGCGAGACCCATGAAATGGATGTTGTACTAATGCCCACAGAACATGGGCTCAAAGCCAATATTTAAGAAGGGTAAAGGACAAATTCGATGAAGAACTGGATTCAGTAGAGTGGGATGAATGTACTTGAAACCTAAGGGGGTCTTTGGCATCGTTTCTAGTAATTCATTGATTCCAAAAACAGATCAATCTGAATTTTTTAAAACAATTCTGTGCTGGTATTGTCGGCCAGAATCATTCTTAGATAAACAAAAAAGAACACGTTCGTGTTTGGATGAGAAAGAAAATAGATCACTGTTCATCTAGTACTACTTCCGTAATGATACAATCTCAGTTTGCATCCCCTCTCTAAAACCAAAAAAGGCTTCCCTCAACTGTCCCACACCCTGCAGTTGTGCCGAGTCCCCATAGGTGGACAGGTTCAAGTCTGTTAATGGTGCAGCTGTTGGATGATATGCCTGTGTAAAAAGAAAAAAAAACTGTATTTACAACAATCTGTTCAATGAAACAAAACCCAGTCGGAGCACATAGAAAGACATAGCAAAATAATTTTTTTTTAAAGGGCGATTAGAGAATACAAAGGAATATCAAAATCAAGAGATTTTAAGTAGAAGCTTGTTTTTTAATTTAATTTCTACCAAAAGATCCTAGATCTGTTGAAGGATGAAGGGCTGATATGAAGAACAGTAAAAAAAATCATTATCGCTCCATCTCCTACTAACCTTTATGTTGGTTACCTACTTGAACCCTGTTGCCCATCAACGTGAAGATGATGAGAAGGAGGAGGTGTGATTTGAGGTACCCAAAGTCCCAAACCCCCAAATCTTCTGAAGAGAAAGAACTCAGATTGCTTTTGGAAATTGGTATCCAGATGCAAAGAGCTTAACATCAGTAAGGAGGAACCTATTGTGCTTCTGGGTGTGCTCGTTGGGCGTGTGAATAGGAAGGTCGTATTCTTTGCAAATAATCGCTTGTTGGGAGGAAGAGAGATGAAGAAGAGAGTGGAGGCTGAGAGGTACCTGTTTCATCGCCGGTGAGATCTCAGAGAATGTTTTCGCTGTCAAGAATGGGAGGAAGGGATGAGGAAGAATGACTGAGGAGAAAAGGGGATGAGGAAGAACGAATGTTGGGATTTTTTTAAATTATAAAAGAGCGTCGACCCCAACGATTTCTAGAGAACACGCTCTTTGAGAGCTTATTTTTATCGTTCCCAAAAACTTTGGCTGGGAACACGTGATTCCGATAAATCATTCCGATTCGAAACGCTACCAAACACGTCTAGAGGGATTTGGTTCCCAAGATACAGAAAAAAGTTCTCTAGGAACAATGCCAAACACCCCCTAAGATGCAAAGGATCACATCCCATTTTACAATGAGGGGAGCAATTCATTTTTGAAAAGAGTTTCCTTTGAGTTGTTATAAAGTTGTTGTAGGAAAAGTCATGTTGTTAAGTTAGTATTTCAGAAAGCCATATGTTTTGATTTTCAATGTTGGAGTAGAAATCAGCTTAGAATTCAAAAGGTTAACCACATAAAATCAAATAGGGAGTTTTGGAGTTGATTAAAGTCAATTCTGGGAGAATTCTCATCCATTTGAGTCAAAGATTGAACTCAAATTTGTTTACAAGAATTTTCAATTTGGTTTCGTATTAATTTTATAATGTCTACAAAAATTATTCGGGTTCTATGCTTTTTGTGAATCTTATTCTTATTTGCATGTAAGCGTCACATGAACAACACAGAAAGATTGGGAGCAGTGCCGTAACGGTGTGAAGTACTTAGGAGTTTGAGTCCAAGGATGGCAGAAGGTGTTGGCTTGCCAAGGCCAAACTAGGTACAATGACCACCAATATTCCTAAGCTGGTGCTAAAGGATCCCTTGGAGGCTTAATTTTAAGCAAGTTTAGACTGAGTTTATGTTCAGCTTGGACCTTCTCCCTGAGCCTGTTGAACATATTTTAAGACACAAGATTAACTAATTGGGCATATTTTTTCTGATACAGAACGGTTATCAGTTAATCACACATTTATACTAAGACACCTCGATAAATAAAGTAAGCAATGACTTGAATAAATTGTGAGATCAGACCAGCTATTCTACCTACTGTCAGGATAAACTAAGTAGGGTGAGAAGAAGAAGAGTCCATGAGTTGCCAGTGGTGTACAACTTTGAATTCTTCTTCTCTAGATTTAACTTAAGGGTGGTTCATTCTTTTGCGGAGACTAATAAAATCCGGCACTTTGCAAGTTTTGTCAATGGACAATATACATTTTCTTTTGAGAACTAGATGTATGATGGTTTTCATCTATTGGATTGCAATTCCCGTCAGACTTTAAATGAAGCAAAATGAATGATTTCAAATCTCATAAACAATGGTAAGAATTAATCTTGTTAAAAACCTTGACAAAGTTAACTCAATTTTCCTACCAACTACCATGACGAAGTGTAAAGTGCCAAGCTTCATAAGTCTTAGAAAGAACGGACCCTAAACAGACATGACTAATACTGCATTTTCTCTTGGTAAGGACTAAGGATGTGTTTACTTAAATGAAATTATATGAGGTTATATGACGTTGCATGGAAATGAGATTGCAATCTCAGATAGATAAGAGTTAGAATTTCCCAATTCAACACAAAAGAAATGAGAGATCTGTTCCATGGAAATGATGAGATTGCAATCTCAGATAGATGTGACTTAAAATTTCTCAATTCAACACTAAAGAAATGGGAGATCTTCCATTTGAAATATATTTCTCAGTTCACCGATCAAAAATCCTATAACAAAATTCAGCAAGGAAACAATCAACAGATAAACAGAACCCTGACCTCTGGTCATCTGAGCTTCTCCTTCCCGATGTTCTTCCTCGCTGCCTCCATGATCTTCTCAATGTAACCTTCTATCGGCGGCGTTAACGTCGCCATGAACCGATTTGCAGGGAACGGTGTTAGATCGGGCACCAATGCAATCGTCTTCAAGTTTTCTGGAAGCGCCTCGATCGCCTCTTTCTTCAACAGCAGCAAAGTCGATTCTGCTGTCTGCCTTGTGCGGAGGCGTCTCATCAAAACCCTATTGTACTCCTTTGCGAGTCGCCGACCGTCTTCAACCGTCAACTAAAACTTCGGAATATACTTCCTGTCGACCAGACCTAAAGAGATTATATCTAAACCCGGAGTCTCGAAAATCATTGGAGATTCCTCAACGTTTTTCTTTTTCTGATTTCCTTTTCTTCAACATATCAAGCTCCATTTGTCGATCTTTGGTGATAAGCCCCAGCTTTTCTCGCACTGCTTCTCATTCCATTTGTTTTGGAGTCAGGTACCGGATCGGTGCCGGAGCATTCAAACATGAATCAACCATCTTGTTCAGGCGATCAGTCGCTTCGATCATTCGACCTCCTTCTCCGGAAGAAGATCCTGCTCCTTTTTTCTTAGGGATCATGGATCGTGGATCGCTTCAATGGCTGTCCAGTTTTGATCTTCCCTTTGCCTTTGGCAGTCCCGCTAACAGTGCATCGTTGCAGAAATTGGTGATTTAGGGTTTGGAAGGTTGAAACCAGAGGTTTTAATCTCGAGAGAGATTCATGTTCCGAATCATCTCTCGAGTTTTCCATGGCAGAAGCAGAGAAGAGGTTCTGTTCTGTTACATAGAAGAAAGGGATTAGTGGATCACACTAGGGACTAGGGACGGGTGTCAATGGGCAAGGCTGGCCCACTCAAGGCCCGGCCTGATTACTTAGTTGGACGGACTTGGGTTTAGAGGCTTATGCAAAAGGGCCCTTAGACTAACCGGGTTAGGCCAGTCGGCCAATAAGATCCAATATTGAATAATTAAGATATTATCCAACATTCAAATACTCTAATAAGAATCGAATACTTTATTTCACTATCCATAAGATATTTAAAGAAATCCAAAGAAATACGATAGTTAGATATACGAATTCAAATTTACTATTATCCGCTTAGTACAACTATAATGATGCCTTATACCCAAAACATGAAAATAAAATATATCTAGACTCAAAAATTTCTATAACAAAAGTGTCAAAGGGCACATAAAATGTAACACATGTTTGAGCAAGGCAAGGCGTAATTTTTTGTTTCTTATTTATTTCCATTTGTAGAGGCAATGCCTTTGTTTTTTTTGCAGTGACAATGCAAATTATTAATTAGGGTCAGATAAGATAGTCTGCGTGTTCCAAAGTTTGTTTCTTCGCTTGTAGAAAGCTTAAATTTTGCTCAAGTATAATATTTTTTTTGGGGGGGGGGGGGGGGGGGGGGGGGGATAATCTTTAGAAAATAGTTAACACGTTTAGTAGTTAAGTTGGCTAATGGTCTCTTGATTGTCACATCACTCAATCATGAAGTTTTATATTAGCATTGGTGAAGTGACATGTGTAATCATATTATTTTTACAAAAGATTATATCAACAATATTTTGAATTAAAAAAAAAATTATTGCTTTATACAATTGCAAAACTAATGAAATAGCACGTGTCATTTCATCTATAAGAGTATGGCTAGCATATTTGATAATATATTAGGAAACTTAATAGAACGAAGGACACGTGAGCTTTATAGGTGTGGAATCATTTACTCATTCCTAATTAGTAAATGTGTACGCGTAGAATATTTTTGTATTCGACTTGTTCAAAAAAAAAATGTAGATATTGCTGTTTATTCAACAAGTTGATGCAATGCATATGTATAGGCAAATCTGATGTTCACCTACTTGGTGAAATTGGTTATCAACCACCAAAATTTAACATGACATTTTTTTAATCAAATCAAAAAAATTCATTAAAGATACTCTCATTAACATGCAGCAAAAAAATTAGTCACAACCAAATTGTCTAAACCATCCGACGAACTTCAAAAATGTGTATTAATACTAGTTAGTCAACATTAGCCTTTAAGAGTTATACAAAATACTAATTTTTTGATGGAATAATCTATACATCTTCATTAAGTAAAATCGTATTTAATTACTTAAACGTATCCATTTCAATAGGTATGAAATGATGTGTGGTCCAGAAATTTTAATCGAACATATCCATTTTTTATTTTTTGGCATTTCCGTATTTTAATACCCAACTCTTACTCAACTTTTGAGATAAAATTGCATAATAGCATAATATTTGCAATGTTTCTTTTAATCGAAATTACTATAATCATATTCTCCGCCTTATTAGAATGTATAGTTGTCTTTGTTTTTTTGATAATCAGCTATATCATTTATCTATCTATGTCAGGGGTTAGGGGAGTACTCGAACACGAGTCACTCCTCCCTATAGGGAGATATAATACCACTAGGACAAACCAGGCGTGTGAATGTATAGTTGTATTGGATTGTATTATAGTAGGCAATCTCTTATTTATGATATGTAAAAGTCTATATATATATATATATATATATATATATATATATAGACTTTTCTTTTCATTTTTATTGAAAGCAACCCAAAAAGAACATCAAGCCAACCTAGATCTAAAGTGACTTTGTCCATGCCCGGACAAAATCCTCATGAGCTCTCTAATAGGATTTAAATCTTGAAGAACCTTTGGTGTTATTTGTTGGGCTAATAGGTGTTGGGCTAGCGTTTGAAAATTATCAGACTACGTGAATTCCTCCATCTAAAGAGGAAGAGGTGGAGTCACTGTTGAAGCACATTCTAGCGTTTGAGAATCCTCGGACTAGTAAATTCCTCCGTCTAAAGAGGAAGAGATGGAGTCACTATGCAAGCACATTCCCCACCCCCCACCATCTATCCCTTTAAATGGGATCTCAGATTTCATTTAAAAAGTGCAACAATATGTTGTAGGCAAGGTGGCTCCTTTGTCCCCATCCACAACGGACTCCCCATGTGCCCGATAGTCAAATCAAATTATCTTTCTCGACTAGATTTTTTGAAATATAATCCCCTCCTTGAGAGCGTGGCACGAGAGTCAAGATATTTTCTTGTAGGGGCTAACAATTGGGGGTTGGGGAGCCAAGTTATGGACCCTCTCATCTGTTGGTGTCCGTTTACATTTTTTTGAAATAATATAAACATAAATTTAATATTTTTCCTCAAAAGTATGGGGGCTAGAGCGTGGCACGAAAGCCAAGATTTTCTTGTAGGGGAGCTAACAATAGGGTATAGAGCACCTCTGAAGCGCCGGTATATATATATATATATAGGGAAGGACACTAATGAGTCATGCTCATTAAAGCTTTTAATGAGCGGTCCCTCTAGAAAGATGACATGTGACAATTTTTTTTTTAAATCCGACAGTTGGATGTTGATCAGGTGGGTCCATTGAGAGACACGTGTCAAAAAATTAGTTTGATCAGATGTATTTAGACCTTTCGATTAGACCCTAGTTTATCAGCATTAACCCCTTAGGGTTCACTAGACCCTATTTAGGTTAATCTTCCCATCATCAATCGGATGGTCTATAAACATCTGATCGAGCTGATTTTTTTACCAAGTGTCTCTTAGTAGACTCGTCTTGACATCCAACAGTTCGATTATATAGCAACCCACCACGTCTCACATTATTAGGGACCACTCATTAAATGCTTTAATGAACATGACTCGTTAGAATGCTACTCTCTCTCTCTCTCTCTCTCTCTCTATATATATATATAAAGAAATAAGTGTCACCTAACCGCTCTTTTTGTTCTCCAATATTCAATCACAGGAATCCTATGAGTTCTATTTTAAAGATGTCATGTGACACCTTTTTTTAATCTCAGCCATTAACTCTCTCTCTCACACACACATATTTCTCTCTCATTCAAAAATCATTGGAGGGATTCAAGGGGATACTCTATTTTCTCACACGGATAAGGGTTAGTAGAAACGTGTCACTTCCCTCACTTTTTTCTCTCTATCCCCATCTATTAAGTCTCATTATTTTCTTCTCACATCTATACAATAATTCTCACCCACCATTTGATCCCAAAAAAACCAACAATGATCTCTTCCTTGATTTTCTCTCATATAAATCTCATATTCATGTTTTCTCTCTCAAAGGATACAATTCCTCCCAATATTTCTCAAGAGTCCTCTCAGTACTGTTTTTTTTTTTTGTTATTCTTTTTTCATTTTTCTTTGTACTCTTGTGCATCGCACGAGGGCTTTGCTAGTATATATATATATATATATATATATATATATATGAGAATGTTACTTTTCATGAACAGTAACAAGTTCACACAGTTGAAAATTTGATGGCAGTTTAGTTATTGAGATGAACATAAAGGGTAGTTTTGAAAATGTGAAAAAAATTAGTTTTCTACAAATACCAAACCCGAGTTAGGTATCTATGGGATTGCCCGTTCAATTTGGTCTTCGTGGACTTGATCACGTTCATGACCTTGCATGAACATTATCCTATATACTTGATAGTTATTGAAAATTACTTATAGATGAAAATATATCATTTTCACTATCTAAATTATAAGAAAGAATGATTCATTTAAATTTGTAGTCAAAGTAAACAAGATCAATACTAATGATATATTAAATGTATTCTTCCAAATTCAATTATAAGATCACCAATGATTAAAATAGCAAAATACATCTCACTAAAAATAAAGAATAGGTATCAAGATAAAATTTTCACACAAAAATTACGCAGGTGAAACCGTGATCTCCACAAACCATAAATTGCACTCTATAGAAATCATAAACTGCAATCTACAAAAGTTGAACCCTTCTGAGGTGTTCTCTCTCAAACACTAAAAGCGAGGTTTGAGAGCAGGAGCAAGGTTTAAGCTGGAACGAGTAGCAGTTAGGAGGTTTGGGTTAGTAAGTACTCTCCTTGCCCCAAGAAGATTATTATTTTTTAATCATAACTCAATTAGGCCGCAACCCCGGCTAGTGGTGTTGGTCTTAGCTCATTGGTTAGAAAGTAAAGCCTAATATGTTAACTTGGCCAAATAGTAGGTCTTTCAACCGCTACACCATCTTGTGAGAGCCAAGCAAGAATGCATACATTGCCACTGATACCATAGCCATAGCCAGATTCATCTTTCTCTATCAATACATATATAGAAGATAATGCTAACACCATTTTCTTTCAAGACTCACTTATATATATATATACTAAATATAGTGTTTTTTTTTTTTGTGACGAGGGTATCCGAGCCTCTTAGAGCACCTGAATAAATCCCCTGGGCATGTGCAAACCCCCCACCCAATCCACACGCATTAGGAAATGACAGATAAATCCCTAAGGGTGGCCAACAAGAAGAAGGGAGCATAAGGAAATGAGGGATAAATCTTAGAGCACTTGACTAAATCCCCCGGGCACATGCAAACCCCCCACCCAATTCACACGCATTAGGAAATGAGGGATAAATCCCTAAGGATGGCTAACAAGAGGAAGGTAGCATTCAAACTTAGGACCTCCACTTCTCAGGCGTGGTCTTGGCCATTAGCACCAACCCCCATTGTTTACTAAATATAGTGTTAGTGCAAAACATGTGTCTTTCTCTTAATAGAATGCAATAACACATGTTTTTCCTTTGAAAACGTGTAGCCAACATTACCCATATATATTGTACTCCATCCCATACCGTACACATAGCTGACGCACTCATCTATGGGATCGGATTTGGTCTTGCACTCGCAAGACCAAAACCGTCTTGCTATAGGTGGACTTTCAACCTGTGGCGATAAAAAGGGGAGAAGATATCAATTGGAGAGTAGTCAAAAAATAGGGGAGAAAATGAAATGACTTTTCCCTTTATTGCCACATGTCAGATGCTGAACCTAGGCAAGACGGTTTTGGTCTTGCGAGTGCAAGACCAAATCCGATCCCCTCATATATTGGTACGGTCCATGCTCCATATCACGCCACGCGGCCTCGGATTGTCTCTGGTGAAGCCAAAAAGGGTTCTCGGGGTTCCATACATAGTGCGACAATTGGCTTAAAAATGGGGAGAAATTATTTCATTTTCTCCCCATAATTTTGACTTCTCCCTATTTGATATCTCTCCCCCTTATTCTCAAACACTTATCACCACATGTCTTAGTGTGAGTGGAGAAGTCAAAATCATGGGCCCCGTGATTTTGACTTCTCCACAACTTGTCCCCTATTCTATGGAACCCGGAGATAAGCCTTTTCTAACTTCGTCAGAGACAATCCGAGGCAAACGCCTAAATGGAAGAAAAAGGAAAAGAAAGCACAACATCACAAATAAAATTTTGGCATTATTTAACTTCTAGAATTTGAGTTAGGATGGGCACCAAGGCACGCTGTTTTGCTATTGTCCCTTTGTGTCTTACAAAAAATGTGCCTATTTTTTTTCATTCCCAGTTTTCCCCTCGTAAAAGTGGTGGGGCCCTCTTTTGCAAGACAAAGGGGCAACTGCGTGCGCTGTTGCCCATCCGAACTCCTAGAATTTAGATATTCAGATGGCATTGGATGGGAAGATTGTCATCAACGTCCAACATACTCCTCGGACAGCAAAGGCTTATACTCACAAGCTTGCTTCCTTTGGTTCTTCTCTCAGCGGCATGGAATTTTCAGCAGTTAAATCTTCCGCCTTGGGGTGTAGGAAGGTTCTGGCTCGGCGTGGGCCCAATTGTTTAGGTTATTTTGGGTCCTGGTTGTTTATTTTTCTTTCATCAAAAAAAAAAAAAAAACTTCAAGAATTACATCGGTTTTGCTTAGGGTTCGAAAGCGACTAAGGCCGTGACCTGCACAAATTTGGGAAGAGTCAACGTTTACAGTCACCAGCCCATTACCAGACAAAGAATGGAAAAGAAAGAAAGAAAAAAAAACAGCCTGCAAAACGGAGTCAAAGAGGATAACCCCCGCTCCCCAGAATTCAAGGTTTCTTCTGTACTCTCCCGATCCAATTTCACCCTCAACAGCTTACAGAGATATAGTGAGAGCAAAGTATCCTGCTATAATTATCCCAAAATATATTTTTTTTCCATGAAAATCCTCCCAGTTGAAGAGGGGGTGGCACGACCCCTACAGATGTTAGTAAAGAAAAATATAATAATTACACGTAGAAAGCCTTATCCTCTAAAGAACCTATAGAGTGGAGACAAGGTTTATCTAACTAGACATTATTTTTCTTACATTAAAGAGACCCAGTAAATAAAAATGATGTATTGTTGCATACTCATATACCCATTATCGTCCATCTTGCATTCATTAAACCAACAATGATGAAATATAGTATAAAAATGGTTCCTTTTAATTCCTTGCTGAAATTTAAATATATATAAAAAAAAAGAAATAATATAACCCACCCAAATGTTCATCAACGTTACTTTTGCTGTAATTGCACCAGTTGAGAGATAGAGAGAGTAAGAAGAACCTATGAAGCTCAGGATAGACAGCGCTATGGATGATCAAAGCGTTACTCTTTTTTAGAAGCATCATCCGTGGCGCTATCCCTCCTGAGCTTAACAGATTCTCCAATACTTTTATAACCAAAATGACAAAAGATCTGCTCATGAGAAAACTAATATCTCGAAGTTCACAGCAATGTGATGGTGGGGGAAAGAGTTAGAGGAGTGCTCTATTTATAGGAGGAAGGGCAGACAAAGTCACGTTTCTAGAGAAAAGAAAAGCTTGACTTAGTAAGGTGTGGGTGTGTGGGAGCAATGTGGAGGGACGGATTTCCATTTATTTTTCTATCTCTGTTTATTATTCCTGCCGACTACGCTTCTTTTCCTTCTCTTGGGATACGGTATAGGAGGAATGGGATAAGTGTACTATGTACCACTTAGAAATGGCTCCACTTTTTCCCACCATTACACCTTAGCCCCATTGGCCACCACCCTTTCCACCTTTCCCCCTTGAAGAAAGGTTGAACTCATTCCTTCCTTGAAGCATTGCTTGCCCCATTGGTAGTGTGGGTCTTTCAACACACGTTTGAGCAAGAGCTAGAGCTAGAGCTAGAGCTAGATCGAGTCTCAAAGAGTATGATAGTTGACAAATTCACTCGTTTGAGCCAGCACAACAACCAAAGGAGGTTGGTGTGCCGGCCAAGATCACGCTTAAGAAGCGTCATCTTGAGTTCGATTCCTTCTCCTCTTGGCCACCTTAGAAATTCATCCCAACTTTTTCAGGTGCATGTGGTGGGCCCGGGGGGGAGGATAGAGACTCACCATTTTATCTGAGTTGCTGCCTAACCACATATCTTGAAAACCCCTCTCAAAAAAACTTCTTCCACACTTTGGTAGCATTTGAGAAGGCTTAATTAATTGAAGGTCTTAATATAGCTGGAAACTTAATTTCCACATCTTTTGCTTGGTTAGGAACACATTTTTTCATGTCTTACCGCTAAATTTAAAGGTCTTAATAGGTAGGATCCGTTAAACTCTCAAATCTATCATTAATTAAGAAATTTAATAAGTTTTTGCATAAGCTCTTTTTATTCACCACATACATTAAAATTGTATTTGAAGTTTTGACAACTTTGTTCTTATTAATAATTCAAAATCTGAAAAATAGTACTATCATGACATTAAAATGGCTAATTCTCCAACTAGAGGTAGCAATGTGTCAATTAAGGTTGTGTCTAGGTCGGACCAGTATCATGCAAGGGAAAAATACCCTAAACCTAAACAATCTTATTTGGACAATTAACCGTTCAATTACAAAATTTCAACTACATACCTCAATTTGTTGCTAACTTAGTCATAAAATTCTGTGTGGTTGATTACTTAAAGTCTAATTTCATATGAGGTGGGGTTAAGTTAGTCTCTGCACTTTTTTCTTTTGCTTGGAGATATCATTTACCTATGTTAGTATGGGGACTTCTTGCAACTCATACCTGGGGGATTGGATCCCCAAACCTCCCTCAAAGAGAGGCCTGACCCAAAGGGTTGGGGACATCCCGAGTTAAAAAAAAAAAAACACAAAGGTTTCAAGTCTATTTGTACTCTCTCTATTGCATATTTTAAACCCTTTCATTTTCTTCCATAATCTGAACTGATATGAACTGATAGGAGATGGTGTCCATAATGAGATGCATTCATTTGGCTGTTGAACTTTGCTTATACTCTGATTAATCGATTGCGTATATTGTTCTAGAATCATCCAATGTCAGACCCAAACTCCCAAGGACCATGCTAAGGAGCGAGTGAAGCCTAACCTAATCTCTGCTACTTGCACTTTTCGCCTAGGGATCTTCACAAAATCCTATCTTTTAAAGGAAAATAATTACCTTTTTAGTCGGTGGCATCTCGGCTCCCTTTTTCTTCCCACGAGTGATGTTAACTTTTTGTTTTTTATTTTTTACTTTTTAATGTAATTAAGATTCACTTATCCTTCTACCTTTGGTTTTAGATAAAAAAATTAATCATAAAGCTAAAAAAAAAAACCTTTATCCAATTTAATGACAAATTTTTTATTTTTTATTTTGTTGAAAGCAACAACACAAGGTGAAGCTACAGGCATTAAAAGGAAGATTACACACATTCACACGCACACACACATTCTACAAACACCCTCAACCAATATAAGCTTCACCTAAACACTTCTCAAAACGGGTACCAACCATTTGAGGCGTGATGGAACTTATAAGGGTAAGAGGGCTCGGGTGCAAAACCGATGTGGGACTAAGACCATGATTTGGTTTTTTTGGTTGAAGGTAACAACACCACAAGGTGAAGCTCCCGACATTAGAAGGAAATTTAATGGCAATTGAAGGAGCAGCTTTTTCAGAGTGAAGAGCTCTCTTCGCCCAGTGAGATTGAATTCAAGGAGAGTTCAATCGCTCCCATGGGTCAACAAGTGTCCCCTTTAATCTCTATTAATCATGATTAAGATTTCCTAACCATTAATATTTAATAATCTAACCTTAGTTTTCTTTAAAATATATTAAAAAATATATTAATCTTAAGAGTTAAAAATTCATAACCAGAGTTATATATTTTTGAATTTTTTTTTTATAGAAAATTAAGGTTAAATTACTGAACATTAAAGATTATAGAATCTTAATCTTTGTTAATAAAGGTTTAAAAAAGGACATGTGTTGAACTGTGGGAGCAATTGAACTCTCCCACATTTCAATCGTGATTGGCTCGAACTCCTCGCCAGTGGAGCCAATTATTGCTGTCTTCTAAAATAGAGGAGTGGAGAGTGCAATTTGGACTGATGAGTGCAATTTGGACTGAGGAGGCTGGGGCGAGAAATCACTGAATATCATTGAACTTTATTCTGTTAAAATGTAGGGGCATTTTGGTACGACTTTGAAAATATCCCAAGTTCCTATCACTCTCTATGACTCGTAAGGACACCTCGGAACTTGCTCCTTACCACTACCTCTCTCTTAAGTACGGAGCAGAGGGTCCGCAGCGGTCGAGATTTTAAGGTCATTCATTAGGACCAAAGGTCACCTCTCGGGTTTCGATAAACGTAAGATGACATCAGTACCCTTAGAATGTACTAAAAAATACCAATGTGACCTCTCTCCCGAACTAACCACTTTTAGTAACATCTGAAATGACATCTTTTAATCCATCATTAATAGTTAATACCTTGATCGAAAGGTACAGTGGCAGATATTTGAGTTGACTCCTTTAACGTCCGTTATGTAGAAGCAGGGATGGGATTTGATCCGGCTCTCGCCGGATCAAAATAATCTGGCCTAAGGCCTTTGTCCGACATGTGGCGATAAAGGGGAGAAGTTATTTTATTTCTCTTTTTTTTTTTTTTTTTTTTTTTTGACTTCTCTCGATTTGATATCTTATCTCCTTTTTATCACCACATGTCACACCCAAAAAAGAGACAAGATGATTTTAATTCGGCAAGAGCTAGATCAAATCCCATCCTGTAGAGGCAAGTTCAGACGTTTTTGTTTATGTCTATGAATATATTATATAGTAAATATATGGGCATTACCTTTTTTTTTTTTGTTTGGAATGCTCAAGTGGTCTACAGGATTAGTCTAAAGGGTTAGAGGGTTAGAGCCTAGCATAGCTTGCCAAAGAGGCCTAGCAAGTGAGCTTGGCAAAGAGGGTGGATATACAACCATCACCCCCCGGGATCGATCCCCGAACCTTCACCATGAGGGGAGATACACTTACCACTAGGTCAAGCCTAGTTGACTAAGTAGGGGGATGTGATGGTTGTATATCCACCATCACGTGTTGGGCACTATATGGGCACTAATTGACTAAGTAGTCAAATGTTAGTGTTCACGTATCCCTTTTAATAGCTTTTTGATTATTATTAAAGTTAAGATTTTGATTTTTTTCTCCTAAAACCAAAGTTAGACTCCCTAACTCTATGAGCAAATGAATCTTAGAACATTCCTAACAGCCCTACCAAAATAACCACCATTTTGGTGAGCCAAATGGCTAAAAAAATGCTAAAAAACTCTCTCCAGTAGCCTCACCAAGACTCAGCAAAATAAATATTTGGGTTTGGTGAGTGTAGAGTACTCACCAAGTTTAGTGAGTTAGTGTACATCCACCAAAGCTAAAATTTCTCTTTCCCTCATTTTTTTTGGGCCCACATAAATAATAAAATAAAGGTTTTTCTCTCTCTCCCTTCCTTTCTTGTGGTCGCACATAAACAATAAAATAATGTTTATCTCTTCCTTTTTTGTTTTCCGACACAAATAATAAAATATTGTTTCTCTCATTTTTTTGTTAAAATGGTGAGGATGTTGGGAGTGTTCTAAAAAAGTGTTTCACCAAAATAACTTTTTGTGAGTTTTGACTATTTTGGTGATTAAAATTTGATGAGACTACTAGGAATGCTCTTAACAATTGTTGATGGGTGTTAAAAAAAAAGATATGGACCAATGAGAACTGCATATTCCACTACACAATGAAATGCAGCAGTAAGTTAAACATTTTCCAAAATATATTTATTGATTTTAAATATCATATAGAGTTTTTCTTCAAGTGTAAGAGCGGAAATTTTCTTTTATTGTAAATAGGTGACAATTTTATAATTTTTTAAAATATCTTTACAAAATTATCCATATTTTTTTTTACAATTATTAAAATATAGTGATCACCATCTATGCTTGAAAAGGGGAACTCCGCTCAATGGGCTTGAAACTATTATTCTAGTTGGGTTGAGCCGTGCGTAGCCCTGCTCGGCTCGGCTTGAAAGAGTTCTCTCTTAAGCTCGAAGCTCAGCTCGGCCCGAAATGGTGTAAAAAAATCAGCTTGAAGCTCGGCCCGAATTCATACAGCACGACTCGAAGCTCGACTCGACCCGAATTGATTCTAGCTTGAGTCGGGCTTGGCTTGGCTCGAGCTCGGCTTGAATATTTTTTTTAAATAAATAAAATAATAATATTTTAAATTATTTCTATATGTAATAATGATATATATATATATATATAGGGAAATGTTAGAGTTCACGCCTTGCGTGATAATTTGAATAGCAGTTTTGTAATTATGCTTCCTATGTTAGATATTTTTATAAAATCAATTTTTTTCATTTTTCCAAAAATAGCCTTTCTGCCCATGTTAATATCCAAATTGCCCCTAAATTTGCACAGCATGAAGTTGATAACGTTCACGTAAGGACGTGAACGTTATCAACCCCCATATATATATATATATATATTTATTTATTTTAATAAAATTCAAGCCGAGCCATTCTCGGGCCGAATTGAGCCCTAATAAATTTGGTCTGAATCAAACAAGCCTTGGCTCGAGCTCGGCATGAAAATATTTCAAGTTTGAAAACTTGGCTCAGTTTGACTGATCAAACCTAAAAATCAAGCTTGAGCTCAGCTTGGTTGGGTTGAGCCGAGCAACCAAGCTACCCCGGCTTGTATAATACCCCTACTTGACACAGTAACACACGTATAAATGATAAAATATGTGCTATGTCACAATTATACTGAAAGTTTGCAATAATGTTAAGACATACGAAATTTATGTACCACCAGGGGTGGAGCCAGGAATTTTTCATTGGGGGGGCCAAAATACATGTATAAAAAAAAATTGATTTGAGGGTATGTGTAAGGGATAAAATTCATAATTTAATCTTGTATTGTGGCAAAAAACATGTTTTCGGTGTTAAACGGTGAATACGAGCTTATATGTGTTTTTGAGTACATAATCGTTGTGTGTATGACAACAAACTCTTTGTGCTCCTCACAACGGGAATGTTGTTCTCTAGACAACGAACTCGTAGTCATCAAGACAACGGTATTGTCCTCAGTGTGAACAATGAGCCCGCGTTTTATGTCGACAACGAGATCGACTTTCAAGACCCGATCCTCAGGAAGCGATTATTTTTCTCTGACGTTAGGTGGAAAGCACTGTCTTAGCATTTATTGCTAGTCACCTCAAATGAGTTTTCGATCCACAAACCGACTTAGAGATTATAGGCTCCCCCGTGTGCTGCGTTTGTCATCAAATATGTCTGACATATTTGGTAATGAGTGGCAAACTTATGACATGGTCATCCAAGTTATCGATGGTCATCTATTGGCATCCCAAACTTAACCTATAAATACCCCGGAGACCCAGTGCATTAGGATTGATAAGGGAATATCCGAAGACAGTACCTTAACTTTCATCTTAGTGTTTTAGCTCTCAGTGTTCCAGTGTCTCTATGATTTTACTATTTACCCTCTTTTTCGTTTACTGACTTTACCATCGGAGCTTATTTCAGGATGCACACATGCCCTCTCTTTTCTTAGTTTTATTTACAAGTGGATGTCATTTTGATTGTTCTACCAGCCAAATAGTTATTGATGTGCATCAAACCTGAGAATTTTCTCTCACAATATGAAATTTGGGGGTTCGGGGGCGAAGCCCCTGAGAAATTGTTTTTTGGGATAGTTTTTTTATTTTGAGAATTTTTTTTCCCGGTAATGCCTTTGAGGCCGCCACGTGTCCCTATTAATACCCTCTCACCCACCTATCCTTGGTTTTTTTTTAAAAATATCAAATTTATTTTCGAACCCTAGTTTAAAATTCACTAGCTTCTAAGGTTAAAATTATTTAAATATTTTTTTCTAAAAACCAAGGATAAGTAGGTGAATCCTGAGATTATGTGAATTTTAACCATAGTTAAAGGGTGTCAATAGGGACATGTGGCAATCTCAAGGGCATAAGGGGAATAAGGGGACTCATTATGTTACCATTTTTACTTGGGGAGTTTTGCGGCGGGAATGCCATCACCGGGTCCTTGCATGACGGTGTAATGGTCGGTGATTTATCAATTTTTTTCTTAGCCCTTAAAGTGCTTTTCGACGAAACTTCAAAGGAAAGCAATCTAGTTAGACAAAATATTCAGCAAAGATCCATTAAGATCTCAGAAGACCCCATTTGGAAGGTCCATAGGTTATCCCTATATTCACCCCGTATTAATTAAGTTGAAGGGTACAATCGCCAAAATATAACCAAAGGATTGGCTCATGGCCAACTTGAGATGGCAGGCCCATTCCCAGTGGCTCGTTGGGGTCACATCAGGGCGTCCCACGATCAAAGTCTCTCTATAAATGCGCCACGTGGGTACCTGGTTTGGTTCACCATTATTTACGGCCATTCTATAGTCTTTCACAGCTGCGCAATAAATAAGAAAATAATAATAATTAAATTTTATGTTGAACACCAATAATTCAACCGATAGAATAGAGTCAAAATCTTTACGTGTGATTACCTAAAAAATAGAGGATGGAGTATGGTTAATCATTGCTTCCTATGATTTCAAGTGGAAGAAATTATGGATCATTTGTTACTACACTATCCTATTATGGGGGTGTTATCCGAGGGTATTTTTTATCCCGTTTAGGGGTAGATTAAGTCTTTCCTTCGTCCTTATAGAAATTTTTTATCTTGCTGATCATTGACTAATATGGATGGTGCTAAGAAGATAATTTAATCTGTGCTTCCTAGAACCATTTCATGGTCCATTTGAAGAGAGAAACAATAAAGTTTTCAAGAACTTTCCATCATCTATCTCTCTTATCCATGCTTGTATTCGCATATTGCTCTTAGATTAAATTTCAGTACAGGATAGAGGGGTAAATCTGGGAACTCTGTTGAGGTAATACTCCAAATCAGATCATCTAGTTTATTTTCCAAAGTTTACGCAACTGTAAACTCATGTTTGTATCATTCTCCAGTTTTTTTTTTTAATATATCTCTTTGATTACCGATCAAAAGAAAAATTAGGAGAGTTCAATTGCATCCATTGATTCACATGTGTCTCTTTTAACCCTGATTAAAATTGTGGTTAAGATTCTCTAATTCTTGGGGTTCACTTGTTGTTAAGTTTTTTTTTTTTTTTGATGAAATAGAATCACTAAAGAGTAATTTTTAAAAAAATATTCTTTCAATAAAATAAGGTTATACTGTTGAACTTCAAAGATTAGTGCGATTGAACTTCCTCTCGAGTTGAATCACAATTGGCTCTGATCACGTAATGTATAAGTAATGTTGCCTACACCGCCTGACTTTTTTGTGCCACTTGGCACATATGCTTGATCAATGAACCATAGTTGTAATTTGTAAGTGTTTTCCTTTTCATCATTTACCTTCTTCGGATTAGGTAAAGAAAAATAGTGAAAACTCTTAAAATCCAACGGTTAGAGATAGTTGGTCAACTTCAATCAAATACAAAATTTAACAATAGGGTTAAAACTTTTAACCAGAGTTCAAGGGCCTTTGTGAGTGTGGGACAGTTATGGAATTACCCCTCAGGCCTCAGATTCCCTAGCAAAGCCAGAAACCCCTTGTCTTAGGCAACCATAGAATAGGAGCTTCAGATTCTCTCTGTCACATACCAGAAAAGTGTCTGGTGTAACCACACATTATGTGCCATGTGGTGGGAGAAGTGAAATCATTGTCCCATTTGATTTTTGACTTTTCCACACATGTCGAGACACATGGTGATATAGTGTGAGAAAAAAGGTGAGACTATCAATGAGGAGAAGTCAAAAATAGGGAGAAAATGAAATGACTTATTCACTATTTTATACTAAATGATGCATAATATATGGTTCTAGCATGTGGTAGAGAGAATCTTAGGCCAAAAATAGGGACAAGTGATGAAATTAAAATCATGGTGGTTTTGATTTCTTTACACACTCCTTGACAGATGACGATTAAGAGGTGAGTTCCAGGGAGAGGTGAGATGCGGGAAAAAGTCAAAATCATAATAGAAAACGAAATAAATTTTTTTTTTTGTCGCCACATATCTGTGTTATATGGTTGCCGGAGAAGGGTTTCTGACTTCGTCAGAGACAATCCAAGCCCTATTCCTCAACTTTAAAATAGAAGGTTCAAGTCCCAAAAAGGAGGATGACTTCAGCACTCCACCGTTTGTAGTGCAGCGATTTTGTTTATCGCAGTTTCCGTATAAAAATGTCATCATCACAGGTTAATTGGGCCCACCCCGACACCCCTTCGTATTTGCTCTCCCACTTGTCCTGATATGACTAATACACCCACCGCATGAGCCGGATCAGGTTCCCCGCCTGATATTTGACAACGATAAATATATGGTGCAAGTGCAGTTCATCAGCGTAAATGAACCTGATCCTTCCCTAACCGTACCACGTAGCTGATTGACTAAATCTTACCATCGATTGGAAAATCAGCGTCACTAAAATCAGCCACGTATGGGTGTCCTTACCACCCCGAACGTTCCCATATTGATATGGATAGTGTTATTCTTAACTTGGGGATTGTCAAAACTGGGTTGGATATAACCCAAGCACGTTTTAACCCAGTTCATCATGGCTGCCGCTGAATAGCTCAACTGGACCTTGTCCTTTTTTCACGAATAGGAGTGTCAATCTGGCCCAGCCCAGCCCGACCCTTGAAAGCCCAAAATTCAGAGCATTTTTCTATCTACAAAACTAGCAGGGGCCAAATGCGCCCCTGAATAGGCCAATAATATGAGGATCGGTGGTCGTGACCTGTCCGAGCTTGAGCCCAGCTTGCGGCTTGGGTTGCTTATCAAATAAACTTGAAACTTAAACACTAGTTTACGGCTCGTTTAGTAAAAGAGCCGAGTTTAAATACCTTTGTACTCGATTCGTTAAAAGCTCGACCCATTATATATATATATAATAAAAGTATAAGGAATATGCAAAACTTTACTTGGACGTAAATACCCTTTAATAAAAATATTTAATTTATTAATTTATGGTATCTATTAAAAATATTAATAGAAGTTTAGTTTGTTTATAATTTGTTATTAGTAACTTTTTTAATATGTATGTGATTAAGTGATAAGTATTTTATATTAAGGACTCTATTAGAAAAAATTCTTATACAAACAAATTACTCTATATTCTTAGCAAAATTTCATTCGAATAGAATTTTAGTGCTTTCAAAGAAGGATGCCTATTTAAAAGAGATAAAGATAGTCTTTATGTTTTACAAATCTTATCTTCGAGTATTGTATTTACTCTCAAACTCCATCAACTTCTCTAATATATTCAATACAATAATCTGTGTGTTTCTCATGTTGAGAACACACACCCAGTAATAGATGATGATAGTAAAATATGCAGGTCAACAATCAGTGGTGGCGTCTCCCATTAGTGAATGTTTATATGGGTTTTGTATCAATGGATGAATATTATCAACATTTTAAAAAACCCAAGAGTCCCACGCTACTGCAGCGTTCATAGATGCATGTCATCACTATTATTTTTCTTTTCTTTTTTCAGTTTGCTACAATAAGATAGTAGAGGAAACTCGATCACACTGTCCAACCTTCCCACTAGAGAGATAAGAGTATTAGCTTTTCCCACTACCTGCACCAAGGTTTCTGTTAAGACTTTTGTTGGACTTGTGACATTATTTCAAACCCACTTTAAGAAACGCACGAGTGACATACTCAGCAAAACTAAATCTGCAACCAAGTAGTGGTAAAAGGAAACTCTCAATTGGAGAGGACGTCTCAATCCCTTCGATTATATATCGTGAATTAAGAGAGAACCGTTTGTTTCTAGGACATATTACAAATACAGTAAGTAAGAATTGGATATGATTACAAGAGGATAAGGAAATAAGATTGGAATGTAGGTTATAGTTTAGAATCTTAAGATTCCATCTTAAGATGGTAACAGACAAGAGGATAGATATGGAAACAAGATTGGAATGTAGGTTATTGTTTAGAATCTTAAGATTCCATCCTAAGATGATAACAGACGTTGATGAGGATTTCCTTTATTTTCTACAAGCCAGCTAGGTTTGCTATGATTGAGAAAGAGAAACTAGAACGTATCACAGAACACAAGTTCCATGGTTGTGGTCTCATACTCAATTAGTTAAGCATATATAGAGTCAACTGGTTTGCATTATGTTTTAAGTTTTTTATCTTCTCAACATGTGGTTGTTCCATTAAGTAAATGCGGTTTTGCTATATCTTATATACATTTGGGGTGTTTTGTTGTATCTTGTCTCCCTTTCTAAGCATCAATGTATGTTTTCTACATTTGAGGTGTTATGAATCATATATTCCATTGAGTTTTTGTCGGTACCTTTTTGTTTATGGTGTCTTTGTTAAATCCTATTATCATTACTTTTTTAGCGAAAACTAGAAATAACCATTAATGAGTGCTACAATAGAGTAACTATATATATGATAGCACGGGAGCATATGGTGACCATAATTTATGATGCATCCATCCCACAAGATGCACCTGAAAGATATTGATTTAGAACACTCACATAGCAGACCATATTGACTATTTTCTTTTTCTATAATTGTCTTAGATGAATTAATTTATTCAATATATTATTTTTGGATGAGCTTTTAAATTTTTACATTATTTTAGTAAGACAAAATTAATCCTTCTATTTTTTGAAAATTGAGAATTGATCCCTTAATTAGTGATATAGAATGTGAGATATGGGGTTTTGTTTACTGTTTATTATCAATTCAAATTAATATGCTAAGCGGGACCTACACATGAGTACTTATTTAGTAATATTATTTCTTAATATCATCTAATTGAGGTCATAAAATTATAAATAATAATATTATATTTTTAATTTATTCATAATTATGTTTTTTTATATATAAAAAATTAATATGTCCAAAGCATGTACACCTTTACTAATATATATATATATATATATGCTAAGAAAAATAATAATATATTAGTAGTGGAGAATTAAAAGGATTCTTCCAAAAGACAGTTTATATAGTTGCATTTAGGTGCATTGTACCTTCTAGGTGACGGGGGAATGTGTGAAAGACTCTAGACTTGAATCCTTACCACTCTTAAACATGAAAAGAACGTCCACAGAGCTTGGAGAGGGATTTTACCGGACCTTTGGGAGTTCTACCTCCTCTTCCTCCTTTATAGCATTATTTAAAGTGCCACATAAGTAGGTTGTAATGTTTGGTGGATTAAGAGATAGATCTGCATTTAGAATATGACACTTTCGACTCCTTCCTATCTTCTTCTTTCTACTTTCGGATGCTAAGAGTTGACCGAACCTCTATAATCCGAACTTGTGTTATATTAATGTTACTTCAATGAATTCATGACGGTTTTGTTTGTTTAATGTGATTGGCATTTGGCATCTATTGTCCCAGGTTGAAAATAAAGATAGTTTTTTTTTTCTATCGGTCTCTTGTTTTCAGCGGAGAGTTTATGATTGCCTTCTCTCAGTGCTAATCTCGATTCCGTGGGGTCCAACTTAAGCCACAATGCGACTTTTGGAATGCATGGATCATCAACAATCAGACCGCAGGAAAGTGTTCTACCTGAGGGTGAATTCAGTCACTTTTACTTGAAGATGCAATACTGACAGTTTATACAATTTAAATCTAGATCACATATGATCAAGAAACGAAGTAAATGACTAAAAGTTTTATATTTGTGAATTGATGCATGTAAACATTCTCTTATTTTTTACTATAATTTGAAGTGTTGGTTGATTTACATCTTAGGGCAACCTTCACGATTGGTCAATAACTATGAAATGGGTATTTATGTTATACAAGACGTACATGTTGAATTGTTGACCTTGTGTTATGTACTTCTATATCATCTGCTTTTTTGCATCCTACACCTCCCATTTTGAGTTCACTCTGTAATATGAAGGGAGATGAAGCTTTTCTTGAAAAACATTGTTGTTGTAGCTGGGTTTGTTAAGAAGGTATAGAATGCTTAGATTTGTATGATTGTTTTAGGCTTTAAACTTTAAAGTAGTCATTTAATTGTTCTCTCTTCGACTCCTTAAAAATTAGAGGAACAGCCTCGGATCGCCTTTGGCGAAGCCAGAAAGGGCTTGTCTCGGATGTCCATAGAATAGGGGACATGTGGTGGTGAAATCAAAATCATGGGCCCCATGATTTTGACTTCTCCACACACAATGAGACATGTGGCAATAAGTGTGTGAGAAAAAGAGGGAGAGATATCAATGGAGGGAGAAGTCAAAATCATGAAGAGAATAAAATGACTTGTCACCTTTTTATCACCACATGTCATGTCAGCTATTGTGTGGTTGCCCAAGACCATTTTATGGCTTCACCAGAGACAATCCGAGGCAGTATGAGCCATCCCTTTATATAAAGAGAGTAATCTCAAATGAAAATATATTAAAATCAATTTTCTTAAAATAAAAATTATGTTTTTTACTAATAATGAAAAATCTATACATGCAAAGCAAGGGATCAAGAGACAAGAAAAAGAACACATGTGTTCACATATACACGCACAACTATACGATTGGAAGATCCAGTGATCACCATCTCACCACATAAAAAAAATTAAATTGTCCTAAATGCCCTTCCAGACAAAAAAGAGTGATATGATGGTGACTATTGGATCCTCCGATCGTATGATTGTGTGCGTGTTTGAACGTATATGTTTTATTTTTCATGTGTCTCCCGATTCCTTCCCATATATATGATTTGGAATTATTTCCATTAGCGTCACTTAACAAGAGTTGCAAAAAGCATCTCATCTAGAATTTCAACACATGGCATATCATTTGGGAATATGAATGTTAAATTTTAAGGTGGATCCCATTGAAAATGTCGCAACAAGTTAGGTTCATCTATTAGATTGTTTGATTATAATTCGTTAGCTTTAATTTCCGAGACTTCAAGTTCACATATGTAGGTTATAGAAATATCTAATTTTTGACCTTTAATTGGCTGGTTTAGAAATGTAAGATCAACTTGAATTTTTTGCCACATGTCTCTCAAAGAATCTATGGTCAAATTGGAAAACAATATATTAAATTATTTTTTATATAAATGAAGAAATAATAATTTTTCATAGAATATATATATATATATATAGGGAAATGCTAACGACCACTCAATGTGTGAAATTGTTAACGACCACCAAGACATTTTTCATAGGGGACCGTTCATTAAATAAGAGAGAGAAAAGTCAAATTATATTTATTCTTTCCTGTATTTAATGACCGATCTCTTATGAAAAGACTAAAGTACCCTTACCCTTAGTGGATTTTGATAATTAATGCAAGAGTAAAAATGTCTTGGTGGTCGTTACCAAGTTCATCAACTAAGTGATCGTTAGCAAGACCCATACTTCTAATATGACCTCAAATTCTCTCTTGCGGGTGCCAAAAAAGTGGTCTCGGGCTACCACAAATTAGGCGACATGTGGTGAAGAAGTCAAATCATTGTCCACCATGATTTTGATTTCTCCACACATTATGAGACAGATGGTGATAAAATGGTGAGAAAAAGAGTGAGAGATATCAAGTGGGGAGAAGTCAAAATCATGGGGAGAAAATGAAATGACTTCTCCCCACTTTTATGTCAAGTGTCGCACACATTGTGGTAGCCCAAGACCACTTTTCTGACATCTGTCAGAGAGAATCCGAGACCTACTACTGTATGCTAGAGTGAAACCCGTTTCACATTCTCCTCCTTATGCCACCTAAGCATAATATTCATTTGTGAGGCCACATAGGCTTGCTCTTTATTTGTAAGGTTATTTGTGAGGACACCAAAGCAAAATAGTGGGACCCACCCACACCCTTTATTTTGGATTGGATTGGATTTGCTCTTGCTCTCGCAAGACCAAAACCGTCTTGCCTTGTTTCTGCTTCTGCCATGTGGCTATAATAAGAAGAAAAGACATCAATTGGGGAGAAGTCAAAGACTAGAGGAGAAAAATGAAATGACTTCTCCTCTTTTTATCACCACATGGCTATAATAAGAAGAAAAGACATCAATTGGGGAGAAGTCAAAGACTAGAGGAGAAAAATGAAATGACTTCTCCTCTTTTTATCACCACATGGCGGATGCAAGACCTAGGCAAGACGGTTTTAGTCTTGCTACAGCAAGACCAAATCCAATCCCTTTATTTCTTATTCCCTCCCTATTCATGCCCGTTAACACATGTTTAAAAAGTCTAGGGAGCAGCAGCTGCAGGACCACCTATTTTTTTTCTCATTTCCTCCCCTTCATCTTCTTGGCCGTTTTCTCTAACGCGTCCAGCTCTCTCCGTAAATGTCCCTCTCTCGATAATGTTTCCGAATCTTCCTCTCAACCTCCCTCTCATCATCTCCTATAAATGGATTCATGTTCTTGATAAATTACAATGGCTATGAAGGCCAAGAAGAAGCCCGTAGTAGGAAAAGTGCATGCGGAGAAGAAGCTGAATGCGGGGAAGAGGCTGCTGAAGGAAATGGGTTATCATGAATGGGTACCTGCAAACGGGTTCTCTATTTCCTGTGGATTCAATGTACCTGTTGCACAGGCAGTTATGATTTTTGATACTTGGATTAGTAGATCTGATCCTTGTGTTAGTTTTTTTTTGGCTGTAAATTTATAATTTGCATGTAAACCATTTGCATAATCGTCAACATACAACATCATTATAAACTAGCTGCAGGTGATGCTCCATGTCTTAGACTAGCATACATATCAGTATTATAGCATAGAGGGAAGGAAGCAGCCTTTTCCAATGTGTTGTGGTTTGGTGCTTGGGATTGCATGAACCATTGGTTGGTCCACTTGGACCCAGACCCGTTGATGCTTTCATAAATGGGTTGTGGTTTCCTTGGCTGCTCCGAGAGGTTCCACATGAAACACTGGTTATGAGTAAACTGAGAAGATAGATTACACGGTCAAGCCGGGTTTGGGATCATGAGCTAAACCCAAACCCAACCTTAGAGCATGATCGGTAGAAACTTTTTGGCCCAAGCCCAATCTAAAATCTAAAAAGTTCAACCTGAGATTGAGCCCGCCTTGTTTTTTTTCCTGTTAAGAAAAAAAGGGCTCGAAGGCCAGAGGTCCCGTCAACGCCACTGGACAACAGACAGAGCCCGCATGCCTGTTGGCCTTGTTTTCATGCCTGTTGGAATTGTTTCGATAAAGAGGTGTGGATGCCGACAGTCGAACCCAGGAACTACGTGAAGTAATGCAGCAACCGGGGCCATCAGGCCACACCCCCTACAGGTTTTTGTTGGGTGTTACATTGGCTCAATGCGTAATATACTCAGATTGGAATTTCAATGAGTAAGTCTATAGGAGTCACGAAATCAGGAGCTTTTTCAAATCAAAATGGGTCATTTAGGGCTCAGATTCTTAGCTCCTTTCCAATTTGAAATATCAAGTAAAGCACATACCATAGATTCCACAATGATCACTGGCATGAGCTATAAAGATTCACAAACCCTTCTCATAAGCCATCAGGAGTGCGTGCACAGGTTAAATGCATGTTCTAGAAGCACATGAGTAGCATAATTGGGCCTGAATTGTATATATATTTCCTTTCTTTTCTACTTTCACAAAAAATGGAATAGTAACTCATTCCACACATCAGGCACACCAGGCAAGCACCAATGTATACAGTCGGAAAAACTCGCTGGGTTCGACAATTGCTGCGGGCTCAGTGTCTCCCAGAACTTGCGGTAGATGGAAGGGTGGCCATCTTTTCGATACTCAGAAAGCTGGGTGATATTAAGAACAGAAACCTTCGAACTCAACTTGCCCACCACCTTCTCCACCATTTGCATTGTAGGCAAGTCAGACCCGGTTCCCCAGTAACCCTCCATATCAATGGGAGTCGTCTCGTTATAGCAATTCCCTTCGCTTCCTGGCTCCCACTCTCGACTCCTACACGAAAGAAACAAATTGAAAAGAAAAATTAGTATCTATTCTAGAAGGCTTGAAGTGGTGCTAGCTAATGAAATTACCCACTCATAAATTGCCTAAAATATAGTGAAAAATCAAATATCTAGGAGGTTTTTTCAAGACTCTGATTCTCGTGTTTCATTCAATCGTGATCCATTTGGAGAGGAAATATAAGGATCCGAGAATTTGTTATCATGATCCTCTATTGAAATCTTTTTTTTTTCTCTTAAAAAAGAAGATATGTGATACGTGAATAGTACAAGAAGCATTTTAAATTCAAGAAAGCAGTTCATCCCTCATTCAAAAAAAAATAAAAAATGAAGATTCTCAATTTCGAATATCAAAAAGAGAAATTCATGGTTTCTCTTCTTGAAAATTTTATATTCGGTGAATCTCCCATCTCGCTCACAGTAAAATCAACAATTTCCTTTCTCAATTAAAGCGAATTTGAAATCTGGAATCGCTTGACATTCCTCCGGTGGGATGGCCGCTGAATGCGCGACTATATGTTGTTGTTGCCCATGTGGGCTAAGGAACCTGCTTGTCCTCTCCATATACAAGTTTCTGGCCATGCTTTGCCGTAAATCATTGGAAAAGAAGTTACAGCAGTTGAAGAAGACTGGACTTTTGTCGCAGATGTGCGGGTGCACATGAGGATGCGATGAAATGGAGATAAAGATGCACCCCGTGTACGTGCATATGAGGGCCATGGATAAGATAGAAAAATCAGATACATCAGCAAAGGAGGTTCAGGAAATGTGGCCATGTGGGAGAGGTTTGTAGTAGTGGGTTCTGGAGAAGTCCTTCACAAAGAGAGCATTAATGATAGAAATGGTAAGAAAATGCATTTTTTCAACTCTTGTTTCTCTCCTGTAAATATCATTGTAGAATTCTTTGTCTTTGTGTGTTCTATATTTCTATGTCCTGTTCTTTCTTTGATGGTGGTGTGTCACCGTTGTTGGTATATGTGGGGTCGGTTTTGGGGTTTTTTGTCCATGATGATGATAAGAGGTTGAAGATGTGTATACGAGTGTGTTCTATTCGTGCGTGAGAGAGAAAAGGATTAGATCGTGATTTGAATAAAGGGGTAGTTTCAGAATTATAAAATTTTGTGGAGAAAAAAAAGCTACAATGCTAGGTTCAAATGGGAGTGAACCAAAAGAAAGCAAAGCATGCTAAAAGCTAAAACTGCAAAACAGATCTAGCACTAAACACTATAATGTACATAACAAGGGAGGAAAGAAAATAAGGTCAAATTGAGAGCCTGAATTTGACACCATTCTAACAATCTTATTTGAATAATGCAAAATTGACCATTATATTGGTTAGTTAGGATCCTCTTCCAATGAAGGCTCTGGACAAGACTGCTAAGACGATCTGAATGCTGTGAATTATAGGTTGTGGCAACTAAAAATTGGTTGCTCAAAGTTGATGACATAGGGTACACTTTAGCCCATTCGTTGTGGAAAATTTCTACATGTTATCCTATAGAGGAGCTACAAAACCCCTTAATTACTTAACCACTTACCAGCTTTGGGTTCGGGTGGGAAAAAAATGTATATACCCAACTCAATGGTTCGAACTTGGGAACCCAAAACCCATAGGAACCCACTCTAGAAAGTTTCTTCTATAAGCTAAATTGTATGAGCTATAGCCAGGACACTTCTGGTTAAGAAATCATGGAAATACAACCTGAGGTGGAAATTTACCATGGATGTTGAGTGTCTGCCTTCCAACTCACCTTATTGCAGGATATACACATTGATGTAGAACATCCAGTCAATAGAAAACTCCTCAATTCACATTGACAGAATGATCCTAACTCATTATGGATAATCACATTTTATTCTTCTTGGAACTATTCTACACGCTTCTATTGCCAATTCAAACTGAAAGAATAACCCTTGCATCGATAATTTTATTGGGAATGAATAGCTTAACCCCAGTGCTGTTTTTCCCCATGCAATTTCTTCTGAATGCCATCCATCTGACAACGTTTCCTTTTTTTTTAATGTTTTCCTCTTGTCAAACTTAGTTGGATTTTAATATTTTAATTTGTATGCACAGTAAATTTAAGGTTGACTTTCTATCTACAGTTTTATCTCAAATGCAGTAAATGTTCATCTCTCTGTTATCTGTATCGTGCAATTAATGCAACCTAGTCTTTTAATGATTTCTCAAGATCTCATCATTTGGGTTACCTTAATCATGCCATAAATACAACATTGTTTAAAGCACTCACCATGTCTCTATTGGGCATTTATTGAAGGTCCACCAGATTTTATCACAAGTTGAGAACCATGAACCATAAACCATTACCCTTCCTGTACCAAGCGTACCAATGAACCAGGTAAGCCTGGTCCAGATTAGTAGGACTGTCCACTGTTTAGTGCATCAGGAGGTGAAACCATCATCAATCCATTAGACATGCTATAAATGATTCTTATTTAATCTGAAAGACTTCCTATTTGAACTTCCTAAATATAGCTCTAACATGCTACCCAACAAAACATACTAGAAATGATCTTTAACAAATCCAATTCACACTGCAGCTTTGTGGATTAGTCTTTCTAGTGGGTATACTTAATTCTTTCATCTTATGAGTCTTGGACTATTTGGAATTTCCTTGATAAAAACCGAAATGACCCCTTGTTTGTGAACCCCTATGTATCCAGTTCTCCTTTTTAATATATTTGCCTTCTTACCGATTTAAAAAAAAAAAAATGACCCCTTGTTTGAATCTCAGAAGGCCTAGATGTTTTAGATTTAAAAAAGATATATGCAAATTTTCACTACTATATGCAGAACATGTATTCTAACGGTGAACACAGAATATTACAAAAGCAGAAGTAGGCACTCACCAGAGATGTGTAGGGGACATTGTAACAAATAAGACACGCTTCTCAAGGGGATTCACCTTAGAAGCCACCCAGTCTGCCCAAGCCTCCATGGCCAACTCCATTGCTCCCAACCCATCTAATTCTTCACAAACTCCATGTTCTTCACTACTCCATCTGCAAGAATAACATGAAATTTACCAAAACTTAGAGACCGACCCTTCTTACTCATTTCTCCTAAACTGATCCATGGAAGTATACTCACAACAACTTAACGGGGCCTTGTCTCCACCACAAGTATGTGTTGAAAACCAGTATATCAGCACTCTCCCACTGGGATGCATGCTTGAGAACCGAATCGGGAAGGATTATCCGATCTTCTAATCTATGATTCACTGGGTCATCGGAATTAGATTCAACAAGAAGAGGGGCCCAGTAGAATTCAACCGTAGCATTGTATTCCTACACAGCGCACATAGACACACATACATTAACTCAAAGTAACAGGATTATTTGATTATCTTCTTGATCTTCATACGATATGCATTTTGATTAGTTTCAAGATCTACATACTTGAAATGTATCATGGAGAATACTTCAGAAACAAATTCAAGGAACTTACACAGTATACCCAAGGTAACTTTTAATGATTTAAAAGTTCATATTTCCACTTTTTGTAGATGGAGTATTGGTTACCTCTGCTCTGAAAATGGTGAGAGGGGCGTTTGGTGACATAGATCTCTTGTCTGCTGGAATTACCGACTGTAACAAACACACCATGGATATCCATTGTCCTCTGTTCAATGAATCCCCTACGAACATCAGTCTCTTCCCTCTCAATTTCTCCCACATTTTAGTCACATTCCACCTATAGAACACCAAAATCTAAATAAATCTGAATTAACAAAGGTAAACCACAGCTTCTGAAAAACATTAAATTCTTCTAAAAAAAGGCAAAGAAAAAAAGGAAGAAAATAGTATAATTAAAATCCTAAAGTAATTTACTTTGAAACGCATATACAGAGTACCTCTTTAAGTTGCAGTTATGGGGTTGCCATCTCCAGTTCTGGTACCCCAAGTTAGTTCTCCCGTGCTTCCGACACGCCAATTGGTCGGACATGTATGGGCAATCTGACTCATTGTAGAGCGGATACGAAGCATTATCAAAAACCCATTTGCCAGAAGAAATGTCACAACCCTCTAGACCTCCTCTCCGTTGTTCGGAGTCCGGCGTACGGTCAACCCGCTCTATTTTCCGGCCACTGTATTTTCGAGTGGACTCACATGTTGTGAATCTATCAATACCCTCTAAACACGAAAACCCGAGCTTAACACATCAGATCGAATCAAAGAAAAACCAGGAAAAAAAAAGACCAAGTAAACCCAAGTTCATCAAATTAGAGAAAAACGAAAATTTTGAAAAAACCCAGTAAACCCAATAGAGCAAATTAAATAAAAAAAACGAAATTTCGCAAGAAAAACCCAACATCAAATTAAACTGAGGAAAATTTTAAAGAACTCATTCAACACAGTAACCCAAGTGTATTAAATTAAATATAAATGAACCAGAGAGCTGGATTTCGTATTTAAAAAACTAACCAATAGCTCGCCTTTTCTTCTCTTTGCCAGAGATTGTTGGTGAGACAGATGTGAGAACTGATTCCTGAGTAATGGAAGCTTGTTGCTGCTCGTTGTTTTCGTGGATTTGCTGGATGTTCCGTTCGTTGTAGAGGATTGAAGCTACAATGAATACAGAGAAGAGAAATGCCAGGAGAGGGAAATGGTTCTTCTTTTTGCTCCATCTCTGCATCATGGGTGAAGAAATCGAAATTTGACGACGATAGGTCATCAAAAAGATTAAAATGGAGCAAAGACCAGCGAATTCCGAGTTGCCGACAAGAACATTGGTAGAATATATAATATAGGGATGCTTCTCTCTTTCTCCGCTACTAGTAAACGATATAGTGGTGCCGGTACTATGGAGGCTAATACGCCGGCTTCTAAGACCCTATTTAAGGCGATGATTTAGCTAATTAAGCGGGCTTATTTAATTTTTTTTTTGGGTACGAAGTTGTGCATATTGATTGCAAGTGCCACCTGTTGAGTTTCTTGCTGACTTTGTTGGGTAATATTAGTGGACCACAGCCCATCTAAACGTGCAGAACGAAATGAAAGGTCATGATAGTTGAGATAGTGATCATTGTGTTTGTGCCTTGTGGTGCTAGGGCCGTAAACGGTGCGGTTTTTATATTGGATCGGATTGGCTTTGCTTTTATACTCAGATTCCGATCCGAATTAGAGTCAACTAATATTAATAATTAATTATAAAAATTATGAATAACTATATAATATGTTTATAAAGTCATATTATAATTATTATTAGGTTAAGTATCGTTACGTTGCCTAAACTAGGACATCCTGAAAAGTTTTATCAAAGTGGATATGTATTCCAATATTACTCTTAATAAATAGTGTTTGATTTTTATGGATGAATATGTTAAAGCATTCACTTTAGATAGTAAAAGGGAAGGGATGCCCTATTTGCTAAATATGTCAAAAAAAAATAAAAATGCCCTAAGTAATAAAATGCAAAGCATTTCCTTATGTGAAACACCCTTTAATCAAATTGGGATCTTGACCTTTTATATATACTAGTGGGTGGTACGTGCGATACACATTGGAGCAAGGGGAAGGAGTTAACAACAATTAATAAGAGTTAAAAGGGACACGTGTTAACCCGCGGGTGCGATTGAACTCGCTAGTGGCACGTGAGAGTGAGGGGAAGGAGTTAACCACAATTAATAGGAGTTAAAAGGGACACGTGTGACCCGCAGGTGCGATTGAACTCTCCCTGAGTTCAATCGTGATTGGCTGTGATTCTAAATAGATAGATGAGCAAGGATTAGTTTGAGAATTAAAGTAAAACATTAAATCAAAGGCAAGGGGTAGTTTGGGAATTAAAGTAAAACATTAAATCAATATTTTGTTTTTATATAAGGGTATTTTAGAAATTTTAGAAAAATCATCTACGCATGCCTCTCGCATATAATAGTAAAGATATAATCAAATCAAGATCCCAATCTGAATAAAATTCAATTTGATTGTATTATATATATTCAAATCAAGATTCCATTCTATTAAAATTCAATTATATATATATATATATATATATAAATAATCAGATTGGGATCTTGATTCGATCCATTGAAAGTCCTAGTCCACCACACAGTATATTCCTTCCTACATTGCACAACATTTTGGAGCTGGATTGGTAATCTCTAACCGGACCCTCCAACTCGCCTGACTTTTGAATTGAGCTTTTGGACTGCATTCTTGGGTCGGATATGGGTCCCCAACTTGATAGAGTCATAATACTTAAATAATGAATTATGTAAGACATATTATTTTAATATTGTTGCATTTAATAAATTAATTATTTTAAGAGAATATTTTTTATTATTATGAGTATTATGGGGAAAAAGTTCCAACATTTCTCAAATCAACATCACTTTGGAGCTAGTCCTCGTTCTCATTCTCATTCAGATATTTCGATCCATCTTGTCTCCCAATCAATAAGAGAAAAAGGCTAACTAGAGAATATAATGTTAACAAAAAAATATATTACCAAAGAATGCTTGAAAACCAAAATATTATCACTCAAGTATTAAAATATTCAAAATTATCAATGGAGTTCAGAATTAAATAACACTTACATGACTTGGCAAATAACAATATTATTCCCTATATTTTAAGCCAAATCAAAGAAGTTTTAATTAGAGAATTTTCATAAGAGCCCTATCTGGTATCTTTCAAGATGTTTAGCTTTGTTTGGTATTTTGATTTGTTTTTTAACATGTTTTTATAAACAATTTTGTTTTTATAAAGTTATTTGATTGATCAATTATGTATTTTATTTTTTGAAGTATAGTTTATATGCGAATTTTCAATTGCCTACAGTAACACCTTGTGGTGTTGTATACAACCACAAATATATATATATATCTTCACTATTATAATACAAGAGGTAGTAGCCTGATTTTTCCAAAATTCTTAAACTACCCTCATATAACACAAAACTTTGATTTAATGTTTAATTTTAATTCCTAAACTACCCCTTGCTCATCTATCTATTTAAAGAATAAAATCATAGCCAATAGTGATTGAACTCGGGGAGAGTTCAATTCAATCGCACCTGCGGGTTAACACGTGTCCCTTTTAACTCCTATTAGTTGTGGTTAACTCCTTCTTCTCGCTCTCACGTGCATCGCACATGCCACCCGTTAGTATATATATATATGAGAGTTTTCGGCCAATTTGATGGTTCGGTCAATTTAATTAGTTTTATGAATTTAGTAAAATAGACAAACTTCACCCTACTTGCCAGAGAGTTTAGGCGCGCCAAATTTAAATATATTCTACGTCTGGGGTAACTTCAGAACATGGGAGCGAAAGTGACGTTACCCTTTGGAATAAGATATATCCAAAGTTAGAACTATTAAATAGGTCTCCTCTTCTATTCATCTTGCTTGTGCAGCAAAATAAATAAATAAATATACATAATATACGATTAGGCTACAACTCTGATTACTTGATGTGGATCTATTCAGTGGTGGCAAACAGGGGCAGAGCCAGGTGGGGGGCATGCCCCCACTCAACTTTTGAAAAACTGTTTTATTATTATTATTATTAGGGTATAGCATGGGAATGCGGCAAGTGACCCCAAACTTTGGAAAAATAAAGTTTTTTTTAAAACTTGGGTTCATATTCTATTGAACTCGGCTCACACATATCCCTTTTAACCTCTATTAACTATGGTTAAGATTTTATACCCCTTATGTTTTAACAATCTAACTTTTATTTGTAGAAAATATTAACCTTAAGGGTTAAAAGTTCTTAACCAGAGTCAAAGGAAGGCTATATAAGTATGATTGAACTGCCCAAATTCAATCGTAATTGGACAAGATCCGAACTCATTTTATGCTAAGTTGTTTAAGTATTTAATTTGGAATAATCATGGGACAAGGGGGCAGTTGTGCCCTAAAATTTTTTACTATAATATTTAATATGGCATAGTTGTGGGGTAAGGGGGCAACTGTTCCTGAACTTTGAAAATCAAAATATATTTTATAGTATTTAATTTAATTATTTAACTATCGTAGTTATGAGGCAAGAGAACAATTGCTTTGTAAACAAGGAGAAACAATACTCATAGGATATATACAAAACGTATGGATAAAACGGCCTAAAAACTGGTAATCAAAAAAATTCTGGGCTACGCCCCGAACCCCCATCCCTTATACCTAGAATATTTGTACCCACCTAGTCTTTATCCACAAAATCCATCAAAGATTACTACTCTTTGAAACAACCACGGGTGCCCCCTACTAGAAAACACTGTCTCCGCCCCAGGTGGCAAAGGCACCCTACCAATGGCAATGGGGCAAGCTTTGCTTCCCTTGTGCAGCAATATGAGTGTGCTGCTACCCATAAGCTGTAATTACCCTGCGGCTTATGATTCTTCCACATAATCGTTGCACATGGGTAGGTAATAGGCCTGGCCTGGGAATATAATGAGCTGAAATCAAGTCCAGTGTAGCCATCATGGACCGAAGCAAGAAAAGCAAATACCTGTTCGTAGATTCAATCAGGCCTTTTGAAAGGTCTCCACTTTTTTCTTTTTTGGATCTTTAAGACCCCACCTGATCATCACGATTTTTAACCAAAGTTTAGTTAAATTGATACCAATCTAATAGAAAAGATGAACCTCAATGGAATCTAAGGCATTTTCTTGAACTTACTCCAATGTGATTAAACTAAGTATATGTATTAAAACTAATTGTTTTTTTTTTTTTTGTTAAACTCAACAACACCACAAGGAGTCCCTGAAGGCAATTGGAAGGAAAACACACACTCACTCACGCAGAGACACGTATAAAACACAAACACACAAACTAATAGTTCAAAGAAAGTAGTTTTTGGGAGATTAGATCATGATAATATTAAATATAAGAGATTAAATATGAATAGGAACTCCGGTTGAATAGCCAACTAGAGCAATTCAGAAAAATGCCTTGGACAGTGGCAGTTTGGTAATTGCAAACATAATGAAGGATATTTTTTAACACTAACATTTTTAAATACCTCTTCCCAAGGCACTTTTGAGGCTGCTGCTACTGTTGGTAGCTAATCTCTAAAATAACGATGAGCCCATTCTTGTAGTGCGATGATGTAATATTTATATAAACTCTTTATAGAATCATTTGAAATCATTCAAGAATTACATTAAAATAGTAAGAATCAATGTAATAGAAGCACTTAATTAGCCATTCATTCTAATTATCTATACGAACGACATAGGGCTCGTCTGGCCTTAAAGGTGATTAAAGAACCGTTAGTGGGCATGGACTTGAGCGTCGGACGGATCGAAAAGCACAAGATTTTTTAACGTGAACCTTATTCAATGAAAAATTATTCAAATAAAAATTAAGGCACCAAATCCTCTACGGTTATAACCGGATTAATGAAAAATTATTCAAATAAAAATTAAGGCACCAAATCCTCTACGGTTATAACGGATTATGGGAATCCGGTTATGTTCCTGAGGTTGCCATGTGTCCCTTTTGACACCCCTTAATTGTGGTTAAGATTCACCCACTCCTAAGTTTTCACCTACCCACCCTTGGTTTTTAGAAAAAGAATATTAAAAATATTTTAATATTAGAAATATTAAAATATTTTTTAAAAAAATTCATATTTTTTTCTAAAAGTCAAAGATGGGTGTGAACCCTAGGGTTGGGTGAATCTTAACCATAGTTAAGAGGTGTCAAAAGGGACACATGACGACCTCAGGGGCATAACTGTATTTGTCAAATTTGGCTATAACCGTAGAGGATTTGGTTCCAAAAATTAACTATAAGTAGAAGATTTTTAGTTATTTATTAAAGAAGTTTGATACCCAAGGAGTGAGTCCAGCAATATGAGTGAACCGAGATAACTACTTTATTATATCCCCAGGGTCCGCTAATCACTGCTTTATTGTAAATTAGAGAACTCATCCACCATATCCTACACCTCTTAGCTGAGCCTGGCTGGATCATGTCTTGACATTTTTGGTCAAGTTATGCCATCAATTTTTTTGTTACTAAAGGCACAAAAGTTATATTACCTCTTAAACCAAAAAACAAAGAAGCACAAAAGTTGGTGCACCTACACAGGGGGATCTGAAGGTTGTGGACGAAAATAAGGGCCCGAACCTGGAGGAGTTTCAAGTAAGTTGTAACCACTTGCTCATCAAAGTACAAACATGTTGACGGCACATGTGCTATGTTCTAACCATCATTGTAGATGAAACGCTATGAGGTGGTACAAATGACTTCCTCTCTGTGCTTCCCTTTATGTTTTTCCTCATTTCTGGTAGTAAAAAGCTACCTATGAAGAAAACTCATTACAATCACCAAAAAGAAAATGAAAGAAAACCCACAACAGATTATTAGTATGATAGTTTAATATGAAATAGAGCTATGGATTTCCCGAGCTCCTAAAACATATATGCATGATGAATATAAAAACTTGGTCGATATAAATATCCTTACAGTACTTATATATTTACTAAAAAATCTTGAAACAAGGCGTGTTTAGGGTGTTGGGAATGTAGACAAACCTTAGCAGATTACCCGGGAGGTGGCAAAGGGGCGAAGATGACATTTAGCAGAGGTATTTTCGGTCTTACAATTTTAACCCTAGACTTATAACAGTGTGCATATTCTTTAGAGTTATGTGAGAAGTGGCCATAATTCTGAGAGAAGAAGAACTGTAAGTACTTTGTATCTTCAATATAGTAAATCGGTGTGACACCCGAGGACATAGGCACGTTGCCGAACCTCGTATATCTTTGTATTTTGTTTCTATTTTATTCTTTCAAATCTTTTTCTAATAGAACACCAACAAAGGATTTAGGGACTAAACACATAGTTCAAATCCCAACATAGGGAGCTCTAGAAATCTTGAATTTCAGTTCATATTTAAACTCTTAGTATTAATTACAACTATGTTATTATTATTATTCCTTCGATAATTATATATTTGGTGGATCCTACTATTAAGTTGACTCAAATAATATTGGTCATCATCCACTTCTTTTAGTTTTTTTTTTGACGAAGGGTTCCACCAAAGTGGGTGAAACGCACCAAAATTGACTTGGCATTCTATGAGGTTTTGAGACAGATTATAACTCTTGGAGATGACATAATTTGTCATTTTATTTGTTAGTGTGCTGTTAGTATTTTGTTATAACATGGACAAGACATTTATCCATTTTCCATCCATGTCAAAGTCAACACTAATAGAACACCAACGGATGGATAGATGTCATTTCAAAATAGGTATATGTTGCTTTCAGTGGCAAGCACGTTGTATTGTCTTAATAAGTAGAGATATTGATCAATAAAAGGTCAGTTAGAAGATGTAACTTACTCGAGTATTGAGGATATCATCTCTCATATTATTAGTACTTGGGTTGTTTCCCATTGTCTGTGTCTAGCCAAAGCTGTTGTTCAGGCTGGTCAATTTGGGTTGAAATCTGTACATAGGCCTCTTTCTTAATACATTTTGGTTCACCGGAAAAAAAAAAAAAAGGTTTGTTCACGAGCAATTGAGATTTTCTCGTTGACATATTTCCAATAACTCATTTCTACCAAATTGCCTCGATTGAAATACCATTAGGTGTTGTTTTGTGCAAGAATTGGAGGCGAGAATTAATTGTTTTGATGTTAATCTTATTTTAAGAACTCTTAGAATTTCTAGTCTTGCATCATTTAAAAACCCAATGAAATGTGAGATTTCAATTCTCACTTAAAAGGGAAGGACTTCAATTCTCATGCATGTAAAAATGTTTTATTTTAGGAAGAGACCCCAATAAAAAGTTACTCAGGCTCCCGAACAATTTCATTTTTTCCTATCATCTCTCTATTCTTATCTCCTTTCATCCACCTGTCATCCCGTCCAGTGTCATTGCACATCATGGGGACATGGTTCAAACTGCTAGATAGCAGACCCTATTTCGTCTACCAGAAAAAATACTCCAGCTTTTGTTCACATCATGTTTTCCATAAGTCAATCTCTCTCTCTACATAATTAACATTAAATTTTAATTGCATTGAAATCATTGATATTGGCTTACAAATCCTGGCACTTAGTGATTAACTATGAACATGAGCTTTGGTTGAAAAGATAATCGGAGCAACCCAAATAATATGCCTCATTGAAGGGGTAATTTGCTAATTAAAAATTAAAAGAATGGTGTCAATTTTTTTATTTTATATAACTCTAAAAATACCCATGTTAAGACATTGGGTTGCTCTCATTATCTCTTGAAGATCATGTTCATAGTTAATGTCTAAATTAAATTTCTGCAAATTTATTTTTTAAGATTTATTCAACGCCAAAAAAAAGACATATGTTGCCTAACGAGACTTACAAAGCGTGGCACTTAAATCGCAGCACTTTGTAACTCTTGACGCTTTGTAACTCGACATTTTGCAAGCCTTAGCTGAGGGGGTAGCTGCTGGTATAGGGGTGCCGGCTCGCAATCATGAGAGCTCCGTGCTACATTTGGCCTCCTTAGCTCTCTCGGGTGCCTCTGCTCAATCTGCCGAAGTTGAAGCCATACGATCAGGTCTTCAATTGGCGCTCTCTTGTCGCTGGCATCATTTTATCATCGAGTCGGATTCTAAAGAGCTCGTTGACATCCTCACTGGATGCTCTTCTCAGCCCCATTGGGAGCTTCTTGTTGCGTTAGAGGACATTAAGAACCTTCGGCTTCAATGCGAGAGTGTGGAGTTCAAATTTATCCCACGGCAACTCAATGTGGATGCCCCCATCTGCTTGCATAGAGTGCACTTAACGAGAGCATCCGCTTGTTTCCCACTTTGGATGGATCCACCTCTCATACCTACCCCGGCCTTCTGTGGTCATTGATGTAATTCCTTCTTTTTTCTTCTTTTATTTTTGATGCAGTTATCATTTAATTACGTTAGTCCGTTAGTACGATTAGATGTTAGTTGGGCAATGGAGCTCCTGCAACTCATACATGGGGGATTGGATCCCAGACCTTCCACAGTTAAGGTCATACTCCAATCACTCACGCAAGAGGTGGGTGTATGTAATTCCCTCTTCATAGTAATGAAAAAAAAAAAAAATGGTATGGGAATTTGTGCCATAATCCACTTTGTATAGGTAAGGATCCCCTTGGCTATCATAGGTTAACCAATACATGTACGCCTCTCCCCTTAGTCGATTCATATGATCATGACCAATACCTTTAGACGATGTCAACTTGTCAAGCATAATCGCTCTTGCTTGATTTAGCAGAATAAAGCTACAGTTGTAACTTAAAAGGAATAGCTTTATTTGCAAAATTGGCAATTAACATTTTCTCATTTCCAAGAATAACAAGTGAATTGTGGCCTAGTGGAACCATGGGTAATATCTACTATTACGGTTAGGGGTGTCAATGGGGCGGAATTTGGGCTTCAACCCCTCTTGTAAATGTGTTGGGCTGGCCAGCCAATTCAAAAATCACCAAAATTCAACCCAACCCCACCCCAGCCCAGCCCATTGACACCCCTAATTACGGTTCCGCGAACCACCAATTTTTGCTTGGCCATATCACGGACGAGATAATGCAAACTAGCAAATGCATTATCATGAACCATTTCTGCAAAATTTTGCCCCATACTAGTGGAAATGAAATTTTCTTTGTAATTGCAGAATTTTCTATTTTTTAGAAAAATTTTAATATCCGACCTATTAGCTAGCACTTAATTTTTATATACTACATGCTATCCGATGATTAAAATTGTTATTAATTACAGTTTAAATACAGAGCGAAGCTCTGCTTCACGGCACTGAAGCGGAGCTCCATTATTCTCTTGCCAATGGCAATTTGTAAATTTGGCGGCAAAAAGTGTATTCAACAATTGCCCCTTCCACTATTCAGAATTACAAACATGCCTCTCACAAAGAGTAAAAAGGGGAGCTCCGCTCCAAACGCGTGAAGCAGAGCTCCCCTCAAAATTTGTCTCTATTAATTAACACCTAAAATCTATGCTAAATTAAACTATACTCATCAATGGTTCTTGTCCATTGTAAACATACATTATCAATTTAGATTGTTCTTTGAATTCAATTTAGTTCATTTTTTATGGGCCCCGAGCAACTTGTTACGATACATAACTTTTGTTAGAGAAATGCTAGCTCCAATCGTAAATTTCCAACCTCTCACAATGGAAACAAGAAGTCACGCTAGCTACTTTTACCTATCACCTTGAGAACTAGTACTATAAACCAGCAATTCTTCCTTTGAAAATTTAGTTTTTCTAAGCATCTTTAAGAGGTAGCAATGCTACGTGTTACACCTATTATGAGAATTTGGAAAAAAATTAAATTACGCGATTGGGGTAACACTCCTCTATTTGTTATTGTGGCAACAATATAAGCACTAGATGCCAACTGTTTACGTCATTTTCTAGATAATTAATCCGCTATAAACCAAGCAATCCCGACATGATTTAATTGATGTGAAAAAAAACAATTAGCTAACCTTAACATCAAAAGGGACAATTGATGAACTCCCATAAGAGGTTAGCCTAAAGAGTTTTCGGTGGGGAAGCATTGCGTGGTGGAAAGGAGAGGAGTGAGACAGAAAAGAAATGGGTGGCATGAAAAGCATTCAAATATAATAAACAGCATAGCACGGGATCATCGAAGCCGGCCTTGCCCACTTGCACACCCACTTGCAAAAACCATCTCCTTCAGAAAAATAAACATAAAGAAAGAGAAAAGTCCCAACTTGCAATTTTCTTTTCGCAACTAGTTGAGTTATATAAGTCAAGTTGCAGTGCAGCTGTTGATTCCCATCACAATAATACTATTCTAATGCAACATGCATCCCCCCCCATGCATGCTCTATTGGAGTCAATTTCCAGGTTGCTCTAACGGGAATACAAATCTTCACTTCTATTTTTCATTTTTTTTCCATGTCGAAAAATAATAATAAATAGTTATAATGTTGATATCTTGAGCTCAATAATCACCATTATTCGCGACAATGACGAAATTTACTCACGCTTTAGATTTGGATAAACATTATTTTAATTTGATTAAATAATAATCTCCATCGAGACAAATCAGCCGTAACACCCACGGTTTACTAATATAAAACGAAAGCAACATGAACTGCATGAATGTATGCAAGATCCAACAAGATTCCCTAGTATTAATGAAGTTCATGCCTTAGGGGTGATCCGACAAATTACGACTATGGGTGGGAACTAGATATAAACGGGTTTATCCACCCACCTCCAATGGAACCAGTTCCCCTAATCAGGAGGGTGCGATTGTGCCTTTACTATACTACAAGCTTTGAATCCTCTATTCCAGCTTATACCTATTAGCTCAATTTGTTTGCTGCACCATGGCTTTTCTCAATTAAATAAATACAATTTTGTTTTAAAATTAATAATTATTTGATGGAATATACTTATATTGCTTACTCATACCAGATCAGGAACCATTTTTTTTTTATTTGGGTAGGTGTCATCATTTATTAAGGTTAACAATTAAGAGTTAGCTGAGGATAATGGTAAATCTATCAACCGTCACACTCAAGACTCCAAAAACCTAGTTCATCCCCAAAGGATATACACATCCAACCAATGGAGCAACTAGAGATCGAGGCATCCAGATCACTTACCTTGCTATATGATACACTACACACGCAACCAAATCTAAGGTAACTGCTACGGTGCCATAAAGGTGGGTCTAAGTAAACATTCCAAAAAAAGTCTCGGCTAATAGAAGGTTGATGACTCCTTATACACCTCTTGCGACCACTACGCATTTATATACAAGTTACAGACAAATGCCAAGCTCTCATTGTAGTAGGCGGATATTGCTACTTTTCCATGTTACTTTAACAACCAGTATAAATCATAAAACCTTCAAAATCTTGTTTTCTTAACCCATTCCCCCCCCCCCCCCCCCCCCCCCCCCCCCCCCCCCCCCCCCCCAAAAAAAAAAGAAAAAAGAAAAAGGGGCAATGCCACGTATGGGATTAGCACTCCTCTGAGCTCATATCCAAAGTTCATCCAGGTACAAACATTTACGAGGCTATTTTGGTCATATTAAAATATCACACGCAAATCACACAAAAAAGGGAGTCAATTAGGGGGGGGATTCACAATGGTGTATGTTTATTATTTTTAAAAAAGGAAAATATAAAAATAAAAAAACATAACTGATTGTGGTGGTGACGCTAACAAAAGAGCTCCGGCAGCGGCGCGTTCGTCGGAGCAGATCGTCTCGGACACATTTTCGATCAAATAATCGGAAACGATCATAGCTTCAGATACGATCAAGCAATGGTTTTTCCAATTCAGGATGGATCGGTCTGACCACATCGGAAAACCACCAAAAAAAAAAAAAAAGCCGGCGATTACGAAAAAGCCTGAGTCATGAAGATGATCGATTAGGTCCGGCCAAGTTCTCGGCCATCTGGGCCAGTGACTGTAAATTACAGCGAACGATCGTGTCAACAAATACACATGTATCTTCTTTAGTATTGCCCGGCGGGATATCGACGAGATAAGATTCAACGACCACTGTGCCGTTGCCGTGCGACGAAGGGTGGAGAGTGGTGACAGATCGGTAATTGGCAAGCCGATGTTCCCCACCAACGACACTGAAGCTAAGAACATGGCGTTCGTCGTCGAGGATTTCAAGGCGCTCAGTGCTAGTTTCAGCGGGGAGTCCCGAAATGACGTGGACCTCTCGGAGAGTGCCGACATCGCCGTCGCCGACGAGAACGTGGCAGCTTTTCAAGAAGTGCTTGTAGGCTTGTGGGTTATCGAAGCGCCGGACGAGGGACCATACGGTCGAGACGGGTGCGGCGATAGGCTGGACAACGGCGGAGCAGCACTGGTCCGGGCCCACGGGGTGGGTGTGGTAACGTGCGACCGTGTCAGGTACTTGAGAGGCGCAAGATAGCTGGACTCGGCGGGGCAGGAGGGTGGGGGGTTGGGTTTGTTTGTGGCAGATCATGTTGGAAGTGGTGGTGTTGATTCTATGGATTTGGACTGACGATTTTGGAGATGTTGGAGGCATTTTCTCTTTGTTTGCTTTTTGATGATGAACAAGGTTTGGGTTTGGGGTTTATGCGATCTATATATATATAGGAGAGTGAAATACAATCTAGAAAGAAGATGGAGAGCGAGAGAGAGATGGTATTCACTTTTGAACTTTCTGAGAGGTGGGTTTTGTGTGAATTTTGCTACAGGTGATGGTATTAGAAAGAGAGATGGGGTTAGTTGGGTTCCAAGTAGAGTTAATTAAAGTTCATGTGGGTACTAAAATAGAGTCTAGTTGCTTCATGTAAGTTACCAAAAACAACCCTTTTTTTTGGAAGCTATATCAAATTACAGATTTACCCTCACGAAATTACAAAATAACTTCTCTATTGCAAGCCCATCAGTACTACAAGTCTACACCAGCTATACTTGTAACATTCCATCATGAAGGACGGAAAACTGGTCCAAATACTGAAAGAATTTTTAATCCTTGCAAAAGAAAAGAAATGCAAGCGCTACTCGCAATTAGTTTACCCCTCTAAAATTCTTAGAATAAAATATATTTCTTACAAACGTATAGATATAGATGATGGCCATGAACTTGACCCTGAGAAAAAAATTTGGCAGCTGCACCCCGAACCCTGTTGTTAAGCCTAGGGATGGCAATGGGGGGAGTTTGGGTTGGGACACCCCCATCTTTACCTCGACCCTATTGGAAAATTCTTATCTCAAACCCTGGGGGCGAGTTGCTTCCGACATTTGTTAGCCCTATCCTTACCCCATCCCATCCCATTAAGCACTAGATAAGGCTGGGTGGGTTGGGATTATATTCTATACTATATGGAATATAATGAGATAATTTTATTGTTAACAGAAGTGTAAAATAATGATTTAACATTATAAACAGGAGGTGGCGGCCTAAATCCATCTCCTGCATGACCTCGACTGGGGTTTAATATCTCATTTTTAAACCCGCCCCTACTCCATTTAAAAGCTCTCCAAGCCCATCCCAATAAGGGCGGAGGGGGTTACCTGATTAAACCGGTGTCATCTTTTTTTTTTTTTTGGGTGTAGTGGTGTCATCCTTTGTTAAGCCCACTACAAAAGAATCCTGGGTCCGCCCCAGTTCGCAATTGATGTGCATACCAAGGAAATTTCGTCGGCAGTTTAATCTTGGCGGCTTCGCAGAAGCTTTGGCTAAGGGCATATAAGTGATTTGATTTGATTTGGGATTTCCAGGCACGTTATAAAAGAAAAGTGGTAGTCTCGTAATTGTTGGGAAAGAAATGTCGTTTAGTCGAACTACTTTCAAAGAAATGAGCAAATGGAGGATCCACTTGCAAGACCAAGAGGATGGAGTACGCCTCCGTTTTAAAGGGTTTTCTTGTGGAAGTGTAGACCATAGATAGACAAGTGGGGTTTCCTCCACACATGTCCCGCCAATCTAAGACGAGGTTTTACCCTTTATTTATTTTTATTACTTTAGCATGACCCCATCACACCCTCCTCTTTTGGTCATTTTCTACAAGTCCTTATCCTCACCCGCTTCGATCAACTTGCTAGTTGAAACCCCCCCTCAAATAAGGTGGTCATCATCTACTGAGACCTATTCAAAGATCTCTTTATAATCAAACCCTAATCAGATTCTCTCCATTGTCGTAATTATTAATATATCTTTAAATTACCTCTAATTTGACGTGCTACTGTATCGACCCTAATGTACCATTTTGTACCCGTCTATTGAATTCCATCCCCCAAAGACGAGGGATTCTTGTACTCTGGTAGAGGATCAAACTTTTAGTCGTATAATATTTGCTTTTTATGGTGTGTGTTAATTAATCAAGTAGTGATGCGGACATCCCATTTACAAACTTTGAATCCGATGCTTAATGTTACGTTTAGCTTCTTCAATCTTTTTTTAGGATTGCGACTCCACGATGGGGTTTCAGTTTACAGGAAAAGGAAATTTGTGGCAAATCGCTAAGGAAGAATGTAGAGAATCCTAGAGGAAGTGCGCGAACAACGGATATAAAAGGAAATGAAAAGAGAATATGAAGAGAAAGTACCATTCAGATTGGGAGAGCTTAACACCATTTGCAGGTACACACATTGCTTGATGGGAAAAGAGAGTTTAAAGGTCTGCTAACATACGCAATGTGTTAGTTTATATCAACATTATATCCGTTATGCGTATCATGTACATTAGAACAAAGAGGAGTACCAGTCCCAGGTGCACTAAGTCAATTTTTTTCCCACAGACAGTGTGGGTGTAGCACGTGGTGTAGCTATCCTATAAGACTATAACAGGGAGATGAGCTGATACTTGTTGCCACCACCTTGTGTCCAAGAAGACTGCGGCCAGGGCTAGCATTTCTGTGGAACAAATTATGGACAAAAGATTAAGAGTCATTTTTTATCCACCGATATCAGTTGTTGTGCATGCATTTGATTTGATGATGTTAGGTTGTACAATTTTTCTTTAATTGATAAGACAAGTGAGTTTAATGAAAGGAAAAATCATGTATATTCCTCCAAATACTTAAATCACCGACCATACCTATAATGGCAACTTGCATCGAGCCTGTAGGGCTTTAAATAGAAATCTCAAAGAAAAAAAATAATAATGCTAGTATTATTAAAGAGATAAAAGAAAGGGGTTTTCATCCATTTTTTCTCTTAAATATTCATGCTTAGCATACATTACAATGTATATAGTACAAGAAACATACATTCATGCATAATTCAATGTTAAAAAAGGAAAATATTAAATAAGATGTTTTATTCTAAAACTATTTAAGAACAGGTTGAGTCATCTGGCCAATGCCCTTAAGATACCTAGTCAAGGAAAAAGCAAGGAATTACGATAGTTTGTAATTTGTAATGAAATATAGAAGAAAAAGGAGAATGGAAAAGTGTTTTGATGCTTACATTCAACTTGAGGAATGGATATTGTAGTCTCCCAACTTGAGATGGTTGCTACAAGGAAGCTTCCATTAAGAAAATATTAAAATATTTTCGAAGCATTCAATCTAGGCTTGGTCCTACAGCCGATTTTAAATCCCATAAGTTATATTCAGTGGCCCATGTGGTGTATAATAGGGACTGGCATTCTTGTTTTCTTGGTTTCTGGTCTTTAACAAGATTCTCACTCTCTCTTGTTTGGATGCAGTTCTTTAGCTAATCCAAGTTAAGTACTAGCACTAAAGTGTTTTTTTTTTTTGAGGGAGGGGGGGAGGGACTATCTTCAAGAAACCTATATGAGCCTCTTATCGGGTATTATAATTAATCTAGGAAGCACGGATACTTTGACAATGGAAACGTACCCTTATCGTCGTATTCATATCGGATTCGTATCAGATACGGCACTCTAAGGTAAAACTTAGCTATTTTTTATAATTTCTGTCATATCGCCGTATCTAAGTATCGCCGTACTCGTGCTTCCAAGATTATAATTATTGTTGAGTGTAATAGTGAGCTGGATTCTCTGCAGTCAGACTTGCCTAAATCTACTAAATTGAACCATTCCAGTGTATAGAACAAGAGCAGGGAGATGAGATGGCATTAGTGATAAAGAGGTGAGGACGAAAGGGCTAAAGAATAGAGAGGCTGGTAATGGAAGAATTCCTGGACTCATGGGTCCCTCTTTTTGAGTCCAATCCCCCCTCTTGGGGGGGGGGGGGGGGGGGGGGGGGGTGGTCACTCCTTATTTATAACATTTTCCTTCAGAGCCATTAGAAGTCTACCACCATTGTGACAACATGTTTTAGTAAGCATGTTCCTTAGGTTAGTGGTAAAAGTCCTCTAATGGCTTTACCAATAAGAGATCCCTTCCAAAACCCTCTAAACCACAGCAACCAAGTCTCCCCCAGAAATATAACACAAGGAGCTTCACCAAGGCAAGTCATACACCTTGGGAAAGTCTATCTATATGGTGGATGTAAGGGATAAAATTCGTAAGTTAATCTTGTGTTGTGGCAAAAAGCGTGTTTTCGGTGTTAAACGGTGGATACGAGCTTATATGTGTTTTTAAGTACGTATTCGTTGTGTGTATGACAATGAACTCGTTGTGCTCCTCACAACGGGAACGTTGTCCTCTAGACAACGGACTCATAGTCATCAAGACAGCAGTATCGTCCTCGTTATGAACAACGAGCCCGCGCTTTATGTCGACAGCGAGACCGACTTTCAGCACCCGATCCTCAGGAGACGATCATCTGTCTCTGACATTAAGAGGAAAGAACTGTCTTAGCATTTATTGCTAGTCACCTCAAATGAGTTTTCGACCTAGAACCCGGCTTAGAAATTGTAGGCTCCCGCGTGTGTTGCGTTCGTTATCAGATATGTCTGACATATTTGGTAATGAGTGTTAAGCTTATGACATGGCCATCCAAGTCATCGATGGTCATCTATGGGCATCCCAAGCTAAACCTATATATATCCCCAGAGATCCAGTGCATCAGGATCGATTAAGGAATATTCGAAGAGAATTAAAAATATTTACTAGTGTCATAACTTTCGTCTTAGTGTCCTAGCTCTCAGTGTTCTAGTGCATCTCTGATTTTACTATTCATCTTCTTCTTCGTTTACTGACTTTACCATCGGAGTTATTTCAAGGTGCAAACCCGCCCCCTCCCTTTCTTTTGTTTGTCTTATTTGCAGGCGAATGTCATTTTGATTGCTCTACCAGCCAAACAGCTATTGACGTGCATCGAACTAGGGAAATTTCCCTCTCAAATTGGCGCCATCTATGGGAAATTCTGAGTCACTTACACTATACAAGGTGATAAGTTGATCCGTGTGAAGATTCTCCAAGACTCCTTGTTTCGCTACCACCATGGCCGACCATTCTTCTGTCTCGCCAATGGATGAACAAACCCCAGAGCCAGAGCTATCTAAAGCTGAGCAGATTATCATGCTACTGCAGTACCAGCAATCTCTCTTGACGCAGCTTACTAATCAACAGCAGTTGTTGCAAGAGCAGATCGAAGCTTGGGCACAAGGTTTGAATGCATCAAATCGTGCGTTACTCCAGGGCAAGAGTCATCAAACAGCAAAAAAAGTCCCTCCAGGCGAGCTGGCCCAATAATGTTCACTACTCGCCCCGCTGCGATCATACGAGCCATAGAGAATGATCCGAACTTCGAATGGCCGTCTCGTGTCAGTCGGGACATCACCAAAGGGCCGCGAGCACAGGAGTATTGCAAGTACCATAAGAGTCATGGTCACACGACTAACCGCTGCTGCGATTTGAAGGCTTATCTGGAAAGCTTAGCGCGAGAAGGCTTTTTAGCCGAATTTATGCTTCCTGCTGATGAGTTGGAGACCCCATGACTCAAGGATGTCGTTGTACCCATGTTCTGAGTTCTTTTCTTTTGTTTAAATCTGTTTTGTTGTTTATCCGGCTGAGATATCAGCTGGTGTGGGGCTTTTGTACTTTTTTCTTTTGATGTGAACTATCTAATGAATCCCTTTTGTTTTGTCTGATGTTGTGTGAAACATGTGCACTTTGGAAAATTTATCATCCTTCGTCGAGACATTATGAGTGTGAGGAAAGAGGAGAAAAGATAAGTGTAAATGTATCCTTGATATTAATGCAACGTTATCCTCGTTGTCTCGATGTTAGACCCGTTGGTGTGGTATCGTTAGTATAAACTCGTTCTCGCTGTTTAGTTGTTCCTTCTCGGTGTCCAGTGTCTTCAGCAGTCATATCACAACGGATTCCAGTGTTTACAACAAATTTCGGTGCCTTTATACAAAACAGAAATTCAAAGCTGTATCAGAGGGATTTCTAGAGCCGTGTCAAAAGTAAATTTTGGAGCCGTATCAGAGTGAATTCAATATCAGTAACTTAACAAGAGTGAATTAAATTTCAACACCCAAGAGAGTGAATTTAATTTCAAAAACCACAAGTATCTGAGTTTGTGCCTTTATAAACGAATACTTTTATGATGACAAGAGACATCGAACGCCTCTGCAGCACATCGTAGTGTCTTCTCCAAGCATGTTCCGGTGTCTGCTTGAGGAGGAGCAGACGATGAAGCAATGTCAGGATTTGTAGTGGTAATGGCAATGGTAGGAGTCAGCGTAAGAACAGGTGTAGTAGTAGCGGTTGGAAATCTAGTGGCCAGAGGTTGATCATCCTCCAACAAATCGTCGAAGCCAAAGAGTTCCTCATCGCTATCTATTTCAGGCCGAGCAGACGTTGTAGCAGTCATCTTTATGCCTTGCTGAGCTTACAGTCTTTTATCATGATCTGCTTCACGTTGAGCTCGTTTTGCCTTCAGTTGTTTTAGAGCAGTATCCCTCTTTCTCTTTTCAACCTGCCTCTCCCTTGTGGTGAGATGGGAAGGACGGGTAGATCTGGGAGCTCATGGTGTTCGGTGCAAGTGAAGCATACGATCAGCCATTCTTCCTGCGAGTTGTCTGGGAGCAACAGTAGTAGTGGAATCGGGTTGAGATATATAATCTGCAGCAACTGTAGATTCTGGCGTTGGTAATGGCCTCCAGGTAATGTACTTGTCTCCTTTCTCTTGACGAATATTTTGTATTCGTTGTTCTTCTACAGGAGTAAGTTTTGTAAAGCACAGCTTGGAGATTTTTGTACACAAAAGATGTTAGTCTCAGTTATAGCAGATATATATATATATATAAGTGAAGCAACAATAAGTAGAGCAGTAACAACAACCTAAAGAGAATTCGCTGAGAACGAGTCGAGCACTCTCATTTCTCCAAGCACCAGAAATTATGAAGGACATTCCTTTCCAATCCTTGTCTATATTGGGGAGGTGCACAACGATGCCCAGGATTTTGGTTCGTTGATTCCAGGCGAAGAAGGTCTTATCACCATCTTTAGGAAATTTTCGGCATTTCACCGTATGACGGAAGTGGAAGATGTGCCTAAGTTCTATATTATATCCGTCTTTGTTGAGTTTAGTCATCAAAGACATGTATCTGTAAAACCTAGGATGCATCTGTCCAGGGGCTACTTGTAGAGCAGCAAGGACTTCATCGACAATGAGTTCTAATGAAAATCGTAGTATAGCTTCAAACTGCGAAACATATATAGTGGTGCAGGAAGAATGATAGTCAGGGTGGATGTCTTCTTCATTCAGATGAAGATAGACATATGGGGGGATTTCGTATCGAGTTCTATAGAAATCTAGAATATATCTATTTACTGGTTTGGGTATTGGAGCAGTAGCAACTATATTTTGAGGAATATTATCAGTATGGGTACCTTCATCATCGTTATTAATCCTAACTATTTCAATCAACATGGTGAGAAGACTTTGACAAATAAAGGATTGAACGAAGGTATAAAACCAAAGTAATGTGCCAATACGCTAAGATACAAAGAAAAGAAAAGCAATGAAAACAGAAACAGAGCAACAACAAAGGAGATCTTACCACAACAAATGTTGTGACAAAATCCTTGAGAAGGTTAGAAGCTGCAAATCATTGGAAAAATGAAAATCCGGCAGAGAAGCAGTGCAAACGACTCAAAATGAGGAAGACAAAGGTCCATGCATCTTATATAGATGGCGCCAAAATACAAAAGAGTGACTTATCCTTAAATCTCAGCCGTACACATGAGCACATGATGGGGTAAGATGGTCATTTCCATGAAATTTAAATATAACGTGTTAGACTAACTTTCTTGTAGGACGCGCTTAGCCTTCATCTTGAACGAACACGTCAACAATAAGGAGGGCAGGATCGTCTTTTGCAAGACAGAATAACCGTCGGGGCAAAATGAATCATCTCGGGTTCCGTAAAAGTAATGATGACAAGTCTGTCATGCATTAATGAGGCGAGATGGATTTGAGGAATGTGCTACAGTTGTTACAGCGATATATCTTTGCCTATAGTGCAAGTAAGAGATCAAGGATAACGGAGCATACACAACGAAGTCTTGACAATGGGGCAAAAAAATGGAGAACGGAGTACAATCAACGTGGAGTACGGTATTTTTCTTCTGAAATGCTAAGAGGTTTATGGTATTTTGAACTACGTTCAAAGCATCATAAAGGGACTAATTGTAAGGGATAAAATTCGTAATTTAATCTTGTGTTGTTGCAAAAAGCGTGTTTTCGGTGTTAAACGGTGGATACGAGCTTATATGTGTGTTTGAGTCCGTATTCATTGTGTGTATGACAATGAACTCATTGTACTCCTCACAATGGGAACGTTGTCCTCTAGACAACGGACTCGTAGTCATTAAGACAACGGTATCGTCCTCGTTATGAACAACGAGCTCGCGCTTTATGTCAACAGCGAGACCGATTTTCAGGACCCGATCCTCAGGAGACAATAATTTTTCTTTGACGTTAGGTGGAAAGCACTGTCTTAGCATTTATTACTAGTCACCTCAAATGGGTTTTCGACTCAGAAACCGACTTAGAGATTGTAGGCTCTCGCATGTGTTGCATTCGTCATCAGATATATCTGACATATTTGGTAATGAGTGTTAAGCTTATGACATGGTCATCCAAGTCATCGATGGTCATCTATTAGCATCCCAAGCTAAATCTATATATACCCCCAAAGACCCCGTGCATCAGGATCGATCAAGGAATTTCTGAAGAGAATTACAGATATATACTAGTGTCATAACTTTCGTCTCAGTGTCCTAGCTCTTAGTGTTCTAGTACATCTGTGATTTTACTATTTACCTTCTTCTTCGTTACTGGCTTTACCATCGGAGTTATTTCAGGGTGCAAACCCGCCCCCTCCCTTTCTTTTGTTTGTCTTATTTGCAGGCGAATGTCAATTTGATTACTCTACTAGCCAAACAGCTATTGACGTGCATCGAACACAGGAAATTTCCCTCTTTGTGGAGTCAGGTGTTGGACAAAGAAACCTTCATTGTCTTGGGAAACACTTCCAAGGGCTTCATCTTTCGAGTACCTATGTCTAGGAAAGGTTGTCGGATCAGATTTGGACTGGATCTGATTAAGAATCCGACAGATTTGAATCCGATCCGAGATCCATCAGATCAAGAATTAACCAATCTGATTATTAATCCAAGATTTGAATCCAACCCAAATCCGATCTAATAAGCATTAATATATCTAAAAACTAACATTTTAATTAAAAAAATAAATAAATAATTATGATTAGTACTATAGGATATTTGTAAAATTATATAAATATTATTATTCTTATTTATAATCTAATCGGGTCGGAGTTTAATCGGATCAAATCACTATAGATCCAAACCTAATCCAATTATAATCGGATTCAAGATCTCGGATCCGGATCAAGATCCGATCCATTGACAACCCTATGTCTGGGTGGTATTCTAGGGCTTCCTTGAAATGTCTGGGGTAATTCAGGGCTTACACAAGGCGTCTAGGGGTAATCTAGGGCTTTAGTTGAGGTGTCTGGGGTTAATCCGGGGCTGATGGGATACGTGAGGGTAATTCAGGGCTTACACAAGGTGCCTAGGGGTAATTCAAGGCTTTAATTAGGTGATATGTCTAGGGTTAACCCAGGGTTTTAGGTGTGATGCCTAAGTGATAATCCAGGATTTACACAAGGTGCTTGAGTGATAATCAATGGCTTTGATGAGGTGCATGGGGGTAACTGAGGACTTACACAAGGTGCTTGAGGGGTGGGTAGTCCAAGGCATTGATGAGGTGCTTGGGGGGTAATCCAGGGCTTATGCAGGATGTTAGCTTGAAGGCACCTCCATTGGAGTTGGCAAACCGTGGATTAAGCCGATCTATCAATGCGAGGGGCAAGTCCTTGTAACTTGTATGAGTGCTGGGATGACACGTGACAGCCTTCATTTTCATATATCATTAATTATATTATAGTTTTTAAATACAAGCCAGAGCTCAGCTCCACGTGTGAAGCGGAGCTCCTCATTTCAATTCAATGTTTGGTGGCAGTTATGTAATTATAGGAAAAGACTATGGTAGTTTTGTTTCCTCATAATTACAAAACTACCACTAGTTTAATAGAAAAGGAGAGCTCCCAGTTCAACATGGTAAAGCAAAGTCCAACTCATATTGAGATTCTATATTACTAGCAAAGACCTATGTGATGCACATATAATAATTTAAGAATATCTAAATTTAAATAATATTATAGATTTATTTAAACATTAAGTAATATATTTTAAGAATATTTAATAATTTTTTTAATAGTATAAGATTTTTTTTATTATTTGATAGACCTTATTATTTTAATAAAATTTAGTTCTAAACTTAAATTAATACACTTAAGTGTTGGAAATAAGAGAGGATTCTACAATAATAGAGATATAGAGGACTCTAGGATGAGATAGTGGGTCCCCAATCTAGAAGAGTTGGTGATAAGAGAGGACTCTACAATAGTGGAGATAGAGAGGACTCTAGGATGAGATAGTAGGTCCCAAATCTGAATGATGGGATTAAAAAGAAAAGTCACATGTCATCTACAAAATAGACCTTATAAGATTGGAGGGATGGGAATTAGAGAGTAAAGAGAAAAATTCTTATTTCTTTATAATATTAGCAGAGAACCCGTGCGATGAACGGGTGTGAATAAAAAACTAAAAAATAAATCTCTATTCTCTCTATCCATTTTATCACAATCCCCTAAAATAAATATCTACTATCTCTATCCCTCTTATCACAATCCCCTAAAATTTTTTTCTACATTATCTCTCTCTATCCTTCTATCTATTTTTTTTATCACTCTTATCACAGTCCCCTAAAATCTCTATTTACATTCTCTATCTATTATTCTTATCTTTATCTCTTTCATCACAAACTCCTAAAATTCTTCCATTGGTTTTTGAATTCTGAGAGAGGGAGTTAACGGTTGAGATTAGAGATAGAGCCGTGTAGGGAATAATCCCCTAAAATCCCTCCAATAATTTTTGAATTGAGAGAAAAAGAGAATTAATGATTGAGATTTAATATCCTTAAAATGATACTTAAAGGATTCTTGGAATTACATATTAGAGAGCAATGAGAGAAGGAGATATGACACTTATTTCTTTATATTATAGTAGAGATAAGTAACGTGTCCTTTTTGACACTCTTTAACCGTTGTTAAAATTCACTCACCTCTAGGGTTCCCCAATCGCTCTCCCCCGCCCCTCTCTCTCACATACATCGGACTGTACACACGTGCAACGCGCGTGCCTTCCACTAATAAACATTAAATGTGAATGGCGGACTGGTCAAGGCATGCACCATACTGTTTAAATGAGATTAAACTTAACTAGAACCTGAACTTGATCCGATCAATTACGTAACTAAGAACATGGCTAGCACGACCTGTTCAGCCTGAGATTAGGTTGACATGTACCAATCCGATGACGAAACGAGTGGGTTTAGTATTCCGAATGTGCCAGCTAAGCCATCCTGACCCTCAAGAAAAGGCCATTTTAAGGGGATGGGATTTGATCCGGCTTGTCCAACATGTGGCGATAAAAGGGGGAGAAGTCATTTCATTTCCCTCCTATTTTTTGACTTCTCTATTTGATATCTTCTCCCTTTTTTATCACCACATGTCACTCACAAAGGAAAGGTAAGATGATTTTGATCCGGAGAGAGCCAGATGAAATCCCATCCCCATTTTAAGCATTGCTACAACAAAAGAGTGGAAGAGACAAAGGTCACAAGAAGGCTTATGAGTGGTTGGAGTTTGGCCTCTCCTTCCTTGGTCACATCTCTGACTAATAAGGACTTATATCCATCACTTTAGGAGTTTGATTCAAACTCCTTCATTTTCAAGAACCCTCTCATTGGTTGTCAAGAAAAGTAAAAGAAAAAAACATGAAAAAAGAAAGAAAACTGAAAGTAAATTATGTACCCATTGCTTGGTTGCTAAGAAAAGAAAAACAACTATAAGGATAGCATGTCCGTGGTCGTGTAGGCGATGGCAATAGTAATGGTGGCAGCAATTGTGACAGTGGTGGTGTTGGTCGGCAGTGTTGGAATGTGGTTGTGGCCGTGGTGGTAATGTTGGCAGTGGCAACAAGTGTATAAGTGATGGAAATAATTTTTTTCCCACGTAGATTGAGATTTTTCCCCACAACTTCATTTTTTTTTCTTAACCAAATACTGAAAGTTTTGATTTTTTTCACCCTCAATTTCATAGGGAATAAAACGAGATAGGATCACAGCCAATTGCAATTGAATTCTCACACCTATATGCTCAACGCCAGCTTCAAGTGATAAGCATCTAATAATAATATTAAGACCGCTAACAGGAGTACTAAAGATAACAAGAATAAAGTTCGGAACCAAATCCCAGAATCCCGTTAGCCCCTGAGAACGCCATGTGTTCTTTTTGACACCCCTTAACTGTAGTTATGATTTGCTCACCCTTAGGATTCACCCACCCATCCATGATGTTTAGAAGAAAAAAACATCAATTTTTTTTAAATATTTTAATATTTTTTTTCTAAAAACCAAGAATAATGTGTGAATCATAAGGGTGAGTTAATCTTAACCATAATTAAAGGGTGTCAAAAGGAACATGTGGTGGCCTCATGGGCATAACTGGATTTGCCAAATCTGATAATTATAACAGTAGAGGATTTGGATCCATAAAGTTTTGGTACCGATAGAGCCAAGCTTTTAACTCAAGCACCCACAGGAGAGTTTTTTGCACATGGTAAATGGTGATTCGTCCATCTCTACAGCTTTTCAAATGTGCACCAAAATTCAACACCCCTTCCTGACAATCTTGACCGAATACTGTATTATTGGCCACTAAATATGTTAGAATCCTATCCAGATTCAAGATAGGGTTGTCCAAAGGCTGCCAAATTCGGCGTCTGCCTGTCTAGCCAATTCTAAAACGATAGCCTAACATCTAGGCGAGCGCAAATCTTCCCGAGGGAGCGCTGCTGAAAATTTTCTACTCGGGTCGATTAGCACCAATCATATTTTTGGAAAAAAACACCAAAAAAGAGGAGCATGATTTTGGTTAGGGTTTATGTCTCATTAATTTTATACTTATGTAATACGTGTCCCTATGTAATTGGCCTTGGCAAGCTCATTGCCGACAATTTTCTAGATGATTTGCACTCCATTTGGATGGCCCTCACTCTAATTTGCGCTATAGTGACAGTGTGTATTTCCATTATGTAGATGGTCGGGATTCATTTCCATGAATTTTGGTTTGGCATTGATATGTTCATCGATTTGACCCAGTTTCAAATGTTAGGTTTTTTTGACTCGTTAATTGATAAGATCATCCTCCCTAGTCATTCCTTATTGATGATGACCTTTAATGTAATTCTTGAAAAAATGACCCACCCCTCCCCGGGGGTGGGATTTAAGCAATAATGGGCTAATATGCTTGAGAACTTTGTTCATAGGTCGCACATCATGGATCTACATTTCGAATGGTAAAGACTCCATCGATCTAGTGGTGTGGACCTAAGCACGACGACCCTCGGTAGGAAGCTAATGGGCTGTATAAACAGGAAGAGAAATTGCCAAACAACAAAATTTTTTAGAGTTTGATCTTTTGATAAAATTCTAAAAATTCATCTAATTCAATAATAGCTTACTTTAGGCTAAAGGAAACAAAATCGCCCCTAAAAAACAAAATATAAAGAAAACCACATTCTATTATTTGGAATCCCAACTTTAATAAGCAGTAAAAAACCTTAGCCTCACGAAGAAGGCTACTAATATCGAAAAACCTAGTTGAAGATCTTCTCTTAAAGACAACCAATATTAAAGAAGAGTTCTTGCTCCAAAGATTTCCTCCTGAAATATGAAAATCCGTATTCTATACATGTATTTTTTTAAATACCTTTGTAATTAAGGGTATTTTGGGAGGCTGGAATGTACTCCCTTTATCTCTTATAATTTGGAATTAATGGTATAAATAGGTCTTATTTTACTCTTAAAATGACAAAATGAATCGTAAATAAGAAGTACGTGGACAGTTTGGAAATAGAAAAAATGTTGGTGAAAAGAGTTAAGAAATTTAATAAGAGTATCTTCTTAGATATAAAGTGAAACTAAGTGAAAATTTTAGTAAAGTTAACAAGGAAAAAAAAAATGGAGTTTTATTATGTATAGTAAGGAGAAAAATGCGTCTCACCCCGTCCCTTTTTTGGCCATGTGTTCCCTTTTAAGTCCCTTTAGCGTGGTTAAACATCACTAATCTTTAGGTTTAAAACATTTAACCTTGGTTTTTAGGAATATAATATTTTAATCACAACTGTTAAAACTTGTTAACGGAGGAGACGATTATTGCTCTATTAGATATTATATTATGGAAAGTGATTGTATTGCTCTTAGCGTGTGCATCGTTGGTTCGAGAATACAACGGCCCCAAATGGGGCAACATGTGTCCCTTTTAACAACAACAATAACAATAACAACAATAACAATAATAATAATAATAATAATAATAATAATAATAATAATAGTCATTCTATGGGTACTCCCAATTATACTCTCAAATATACTCCCTAATCCTAACCGTTTATAACCAACCACTAAGGGTCAAGATTTCAGTTGGCTTATTTTGTCTTTTCTATTGCCAGATCAGTTGGAATCCTAACCGTTTAATAATTGAAATAAACGGTTCGAATCAGGGAGTATATATGGGAGTACACTTTGGGAGTATCCCTAAACTAATTCATAATAATAATAACAATAATAATAATAATAATATTTATTTTTTAAAAAGACACGTGTCCCGGGCAACACACAGAGAGGTTGAGAGTAAACCAAAGGTTAGGGGTATGAGTAGTGATATAGGGAAGGGGGCGAGAACCAAAATAATAATAATATAATCTTGAAATTGAATCTCTTATTACTTTTAGACAAATGATTTCTTATTTTGGGATGGTTCTAATGCGGCAAATTTAAAAGCACTTGGTATCCCTATGTGATGAATTACAAAAAAAACAGGTTTGCAAATTAAGAGAATTTGGAGTCAATTAAGATTAGTTTGAAATGTCTATCAACAAAGTAGGACCGTATGATTATCAGAGAGAATGAACTTTTTATTTTATTTTTTAAACAGATGACCGTTGGAAATGTGACCGTTGGTTTTTAATGGCAGCTTGAGAGTGACCGTTGAGTCTTAAAACAAAGGTTTCTCCAAAAAAATTATCTGAATAATATTTGGAAGGCAAGTCTAACCTTAGATTTCCAGTCTCCACTACTCCATTGTTGACCGTTCCACTAGACTTCTCATAGCCTTCGTCGGCATCACCACCACCACCACGGTCACCACTGAGAGAGGTGCCACCACTTCTAAAGTTCAACGTCGTCTTTAACAACCGCCATCGCCACAGGAAAGAGAGGTTCTTTGAAGTTTCAAGAACGAGGTACAGGTATCCTCTTTCTCATCTCTCTCAACTTCTGGGTTTCTTTCCACCCCTTACGGATAGGATTACATGTCCTTGATCAATCCTAAAGAAGTCCTCTATTTGCGGACTTTTCCTTTACTTCTCTTCTCTTTTATTTTTTATAATTACGGAATTTCCTTTTGGTTCTGCTATCATGGATCTGAAATTTACTTTTCTTGAAATTTTGAATTTGATGATGTCAATGACTATTAGATTTCCTGCACGATTGAAATAAGGAGATTGCAGAAATCTCAAATGATTGAATTACTGAGATATTCGAAATGGGTTTTTGATCGGAAGATGAAAATTCGATTTTTTTTTTCTAGGAGAAAATCGTAGATAATTTTCATTAAGATTAATATCATCTGTTTGTTTATTTCATTAATGTAGTTTTGGATTTACCGAAAAAAAAATGTAGTGTTGGGTTTTATATGTTAAATGAAATAGTATGATTAGAAGATTCTGCAGTGCTTAGTTTCATCTGTCTGTAAGATTCAAGTTGTACTTATATTTCAGAAATTCAATCTCTGGTGCTTCTTAATATGAATAAGGTGTTCTCTTTAGATATCTTGAATAGGAGGATTTTTTTTGTCGAATCCGGTCAACCAAATCTAATTTATGTTTATGAGCACTTCGGACGCAGTTCTGTAAGATTTGTATGGGATTGTACCTCGCCCTTTTTGCTCTGATCCATGTTTTAGCAAATAAACTCGAAATTTTCCACTAAAAGTTCAATGTAAAATGTAGAAAGAAAGGGGTTCAGGCCAGGGTATATAAAATTGCTAAACATGCCTGGTTCCATCATTTGGGCTGATCGATGGTAACCGTTTGATCAAAGCACTTCTGAATAGTTTAAAAGAATATTGTATACAATAGTACTTTGTACGAGTTATGTAAGTAATGTGCCTGTGCATGGGGAACTACCATATCTCATTTAAGGTAAATAACTCGTATCTCATTTTTCATGTTGTCTATATACAGCATGTTAGTTTTTTTCATTAATCAATGTTTAGAACATTTTGATGCTAATAGAAATTAGAAAAAAGAAGCTTACGAGGTTAGTTTCTTTGCTTTATAGTATTCCAATGTGGAAATTTCAATGTTTTTTTTAGAGTTTATGACTCTATTCAACTTCTGGAATAATGTTCAGATGCATATGAGACATATTTGAGCCATACAATTTATGGTTTGTGCATTTATGTTCTAGTAATGTCCAATGGCAATCACCTGACAAAGTTAGAGATAATATGATGCAAATTCTGTCTAAAAAAATTTAGTAAAATGAATAAATCAAAGTAGAAGACCTGACCTGACCTAGGGGAATGTTTCAGACCCCTTAGGATAGCTTTCTATGGGGTGCGGCAGGCTGCAGTTATAGTCAGGTTCAGCTGTGAAGGAAAGTTGGATGCACTGTTATCAAAACCAGACCCGACCGGTCCTCGAACCGGGAACTGACCCTTTGACGAGTTTCCAAAGCACCCAAAACCTGAACTCTTTCAAAACTGGCCAGAACTAGCTTTCTTTAACAGATAGGATCTTAGAAGATTCTCAATTTTTCTCAACTCTAATTCTCAATCCAAAATTATCTTTATGTGAAGCCTTCCGAGTCAAATTAAGGAGCCAAGTTCGTACTCATTTTACCAGTCAGTATTCAACAACTTATTTTCTCAAAATCACTTGACCAATATCATAAGTGGCTTCAAGTATTTTCTCAAATTGAAGCTAAAACTTTCCAAATTCATAACTCTCGACTTATTCATTGTCATCTATATAATCTTCTCAAAATTTTTCACTCAACTTAAAAACCAAATTTCTCAAAAATATTATATACCACACATACATGAAATCACTTCAGATAATGAAGAACCAACTGGTCAAAATACAGATGAACAAACAGAAAAACAACAAGAGTATATCAATTTAATCACACAAACAATTCAACAAAAATGGTTAGTCAACATATCCATCATAGTAAACAAAGAATTCAGACTTGATACAATAGCTCTTATTGATTCAGGTGCTGATTTAAATTGTATTCAAGAAGGCTTAATTCCAACCAAGTATTTTGAAAAAACAAAAGAAATTTTACATACTGCAAGTGGAAGTCAACTTAATATAAATTACAAATTAACTAAAGCTCATGTATGTAATGAAGGGATATGTATCTCTACGCCCTTTATATTAGTCAAAAATCTTACAAGAGAAGTTATTTTAGGTTCTCATTTTATAACTTTAATCAAACCATTTATGGTAACTCATGAAGGAATTCAAACAACTATTAATGCACAAATCATTAATTTCCAATTTATTAATCCTCCACATCTCAAAAACATCAATATGATCAAAGAATATTCTATATTCAAAGAACATCATATTCATTTAATAGCTCAAAAACAAAAATAAATTTGTTTTCTAAAAAATGAAATAACAATACAAAAAGATTGATGAACAACTTAATGATTGGAAATTACAACAACAAATTAAGAATTTTGAAGAAAAACTCAAAACAAAAATATGCTCAGATTTTCCCAATATTCATTTAATAGCTCAAAAACAAAAACAAATTTGTTTTCCAAAAAAATGAAATAACAATACAAAAAGATTGATGAACAACTTAATAATTGGAAATTACAACAACAAATTAAGAATTTTGAAGAAAAACTCAAAACAGAAATATGCTCAGATTTTCCCAATGCTTTTTGGCATAGGAAAAACCACATTGTTGAATTACCTTATATCAAATATTTTAATAAAACAAATATCAAAACAAAAGCAAGACCAATTCAAATGAATCATGAATTATTAGAATATTGCAAAAAGGAAATTCAAGAATTACTCAAAAAGAAATTAATTCGTAAATCTCAATCTCCTTCGAGTTGTGCCGCTTTTTATGTTCAGAAAAATGCTGAATTAGAAAGAGGAACACCAAGATTAGTAATCAAATTACAAACCTCTTAATGATGTTTTACAATGGATAAGATATCCAATACCAAATAAACAAGATCTTTTACAAAGGTTAAACAATGCAAAAATATTCTCCAAATTTGATATGAAATCAGGATTTTGGCAAATACAAATTTCAGAAAAAGATAAATACAAAACTGCATTCACAGTTCCCTTTGGACACTATGAATGGAATGTCATGCCTTTTGGTTTAAAAAATATTCCTTCAGAATTTCAGAATATAATGAATGATATATTCAATCCTTATACACATTTTTCAATCGTTTATATTGATGATGTTTTGATATTTTCAAACTCAATTGACCAACATTTGAAACATCTTAATATATTCCTCTCAATAGTCAAAGACAATGGTTTAGTAGTGTCTTCCACAAAAATACAACTTTTTCAAACCAAAATAAGATTTCTTGGTCATAATATTCAACTTGGAACTTTTATACCAATAAATCGTTCTATTGAATTTGCTGACAAATTTCCTGATGAAATCAAAGATAAAACTCAACTACAAAGGTTTTTAGGAAGCTTAAATTATGTATCAAACCATTGTAAAAATATTAGTCAAAATTTTCAACCTTTAAGACTTAAGAAGAATCCTCCTCCTTGGACTAAAAAACATACTCAAATAGTGCAACAAATCAAATTATTAGTTAAAACTCTTCCATGTTTATATTTCGCTGACATAAATCTTCCTAAAATTGTAGAAACTGATGCTTCTGATTTAGGTTATGGAGGAATTCTAAAACAAAAAAGAGACAATTTAGAAGAATTAATCAAATTTACTTCAGGAACTTGGAATCAGACACAAAAGAATTATTCTACTATTAAAAAGGAAATTTTATCTATAGTATTATGTATTTCAAAATTTCAAAGTGATTTAATCAATCAAACTTTTCTTATCAAAGTAGATTGTAAAGCCGCCAAAAATGTTTTACAAAATGATGTTCAAAACATTGCTTCAAAACAAATATTTGCCCGATGGCAAGCAATTTTATCTGTTTTTGATTTTCAAATAGAATATATCAAAGGAGAAAATAACTCCATCCCTGATTTCTTAACCCGTGAATTTTTGCATGGAAGATAACCATGTCCAAAAAAGTTCAAACTTCTCGACCCAAAAGTTCTCAATCTAGAACCCAACAAAAATCATGGTATGACAAAGTTCAAGAAGAAACTCAACACTCAATTCCTTTACCTCCATTAGCATTATTAACCTCTGGATCTAGTTCTATGCAACCAACCAAGTCTTATGCAAAAGCAATGTCTACTACTGGCTCTCAAAGGGGTTCTATTGTTCCTCAACAACATCAGGCTATTAGGGTTTCTGTTCCTATGCCTCTTTCAAAATCTCAATATATTGTGAAAACTCAAAGAATGTCATTATTTCCAATTGAAAAGGGTTTTTCAAATTCAAATCCAAATATTGTTGCTCAAAATAATTTTCATCAAAATTGGGAATTTCCAACTACTGATTTTCGCAAAAAACAAGAATATTATGAATATATTTTAATTGATACTCAATCCATTTTCCTTACACATTATTATGATCAAGATTGTATTGTCCATTCTACTTGTAGAAGTAGAATGGGTCATGTTATTTCACCAAAGAAATTGGGACAAAATCTCAGTACACCAAAACAATTTGTTACCAAATTTGCTCCTACTACTTATCCAAAAGAACAGCCTCAACCTCCTCAATTTTTCAATTATTGGGATTACCGTCATACTTGGTACAATTGTTTTTATTTTCAAAATGACAGCCGTCAACATTCTTGGTGTTTCCTGTTCAAATCATACTTCAATTTTATTGTACCCCTATGGTTTCTTGACTGGTGGGTATATTTTGGTCCTATCCCTGAAATTTTACCTCCAACAGTTTCTCAATGATACTATATGTTTCAGTCAAAATACCTAATCCCAAAAAATCTTTCCCACTTTTCTCATATCTATCTTTTCTTCTCACACTTCAAATTAGCATGGATCACTTCTTGGTCTTATGCTCTTGTTCCTTCTCCATCTCAATTTTTCTTTTATCTTGGACGACAATTCAAAGTCAAATGGTGGGATGAGTTCAAGCCATACAAAGCTGTTCCAAAAGCAATTGGTTTGTGGTTAGTTGATAATCCATCTCTAACCTTGTCTTCTCCAACTAATATGATCCGCAATTCTAATATGATCCGTGTCTGGGTAAGAAATGGTATCAGAGCCATGGAAGTAGGTAAGGCAACTGATTAGACGAAAGAAATATTGATGAATGCTGTGTATTGTTGTTATAATATATTCTCAAAAGAATTATTCAGTGTAGACTCGGCGTGTTCCTGAACGTTGCTGAAAGAGTACCGCTTAGAGCCCGTGTGTTGGCCGTATAGGGAAAATCAGAACGGTAATACACAAAGAGGAGTCACTTCGTAATTCTCGAGAATTTATTATCGCAATAATTCATATTATTCTGACTATATATCTTTCTGATAATGAGTTCTTTATTTAGATCCATGTCTTCTAGATCATGCTCATCTAGTAACAGTGATCACATAGTAAATAGTGAAGAAAGAAATTTAACAAACATAGAAAAGAAATTAGACAATTGGAAAATTCCTAAAATACCAATTCAACAAATTTATAAAAAAAGAACTTTTGATTTCTCAAGTGATCCTCAATCAAAACTGTTGAACAAACAATTTCTTTATCTGAAAATCAAGAAGAATTTAGATTATTCAGTGAAAAAGCAATTGAACAACACAAATTAAAATATAGATTCCTGCATGTTGGAATGGTCCAAGTTGCAGTCAAACCCTTAATTCGTGAAGGATTAAATGCTCAAGTATTATTATATCTTCGTAACTGTAGACATAATCAATTCAAAGATTCCTTGTTAGGAATGGTTCAATCGACTTTATACAATGGTCCAATCTATTTTGATTGTTCCCCAAATTTCTCTCTTTCAATCACTGATAAAAATCTTTTAGAATCCTTAGTACTAAATCTTCAAACAAATGGTATTGATATGTTACCAGGGTCAGAACCCTTAACATTGATATATCGAATACATTACAAAGTCATGACAACGATGATGAGTCTTTTGACTTATCATACTAGTCCAAGAGATAAAACAATTTACATCTAAACAGATTTAACTAAAGCAAAGATTTTAACTCCTAAGTATACAACTAATTGGAATGAAGTCGATATTCCACAAAGAAAACTCCCTCAAACAGATCTCAAATATCCAGATCAAATAAAAGAACAAGCTGATGGCAAAGTCATTATTGACTTTTCCTCATCAAGATTTCAAATTAATGATTTAGATTTTAGAAGATTCAACTTTGAACCTTCTAGGTCTTCTTGCTCCTCAATTCCTATAAAATCCAAAATCAATTTATCAGGTTTAAGAAACTCAAAAATATCTCAACCAATTTATACTGTTAAAACTCCTCAAAGAATTGAACAAGAAGAAAACGAATCAAATACATCTCAATCACCTCCGTTATCACCAACAATTCACAAATGCATACACCCTCTCAAATTGATATGATAGAAAAAGAATTTGAAATTGATAAACCATATATTCGAAAAGATTTTAATTCAGAAGAAAACAAACCACTTAGAGATTAGTACTTCTCAAACTTTGATAAACAAAAAGGTGAAATCTTATAAATATATTATCAATTCTTAACTAAACATAAATGTCAAATGTATTTCTTCAAATGGTTCGAAATATATGCTGAAAACAATTCAATATATTTTCATTTTGCTAAATCTATAAATGAAACATCAAAATCATCTACCACATGGCAAACAATTAAAGATAAAAATTTTGAATCAACTCATCCTTCATTAGAATCAATAAAAATAACTCATCAAGATACTTCTTTGATAGCATCTTCTTTCAAAAGAAAAAATGATTCAAATACTCCTAATGCTAGAGATATTGAAAAAATATTTGAACAAAATAATTATACAAACCAAAATTTAAATACAATAGGAATACAGCTTAATCGAGTAGAAAATTTAATTCAAAAAGAACAAATTTTACCTCAAGTTGAACCTCAAAAACAAAATGATAAACCAATTTTTATACCGCATGAAATTTCAAAAGAAATGTCAACACAATTATCTTCTAGAACTTTAATAGAAAAAATTGATGATAAATTAAACAAATTAAATACAATAATTTATAAATGTGCTCAAGTCCCTGACACACCAGAAACACAAAGTTCACACATCAACATGGTAAAATTAATATTAGATTCTGATCCAAATTTTGATCCAAACACAATTGATCCAAATACTATAAATGTTTTATCAAAACTACCAAACATTATAGAATCAGATTCAGATGATTTATCTGACATTCAAGATATTGATCAATTAGAACAAAATTTTACAAAAGATTTAAATAATTCATTAGACAAAATTCACAATTCTATTAATCGTTTAGATTGGAAAAATGCTCCAACTAAAAACTTCTATCCAAGACCTACGTTTCCTGATATTCAGATCGAGGAACGTGGACAACATCGTCAAACTTCTTATCATAGTGAATCTATCTATGAATGGAATATTGATGTAATGACAGAATATCAAATATTAAATTTACTTCAAGAAATGACAATGGTAGGTACTGCCTACAGAAACAGACATGATCCATCTGATCATTCTGTTGCTCAAATGTTAGTTGCTGGTTTTACTAGACAACTCAAAGGTTGGTGGGATCATTGTCTCACACAAACTGATAGACACACAATCCTCAATGCATATAAAATAACAAATGATGGAACCACAATTCAAGATGAGAACAATGAACCAATACAAGATGCTGTAGCAACTTTAATCTTTTCAATAGCAAAACATTTTATAGGTGATCCTTCAAAAATCAAAGATCGATCTTCTGATCTTATTAACAATCTCAAATATAGAAAACTTCAAGATTTTAGATACTACAAAGATACTTTCCTTACGAAGGTTATGCTTCGTGATGACTGTGGCAAATCTTACTGGAAAGAAAGGTTTCTTTCTGGTTTACCAAATGTATTTGCAGAAACAATTAGGAAAAAAATTAGAGACAAAAACAATGACGATATTCCTTATGACAAATTAACTTATGGCGATTTAATCACACTAGTCAATACAGAAGGTTTAATCTTATGTAAAGCTTTAAGACTCAAAGATAAACTCAAAAGTTTTCTGTGAACAATTCGGTTTTGATTGTGAAAAAGATAAAATTTATAAACACAAAAAATCAAAACACAAATATATTAAACCTCACAAAAACAAATATCATCATAAAGGAATAGAAAAAGATAGCCAATATTATAAACAAAAATCGAGACCTAAATATCAAAGAAAATCTCCTTAAAAAATATCCAAATGGTTTTCTCAATTTAAACCATCTTCTTCAAAACCACACAACAAATTTACTAAACCACCAATTTGTTTCAACTGTGGCAAAGAAAGCCATCTCAAACCGAACTGTCCTGAAGAAGCCAAAAAGAAAATTAATGTTATTAATTCTTTAGATATTTCTGACGAAATCAAAGATCAATTAAAACAATTAATTCTCAATTCCTCTGATGATGAAATTCCTCAAATTGATGAAATTTATACAAGTACTGAATATTCAATTTCTTCTGATTCAGAACCAATTAAAACAAATTATCAATGTCCTCATTGTATTAAAAGTATTAATATGATTACTCAAGAACAAACATTTCTTTTAGATATAATTGATAAAATCCAAGATCCTCAATTACAAAAAGAATGTTTAATCAAATTGAAAGATAATCTCAAAGGTAAACAACCTCTCAAAAAGATTGTTTCTTACAACGTTGATGATATCTTTAAGAAATTTGATTTCAAAACCCCCCGGGAAAGGGATATAACTATTCAAGATTTACAACATGAGATTAACTTACTTAAACAAGATATTTCACATCTCAAACATAATACTCATTTTGAAATCACTCAACTTAAAAACCAAATTTCTCAAAAATATTATATACCACACACACATGAAATCACTTCAGATAATGAAGAACCAATTGGTCAAAATACAGATGAACAAACAGAAAAACAACAAGAGTATATCAATTTAATCACACAAACAATTCAACAAAAATGGTTAGTCAACATATCCATCATAGTAAACAAAGAATTCAGACTTGATACAATAGCTCTTATTGATTCAGGTGCTGATTTAAATTGTATTCAAGAAGGCTTAATTCCAACCAAATATTTTGAAAAAACAAAAGAAATCTTACATACTGCAAGTGGAAGTCAACTTAATATAAATTACAAATTAACCAAGGCTCATGTATGTAATGAAGTAGACCTTTCATATTAGTCAAAAACCTTACAAGAGAAGTTATTTTAGGTTCTCCTTTTATAACTTTAATCAAACCATTTATGGTAACTCATGAAGGAATTCAAACAACTATTAATGCCCAAATCATTAATTTCCAATTTATTAATCCTCCACATCTCAAAAACATCAATATGATCAAAGAATATTCTATATTCAAAGAACATCATATTCAATAGCTCAAAAACAAAAACAAAATTTGTTTTCTAAAAAATGAAATAACAATACAAAAAGATTGATGAACAACTCAATGATTGGAAATTACAACAACAAATTAAGAATTTTGAAGAAAAACTCAAAACAGAAATATGCTCAGATTTTTCCAATGCTTTTTGGCATAGGAAAAACCACATTGTTGAATTACCTTATATCAAATATTTTAATGAAACAAATATCAAAACAAAAGCAAGACCAATTCAAATGAATCATGAATTATTAGAATATTACAAAAAGGAAATTCAATAATTACTCAAAAAGAAATTAATTCGTAAATCTCAATCTCCTTGGAGTTGTGCCGCTTTTTATGTTCAGAAAAATACTGAATTAGAAAGAGGAACACCAAGATTAGTAATCAATTACAAACCTCTTAATGATGTTTTACAATGGATAAGATATCCAATACCAAATAAACAAAATCTTTTACAAAGGTTAAATAATGCAAAAATATTCTCCAAATTTGATATGAAATCAGGATTTTGGCAAATACAAATTTCAGAAAAAGATAAATACAAAACTGCATTCACAGTTCCCTTTTGGTCTAAAAAATGCTCCTTCAGAATTTCAAAATATAATGAATGACATATTCAATCCTTATTCACAATTTTCAATTGTATACATTGATGATGTTTTGATATTCTCAAATTCAATTGACCAACATTGGAAACATCTTAATATATTCTTTTCAATAATCAAAAATAATGGTTTAGTAGTATCTTCCTCAAAGATCCAACTTTTCCAAACCAAAATAAGATTCCTTGGTCATAATATTCAACTCGAAACTTTTATACCAATAAATCGTTCTATTGAATTTGCTGACAAATTTCCTGATGAAATCAAAGATAAAACTCAACTACAAAGGTTTTTAGGAAGCTTAAATTATGTATCAAACCATTGTAAAAATATTAGTCAAATTTGTCAACCTTTAATCGATCGACTTAAAAAGAATCCTCCTCCTTGGAATTACATACTAAAATAATACAACAAATCAAATTATTAGTTAAAACTCTTCCATGTTTATATTTCGCTGACATAAATCTTCTTAAAATTGTAGAAACTGATGCTTCTGATTTAGGTTATGGAGGCATTCTAAAACAAAAAAGAGATAATTTAGAAGAATTAATCAAATTTACTTCAGGAACTTGGAATCAAGCACAAAAGAATTATTCTACTATTAAAAAAGAAATTTTATCAATAGTATTATGTATTTCAAAATTTCAAAGTCATTTAATCAATCAAAATTTTCTTGTCAAAGTCGATTGCAAAGCTGCAAAAAATGTTTTACAAAATGATGTTCAAAACATTGCTTCAAAACAAATATTTGCCAGGTGGCAAGCAATTCTATCTGTTTTTGATTTTCAAATAGAATATATCAAAGGAGAAAGTAACTTCATCCCTGATTTCTTAACCCGTGAATTTTTGCAGGGTAGATAACCATGTCCAAAAAAGTCCAAACTTCTCGACCCAAAAGTTCTCAATCCTCTTCCCATCAAAAATCATGGTATGACAAAGTTCAAGAAGAAACCCAACATCCAATTCCCTTACCACCATTGACATTATTAACTTCTGGATCTAGTTCCATGCAACCAACCAAATCTTATACAAAAGCAATGTCTACTACTGGCTCTCAAATGGGTTCTGTTGTTCCTCAACAACATCAGGCTCTTAGGATTTCTGATCCTATGCCTTTTTCAAAATCCCAATATGTTTTAAAAAATCAAAAAATGTCTTTATTTCCAATTGAAAAGGGGTTTTCAAATTCAAATCCAAATATTGTTGCTCAAAATAATTTTCATCAAAATTGGGAATTTCCAACTACTGATTTTCGCAAAAAACAAGAATATTATGAATATATTTTAACTGATACTCAATCTATTTTCCTTACACATTATTATGATCAAGATTCCATTGTCCATTCTACTTGTAGAATAGGTCATGTTATTTCACCAAAAGATTGGAGACAGAATCTCAACACACCAAAACAATTTGTTACCAAATTTGTTCCTACTACTTATCCAAAAGAAAAACCTCAACCTCCTCAATTCTTCAATTATTGGGATTATCGACATACTTGGTACAATTGTTTTTATCTTCAAAATGAAGGCCGCCAACATTCTTGGTGCTTTCTATTCAAATCATATTTCAATTTCATTGTACCCCTTTGGTTTCTTGATTGGTGGGTATATTTTGGTCCTATCCCTGAAATATTACCTCCTACTGTCTTGCAAGGATTTCACATGTTTCAATCAAAATATCTAATTCCAAAAGATTTGTCCCATTTTTCACATATTTATCTTTTCTTTTCACATTTCAAATTAGCATGGATCACTTTCTGGTCTTATGCTCTTGTTCCTTCTGCATCTCAATCTTTCTTTTATCTTGGAAGACAATTTAAAGTCAAATGGTGGGATGAATTCAAGCCATACAAAGCTGTCCCAAAAGCAATAAGTTTGTGGTTAGTTGATAATCCATCTCTAACCTTGTCTTCTCCAACTACATCAACAACCTCAAATAAATTTATTCAAGTCAAAACTAGCACACAAAGCAACTTGCTAGCATCTACATCCAAAGAAGATTATAAAAATAAACTCAAACAAGCATTATTGGAATTAGAAGAGGAAGACAGTGACAATGATACTCAAGATTCTGTCAATTTGGGTGATGACAATGAAGACGATTGTTACGGGATATTCCCCTCAATCAAACAAGGAAAAGCACAATAATTCAGCCAGTCAAAAGGCAGCAAAAAAGTCAAAAGAAGAAAAGCAGCAGCAGTACAAGTCAAAAGCAATACAGTACAGACAAACAGTGAAAGCAGACAGCAGTACAAGTCAAAAGCAATACAGTACAGACAAGAAAGTAAGAACTATTAAAATTACTGAAGTAAAAGCAACCGAAAGCAAGAAGAATCAAATGTTACCAAAGGATAAAGCAAAAGTGACTCAAGTAAAAGACATCAGCAATCAAGAACAAAGATTCGGCAAGAAGCTTATAAATTCAGAAGTTCAAGAAGCATCAAGGGGGCTCAATTGAAACCTCAAGTCCTTAGTCAAGTTTTCAATCTTGTAATCTTTTCTTTCTTTGTATAGTTCAACCTTCCCCCTCTTTTGTAACCTTCCCTTCTTCTCTTCCTTCTTTTCTTTTTCTTTCAAGTATGATGCTGTAAGCGGGAGATTACTGCATCCAATCTGTAACCTTCAGTTCAAAAGGTATTTTCAATTATCAATGTATTTTGATTTCATGTTTATATGAAATATTTCTTTTTCAAATATTATGTCTTTCGCTCTTCAAACTGTTTTACACTGCACTCTGTTCAACTGAGAGACCGCTGTAAGCCGCGGCTATTCTGCACTAGAATAGAAAAGCGCCACTGTGTCTCTAATCTCAGGACTAACTAGAACAGTGCTGTGCACCAAATTATAAATATTTTCCGCAATTCTAATATGATCCGTGTCTGGGTAAGAAATGGTATCAGAGCCATGGAAGTAGGTAAGGCAACTGATTAGACGAAAGAAATATTGATGAATGCTGTGTATTACTGTTATAATATATTCGCAAAAGAATTATAAGGCCAACACACGGGCTCTCTCAGTTGAACAGAGTGCAGTGTAAAACAATTTGAAGAGCGAAAGGCATAATATTTGAAAAAGAAATATTTCATATAAACATGAAATCAAAATACATTGATAATTGAAAATACCTTTTGAACTGAAGGTTACAGATTAGATGCAGTAATCTCCCGCTTACAGCATCATACTTGAAAGAAAAAGAAAAGAAGGAAGAGAAGAAGGGAAGGTTACAAAAGAGGGGGAAGGTTGAACTATACAAAGAAAGAAAAGATTACAAGATTGAAAACTTGACTAAGGACTTGAGGTTTCAATTGAGCTCCCTTGTTGATACTTGAACTTCTGAATTTATAAACTTCTTGCCGAATCTTTGCTCTTGATTGCTGATGTCTTTTACTTGAGTCACTTTTGCTTTACCCTTTGGTAACATTTGATTCTTCTTGCTTTCGGTTGCTTTCGGTTGCTTTTACTTCAGTAATTTGAATAGTTTTTGCTTTCTTGTCTGTAGTGTATTGCTTTTGACTTGTACTGCTGTCTGCTTTCACTGTTTGTCTGTACTGTATTGCTTTTGACTTGTACTGCTGCTGCTTTTCTTCTTTTGAATTTTTTGCTGCCTTTTGACTGGCTGAATTATTGTGCTTTTCCTTGTTTGATTGAGGGGAATATCCCGTAACAATCGTCTTCATTGTCATCACCCAAATTGACAGAATCTTGAGTATCATTGTCACTGTCTTCCTCTTCTAATTCCAATAATGCTTGTTTGAGTTTATTTTTATAATCTTCTTTGGATGTAGATGCTAGCAAGTTGCTTTGTGTGCTAGTTTATTATCAACTAACCACAAACTTATTGTTTTTGGGACAGCTTTGTATGGCTTGAATTCATCCCACCATTTGAATTTAAATTGTCTTCCAAGATAAAAGAAAGATTGAGATGGAGAAGGAACAAGAGCATAAGACCAGGAAGTGATCCATGCTAATTTGAAATGTGAAAAGAAAAGATAAATATGTGAAAAATGGGACAAATCTTTTGGAATTAGATATTTTGATTGAAACATGTGAAATCCTTGCAAGACAGTAGGAGGTAATATTTCAGGGATAAGACCAAAATATACCCATCAATCAAGAAACCAAAGGGGTACAATGAAATTGAAATAGGATTTGAATAGAAAGCACCAAGAATGTTGGCGGCCTTCATTTTGAAGATAAAAATAATTGTACCAAGCATGTCGATAATCCCAATAATTGAAGAATTGAGGAGGTTGAGATTGTTCTTTTGGATAAGTAGTAGGAACAAATTTGGCAACAAATTGTTTTGGTGTGCTGAGATTCTATCCCCAATCTTTTAGTGAAATAACATGACCGATTCTACAAGTAGAAGACAATGGAATCTTGATCATAATAATGTGTAAGGAAAATAGATTGAGTATCAGTTAAAATATATTCATAATATTCTTGTTTTTTGCGAAAATCAGTAGTTGGAAATTCCCAATTTTGATGAAAATTATTTTGAGCAACAATATTTGGATTTGAATTTGAAAACCCCTTTTCAATTGGAAATAAAGACATTTTTTGAGTTTTTAAAACATATTGGGATTTTGAAAAAGGCATAGGAGAAATCCTAAGAGCCTGATGTTGTTGAGGAACAGAACCCCTTTGAGAGCCAGTAGTAGACATTTGGTTGGTTGCATGGAACTAGATCCAGAAGTTAATAATGCTAATGGTGGTAAGGGAATTGGATGTTGGGTTTCTTCTTGAACTTTGTCATACCATGATTTTTGATGGGAAGAGGATTGAGAACTTTTGGGTCGAGAAGTTTGGACTTTTTTGGACACGGTTATCTACCCTGCAAAAAAATCAGGGATGGAGTTACTTTCTCCTTTGATATATTCTATTTGAAAATCAAAAACAGATAGAATTGCTTGCCACCTGGCAAATATTTGTTTTGAAGCAATGTTTTGAACATCATTTTGTAAAACATTTTTTGCAGCTTTGCAATCGACTTTGACAAGAAAAGTTTGATTGATTAAATCACTTTGAAATTTTGAAATACATAATACTATTGATAAAATTTCTTTTTTAATAGTAGAATAATTCTTTTGTGCCTGATTCCAAGTTCCTGAAGTAAATTTGATTAATTCTTCTAAATTATCTCTTTTTTGTTTTAGAATGCCTCCATAACCTAAATCAGAAGCATCAGTTTCTACAATTTTAGGAAGATTTATGTCAGCGAAATATAAACATGGAAGAGTTTTAACTAATAATTTGATTTGTTGTATTATTTTAGTATGTTCTTCATTCCAAGGAGGAGGATTCTTTTTAAGTCGATCTCTTAAAGGTTGACAAATTTGACTAATATTTTTACAATGGTTTGATACATAATTTAAGCTTCCTAAAAACCTTTGTAGTTGAGTTTTATCTTTGATTTCATCAGGAAATTTGTCAGCAAATTCAATAGAACGATTTATTGGTATAAAAGTTCCGAGTTGAATATTATGACCAAGGAATCTTATTTTGGTTTGGAAAAGTTGGATCTTTGAGGAAGATACTACTAAACCATTATTTTTGATTATTGAAAAGAATATATTAAGATGTTTCCAATGTTAGTCAATTAAATTTGAGAATATCAAAACATCATCAATGTACAATTGAAAATTGTGAATAAGGATTGAATATGTCATTCATTATATTTTGAAATTCTGAAGGAGCATTTTTTAGACCAAAAGGCATGACATTCCATTCATAGTGTCCAAAGGGAACTGTGAATGCAGTTTTGTATTTATCTTTTTCTGAAATTTGTATTTGCCAAAATCCTGATTTCATATCAAATTTGGAGAATATTTTTGCATTGTTTAACCTTTGTAAAAGATCTTGTTTATTTAGTATTAGATATCTTATCCATTGTAAAACATCATTAAGAGGTTTGTAATTTATTACTAATCTTGGTGTTCCTCTTTCTAATTCAGCATTTTTCTGAACATAAAAAAGCGGCACAACTCCAAGGAGATTGAGATTTACGAATTAATTTCTTTTTGAGTAATTATTGAATTTCCTTTTTACAATATTCTAATAATTCATGATTCATTTGAATTGGTCTTGCTTTTGTTTTGATATTTGTTTCATTAAAATCTTTCATATAAGGTAATTCAACAATGTGGTTTTTCATATGCCAAAAAGCATTAGAAAAATCTGAGCATATTTCTGTTTTGAGTTTTTCTTCAAAATTCTTAATTTGTTGTTGTAATTTCCAATCATTGAGTTGTTCATCAATCTTTTTGTATTGTATTTCATTTTTTAGAAAACAAATTTGTTTTTGTTTTTGAAATTTGGAGGATTAATAAATTGGAAATTAATGATTTGTGCATTAATAGTTGTTTGAATTCCTTCATGAGTTACCATAAATGGTTTGATTAAAGTTATAAAAGGAGAACCTAAAATAACTTCTCTTGTAAGGTTTTTGACTAATATGAAAGGTGTAGAGATACATATCCCTTCATTACATACATGAGCCTTGGTTAATTTGTAATTTATATTAAGTTGACTTCCACTTGCAGTATGTAAGATTTCTTTTGTTTTTTCAAAATACTTGGTTGGAATTAAGCCTTCTTGAATACAATTTAAATCAGCACCTGAATCAATAAGAGCTATTGTATTAAGTCTGAATTCTTTGTTTACTATGATGGATATGTTGACTAACCATTTTTGTTGAATTGTTTGTGTGATTAAATTGATATACTCTTGTTGTTTTTCTGTTTGTTCATCTGTATTTTGACCAATTGGTTCTTCATTATCTGAAGTGATTTCATGTATGTGTGGTATATAATATTTTTGAGAAATTTGGTTTTTAAGTTGAGTGATTTCAAAATGAGTATTATGTTTGAGATGTGAAATATCTTGTTTAAGTAAGTTAATCTCATGTTGTAAATCTTGAATAGTTATATCCCTTTCCCGGGGGGTTTTGAAATCAAATTTCTTAAAGATATCATCAACGTTGTAAGAAACAATCTTTTTGAGAGGTTGTTTACCTTTGAGATTATCTTTTAATTTGATTAAACATTCTTTTTGTAATTGAGGATCTTGGATTTTATCAATTATATCTAAAAGAAATGTTTGTTCTTGAGTAATCATATTAATACTTTTAATACAATGAGGACATTGATAATTTGTTTTAATTGGTTCTGAATCAGAAGAAATTGAATATTCAGTACTTGTATAAATTTCATCAATTTGAGGAATTTCATCATCAGAGGAATTGAGAATTAATTGTTTTAATTGATCTTTGATTTCGTCAGAAATATCTAAAGAATTAATAACATTAATTTTCTTTTTGGCTTCTTCAGGACAGTTTGGTTTGAGATGGCCTTCTTTGCCACAGTTGAAATAAATTGGTGGTTTAGTAAACCATTTGGATATTTTTGAAGGAGATTTATAATATTGGCTATCTTTTTCTATTTCTTTATGATGATATTTGTTTTTGTGAGGTTTAATATATTTGTGTTTTGATTTTTTGTGTTTATAAGTTTTATCTTTTTCACAATCAAAACCGAATTGTTTACAGAAAGAACCAAGTTCTTTTCTGCTAGTTACTTGATCTCTTTTGAGTTTATCTTTGAGTCTTAAAGCTCTACATAAGATTAAACCTTCTGTATTGACTAGTGTGATTAAATCACCATAAGTTAATTTGTCATAAGGAATATCGCCATTGTTTTTGTCTCTAATTTTTTTCCTAATTGTTTCTCCAAATACATTTGGTAAACCAGAAAGAAACCTTTCTTTCCAGTAAGATTTGCCACAGTCATCACGAAGCATAACCTTCGTAAGGAAAGTATCTTTGTAGTATCTAAAATCTTGAAGTTTTCTACATTTGAGATTGTTAATAAGATCAGAAGATCGATCTTTGATTTTTGAAGGATCACCTATAAAATGTTTTGCTATTTAAAAGATTAAAGTTGCTACAGCATCTTGTATTGGTTCATTGTTCTCATCTTGAATTGTGGTTCCATCATTTGTTATTTTATATGCATTGAGGATTGTGTGTCTATCAGTTTGTGTGAGACAATGATCCCACCAACCTTTGAGTTGTCCAGTAAAACCAGCAACTAACATTTGAGCAACATAATGATCAGATGAATCATGTCTGTTTCTGTAGGCAGTACCTACCATTGTCATTTCTTAAAGTAAATTTAATATTTGATATTCTGTCATTGCATCAATATTCCATTCATAGATAGATTCACTATGATAAGAAGCTTGACGATGTTGTCCACGTTCCTCGATCTGGATATCAGGAAACGTAGGTCTTGGATAGAAGTTTTTAGTTGGAGCGTTTTTCCAATCTAAACGATTAATAGAATTGTGAATTTTGTCTAATGAATTATTTAAATCTTTTGTAAAATTTTGTTCTAATTGATCAATATCTTGAATGTCAGATAAATCATCTGAATCTGATTCTATAATGTTTGGTAGTTTTGATAAAACATTTATAGTATTTGGATCAATTGTGTTTGGATCAAAATTTGGATCAGAATCTAATATTAATTTTACCATGTTGATGTGTGAACTTTGTGTTTCTGGTGTGTCAGGGACTTGAGCACATTTATAAATTATTGTATTTAATTTGTTTAATTTATCATCAATTTTTTCTATTAAAGTTCTAGAAGATAATTGTGTTGACATTTCTTTTGAAATTTCATGCGGTATAAAAATTGGTTTATCATTTTGTTTTTGAGGTTCAACTTGAGGTAAAATTTGTTCTTTTTGAATTAAATTTTCTACTCGATTAAGCTGTATTCCTATTGTATTTAAATTTTGGTTTGTATAATTATTTTGTTCAAATATTTTTTCAATATCTCTAGCATTAGGAGCATTTGAATCATTTTTTCTTTTGAAAGAAGATACTATCAAAGAAGTATCTTGATGAGTTATTTTTATTGATTCTAATGGAGGATGAATTGATTCAATATTTTTATCTTTAATTGTTTGCCATGTGGTAGATGATTTTGATGTTTCATTTATAGATTTAGCAAAAGGAAAATATATTGAATTGTTTTCAGCATATATTTCGAACCATTTGAAAAAATACATTTGACATTTATGTTTAGTTAAGAATTGATAATATATTTGTAAGATTTCACCTTTTTGTTTATCAAAGTTTGAGAAGTACCAATCTCTAAGTGGTTTTTTTTCTTCTGAATTAAAATCTTTGCGAATATATGGTATATCAATTTCAAATTCTTTTTCTATCATATCAATTTGAGAGGGTGTATGCATTTGTGAATTTGTTGGTGATAACGGAGGTGATTGAGATGTATTTGATTCGTTTTCTTCTTGTTCAATTCTTTGAGGAGTTTTAACAGTATAAATTAGTTGAGATATTTTTGAGTTTCTTAAACCTGATGTGAACGCATAAATTTACCGCCTTTCCTCCCCTCTCAACTCTAAGTATCGGAATAAGGTCCGAGAGTGGAGGAATAACGCTAAATCTATTTTTAAGAGTCGCCACCTACTTAGGGGAAGTAGGATCCCGAGATAATCCAAATGAGGGGGTCTACGGTCCAGAATAGTCTAGGTAAGAGATCCCTTTAGGTCCTGGGGAAGGGGTTAGGCACCCCAGGACCTCCATCTGATGATGGTAACCTACTCATTAGGTCTAAATCAAACATTAAAAAAATCACTTAATATTTCCTAAAATTTATTAATTTTGCTAATCGAAATCAAAAGGGGGTATAAAAAAAAGTTTATTTTTGGTTGGGGTCGAACCCTGATTGGGCTGCCTACTTATCCGGTTAGTCGGAATCAGACCCTCATAGTAGTTCGGGGTCCGTGACTGTTTTTATACTCGTTTCGGAGTGTGGTCACTTCCAACTCGTGTTTGAGTTGGGGAGGGGAAGTGGAACTGAGATTTATGAATCTCACTCCGGGAGATGGCCGCGTAGCTAGGTGCTCGTGGGGGAGCTCTAGGGGGCGTTCATTTATTAGGGTAAGTCCTTTTTGAATTTTGTGGGTTTTTTAATGTTTTTGTTGTTTTGCATTTTTTTGATTTTTTTGTATTATTATTATTTTTTTTTTAAATTTTGGCAAGTTTTAACTCGTCATGAACTAAACTAAATGCCCAGGGTAGGCAAAAGGAGATAACTGATTTAATTAACTTAAAGGCAAAGAGCAGGGCGGATCGAGCGGCCTTAAACCAAAAGAGGCTATGGTTTAATTACGGACCTTGCTCTAGGTCCCAAGGGAAGATAGACCGGTACCTTTAATTTATTTTAATCTTTTTAGTTTTTTTTTTTTGTTGTTTCTTTTTTTTGTAAGACTAACTAACGGGGTGGGCCAACTATTTTAGGGTTAAGAAGGAAAACTATCTAAGTGCCCAATGTAGGCAAAATAGGAAAAGAAAATCACGGCCTATCCCTATTGCACGCACATGGATAATACATACATACACAACAAAATAGGTGGGCCCCAAGGGAAAGTTAATGGGCCAAGGCCCATTGACCACTAATGGTCAATTGGCTTTGGTCCGCTATCTTTCTAAGGCCTCGAGGAATAGGCCCAATAATTTTAAAATGATTCTAGGGGCTTCCAATAATTCAAATCTCCCGCCCAAGCTTTGAACTACCCAAAGAAATATTACACCACAATATATGAAAGGTATTAAATAAAAATGGGGGTAGAGATATACCTGCGAGGGCTGATGGTAGATGATGGAGCTGCTCTGACGATCCGAAGGAAGATAGACGGAAGATATTCTCACACTCCCCAGAACAAGGGATTACTAAAATAAACTAAGCAAAATAAAGAAATAAATCTGCCACTACGTGAAAAAGGCCTGAAAACGACACTATTTGGCGGAAAAAACGACGGTTTATAGAAGTCGCTAAGTATGCGACGGCCTAGACTTGTCGCGTGGATTTGTCGCAAAAAACGACGGCTTAAAGCCTTCGTTTTTTTTGCAAAATAGCCCTAGACCGTAAACCCTCTTTTTCTTTTCTTTTTCCCCCAAACTCGTTTGCCTCTCTATCGGTTTCTCTCAGACGGTTTCTGCTTCCTCTCTCTCGGGTTTTCTCAAATCCAAGAAACCTTGGACTGCTTACAGCTCAGTTTCATTATCGATATTGTTGATGCTGCTGTTGATGTTCTGAGGGTTTCCTTCATCTTCTTCCAATCTGCTTTCTTCAGCGCCTCCGCCTCCGCTAATGTTGCTCCAGATCTTGCGAGAGATCTCAAACGTTGCCTGATCGTGGGGGCTCTTAAAGGAGAAGTCTTTACCAGAGCTAATCCGACTAACAACGTTACGGAACTTCTTCTTCAACCTCCTGAGCTTCTCCACAAGCTGGTTCTTGTTGAAATCGAGCTGCAACCGAGTCTTGATCTGGTCGTAGAAGGGTCCAGTGTCGTGATGGTGCGACGAATTCTGAGTTCCTCGCTGTGTCGTGAAATCGAGAAATCCCTGTAAGAGTCCGATCTCGTCCTCATCGGTCCAGAGGCGTTGGAACAGACGCCGAGACTCGTCAAAAGCGGAGGGTTTCTTCTCTTCGGATGCAGCAGAGGCGTCTTCGGTCCGTTGAATAAATTCTCGGTTTCTTCCTCTCTCTCGGTTTCCCCTCTCTCTCTCTCTCGGTTTACCCTCTCGCTGCTGCTGCTCGCTCGCTGGCCGTCTCTCGGTTTCCCCTCTCGCCGACGTCTCTCTCTCAACGTCTCTCTTCTAACCACTGAAGAATTTCCCCAGAGGTAATTTAGATCTTTTTGTTTAGTTATGGTTTCTGTTAGATCTAGAAGTTTAGATCTTGTTGTTTAGTTATGGTTTCTGTTAGATCTAGATCCGAACTCTATGCAATGGATCGTTCATTTCTCCTTGAAAATTTAGTTCATAATGGTTTGCTTTGTTCGATTTCTGAATCTGGTGGTTACTAGGATGTAATCGCCTTCTCTTCTCTAACACATTAGCTTCTTCTTCTGAAACCAAAGAATCCATTCGTTCATCGGAAGATTATCTCTTTTTTCTCGTGATCTTCACTAGCGTGCTACTGTCGATACCCTTTGTATGTTATTTGATCTTTCTGTTCCAGTGATTTTTGATTCCTAAGGATCTGCTCTACGAAATCCACTGTTCAAGCTATCTGTTTCAAGATTCGGAGGTATTTTTCTGTTCTTGATCCATTATTTTGTGTATTTTCAGTAAAGCTATCGATTTGTCTGATGAAGTGATTTTTTTTCCTTATTTTTGTGATTTTTTACTTCTTTATTGTGTTTATCAGTACAAGATCGAAGCTGTTTTAGTCGTTTTACTCTCTCTCAGAGGGAGAGATTCTTGCAATAAGATTGTGTATTTCGAAAATTGTTGATCGGAGTTTTTTTAGTTCTTTTTATACTTTAATTCTCGATTTACTGTTTCCATTCAATTTAATGATTTTTCTTGGATTTTTTAGAAAATATATCTGGTTTTCTTTTACTAGTTTGCTGTTTTGGTTGAAGCTGTTTTTCCTACTTGTTTTTTAAAACCATTTTTTTGGGTTTTTGTAGTGTTTTGGAGACTCGCATTTTTGCCGAGCATTTTCTATGGGAACTCGCCTTTTGTTGAAACACTTTATTCTGTCGATTCTCTTTTTTTTTTTTGTGGTCAGATTTCTGAGAGTGTTCAGTGGAGGTTTCTCTAATTTTTTTTTTTTTGCCATTATTTGAGCTGTTTTTCTTTGATTTAGGTATTTTTCTGTCTGAGAACTTGCATCTTTACTGTTCTGATTGTTGTTCTGAATTTTTCCTGTGAGCTTTCCTCAAGATCCTGACTCGTTGTTCTGAATTTTTGTAGAGTGCTCGCTTATGCAGTTTCCAATTTGGGATTTCTCTAACCAATGTTACTTTTTGAAGGTATTTGATGATATTCATATCCCAAATCTAGGTTAGTTCTAGTTTATATTTGTTGCTGATGTCCAGTTTGCATTTTACCCCCTTTTTTAGAGCCACATTACAATAGCTGCTAATTTTCTTCAATTTCCGTTTTCTTCAATTCCAGTTTGCGCTTACAGTTGAAGACCCCTCTGTTTCACCCTCCAACTGTTTTCTTCAATTTCTGCCTCTGTTTCAGGTAATATATATGGATGAACATATTTATGATAAATTTCTTATTTATTTTGGAAGAAGTCTTATGATCTTTTTAAACCCTTTTAAGGGTTTATATCGTTTCTGTTGTTGCTTGTTATTTCCCTGACTGTCTTGATTTGTTTTTGTTGTTGCCTTCCCTTGTCTTGATGAATTTTTGATTCATTCTCTTCTACAGAATATTTTTGAGCCCATACGGTTTTTGGGTTTTCAACTTCAGAATATTTTTAGTGGTGCTTCCTGGTATTTTTCCTTTCCCTTTTTGTCATTTATTTTCTCAGAGTTTCTATTCAAGTTTTTGACTTAGGGTTTGGTGGATCTAGTTTATTCTTTAGCCTTTCTATTTTCTCAGTGTTTGTAGTTTTGATTTCTTTAACAGATATTCTTATAGTTTCTCTGATTATGTACTTAGGGTTTGGTGGGTAGTTTCTTCTAGGGCAGAAGCTTCATCATCCGGCGTCGACTTCTTGTTAAAGTCTAGGTATGTTTAAATTGTTAGGGTTTATGTATTTTGATATTATATGGTCTGCAAAAAAATAAACCTAAAACAACAATTTTTTTATTTGAGAAAGAGTAATGCCTATATTTTGTTTTTTTTAATGATTTTGTTTTTTATGGTAAGTTTTTGGTTGGGCCGTTTGAATTTTCTAGGGTTTTCTGGCATGGTTGATTCTGGATCTGGTTTTGTTGATTTCTTTTCCTGCCTGATGCTGGGTTTTAGCATGTTATCTGCTACTTTTTTGACACGACTCAGATATGCATTGCCCTTTTATTCTGCTAATGAGTATGATAACTTTTTTTCTTTGAGAAAGATGTTTTGATGTGGTTTACTAGCTAAGAAAGATAGGAGATCTGATTATGGATTTCTATCATAATAACTTTGATCTATACACCTGTTGATTTTGTTAATGGTTGCTGTTTTTATATTTAAGATGTATTTGGGCTTTAAGCTTCTAATAGTGACTTTTGAAAGGTGGGTTTGTTTATCTTCATGGACATATGGTGACAATGGATCTATGTGTGGAATGAATTTCTAGCATATTTAGGATACCTCATTAGATTTGAGCTCTACTTTGGTTTTCTGATCTGGTTTTTCTGAGTTCCCCTGTTTATGAAGTATTTAAGTTGTCTTGATGAACATGGAAAGAATTTCAGAATTTTCCCACTTTTCCTACTCCAAAGGGTTTTTTTTTTTTTTTTTTATACAATTGAGTTTTGAACCTATATATCAACCTATTGGAAAACTACTAGAACAAAGATATTTGTTGGTTTGTTGGTTTCAAATGAAAACAGGTCACTACTGAAACTGATATATCTTTGTTCTAGTAGTTTGGTTTCAACGGTTGTGACAACCCATTCTGTAATGAGAATATTTCCATAACTCAAACCTCACACACTCGGTGGCCACCAAGAAACCAACTCTATTTCTTCATTTTTTGAGTTATTACCCAAAAAATGAACAATTGAGAAATGGCAAACCCAAGCTTACTTTGGATTGGGCTCGGGTGGAGGTTTCAAAAAGCCAACCTCTATAAATACATTATAATATATGTTTATATATAAAATAAAATATATAGTACAAATAGATACCTAGAGAGTCTAACCATACCCAAGCATATAATTATATCATTGTGAACATTAGATTCCAAGTTTCTTATATCATTTTGAATTTTTACCCAGTTAACTAGAAGATGTCTTCTTCGACCCCCCCAAGCAAGGAGTGGATGACAGCACCGAGGATGTCTTTTGAATACCTTGAAGGTGTTGCATCATTCTTATCATTCGCAAAACAGAATTGTAAGGGTGTTGATTGGCATTGTTGTCCTTGTGTTAAATGTCGTAATCTGCAAGGGAAGAAAACCCTAGAAGTTATCTCAGAGCATTTAATATGTGATGGTATAGATAAGTCGTACACAAGGTGGATCAACCATGGAGAACCATTTCTGATAAATCATGATAATGTTGGGGTTCCTAGTACGTCGACTAGCAATCAACATGAAGATTTGTACCCAAGAATGACAGATATGTTGAATAACACATTTGGACGTGTTAGTCCCGATGACATGGATACATGCCTAAATGAAGTTCATGATAAAGATGACGGTCAAGCTTCAGGTGATTCACAGGAGGATATTCAGTTCAAGAAGTTAATGGAGGATGCGATGCAACCCCTATATCCCTCGTGTCGAGGTGAGCACACAAAATTATCAGTCACTGTTCAGTTGTTGAGCATGAAAGCTAGACATCAGTGGTCTAATAATAGCTTCACAGAGCTATTAGAAACGATCAAAAAGATTTTACCAGATGAGAACACTTTGCCGGATAGTACCTACACTGCGAAGAAGTTGATCAAGTCTTTGCGTATGGACTACCAGATTATCCATGCATGTCGTAATGATTGCATACTATACTGGAGAGAGCATGCTAGTAAGGATAGTTGTCCTACGTGTGGTGAAAGCAGATGGAAACCGGTGGACGACTCAAAGCCGAAGGCTAAACCTTTACCGTGGAAGAAGCTAAGATATTTTCCATTGACACATAGGTTGCAAAGAATGTACAGTGTACCATGGATTGCAGAGAGTATGAAATGGCATGCAAATTCAGTTGAAAATGATAGCCACATGCGTCATCCGGTAGATTCTTCTTGTTGGAAATCATTAAATATTAGGTGGAGTGACTTTGCTGCTGAACCACGTAATGTTCGGCTAGGCCTTGCAACAGATGGATTCAATCCTTTTGGGAACAAGAGTAACTCTTATAGTTGCTGGCCTGTTATGATTGTTCCTTACAATCTTCCCCCATCTTTATGCATGCGTAAGGAATTTACCATACTAACACTATTGATTCCTGGCCCAAATGGTCCAGGACATGACATTGATGTCTACTTGCAGCCATTGGTCGCAGAGTTGAATGAATTATGGTCTACTGGAACCATAACATGACTCTCACACTAAGAATAGGTTCATCATGAAAGCAATTTTGTTGTGGGCTATATATTGAATTTTCCAGCGTACGGCCATCTTTCGGGTTGTAGGACCGCAGGAAAGTATGGTTGTCCTGTTTGCAGTGAAGGGATAGACTCAGTGTGGCTATCACATGGAAAAAAGTTTGCCTACATGGGTCATAGAAGATTCCTAGCAGATTTAAATCATCCTTTCAGGAGTCAAAAATCACAATTTAATGGGAAAGAAGAACTTAGGAAACATCCTCGCCGTTTGAGTGGGTTTGAAGTATTATGCAAAATGGAAGCTATTCAGACTAAGTTTGGAAAGGTAGCAGGAAAGAAGAGGAAGAAGTCCACGACCGAGGAAAGCACTGCATGGTCAAAGAGATCAATCTTGTTTGACTTACTATACTGGAAGGTGCTTTATAAGATGTTTTATAATATTAATGTTTTGTGGAATATATCGCATTGATAATAATATATCTCGTTCATTTGTACAGGATTTGCATATTCGTCATAATTTGGATGTAATGCATGTGGAAAAAAATATTGCAGAGAATTTAATTGCAACAATTATGGACACGAAGGGTAAGACAAAAGATGATATTGAAGCCCGTAAGGACCTTAAGGCTATGAAGATAAGAAGAAATCTATGGCCGATTGAAAAAAATGACAAAGTATCTTTTCTAAAAGCTCCTTTTTCTTTGTCTCGAGTGGAGAAAGAGATAATTTGTAAAACTTTGCATAATTTGAAGGTTCCCATCGGATACAGTGCAAATTGGAAACATAATGTTAGTTTGCAGGATTTTCAACTTAAAGGCTTGAAGTCACATGATTATCACATCCTTCTACAACAACTACTACCAGTGTTATTGATGCACGCATTCAAGAAACATAAGCCATTGCGTGCTGCTATTCGACAATTGTCAATATTTTTCAATATCCTATGTTCCAAGGTTATTGTCCGTATTGAGCTTTCGGAGATGAGACAACGCATTGTTGAAACACTATGTGTGTTCGAAAAATACTTCCCGCCATCATTTTTTGTTTCCATGACACACCTCGTTGTGCACTTGGCAGAGGAGGCACAGGTTTGCGGACCTGTTAGATATCTGATGGATGTATCCTTTTGAGAGGTAAATTAAAATTATTTTGGATTACATAGTTTTTTTAATTTAAAGGTATCGTATCAATAGTTGATTGATGTTATCGTTTACAGGATGATGAAAACATATAAACGATATGTAGTGAATCAAACTTTTCCAGAGGGTTCTATTACAGAACAGTACCTAATGGAAGAATCAATGAGGTTCTGCATGGAGTACATGCCTAATGGTAGGGAAGGAAGCCATAAGCGGGGACGAAGGGCATTGAGAGATGATGAAGTTGAATTTGCCTATCCTATCGATAAAAAGGGAAAGGCCTACCGTCTCCCACATTTGCTTTACCAGCAAGCACGCAGATGGGTTCTACAACAATGCCCTGAAAATGCTGAGTGGGAGAAGTAAGCAAAATTTGATATTTATATCTTTACAATTATTATTTTGATTTTAACATACTTTAATACTTAATTTAAAGATCTATTATTTGCATTCACAGGAAGTATCAAACATACCTTCAATCACACATGTCTAGTGATAAAAGTCGAAGAGGCAATCAACAAACAAAAAAAGCGATGGATTACATTCCTTGGTTACGACAACAACTAGAAAAAGAAAAAACATCTACCCTGAAGAGGCTTGCTGATGGTCCAGACTTAAATGCCTTGTCATATAGTGCATATGCGGTAAATGGATATGTTTTTTGTACAGCGAAATGGGAAATGAGCATGACGACACAGAATAGTGGAGTCTCCATAAAGGCTGTTACTAGTTTCAGGGCAAGTGCCAAAGATAAGAACCTTGTGGAAGAAGAAGTCACTTATTATGGCATCATCAAACAAATTCTTGAATTGAATTACTATGATTTCAAAGAAGTAGTATTCTTTTGTGATTGGGTGCGTATAGAAGATAAATCAAATGGATGTTATGTTGATCCAGAAACAAACTTGATCTTTGCTAACCTGGGGAGGTTCAGAAGAAATTTAAAGGAAGATGATGAGCCGTTTATTCTTGCATCTCAAGCCACTCAGGTCTTTTATTGCAAGGATCACACTAGGGATAATTGGTATGTTGTCTTAGATGCTCCAAAGAGATTGCATCGAGATGTGGATGCTTATGAAGATCCCTTAGTGTTTGAAGCAAGAATGAAAGCAGATAGTTTAACATCTGCATTAGTCGCTGATACAGTAGAAGATGATGAAAATGAATGTATTTAGCATGTACTTGCTTGCTTATTTTGAATGTAAACATCTTTGACATGAATTATCAATGGAATAAGATTATTTTGATTGTAAACATCTTTGCTTGCTTGCTTAGTTTGTTCCTCTATCATTCATGTACGTGGATTTTCTGCATTTTTTGTAGCATTTAATTATTAATCTCATTTCTTTATGTACTTGCTTACTTGTTGGATAATTATAAGTTCGTTCCCATTTTATATTAGTTTTGTTATAAAAAATTGCAGAAATGAGCCAAGAGCAATCAAGTGGGTCTGAACCTAGTGGGTCTCAACCTACTGGGTCTGATCCTAGTGGGTCTGGACAAAGTGGTGAGTTTATTACATTCATTTGCTTAATATTTGTTATTAATTGTTACCTAATAATATATTTTTTGTGTAGATGAACGTCGCTTAGCCGAATTTAATGAAGATGGGCAGTTCATTGGTGAGACAAAGTTTTCGACATTTGTGGGGAAGGTCACGAGGACACATTGTCCACCTATATACACTAGTTGGGTTGTAGTTCCAGATGAAATCAAGGAGCTTATTTGGACCCTTGTCATGGTGAGTGCATGTGATTGTTATTATAATTTATTTTCTTTTTATATTGACAAATATGATTTATCTTCTAATGTTGATCACAGTCCCAGTATAATGTTCCAATCATACATAAAGATACAGTATTGAAGTCTGCCAACTCCACCTGGAGGAATTGGAAACACGAGCTCCACCTACATTACGACAAATTCGAAACGGATGCCGAACGAAAAAGAAATCCACATCATCAGGTGAGGAGTGAAGATTGGGAGAAATTTGTTGATATGTGTTCAACAGATGAAGTCAAGGCTCGTCGGGCAAAGGGCAAGTATTCTAGGGAGCAGATGAAGAGCCCGCACACGTCTGGTAGACGAGGAGCAGCGAGAACTGCCGAGGATCTGGTAATAATATGATGTGAATGCTTGATTATTATTAATTATTACTTTATGGTAATATTATGATGGCAAAGATGTTAATGCTTGCTTATTTAATTGTATATTTTCTTTTACAGAAAAGAAAGAGCTCTAGTGGTACAGTGTCAAGAACAGAAGTATATGTGGCCACCCATACAAAGATAGATGGGACTTGCCCTTATCCTGTCACAAGCCAACAAATAGTGAGAATAAAAACTCTAGTTTTTTATTTTTTTTTATTTTATCAATAAGCAATTAATATAAGTTTTTCTAACTAATTCTATTTTTTGTAGGATGAAATAAGACAAATTATTAGCATGGATCCATCACTAGGACATGCAGATTTAGATAATGACCCTGTTGCACAGGTATGTGATTCCTTTCTCTCTTCTTGTATTGTATTCCTTCTACTGAAATTCCTCATTTAATGTTAATTTTTGTTATGTTATCAGGTATGTGGTCGTGATGGAAGGGGGCGTGTACGAGGATTGGGCAGTGGTGTGTCTAAGACCACTATTCGTGTGTCAGCTCCTTACAAGGAGGCTATTAAACGGGGGAAGAAAGAATCTAAAAGCCTTGAGGCAAAAGTTGAGGCCCTTAGCAAACGACTTTCAATTTTTGAAGAGAATATGAAGGGGCGTTCATCTTCCAAGTTTTCTACTCATGGGGCACATATGCCAGATTCCTCAGAGTTTTGTAGTACTTCCCAGGAATAAATTTTGAAACTATTTATTACATTCGAATTTACAGATTATTATAAGTTTTTATTTTTTGTGATAAATTTTGATCCGGAGCTCTGTTTCTGATAATTGGGTTTAGTCGTTTAGATACTATATTAATTAAAATCTTGATGAGTGAAAGCTCCCTGAAATCCAAGGAACCCCAATTCAGTTTCTGATAACCTGATATCTCTCCCCACAAACTAAAAATGAAGAGATTGTAATCTCATCTTAATTCATACCTGTAACATGTATGTAACAGTCTCGAAACCTAAAAAAACAGAACCCAAATAAATTTTTTTTTAGAAAAATGAAGAACAGAATCTCTGTGACACCATTAATGAATAAACCAAAAAACAAAAACTTCAATTCATCCAACATGAGAAAAGGATCCAAAAACAAGAAACCAAGAACAAAAAAAAGAATACAATACAAAGAAATTGAAGACAAGTAAGAGATGAAATTACCTTCCAATGCTTCTCCTAACAACAGCTCCATCTCCCTCACCTTGAGGCTTAGCTAAAACCCTTTTCACCACCAATCTGGGTGTATTGGAAGCACTTGAAAAACACCCGACATTCACTCTGGAAACGCTCTACAAATTCTAGAATCCCACTATTTAGGAAATAATGGTTTTTGAAAGCTAAAGGCCTCTACTGAAAAAAGAGGAGATCAAGAACAAGCAAGCTAGCATACTGGTAATTCAAGTTACCTCATTTAGTTTTCTCTAGTTCTGCAATTGGTAGAGTTTATTCTATTTTCTCTAAGATAAATACATTGATGGACAACTGTTTCCTTTTGTTTTGATCTTTCCGTTACGATTTTGTTCATGTGTTTACATTAGGAGTTATTTGTTGTTTTGTTTCTCTAGTCCTTTAGTCGTAGAAATCATTCTTCATCTTTTTAGAATTTCTAATTAATTAATTGTTCTTACGTAGTCTTGATGGTTTCACTAATTTGATTCTGATCACTTTCTTGCATTAAGAACTCATTGCCTATTCTGTTATTTTTTGTTTTATTTTTATTATTCTTTTTAGAGGAAACATATAAAAATCCTGTTTCGGCCGTCTGAACCAGAGCCAACAGTCCTTTTTGGGCCTAAAATCAGGCATCGCCTCTGTGAGTACCAACAGCTTGATTTCGGCCAATTAGCTGTCAGTAATGGGTCAGCCAGCAAACTTTTTTTTCCTTATATAACAGTTGAAGGTTGGTATACCAGAACAAAATACCAATTAATATAGAACAAAATAAATGGAAGCCAACATTATCGTATAGGCTTTGAGAAGATCAAAAAGAGGTTCTTCTAACCTGGCAAGAAGCATCAGTGGATGATACAACTGTTGATGTTTCTGCATGCTGATTTGCCCTCTCCATTGTTTTCAAATGAAATTCCTGAGAAGATTAAAACTATTTTAGTGTGGTGACCAAAACAATGTCCTTATACCTTTCTCATCGACATCCCTCCACAGTACACTTTACCTGAAATTCTGGTAGTTGAGGGGTACTTCTTGGCAATGCAGGCAATGTAGGAGCTTCCATGATCTATGGAGAAGAGAACTAAATTGAGTGCAACATATAGGCCACATAACAAAGAAAATCCTGAATATTTTATCCCCATTGAGAAATAAATACTAAGCAAAGGAAGCAGACCTTCTTGTTTACTGGCCGGGCTTTAAATTTCGGTATTTTAGCCATCATTTCTTCCTCAAGTTCAGCAGAGCTCTTCACCCTGACAGAGCGCCCGATGGGCAGTTTCAAATTCAGGTTCTTTGGGTCTTGTCAAAGTGAGTCTCGGCTTCCTTTGAATAACAGAAGCGGCATCATCCTGCACAACACAAATCCGTCAACCTCATTGCCCAGGTTTTGGTATACCAGAACAAGCCTCTCCACATAAGGCTGCACAACAACTCCCTCAGGGATCTCGAACTCGTTGTAGCCTTTAACACCTCTGGTTCTCAAGCTATCACTCCTCAATCTCATTGCTGAAATTTCAATCCCAGTTAAATTTGAGGGTACATTGCCGTGATAGAGGATTCCTGTTCGCGGATTAGTAAAAGTCCTGAAAGCATAGTCCTGCAGAAGAGCATCTAGTAATATTGGTGTGTTACGTCGGACATTTCGTTTATCATAATATTATTAGTAATAAAAATAAGTTTAATGCCAAGGCATTATCATATATAATATATACCATGCTTGTATTTCCTCTACTTTCTTCCTGTTATGAACCTAACTAATACTCCAAATTAAAAGGCCCTAGAGTAATTAAGTAGTGAAAATTTAGGCACATAAAACATAGTACCACCACGTTCTGCATTTTATAGATCTTGCTACGCTATGGTGAAAACTTTTTTGGAGCTATGTTCACTTTTAGTTTCACCTTTAACTTTATTTTGACTCTAGAAATGGTCCATGATATTGACAACAAATAATGTGGGTTGTGTTAAATATTCAATTTGAGATGTTTTGTATCCATTCGATCTTATTAGATGTAGTACCACTACGTTCAACTTTATCGCTGCATGCCACTATGTAGTTGAATGTGGTCTTCATTGGTCCATGCCCTCCTTTTTAACACCCATCATCAACTATGGTTAAGATTGATTCACTCACTTACAGGGCTAAGCAATCTAACCTTGATTTTTATAAATAAAAATCAATATACAAGATACAAGACACAAAGCGACAACCACAGCTTCAAGCCCAACAATAGGATCAGAAACAAAACACAGAAATGAGCATCACTGCCCGTATTTGTGTATCCTCAAAATCCCAGATTGGAATCCATACTTCTGACTTAGCTATTATATATTTTTTGTAAGCTTAGCATATATGTAAAGTATCTTATTGGTTTATTTGTTATTATGGAAGCTTGACATGCATGTAAATGATCATATTGACTACTCTTATATTGTTTTTCTTTTGAGGTTTATTGTTTAACAAACTCTTTTTAATGTTTGTAGGGAAGGCGGCATTCTCTCCCCGAGCCATCCCCAACTTCCAGGCAATGTTTATTAAAGAATTTTAGAGGGGCAATTATTGCCTTGGGACGGATTCATGGCGATGTACCACAAAATCCTGAAGTATATAGCGTTATAGTAGATGACATCTATGATCAAAATACAGATTTGTATGAACGAGTGGGAACACTTGGAGATATTAGCATTGGCGAAACTATCATTTGGCCCAAATATTGTGTTAAATTTCTTTAACTTTTGTATTGACATATAAATTGGTTAAGTATTTATGTTTTCGTTGTTTGTGCGTGTGATTGCCTCGTTTGCTTGATAATTAGAAGATGAAGTTGTGTATTGTATTGTATTGTGTGATGGGTTGGACTAAATGTATATTAAGCGAATTTGCAGGTAAAATGTATAACCGACAGGTTCATCCAGGAAAAAAATAGTAATTTTTTTTTAAAATTTTTCGTCAAAAACGACGGCTATTGGCCGTCGTTTATAATAAAATTAATTTTTTAAAGAAAATAGTATGTCGCGAAATAAACGACGGCTTTAATACGACGTTCATGTAAACGACGATCATTAGCCGTCGTTCTTTCCGACAAAATAGCGACTGCTATAGGCCGTCGTTTATTGTGAACTACACCCCCGTTCCCCACGGCCTACACGACGGCCGAAGGACGTCGTAATTGTGTTTCAACGACGAGTTTGGGCCGTCGTTTTTAGCGCATTTTCACGTAGTGTGCATATGACGATGCCTGATCAGCTTGTTTCTGTACACATAACAAAATAAAAAAAAAAACATGAGTAAATGATTCAGCTCCGGCTTGGTGAAGAAATACAATGGCTAGCAGGGTGAGAGACCAGAGGGATCTACATAGATCTAAGTGCTAAAAAAAAAAATTGGGAGAAAGAAAGAGCTCACGAAATGGAGCTGCTGGTTTTTCTTATGTACAGAAAACCAATGAGAACAAAAATTCAAAGTTAAAAAAAAAATAAATAAATAAATAAAAATGGAAGAAAATGCAGGAGACGAGCTAAGATCTTGGAAACGAAAACCTAGAGAAAATTGAAAAGCTAGAATGGCATTACCTGGAGAATGGAGAGAGCTACTGGCCGAAGAGGAGCCGGTGATGATCGGCGTGGACGAGCTACTGAGAAGAGAGAAGATCAGCAACCATTGAGAAAACAGCGATGGAGATCTAAGAAAATATGTCTGGAATTTCCAGATCTAAAACCGCAGAAACCAAATGAGAGAGAGTGAGGGTTTGAATGATTACCCGCGAGATACCAGTCTGCAACTCGCCAGAAGGAAGGATCGCCGGAGATTTGAGACGCTGGTCGGAGGGGACTGGAGATGAGAGGATGAAAGCATGAATTAATTTCAGGAATAAAAGAAAAGAAAATAAAGAATACCGAATTTTAGATCTGTATTTCTAGATCTAAGGTTTGTATCTGGAAAATTCAGATCTAAAAAAAGCGGTGAAAGACCAAATACCTGGAAAAAAAAACTAGGGAGAAAAGGACTGGGCGAAGCTAGCAACTGGAGATGAAACCGAAAATCGCCGGAGAAGAAGATCGCCGGATTGGAGTTGGCTTGGAGCTGTAGCCGAGGTGGTCTCTACAGACCTAGCAATGGGGGCTGCTGCCGACGTGACTCAAAGGACCAAAGACGATCGCCGGCGACGAATGGTGGTTGATGTTGAAGCTGCTGCCGGCGGTGGTGTTTGGGTATGAAGATGGAGAAGAACTCCGGTGAAGAGGAGAACCAGGAGAGGGAGAGAGAGAGCTCGGTACGAAGATGAAGAAGAGAAAGAGAAGGAGAGAGTGGTGAGGCTGCTCTCACGCCAATGAGATTGGGGTTTTGAATACCCCACTCTTGATTTTATATAAATGGGTATGGGCTTTTGGGCTTTAGAAGACCCTGGATTGAATTTGGGTTTGGTTTTTAGGAATTGGATGGGGTTTGGTCTTGGTCTTGGACTTGGACCTGGGGCCCTTCTCTAACTCTCTCAATCTCTCTCTCGCTTGAAACCAAACAAATAATCAAAACAAAATGAAAAATAAATTAAAGAAATATATAAAAATAATTAATTAAATTAAATTAGAAAAAGAATTTTAAGGGTGTAAAAATGGGGTGTTCACACCTGATAAATTGATTTTGGATTTTGTAGGAATTGAGGAGCAAGAAGACCTAGAAGGTTCAAAGTTGAATCTTCTAAAATCTAAATCATTAATTTGAAATCTTGATGAGGAAAAGTCAATAATGACTTTGCCATCAGTTTGTTCTTTTATTTGATCTGAATATTTGAGATCTGTTTGAGGGAGTTTTCTTTGTAGAGGTTTATTTTGTAAACACCATTGAACTGGAATATCCACTTCATTCCAATTAGTTGTATATTCAGGAGTTAAAATCTTTGCTTTAGTCAAATCTATTTGGATGTAAATTGTTTTATCTCTTGGACTAGTATGATAAGCCAAAGGACTCATCATCGTAGTCATTACTTTGTAATGTATTCGATATATCAATGTCAAGGGTTCTGACCCTGGTAACATATCAATACCATTTGTTTGAAGATTTAATACTAAAGATTCTAAAAGATTTTTATCAGTGATTGAAAGAGAGAAATTTGGAGAACAATCAAAATAAATTGGACCATTGTATAAAGTAGATTGAACCATTCCTAACAAGGAATCTTTGAATTGATTATGTCTACAGTCACGAAGACATAATAATACTTGAGCATTTAATCTTTCACGAATTAAGGGTTTGACTGCAACTTGGACCATTCCAACATGCAGGAATCTATATTTTAATTTGTGTTGTTCAATTGCTTTTTCACTGAATAATTTAAATTCTTCTTGATTTTCAGATAAAGAAATTATTTGTTCAACAGTTTTGATTGAGTAATCACTTGAGAAATCAAAAGTTCATTTTTTATAAATTTGTTGAATTGGTATTTTAGGAATTTTCCAATTGTCTAATTTCTTTTCTATGTTTGTTAAATTTCTTTCTTCACTATTTACTGTGTTATCACTGTTACTAGATGAGCATGATCTAGAAGACATGAATCTAAATAAAGAACTCATTATCAGAAAGATATATAGTCAGAATAATATGAATTATTGCGATAATAAATTTTTGAGAATTACGAAGTGACTCCTCTTTGTGTATTACCGTTCTGATTTTCCCTATACGGCCAACACACGGGCTCTAAGCGGTACTCTTTCAGCAACGTTCAGGAACACGTCGAGTCTACACTGAATAATTCTTTTGAGAATATATTATAACAGCAATACACAGCATTCATCAATATTTCTTTCGTCTAATCAGTTGCCTTACCTACTTCCATGGCTCTGAATCAATAAGAGCTATTGTATCAAGTCTGAATTCTATGTTTACTATGATGGATATGTTGACTAACCATTTTTGTTGAATTGTTTGTGTGATTAAATTGATATACTCTTGTTGTTTTTCTGTTTGTTCATCTGTATTTTGACCAGTTGGTTCTTCATTATCTGAAGTGATTTCATGTGTGTGTGGTATATAATATTTTTGAGAAATTTGGTTTTTAAGTTGAGTGATTTCAAAATGAGTATTATGTTTGAGATGTGAAATATCTTGTTTAAGTAAGTTAATCTCATGTTGTAAATCTTGAATAGTTATATCCCTTTCCCGGGGGTTTTTGAAATCAAATTTCTTAAAGATATCATCAACGTTGTAAGAAATTGTCTTTTTGAGAGGTTGTTTTCCTTTGAGATTGTCTTTTAATTTGATTAAACATTCTTTTTGTAATTGAGGATCTTGGATTTTATCAATTATATCTAAAAGAAATGTTTGTTCTTGAGTAATCATATTGATACTTTTAATACAATGAGAACATTGACAATTTGATTTAATTGGTTCTGAATCAGAAGAATCAGAAATTGAATATTCAGTACTTGTATAAATTTCATCAATTTGAGGAATTTCATCATCAGATGAATTGAGAATTAATTGTTTTAATTGATCTTTGATTTCGTCAGAAATATCTAAAGAAATTTCTTACCCAGGCACGGATCATATTATAATTGCGGAAAATAATTGTAATTTGGTGCACAGTACTGTTCTAGTTAGTCCTGAGATTTGGGACACAGTTGCGCTTTTCTATTCCAGTGCAGAATAGCCGCGGCTTACAGCGGTCTCTCAGTTGAACAGAGTGCAGTGTAAAACAGTTTGAAGAGCGAAAGGCATAATATTTGAAAAAGAAATATTTCATATAAACATGAAATCAAAATACATTGATAATTGAAAATACCTTTTGAACTGAAGGTTACAGATTGGATGCAGTAATCTCCCGCTTACAGCATCATACTTGAAAGAAAAAGAAAAGAATGAAGAGAAGAAGGGAAGGTTACAAAAGAGGGGGAATGTTAAACTATACAAAGAAAGAAAAGATTACAAGATTGAAAACTTGACTAAGGACTTGAGGTTTCAATTGAGCTCCCTTGATGCTTCTTGAACTTCTGAATTTATAAGCTTCATGCCGAATCTTTGCACTTGATTGCTAATACTTTAACTTGAATTACTTTTGCTTTATCCTTGAATGCTTTTGCTTTCGGTTGCTTTCTCTTTGCTTTCGGTTGCTTTCTTTGTTTGAATCTGCTTTCACTGTTTTTGACTTGTACTGTTTTGCTTTTGACTGTTGTGTCTTGAATCATGATTCTACTTTTGTTTGAACTGTATCTCTGCTTCCACTGTTTACTGCTTTTTTCTTTTAACTGCTTTTCTGACCAGCTGAATCATTGTGGTTTTTCTTGTCGTATTGAGGGAAATATTCCATAACAGTCATCTTCATTGTCATCGCCCAAATTGACAGAGTCTTGAGTATCATTGTCACTTTCTTCTTCTAACTCCAATAATGCTTGTTTGAGTTTATTTTTATAATCTTCCTTTGATGTAGATGCTAACAGATTGTTTTGCGTACTTGATTTAACCTGAATAAATTTGTTTGAAGTTGCGGATGTAGTTGGAGAAGACAAGGTTAGAGATGGATTATCAACTAACCACAAACCAATTGCTTTTGGAACAGCTTTGTATGGCTTGAACTCATCCCACCATTTGACTTCTCCAACTAATATGATCCGCAACTGTGTCCCTAAATAAAGAAAATCTCTTTCAAAACATCCAAATGGTTTTCTCATTCTAAACCATCTTCTTCAAAGACACAAAACAAATTCACTAAACCACCAATTTGTTTCAATTGTGGCAAAGAAGGTCATCTCAAACCAAACTGTCCTGAAGAAGCCAAAAAGAAAATTAATGTTATTAATTCTTTAGATATTTCTGACGAAATCAAAGATCAATTAAAACAATTAATTCTCAATTCCTCTGATGATGAAATTCCTCAAATTGATGAAATTTATACAAGTACTGAATATTCAATTTCTGATTCTTCTGATTCAGAACCAATTAAATCAAGTTGTCAATGTCCTCATTGTATTAAAAAAATCAATATGATTACTTAAGAACAAACATAAATATATATATATTTTAATTAAAAAGGGTACAGTTGAACCGGCCACCCATCCGGTTCAACGACCGGTCCGGTTATGAAAACAATGGTTGGATGTTTTGCCTCAATTAAGCTAAGGAGGTTGACCCCTTCGGAGAGGTCGGGTTCCCCGCATTAATCTATTAATCACTCTTGATACTTTCACGTTACAAGTTATCATCCTTGTAACTAGTGTGTTTACATGGCTAATTTGTTCTAGGAGATGTGAGTAGATGGTTGAGATGGAAAGTAAGAGATATGCATGATATAGAACAAACTCTTTAGGTTAGCGAAAATTTCTTTACCGACTGAATGTTAGTTGCATCATGCTATTGTGGTTGAATATTTGCATTATTTACAACTGCTTGATCAGCTTGTTTATTATTGTTCATATGTGTCTTGTTAAGTCATATATGAGTACCAAATTAAAAGCTAGTTTTTTTGACTCGTGTGTGATGAAATAAATATTGTTGATGAAAATGTGTGTTCTCTCTTGAGTTTACGTATGAAATTATGTGGTAAAAGACAAAAAAAAAAAAATTAACTGAGGGTAACCATGTCTTATTATATTGAATGTCGAAACTTCATTTATGGAATCATGTGGCTAGTGATCAGGTGTTGTTGTAAAGAAAGTCGTAATGAAATTGGGGTGTCTTGTATAATATCTGAAAGTGTAACGGCGTTTTGTAAAAATGAGAGCACCAGAAGACAATCTATAACAAGCACATTCATCGTCAGCATAAAATTGAGTAATAAAATCATTGTCATTGATTTCATGAGGTCAAAGAAAACCAACTTGTGTTGAAAACCCAACTTATAGGGGTTGTTAAAATAATATCATCTTTATTCTCCCTTTTGTGACGTAGATAGTGTAAAAAACAATAAAGATGAGTTTTGAATAAATTATTATTGACTATATAGGCATAATTGGTACTGTGTATTTAATTATTGTGTACACCTAATAAAATTCATTAGTATTGAGTGTGGGAAGTGGAAGTGTTTCTTATGAGAATTTAGGATGATTCTCTGAAGCGCTTGTGAACTTTCAAATAATTGTGCAAGTCCAAAATGAAAATATATTGGTTCTTGTAAACACGAATTTATTTTTTTAATTTTGGATCATGTAGATTTTGTTAGTTACTACTATGTTTCAAGTTTTCTAAAAACATGTCTTTTGAAAAATAGTAAACATTCATTCTATCATCATTTTTTATTTTTTGTTCATGTTATACTGTTAGTAGTTTATCCATGACTTGTGATTTCACACAAAAGAGGCGAACAACAATCGTTGTATTAAGAGCATATTATCTCAAAGAAGGCAAATTTGAGCGAGTGAAAGATCATATTATCTCAAAGGAGGCAAATTCGATTTCAAGTCGAGTGACTTTGGTCATGCCTTGACTAAATTTTTAAGCAATAAGTTTTTTTCTCTCTTTTTTTATATTTGATTTTCTAGTCATTCATTTTGAACTTTTATTGAGATCCTATCGAGTTTTTCTTCAATTTGCTCACAAAGGTGTAGCATAATATTTATTTAGAGACCACTTTTTTCTATTTCTTTTTAACAAGAACAAAAAAAAATGTGATGGTGTTTAGAAAATTGGAAAGTGGATCTAGTATTATCCTTAAATAAATAGCACACTCATTGAAGCCGCTACAATATACAATCAATAGAAAATAGCCTACCGAAACATTCATATTATTATCTATGGTCACCAAGATTGGCCAATAACTTGGTGGTTTATACATCATATTATCCTTACATATGACCTAGACATGATTAAAATCTTTGTTAGATGTCAGGTTGTTGGCTCGGAGCTCTACCAAGTGTCACACCTTATGCATGGTCAAGTGCTCATAGGCTAGTGAAACAACCTTAATTCTTCTTTTTCCTTTTTCAAAATTCTAAGGCAAGACCTATCATTTAGAAATAACCTCTAGAATCTCTATTACCTTTAGAAATATTTTTTCTTGTTAGAACCCTTAAAATCATATCAAAGCAATAGGGTATTTTTGGCCTTCACCTTTTATTGACAATAAAGTGTAATTTTGAGCCTTTTAAACTTCTGAAAACGTGAAATTTTTAAGCAAATAGTATTGTTGTAATTTTAAAATCATTATCTCGTTAAACACGTCAATGACTAAAATAAATTATTTATATCTAACTTAGTCATTTATATAGCATAATTTGAGACTCACATTGGTTCTTTATAGTAATAATTCAATTGGAGTATAAATGAGTTAAGAACCACCAAACTACCAAACTAGTACCCTAACTTTGGTCCAGCTACTCTTCTCACCCTATAATACCCATTCAATTTATCAACTACTCAACAAGCTTCCACTCTCCCAAGCACTAGAGGAGTAACACTTTGCCCTTTTGTTTTTAATTTTTTACCATTTAGCTCAACCTTTCTCTCAAGCCTTTTAGCCTTTCCTACATTCACCTCATCTTCTCTTACTCATAGAAACCCACGCCTTCATCAAGTCTTGGAGAACCTCCATCAAGTCTTGGAGAAAAGAATGAATGAGATCAAAGAAAGTCAGTCTTTCAATTAAAGCAAATTTTCTTTTTACTCATTCTTTTTATCTTTGTTTTTGTGATGGCCTTTAAATATGTTAGAAAACTTGACCTTCTCAAAATGTAGTTTAGACTCTTTATGATGCGTTTTGCTGATTTAGAAGCTCCTGATGAAACGGAAACTTCTTAGTTATAGAATCCTTTTATTTTCCTAATTTTTAGGTATGAACCCTAGTTAGGTTAAACCACCCTTTCTCCTAAATTCACTTTAGACCCCCTTTAACGCGTTCTACCAAAATGAGTCCAAATTGACACTCATTATGAAAATGAGAATATGAAGACCTTCCTAATTTAAGAACATTACATTTATAAACTTTTCATAATTGTGATTTTTCAAATAAAATTGATACAAGATTTCATGCATTCATTTATTTTGACTAGTTTTAATTTAGTTCATCCCTTAGGGTATTTTTTGGTCTTTTCAAGCTTATGAATTCTAGACTCCCCTTACTAGTTCTTTATTTTTGACCCTCACTTTCATTTTTATCATTGCCCCATTTAGAATGTTAATGATCATCCATGCTTGCATTTCTTCATGTATCATTTATTATATAATTTTAAGCCAGTTTTTCAAATAGACCAATATGAAGTGAGGTATGGGTATCTTTGCACATATAAATTGAGGAGCCTAAACCTTCCCAAAGTCATAACCGAACTCCCTAGGATCTCATATTGGTTTCACAGATCAGAGTTTTATTTTTTATTTTTTCAAAAAAACTAAAATGCTTTTAGGAGACCAATCACTCCTAAACTCAATGGTTGGTGGCAAGATTCGTCATATTAACATTCTTTAATGTGTGTTAATGTGGAGAATATCATTACTTTTTTTTTTTTAAGTCACTATGTTCAGACCAATGGGCTAGCATAAGCAGAGTCCATTAAACTTACAACAATCAATAATTATTAAACATGAATTCTCTTCGAACTATATTTCTCACTTTTTTTTGCCAATTAATTTGTTTAGACCCTCTTCAAAATTTTACCCTCATTTGATTGAATTTGTTTATAGACATTTATTTAGACTTGTTCTTTTTATTTTTTCACTAATGTTCTTAGGTTGAAGTCTTATTGGTTTAATTCATGGCAGATGAGGTTTAAACCGTGGAAGAAGAGATAGATTGGTATGATATTTTGGCAAATGTGTTTCAGAGATTATTCTATCACAAGAATGACTATCAAAGAGCATTATGACTGCTATAGTTTGCAAAAGATGGTGTTCTCACCTTTCTAACCTAGGTGTTGATCCGACCTGTGGCTATTACTGAATTCAAATAGTGATGGAACATAATGTCCATTATCGGCAATTACTAGAAAAAGATAGCGATGGAAAGTGCTAATTTTTCAATCCTTCTAGGCATAGGAGTTGGGTGGACTGTGGATTAATTTGTCACCTTAGAAGATATAAGGAGGACCGCTACAATATACAAGCCTGAACTAGATTTTCAAGTTCGCTGACTTAATAAGCCAAACTAACCACTTCAGACAAACAAACTTATATTGTAAGCACAGTTGCATTGGCAAATTGAAAAGTTCGTTTGCCCTTTTGAAACCTACAATGTATTATGGATTTAAGCTGCTACTTATCTAGTTTTTAGCATCCGTCCGGTGTTTAATTTTCTTTTAGACTGTTTAAAATTAAATTTTGGGACCAGATTGTAGGAATAGAAAATACAGAACAAATAACTCACAAAGCACAAAAGTGATACAAAGAACTAATTTGAATAATCAAACAAAGAAATAAGCTTCTTCTCACAACTAATAATAACAAATCTCCCTTTAGCGTACCCTATGGTTGCTATTTAAAGAAAACAAAACAACTAAATGAAAAGATATAGTCCTAATAGGAAACAGAAGTTCTCGTTTAGGTATTTCCAACAACTGCCTCCCTAAAACCAAGATCTTTGAACGCCATCATCCCCATCAAATGCATTGGTTGATAGTGGTCTTGCAAAAATGTCAGGAACTCGACAACGATTTCATTGTCCTACACAAGATCACTAATGTAATGAAATTTGATGTTAATATATTTGCTCCTTCCATGAAAAACTGGATTCTTCGACAATGCAATTACCGATTTATTATCGTACATGATCTTCGTTGGAACTTCTTGCTTTTGATTTAAATCACTAAGCATGTGACACAGCCATACCACTTGAGCAGCACAATAAGCAGCTACAATGTACTCAACAAGCTCAATCACTGTATGTATACCCAACAAGCTCACATTTGTTAGTAGATGAATAAAAAATATCATTATCTTGCATTCCTTTGATGTACCACAAAATTCGTTTTGCAAGCTGCAAGTGAGACTGGTGTGGGGATTCCATGAACCTACTGAAGCTCCAACAAAGATAGGTGGGATCCACAAGCTCACCAATGTCATCCTTAATCAACTACAACCTTTCTATAACCGGTGTCTGAATTCGGCTTCCAAAATATCTCTGGCATATTTTTGTTGTGAGAAAAAATATAATTTTCTATCTGGACCACCTCAATACCCAAAAAATAAGACATTTGTTCCAAATCTGTCATCTCAAATTAGCTAATCATAGCCTCCCTAGATTCTGCTATCATCTTCAGATTGTTACTAGTAAAAATCAAGTCATCCACATATAAACACACAATAAGACACCCAGCAAATTGGACTTAACATATAAAGAATGTTCATATGGGCATTTTTGAAAACCATTCCCACAAAAGTATGTATCAATCCGTGTGTACCACGCCCTAGGCACCTATTTAAGCTCATACAAAGCCTTCATTAATCTGTACACCTTATTCTCATACCTTTATTTTACATATCCAACAGGTTGCTCAACATATAATTCTTCTTCAAGCACATCATTCAAAAATGCTGACTTCACATCCATTTGAAAATTTTTCCAATGATTTTGAGCAGCAAATACAATAATCATACGAACGGTATCAAGTCTAGCAACAGGTACAAAAACTTCAAAGTAGTCAATACCTAGCTTTTGCTTGTAACCCTTGGCTACTAATCTTGCTTTGAGAAGATACACCTCTCCATTTGGCTTGTATTTAGTTTTATACATCCACTTGGATGAGCAGTAAGCTCCCAAGTATTATTCTTTTCAATTGCATGAATATTCTCGTACATAGTTTGGATCCACCCATCATCACAAATTGCATCCTCATACGTCACATGAATACAATCTGCAAATATAGCAAATTAAATTTACAATGTCTTCATCAGAAGTTGCATCATCATCAGTCACAACATAATCTTGTAAATGAGCGGGCATGACACGGTGACGTTGAGGACAACTAGATGGCTCTAGGTGAGCCGTTGACTCAACTGTTGGAATCAAATTAGGTTGCACATTTTTCTCTCACCGGTTTTTCATCATTCATATCTAATCTCAATGTCTTTTTCTCCCTTTGGGACCAATTCCAAACTCCTTGTTCATCAAAGGTAACATCACGACTAACAATTACCTTTTCACTTTTTGGGTTGTACAATTTGTAACATTTTGTCACATTACACCCAATAAAAATACATTTTTCACCTTTATCATCAAGCTTCTTTCTTATTTCATCTGGCCACGTGTGCATATGCAATGCACCCAAACACCCTAAGGTATCCCACTCCGAACTTCTGACCAATACATGCTTCTTGCGGAGTTTTATCACGAACACTTTTGGTTGGACACTTGTTCAACACATATATAGAACATGCAACGATTTCTGCCAAAAAAAAAAATTGTTCTATTTTTTCTTTCAGCCATCCCATTTTGCTGAGGAATATACCTGGCAGTCAACTGATGTTTAATACCATGTTTTTCATAAAAATTATCACAGGCAATATATTCACCTCCCATGTCAGTCCTCAACACCTTAATCTGAACCCCACTTTACTTTTCCACATAAGCCATGAACTTTTTAAAAATATCGCATGTTTCTGATTTTTGCTTCAAAAATAAACTCAGGCTTTTCTACTTAAATTCATCAATAAAAGTCACGAAATACCTGTTACCATTATTAGAAGCAACCTCGAATGGTCCACACAAACCTGAATGAATCAATTCCAATGGCTTTGCGGCTTTCCAAGATTTTCCTATAGGAAAGACATTTTGAATTTTTTTTCCCAAAACACATGCTTCACAAATTTTTTCAGGAAAATCAATCATGGGTAACCTAGATACTCTTTCGTACAAGCAATTTTAAACTATCAAAATTCATATGCCCGAAACGCATGTGCCATAACGAATTATCACCATCTATCAAAGAATTAAAGTAAGGTAAATTTTCACACTGAATATTTAATGGAAACAAACGGTTTAGGGCTATAAATACCTCTACTGATGTGCATATCATATCCCTTCTCAGAGAGTTGTCCAATGCTCAAAAGGTTTTGGTGGAGGCCAGGAACATAATACACGTTTGATATAAATTAGCGAGACCCATCTTTTAACACGATGGAAATTTTACCTTTTCCCATTACAGGAACTTTTGTATCATTCCCAAACTTCACTTCAAAGCGAATAGACTCATCCAATTTTGAAAATATCTCTTTTCTACCACACATATGGTTACTACAGCCTGTGTCCAAAAACCACTTATTCTTGTAGTCTTCCTCTACAACATTACATGCTAATAATACGGTTTCAAAATCATCATCATTATTTTCAGCAACATTAGCATGCACATCACTATATTTAAATTTTTTAAAATCTACACTGACTTGTAGTGACCATATTTTTTGCAATTAAAACACTGAATATGAGATTTATCATACTTCTGATTTGAAGTTACCTTTGCCTTTTCATTGTCCAGAATTTTATTTTCCTTTATAATTTTCATTGCCTTCTTCTTGGAACTCTTCTTTCTGTTTCATTCGGATCTGTAGGGCTTCTTCAACTACCCTCTCAGACTTATCGTTCATTTGATACTCATGGGCCTATATAGAACCCATCAACTCATCAACCATCATAGTGGTGAGATCCTTCAACTCCTCAATAGTCGTCACCATGTACTCGAATTGCATTGCTATGGTTCGAAGAATTTTCTCCATAACTAAGAGATCTAGCATCTTCTCTCCATTAGCCTTCATCTGATTGATTAGGGCCAATGTCCGATTAAAATAATCGGAAACGGCTTCTGATTTCTCCATTTGAAGAAGCTCAAACCTCACCTTCTCAACTCCTTTGTACCAATTGCCTAGGATGTCCCAAGCATGTTTTGCCGATGTTGCATTAGCTATTTTTTCAAAAACTTGTCCTTCCACTGATTGAAAAATAAAAAATCACACTTTGCGATCTTTCTTCATGTTATCTCTCAACACATCTTTTTAAGCTTGAGTTAAATTTGTTTGATTAGTCGATTTCGTGTACCCTTGATCAAAAACTTCCCAGATCTCCCGATATTCAAACGGGACCTGCATCTGGATCCTGATCCAGTACTCAAAGTTCTTCTCATCGAACTTTGGAAGTTGTGGTTGAAACGTGTCATTCTCTATTGCAATGGCTCTGATACCAAATGTAGGAATAGAAAATACAAGACAAATAACTCCCAAAGCACAGTAGGGATACAAAGAACTAATTTCAATAATCAAACAAAGAAATAAGCTTCTTACAACTAATAATAATAATTCTCCTCTTAAATAAAGCACACCCTATGGTTGCTATTTAAAGAAAACAAAACAACTAAATAAAGAGATATAATTAGTCCTAATAGGAAACACTAGCTAAGAAAGACATCTCCTCCTAATAGAAACATAAGTTCTCGGTTTAGGCACAGAACAGTGAGTACTTGCAAAAGAACAACTGGTAGGACAAAAGGTGTGGTTTTGTATTCTATCGGACACCATATGGAACATCTCTAATGTTGAAAGCAAATCCAAACATGATGACCAGGTGATCGTCCAATTTGTATGTATTTTTGGCCAAAGGGTGGTGTGCACCATATGCATCAGATCACAACCCTGATAAGGGTCATGATCACCTCACGTGTGCATCCTTACCGCCTTGGATTGAAACCAATCGAAGGGCAGCAAGGGGACTACCCCAAATTAAAACAAACACATGGGCAGCAAGGAGACTCCTTGATGCCCAAATTAAAAGGGATCTTTAACAGACCCCACCATGGCAGCAAAGTGTCTCCTTGCTGCCCCAAATTAAAAGGGGTCTTTAATAGACCTCACTCTGGCAGCAAGGAGTCCCCTTGCTGTCCAAAATTGTAACTAAATCAAAAGGGGTCTGTAGCAAACCCCACTATGACAGCAAAGAGTCTCATTACTACCCCAAATTGAAATTAAATCAAAAGGGCAGCAAGGAAATTAAAAGGGGTCTTTAATAGATCTCACCTTGGCAGCAAGGAGTTCCCTTATTACCCAAAATTGAAACTAAATCAAACCCTACCATGGTAGCAAGGAGCCCCTTTGCTGCCCCAAAGTAAAAGGGGTCTTTAATAGACCTCACATTCGCAGCAAGAACGAGCAGTAAAGAGCCCCCTTGCTGTCCCAAATTAAAAGGGGTCCTTAATAGACTCCTTGGTAGGAAAGTGTCCTCTTGCTGCCCAGAATCAAAAGGGGTCTTTAATATCCCACCATGCAGTAAGGTGTCCCCTTGCTGCCCCAAATTAAAAGAGGTCTTTAATAGACCCCTCCTTAGCAGCAAGGTGTGCCGTTGTTGTCCCAAATTAAAACAAAACAAATGGGCAATAAGGAGCCCCCTTACTACCCCAAATTGAAATTAAATCAAAATGAGGTCTTCAATAGACCACACCATGGTAGCAAGGTGTCCCTTTGTGTCCCCTTGCTACCCCAAATTAAAAGGGGTCTTTAATAGACCCCACCTTGGCAGCAAGGGGGACACCTTGCTACCCCAAATTAAAACAAAACAAATAGGCAACAAGGAGCCCCCTTGCTGCCCAAAATTGAAACTAAATCAAAAAGGTGACCCCTTGCCACCCCAAATTAAAAGGGGTCTATAATAGACAAAGACCTCACATTAGCAGCAAGAGGACACCTTGCTGCCCCGAAAAAATGGGTCTTTAACAGTCCCCTTGTTGTCCCAAATTACAAGGAGTCTTTAATAGACCCCACTTTGCTAGCAAGGTGTCCTCTTGCTGCCCCAAATTATAACAAAACAAATGGGTAGCAAGGGACCTTGCTACCCCAAATCAAAAAGGAGTCTCTAACAGACCCACTATGGCAACAAGGAAGTCCCCTTGCTGCCCCAAATCGAAAGGGGTCTTTAATAGACCCCACCTCGGTGACCCCTTACTGCCCCAAATTAAAAAGTGGTCTTTAATAGACCCCACCTTAGCAAGCCTTAAATGGCCAAAGGTCATCTTGTACTATCATCTGGCAGTCCAGTAGTGGGTATAATACCCACTTCCACCCACGATCCAGAAGAGGAGGGTGAGGTCTCCACTCTCCCACTATATGAAAGGTGGGAGTTAGTTCTGGGAAGGGGCCTGAATCCAGTACCCAAAAATCCAGAAGGAAAATCTGAAGGAAAGAATTCTCAGGAGAAGAACTCAAAGCAAGAAGCCAAAGATCTAATGGAAGCAGCAAGGTAGGCTAAAATGCCTACCCCTCTCTCTCCTTTCTCTTTTACTTTAAAAAACCTCCATTCGGCACCCCCACAAATGAATAAAGCTACGCTTATCTCTCTTTCTCTCTTCTTCTTAATCAGAGGTATCAATCCGGTCGAAATTTGCTGTTACATCAATACAATTCTAGACCTTCATTACAATCATCTATTAATGTTGGTTTTTAGCATTGGAGATTCCTTATATGCGACCATTGGATGGTGAGTCATTCCTTTTGTTGTTGTGTGTGTACAAGTTGATTTGGGCTAGCTCGTGGTTGGCCTTCAATAACCGATTCACACATCCCAAATGAATATAGATTTCAAATTGTTCAATACAATTCTAGACTGTGATTACAATCATCTATTAATGTTGGTTCTAGCATTGGAGATTCCCTATGTGCGAACATTGGATGGTGAGTCGCTCCTTCTGTTGTTGTATGTGTATACAGGTTGATTTATACAAACTCGGGGCTGGCCTTCAATAACCAATTTGCACATCCCAAATGAATATAGATTTTATTTTTAGATCGGCCCTAGCCTTTGGACTTACATACGGACTTAAATAGACCTTTTATGGGTTGGGTTGGGATCGGGTCCATGACAAAGTTTCTCAAATTTCCTAACAACTACCATGAGTCCATGACAATGTGAAAGTGTGCGTTCGTGTGGCGAGAAAGTGAGGGAAAGTAAAAGAAAAAAGAGTTTTCTTGCACTTTTCTTGCAAGATTTGCAAGAAACACACTTTCACTTTCTTGCACTTTCTCAAATGTGACAAACTTCTCAAAATCTTCCTCCATCTTGTGAGTTTTGTTAGGATGTTAGTATGGATCTTACCCGGATCCTTGATGAGCCGGTGTGCAACCCGATTAATAGGCAATGTGTGGGGTTTCCCTCATATTTTGACCCGTATTTCTGACCCGTTTTGTCTTCTCATTGTAACACTAGATATATATAGGGTTTTCTTTAAGGATTGTGGATAAGGGGTTTTTTAAGGGTTTCAGAACAGGGTTTTGAGAGAGCTTGTATACATTGTTTTTCTCTCATATTCTTAATGGATTTCTTGCCGTTTTCTCTCGTAGACGTAGGCACCTTGCCGAACCACGTATATCTTGTCTTGTGCGATTGATTGATTTCTCATTTTCTTATTTCTCTAGATTTGTTAAACTGGTCATAGCACATCTTTTGATGGTTGTTTTGAAAGAAAATTTTAATTTCTTTTTTTTACTTTCACCCACTTTCTCGGAAAACGAACACACCCATATAAGTCTACAAAATAAGGCTAAGAATTAAATTCAAAAGAATCAATCCATCTTCTTCAGGTGTTTCGAGGTTAAATGTCATTCATATGCTTTCAACCACAAGGCCCTCAAAAATGCATAAATAATTGGATCGCAACAGGCTTCACAATTTTATGGGAAGAAGAGCTGTGTGTACAAGAGCTCATTCCAAGTATCTTGAAGTCCTGGCAAACACCAATGCACGCAATCAGCATAGCTTACAGGGTTCGCTAATTGCTCCGGCGTCAATGGGCTCCATTGCTTCTTGTAGATTGATGTGTGCGCGTCCTTACGATACTCTGAGAGTTGGGTGATGTTAAGAAATGTAATGGGTACCTTAGACATTCTAAACACTTCTCCAATCACCTGCATTATGCTTTTTCGAGACCCAGTTCCCCAGTATGTAAGATCTTCGATAGGAGTAGTCTGATTGTAGCAATTGCCGTCTAGATCGCCTCCCCAATCCACGCTCCTGCCAAAAGTTTCCAAAATTAGGCTCATATCTGATTTTTTTTTAGGGGAAACTAGGGTATCCGGGCCTCTTAGAGCACCCGATTAACTCCCTTAGGGTCATACCGATCCCCTTATACTGCACAACCAGAAATGCTGGGATAAATCCTGAAGGATGGCCAACAAGGGAAAGGGACTCAAACTCAAAACCTCCGCTTCTTGAGGTTCAACTTTAATTTGTTGATATTTCTACCAGGCAAGTCCATTTTTTTTTTTCAAAGGGATGGTGACCTACTTGCCAAGTTCTACAATAATGCATGCATGGGATCAACCTCAACACACATAATGTAATCTTTTGGAGATAATTGATGAGGACGAGACTCGAACCCATGCCTAGAGTAATGAACACCTCTAGGCTTTACCACTTGATCAAGGTGGTACTTTCGTCACATCTGATTTCACCGTTGGTGCAGATTTTATTGTGACAACTCTAGGTTAAGCTATGGGGAGTCTACTCACTTCCCATGAGAGGGTGACAAGCTAGTGAAGAAGACCCTCGTCTTGTTAGGATCCATATTATTCTGTACCCATTTCACCATACTCTTCATTGCCATACGATATGCGTCTTCTGTTTTCATCTCCACGATATCTTTCATCTCGTCTTTGAAAGACCCTCTCCTGTCAAAGAGATTACATTAGACCTTAACTTAATGAGTTAAAAAAAAAAAGAGTTAATGATTAATTCATTTGATAGAATAAGAAGTTTACAGGATCTTCATCTTCAAGCCGGTCATCCACCAAAGATAGGTATTGAACACCAAAATATCGGCTCCCTCCCAATGACTTCCATGTTTATTAATCGAACCTTCACGAACAATTCTATCTGTCACTCTATGGACAATGGCATCATCAGAGTTTGATTCGAGAAGAAATGGAGCCCAGTAGAACTCAATGGTGGCATTGTACTCCTAAAAGCATCAAAAGAGAAACCAGTGGTAAGGAAAACCTTTCAATGTAGATATACTAGGGATGTTACTTTGATGCATCAGGAAAATTCTAGTATCAGTCACCTCAGCTCTGAAGACAGTGAGCGAGTCGAAGGTTTGCATGGATTTAGCATTGTCGGGGATGGTTGAGTGGAGAAGACAGACTAAGGAAACGTACTGACCCCGATTCAAGGAGTCCCCGACGAACATCATCCTCTTCCCTCGAAGCTTCTCCAGCATCAGTGTCGCATTGAAACTGTATATTTTTTGTGAGAAAAACGCAGCAATATAAGTTAGATCATTGAAGAATCCAAAATTTATGAGAACTGAAAGCCTATTTGTCTAATGAAAGCAGCACACACGGGAAAAAACAGATCACCGCATTGCATAACGGGAACGATTTTTCTTATCCTAAGAATAGAAACAGTCTAAACACATTTGACAAGTCATTTTAAGAAATGATTTTAAGAATTGTCCTGCTTTAAATACAGCTTTAGGGAATAAAATAAATTTGTTTTTGAGAATCAATTTTAAAAAAACACACTTAAAACGAACGAGATAAGCATCAAAATTGACGAGATAGATGAGAGAATAAAAAAATTTGTATTTTTTAATACTTATATATGTGTTGATGATATAACCATATTTAATGCCTAAATTTTATTTTTTTATTTATCTTTTTATTTTTTACATCCAAACGTAATTCTGTTATTTCTTTTCTTCATAATTGATTCTGAATGACAGTTTAACAAATACATTTAAAGTTCAAAACTTAGGTAGTATCTCGGTTTGGCATTTTCTTAGGCTCAAGTCTGCCCAACAAGGAAAAGGTAAAATACAAATATGACTTGAAACGGCAGTCCATAAGAGACAATATATAAGTATCTATGGATTTTGAGGACTCGCCAACATTATGCAAGAGCATGGTCTCAAGGGTTGTTAAGTAAAGGTTTTGGTAATACCCGTGGTGCTACAAGATTAAAAATAAAAAATTTAAAGCTAATTAACTTAAGAGAGTAACATTAAATGGTCGTTAACTATAGTTAATGTGACACATGTCAGCCTAGAAAACAATCGGGTACAATGGCATTACATAACCATAGAGGATCTCAAGCCGTTCAAAAGGCCTGTTTAAATGGAACAAGAATTCAAGATACAAGAGGTGGTTCTAATTTCCAAAAGGGCCTAAATTCTAGCCCTAACTTATTTTTTTTTTTTGGATGTTATGTCATTATTTATTAAAACTTAAAAAGGGAAACATGAACCTAAGATATTAATGCTGACGTGTCATGATAGAATGATTATTTTAGAGTTGGTATTAACCCTGTAACATCATTGCTACATCATTGCTATCATAATGCATTAGGAAAGTGATTTAAAACTCTGGATAGTAGGTATTATCAAGAGCTGTGAAAATCCAGTGGTTTCAAACATTAAGTAGGGCAGGGTACAACCATTTAATCTTGGTTTTTGGAAGAAGAAAATTGAACTATAAAAATTAAAAGGCTTTTGTATTGTAAACGGATTCGAATCCGGTTATAACCCAAGTCCTCTTTTCAATATATTCTTTATGAGTTGAAGAATGTTAGTGACTTAGTGCAAAACATGTCTCTGGAATTCCAAATCATTGCCCAGGGCCCAGAGTTTAATATTGTTTGTCGGTTCAACATTTTGTACGCAACTGCCGATTACAAATGGCATTCAACGATTACCACTAGCAATTTGTAAGCATTTGTTTAAGAAAGTTGGCGAGTTTTTCAGCCTAACGGAACCTTATCAATAAAAAAGAACTTTGATTTCATTACCTCAATAATCAGTTAATTAGGAAGAAAAATTATATGATGAAAAAGAATATAACGTGATTTCCAAAAATCTTTGAACCTAAAGATCAAAATAACAAGAGCAATGTTACTTCCACTTTCTGATTGTCTTCTTGTATAAAAATAGGGTAAGGGAGAGTGAACAACCGGAAAATAGACCTAACATTGCTCAAATAACAAAATGAGTTCCATTCATTCCTAACTGTTAGTAATCAAAATCTAAACCATAATGGGATATGCTAGCTGCATTCGCAATCTTCCATAGACTCAACGTGGGGGTTACAAATGTCGAACATCTTTTGATTTTGATTTTTTTAATTTGTTAAAATATCATACATTTTCACGTGTTGCACCTACTCTTACCTATGTGGACAAAATTGGAGTTATTGTGACGGCTAGCACTCCTCTACCATAATTCATAAAGAAAGAGATTTGAAGATGTTTGAGCGAAAATAAATTAAAATTAAGAACCCAAAAATATGCATTTGTAATCAACAAAAAGAAGATTCTGATTCAGAAAAACCAACCTGGGCAGTGAACACCCATGAGGCTGCCATCTCCATTGCTGGTACCATTTATCAGGCCTCCCGTGTTCTTGACATGTCAGCTGCGGCTGTATGTACGGACATTCCGATTCATCATAAAGCGGCCGAGTCGACTCGTCTCGAACCCACCTCCCGCTATATACATCGCATCCTTCCTCGATCTCTCCAACGGCGAACGGCACTTGTGCACGTCCTTCTCTAACCCAAAACAAACCCCCTCAGGAAAAATGAAAAAAAAAAAAAAAACATTTTTCCAATTCGTACCAATCAAACTCGACTCGGATTTGATTTAACTCACCTGGTTCTTGCAGTTCTGATTCTGGTTGGAGCTGTAAAGATTGTCTCAAGAGGAAACTGAGGTCCTCACCGTAGAGAAGGGAAACGAAGGCTATGAAAGCTAATACAGTTAAGAAATAGGGAGAGACACGAGCGTTTCTAAGAGAAGTGGATGAAGAGATTGGGAGCTTCATTTGTTGCAGAGCCAGCTGCCTTGTTTTTCGTTTGAATGACCCCTTAATGCATGTGGGTTTAATGATCTTTGAGGAACAATGATTGAATTGAATAAATTAAGGGAGTACAGAAAGGCTTTGTGGAATGTCCAATGTTAGGTACTCGTCGTATATAGTATAGTATATTGTGTAAATACTTTCTTAGCATCTGACATTTGAGTTTTTAATATTAAAAACAGTTTTTTTATTTTAAAAAAAGAATTAATATTCTAAAAAAAACCCAAAAATGGGTGGGTGAACCTTACCCACGGTTAAGGGGTATCAAAGGAGGCACGTGGTGACCTCTAAGGGTGATAACTGGATTTGCCAAATCCGGTTATCACTGGAGATGATTTGGCTCCTTTTACAAGGCCTCGGATTGTCTCTGGCAAAGCCAGAAACTAGTCTCGGGGTTCCATACATTGTGTCACAGTTGGCATAAAAATGGGGAGAAGTCATTTCATTTTCTCCCCATGATTTTGATTTCTTCCCATTTGATATCTCTCCCCCTTATTCTCACACATTTATCGCCACATGTCTTATTATGTGTGTAGAAGTCAAAATATGGGCCCCATGATTTTGATTTCACTACTTGTACCTTATTCTATGGAACCCCGAGACAAGCCCTTTCTGGCTTGGCCAGAGACAATCCGAGGCCCTTTTTACAAGTGTTTATATATCAAGCAGAGCTCAGCACCGTGCAGTGCTCTGCATGAAAATAAATCCCTTTTTACAATTAGAAAACAAAGAAAAAAAACCCAAAAAAACTCTAGTTTTTCTCACGATTTAGTACTTCACCCCTTCTAAAAGATTTTCAAAATGCTTAGTGCTTCTTTGATACCAATGTAAGGCTCTTACAGAGGTGGCAATGGCCAAGTTTGGGCCTGAATTTTGATAATTTTTTAATAGGCCCAACTTGAAGACTAACATATTTACAAAGGCTTTGAAGCCAGAACTGCCCGATTGTCACCCCATACTCTCTCTTACATAGGGATAGTATGATAGTATGATGATGCACTGAGCATCAAAATGGATCTCCATGTGCATCTTAATCCTTAATTTTTTTTATTAGAACTAATTTGTCAGCCCTCTTTCGTCTTATTTTGAAGAAAACAATATAAAAAAAGTATAGGAAAAAGATGTTTAAAATGAGTGGGGATGGTATGGTGGTGGGAAGCTATCAAGATTGCTTAGGTTGGAAGCTAAGGAGACATGAAAGACTGTAAATCATTTTCTTAAGATGTGGAAGGTAAGGGGAAGTTTTATTCCTCCTTATCAAAATCATTTAGGTAGAGAGAGTAAGTAGGTATTTGGTGACATTTCAGTTTCAATGGGGTGGCAGTGCATTGTGTTTCTCCAATACTCACAGATGTGGCAACAAAAGATGCATTTCAGGTAAATGCATCTAAACAATAGTTCTGAAAATACGCAATTGTTTCACATGTAAAGCAAACAACATTTTAGAAAGATCTTGAAGCAATGTAGAGGGCTGCAGAACAGTTGCATATATTATAATGTTCCAGTTCTGAGAATCGCAGGTAGTAAATGATGTCCATACATTATACATAATTGTTTGAGCCTTCAAAATCAAGGCCGTATTACTGGTGCCTGAGGGGTCCCTTCTGCCAGCCTTGCAGGACAAATAATACCAATAGTGTAGTTATTTTCAGTCGCCGGTGAAAAAAGAATTCATGCACCAGCCGGGAATCGAACCCGGGTCTGTACCGTGGCAGGGTACTATTCTACCACTAGACCACTGGTGCTACTTAATTATTTAATGTCCACGAAACACATTTTGACTTGGATATCGTCAATATAGATTTCTATTTGATGATCGTATGTGCACTTCTATGCCATTATATTGCTAATATATCGTTTGTATGATCTACTTGGGGGACCCGTGAGATTTATTTATTTGTCCAAGGCATCATTTATCTAGGGTTGGTATACAAGGTAGAAAATTTGTAGGCATGTCCATTGCCTCGTCCAAGGCTACCACTGGAGTAGGGGTGGACTGCACCAAGTAGTGGTGTGTTCAAGCTTATTTGTTTGTTAAACGAGCTCGAAAATCATGTTTAACATTGACTCGTTTATTAAATAAACGAGCTCGAGCTTTACCAGTCGAACTCGAGCCAAGCTCGAGTAGTTCACAAGCAATTTGGTTTATTGGATATAACTATTTATATTAGGTAAAAAAAATTATTTTATTATCCTAGGTAAAGAAATCACGGTGTTACTAAAATTTTAGTAGAATATTATAATTATATAAAGGGTACTTGTATATAATATATATACTTAATTTTAATATTTAAATGAAATAAGTATATTTTAAATATTTTAGTAGATTAATATATATATATATATATATATATATAATCGAGCCGAGTAAGGGTGTGTTCAAGCTTGGCTCGTTGATTAAACAAACTTGAAAATCATGTTCAAGCTTAACTTTACTAAATAAACGAACGAGCATGAGCTTTTAACGGGCCGAGCTTGAGTAGCTCGCGAGCACTGTTGTGGTTAGTTAACCACCCCACACTGGAGCAACCAAGGAGGTGTAACCTTGAGATTTAGTGAGTTGCCCCAAAAGAAAAAGTCGATATCCATAAATTTATTTAGTTTTTACAAAAAAATATAGAAATTTGAAACCTAAGAGTGCGTTGGCCTCTTTAACTTTTCCATCCCTTGAGCAAGTTAGCAACAACGAGTACTGTTGATGATGCGCACTGTTGCTAATGGAACGCAGTACTTACTACTGAGTACACATTTAACGACCCGAAACACCTTCCAGGGGAAGCTGTGAGCAGTGCTTTATTCCTTCTTCACGACACCATGCGATAAGTTTAGGAGCTTCTCATGGGTGGGTGCGTGGAGTTACAGCTGAGGACATTTCATTCTGATTGCACCAGGATATAAAAAAACAAAAATGGAGTAAACATGCAGATCATTGACTTTGCGACAGGCCCATTGAGCCCACAGATATACACATTTTTTTGAACTCAATTTCATGGTAAAATAATCAAACCCAACGGCTACAGAGAGCCTGATTGTTGGTGTGGCCAATCACCAGCAGGAAGACCCATCATTCATGGGTGAGACCAAAGGAACCTCTCTCTCAAAAATTATTTTCTTCTATTTATCTTTAACCCACATTTTCTGCAAATTAAAAACCATGTGGGGAGTTCTGAAGTTTCACCGAGATTCACATACAAATACTAGGAGAATGATTCTACCACATTGATTAATTTCTCATAAACATTATTATATCTGGAGACAACAGTTTACATAATACAGATAAATTCCAATCCAACCACTTAACTTAAAGCCAAAAAATAAATTGCTGGATCTGAGGGGTGCTTATATTTTTTGATCGTTGTGTGTTGAAGCAATTCATTTTCCTTATCAATCAAATTGAGGTATCACTGTAGGTACAAAAGAGAAAAAATGGTAGTTTTATTCACAGTTCATCACCACTTTGATTTTCCACCACTGTATATGTAGCCTCTAACATTAAGGTGATTATTCATTTTCCTGTCATAACACCAAATTACTGGAACAGGCATTATCTACAATATCCAGACATCTTTATATGTTAACACAATATTTCATAATTGAAAAAAAAATCAAGAATTTAACAGCAATCTTGATAATTTAAGAAAACTAGAGACAATCTATTAAAAAAAATGTCGATAATCTATAAATAAATCACGATAATCTATTAAAATTCTTGATATTCAATGAAAAATGTCGATAAACCAATAAACTATTTTGATAATCAATTAAATATATCGATAATCTAGTACAAAATCTCGATAAATATCACAAACCATTGAAAACCAAGAAAATATTTTGTCTTCTCGATCTCAGATAATCTAGATAAAATAACGACAAAATCTCAAAAATCTAAACAAAATCACAATACTTTCGAAAACATAATCTCGATAATCTTTTAAAAATACAAATAATCTAAGAAAACACATCAATAGTCTATAAAATATCTCGATAATGTCAAGAAAGAGCAACGAAATAACAGCTCAATAATCAAAATAACAACTCGATTATCTAATAAATGTATCGAAAATCGAATACAAATATCAATAATCGACTAAATAATGTCGATATTCGACAAGAAAGCTCAAAAATGCTGAAATCTCGATAATAAACGTAGAAATCCAGAAGCTTTTTACAGCCTCGAAAATCTTACAAATTTATTGTTAATCGAAAGGCTAATCGAATATGTTCATTTAGGAATATTTGTTTTGAACTAAACTAAGAAAAAATGAAATTTCATCAAAATGTTACTTACTCCTAAAGAAGACGAGGACTGAAAATGCTCTCGTTCTTCTCTTGACCCTTCTCCTTCTTCAGCAACCGAAAGATTAACTATCTTGAACCCTTTGCGTCTTGTTCTTCTTTTTTTCATAATTTCGGCTGTCCTTTCCTCTTCTTCTCTCTCTCTCATGTTTCTTTCAACACCACATTAAAAAAAAATTGAGAACTAATGCAATGTGCACAGTAGGATGGCATTTTTGTCTAAACATCAATCAACTCCACAGCGCACAGAAATAAGTGTTCAAAAATACACAACACACCCACATAGGGGCGGAGCCACAAGGGGTCTAGGGTGGCTTCAGCCGTGAACAAAATAAAAATTGTAGTATTAATTAATAGGGACAGAACCGAGGGACAGGGTTCTAACCCTCCTGAACTTTTGAGCAAAAACATATTCTTTTAAAACGGACACAATCAGATATGAGATTGCCCATGAATTTGATCCTAGAAAAATCGGAGATATCCCAACACATCTCACCAAAAGGGCATCCCTCTTACTTCTTTGCTTATTGACTCACGGGGATTGAAATTGCAAATCGGAAACAACAGGCGGACATGCCATATCATTGTACCCGACAATGTAGGTAGAAGTTCTTGTATATTTTAAGGGAATAACTATGAACAAGAACTCCGGTTGAAGTGTCAACTGAAGCAACCCAAAAATAGCTTCAAAAATTACCATGGAAAGAGGTATTTGTGGGGAAAATGTACTATTAAAAAATACATTTATTTGTGTTCATAATTACAAACAACCATTTCTCATATAAGGATAATAAATCAAAATTTAAACCTAATAAATAACTTTATTTAATGAATTAAGTTGCTCACAAACTACTCAAGCTCGGAGCTTATGTGTTAAATCTCGATCTCGGTTATTTAAATAAATAAGATAAGCACAAGCTTAATTTTTGAGTTCGTCTACTTAATAAACAAGCTTGAACATCCATGGCTCGGCTCGGCTCGGCTCGGCTCGGCTACACCTTTGCCATTCGAGATACTCTCACATTAGGCGTCTTATTTGGGGGGACAAGTGAGAGGGAATATTTTAAGTCCATCGAAACCATACGTCAGTAATAGTACCGCTAGAGGTGCAGACAAGACTAGACGGTGCAAGTGCTTCTTTTACAAACCATCTCAAATGATACCATTGGCTGATGGGTATGTGAGGACAAAACTAGCCATTCAGCCCTTCCCTTTCTCCCAATTTGAAAGCTAACCCAATAGCTCCTTTTGCCCAACTCACTCAACTTCGCAACCCCTAAGAAATGGCCTCGGATTGTCTCTGGTGAAGCCAGAAGACAAAACTCCTCAACTTCCCTTCCTCAACTTCCCTACCCCTAAGAAATGGCCTCGGATTGTCTCTGGTGAAGCCAGAAGACAAAACTCCTCAACTTCCCTACCCCTAAGAAATGACCTCGGATTGTCTCTGGGGCAACCATAGAATAGGGGACAAGTAGTGGAGAAGTCAAAATTATGGACTCCATGATTTTGACTTCTCCACACACTACATGACACATGACGATAAAATGGTGAGATAAAGGGGGAAAGATATCAAGTGGGGAGAAGTCAAAATCATGAGGAAAAAATGAAATGACTTCTCCCCTTTAATCGCCACATGTCCCTTATTCTATGGTTGCCCGAGAGGGTTTTCCGGCTGCGCCAGAGACAATCCGAGGCCCTAAGAAATGCAGCAACATAATACAAAGTCGATGAAACAAAAGACAGAGAAAGTATTAGATCTACTTCCTGTTATAATTTTGAAAGTTTGCACCCACAAGATTGAGAAAATTGTATTATTTCTTAGTATAATTAAGGAAAGAAAATGAAAGGAAAAACATAAAAAAGAAGTTAGATTTTGTTCTTGTGAGATTGAAGCCACTGAAAGCAGCTCAAATTCCTATCCACCTGCTGAGAGATGGAAGGAGAAGGAAAAGCTGTTTATAGCCTTGAAAAAAAACCTGTTATTAAATGATTGAAGTCAAACTGTTAAAGATAAAAGAAAATGAAGATATCGGTAATTTCTATGTGGGATTATGAGACAGCAGGAATAAAAACAACATAATCCACTAAAGTTAAGGGTCCGATTCAAATTCAATCAAATGCAGGAAAAGTTTGATTTTTCTTACACTTCTCTCCTATCCTATTTAATGAAATTTTCCTTATGAAAACATGAAAATATTCTTACATTTAATGAAATTATATTCAATACATAATGATAAAAAAAAGTCTGATAATTCGTTAACAATTTCACTCAATCAAGGGTGTAGCTAGGAATTTTTCCTTGGGGGGGGGGGGGGGGCAGATTTTTTTTAGATGGGTCCATCGTGATCATAAAATTCGTTAATATTGTATTACAAAAAAGGGTTCAGTAAAAAAAAAAGTGAAAAACATGAACCGGTCTATATTGGTACCTACCAGTCATTTTAATACCCACTAACTGTGGTTAAGATTTATTCAATCCTACGGTTCATCCATTTAACCTTGGTTCTTAAAGAAAAATAATAACTTTAAGTTTGTTAAGTTTAATCACAGTTAAAGTGGATGAAATGGGAAAACATTTGATTATGTAGTCAAAAGCACTACTTCAAAATTACTATATTTTTATATACTTTATCTTTATATTATGGAAATTGTTTTTTCAGTCGCGGGTTCCATGCATGTTCAATGGAAGTGTGCGCTAGCTCCCCTACTTGACACATGTCCATTTTAACACTCATTAACTATGGTTAAGATTCACTAACCCCTAGGATTTATACATATATCATTGGTTTTTATTAAAAATTATTAAATTCCTAAGATAACAAATCTTAACTGGTGGTACTAGGGACACGTAAAGAATCAATTCTTTTATATTGTACATATAAAAAAAAATTACAATAATTTTTTTATCGGGGGCCATTATATACAAAATTTATATATTATGTATTTAAAAAAAAATTACAAATAGAATTTATTAAATTTTCAAAAAAAATTGGGGAAGCCATGGTCCCCCGGCCTTGCTCAATGGTTAACAATTTCACACATTGAGTGAAGGATAGCAGGTAGTCCCCATATATATAATATTTACAAAGGAAAATAATCACCTCCTCAGTCGGTGACACGAGTAGGTGCATTCCGGGTCTTCTTTTAATGTCACATGTCCCCCTTTTAACTCCATTTAATTGTGGTTAAGATTCACTCACTCCTAGGGTTCACTCATCAACCCTTAGTTTTTAGAAAAATAAATTTTTTTTTATAATCACAGGAGTTAAAAAAATAAAGTTCATGGAAGTTGAGTTGGCTTTGTGAGAGCGATGAGCAAAAGTTCGTTCCTTACCAGTGAAGCGAACTATTGCTCTTTTACAAAAATATTAGCCTCATTCATAGTCTTCTCAACATAGTTACCAGAGTAAGAAGCGAAAACAAGAAGCAAAACAAAGACGAGAAGTGGGAAACGAGGCTAAGAAAATCCTAGGAAAGAGAAAACGAGAAATGAGATATACGCTCCTCATTCCCATTATGTTATTATGCGTAGCTATATCGTTGAATTTATCTTACATAAGATTTTTGTGAAAAAATAGGTGTCTTAGGTTCAAATCAACAATACTTGCTTAGAGTCTACATCCTAGACTATAGACTATATATTGTGATCTATCCCATCACTTCACACATACAACTCTGGAAACGAATTTGTCCGAGGAAGCAAGCTTCTCACCCTATACATAACTTCCCTACAACTATGCTTCCCAGACCCAAGGTGGTGGCAACTCCCTGTTGTAAGTCCATCTCCCTGTTATAGGTTAACAACACCACCTATTACACCCACACTGCCTCTTTTGAAAAAAAATTGACTTAGTGTATCTATAAGTGTTACCCCAGATGAGAGAGAGTAGAGATAATCTCTCACTTCCCTCTCAATCCAAAATATATAGATATGTAGAAATTGCGAAATCGGGTTACAGAATGGGCCACCTGAGAGTGAGAGTGCAAAATGTAAGGGTCAGTATCACGCGTGTGCCATCAAACCAGATAAAATCCCCCGGAAGTCCAGCCGATCTGGGACCAGCTGTAGTTGCTCTATACAGTATACTGTAGTAGACTAGTAGTTAGTATCGCCTTTCTTGCCAATAAGCTGTCTCTCGCCACCGTCACCACCAATTTACACCAGTCACTAGTGAGTTGAAACTAGAAAGCAAGTTTGAGAAAAATACTAGAAGAACAGTACCAGTTGCATAACAAGTAGAGAAAGAAAATTATCATTTTACTACAAGGGGAAAATAGAGGATTGTCTCCTTTTCTCCTTGAATACTGATTAGACTAGTTTTCGCTTCTTTTGATTGAATTATAACATTGTAGTTATAGCAATATCCAAAAAGAAGTATAATATGAAGAAATTGATTGTTTTCTTATTGTTTTTCCCCCTGTTCTAGTTGAAGTTTACTATGCCAAAAAATAGTATTGAAAATCTGATTAATTTTCTTCGTAGGTTGATAGATTAATAGTTCTTAGCTTCGCTCTCCAGAGAAGAACAAGAAGAAATTAATGGGGTTCAAGCTAGTAGTTCAAGAAAAAGATGACCAAAGAAATTGAGATTTTTTTTAATGGTTCATGATATATGAAGATGAGCTACTGTTTTGTGTGTATGTCTCTAGCTATAAATATGTGTATACATATACATATAATACCAGATGATATTATATTATATATTTCAGCAAGGGGAAAAGAAGAAGAAGATGGAGGATAGTGGGGTATGTTCTATTTGATTGCTAGAAAACAAAAGAGAGAGAGAGAGATTTGCAGCTAAATTTGTTCATGGTCGACCAAATTAGAGCATCGCCATTCTTATATACCTCATAATAACGAGTGAAATTATAGAGAATTTTTTAAACAAATTAGTGAAGCTATACTGAAGTGGTGGTAGAAGCAACAGCATCAGACGAGCCACCACCACCATCAACCACTTGAGCCATCTCCGACGAAGCATTCTCCGTCGCCGTCGCCGGTCTTTTCCGTTTCTTCTTCTCATAGGGAATCCCTCTGGCCTTGGCTTGCCCATCTCTAACCTCCCTCAGATAAATCCTTACAGCTCTCGCGCCAAACGGATTCGATTCAGGCCGTCCATCGTTCTCCTCATAGGCCGCCCTTAGCCGTCCGATGAGCGCGTCCAGGCTCCCCCAAGCCTGTTTCAGCGGGCACGCACATGGTGCAGGTGGGTTCGTGAGGCCGAAGTGGGCGCACCCAGATTGGTGCACCTTAGTCTTACCGAACTGGTCCAAGTACTTCAAGAACTCGATAACATGCGCTCCACTGCACCGAGCTAGCGTCAGTGGAGGCTTGTGGTTCCTCAGGTACTGCAAGAACGTCTTCCAGTCTCGTCTCTTCTGTGACTCGTACCGACTCGGCGGCGCTACTGATGACCCCTCTGCCGATCCTCCGCCGGTTTCCGACGGTACTTCGCCGGCGTTTGGGTCTGATGCACCTCCCGATGTTGAATCCATCGCTGTTTTCGGTTCTATCTTCGATTTCTCTTGGTGGGTAATGTTTTTTTCTGACTTTTTTTGGCTTTTCTGGTTCTAATTTGATTTCGCTTTGACGAGTTTCTGTTCCATTTGTTTCTTCAAATTCTCTTGTGGGCTTTGTTCTAACTCAGCAGGGATCTATATTTGGAGAATGGTAGGCAGAACAGATTTTCACTGTTCTCTAATTCTTTGATTTTGGTTGGGATTGTTGATGGGGTTTTGGAGGTTTTCGTGTGATGAAGAGGGTGGTTTTGGGGAAAGAAAATGAGGAGAAGTGAGAAGAAGAAATTTTGGGGGAGATGGGACGTAAAAAGGGAAGTATGGGATGAATGGAGAGAGACCGTGGAAGAGAGTAAATGCTGGTATTCACGTGGTGGCCCCTCTTGACGTGATCCTTTCTCTAGTTTCTCTCTCCTCTCTAGTCGTTCTCAATTCTGAATTCTTGATCACAATTCACACACTCTCTCTCTCTAACCATCTCAATCTCATCTCTGTAGTCTGGTGTCATATCCTCCAGCTCAAATGCTTAGTCTGGGACTCTGGTGTCATATATCTTTTTTTTCTTTTAAAAGTTAGAAAAGTTTAACTCCTATGCTAATAGCATGGGATTATCTCTGGCATATGCTTCCAACATATCATCTCACATGCGGTGATAAAAAAGGATGTGAACGTCATTTATTTTTTCTCGTCTTCCGTTTACACCTTAGGTCGGGACCTCAAGCATCCACCACATCATTGGGCATGGGGTGTTTTAAAGGATGAGAGATATCAAGGTAGGAGAAATCGAAATCATGAGAAGAAAATAAAATGATTTCTCTCTCAAATTATCGTCAGGAGCCCAATGATGTGGTGATCGAATCCTTTTTCTTATCATGTTTTTGACTTCTCTTCGTTTGATATCTCACCCTTTTACACATCTCTAGTGATGTGTGGAGTGAGACCATTTTCTGGCAGATCCATTTTCTGGCATCTGCCAGCGTGCCTATGCTAATTGGTGCAATGCATTGTAGTGTAATAAATGTGGCAACTTGTAAAAGTCAAAAGTAACTCACGTGGAAGTTACAGTTGGAGAGGTTTTATTGTAAGGCAATGACCACATATGTCCCTCCTATATTGTATATATATGACTAATTATAGTTTATTCAACTTATTTTTAAAAAGTGAAAATTCAAATAACATAAGAGACGGAACGAATTCGCAGCAGAAACAGTCGTATATCTGAAATCGGATCCGATTATATATTTGACTTTCTGAATCCAAATAAATATTTGATAGATAGTGCAAATGGATATTCGTATTCGACTCCAATTAAAATATTCGAATTATTCAATTACTTTTAAAAAAATTATATTAATATTTAAAAATGTAAAAGTATAATTTTTTATTAAATTTAAAATAACAATTTATTGTATTAAATTATGTAAAATATATATATTTTAAGGTTATTTTAGTTTTATAAACTTAAAAAAAAATTATATATATATATAATTGGTTGGATATTTATTGAATCGGATATACTTAGCATGGTTTGAAATTACGAAATTTTCGACAATTTCAGTCAACCAACCCGAACCGAAATCCTGAAAAATTACGGGATTTCAGTGAAATTTCGAAATTCGAAATATTAATATTTTATTAATATATATTAAAAAAATAATTTTTTATTAAATTTTTTAATATTTATATAAATACTATTATTTTATTTTTAAAATTAATATATAATTTTTTGAAATTTCAGTAAAAAATTCGAAATATTTCAGAATTTTAATTAAAAAACAATAAATAAAAAAAACTATTTAAAAATAAAAAAAAAATCATATTTCGGCCGAAATTCAGCAATCTTCGAAATCCAAAATTTCACCCGAAATTTTCTAAAGTTCGGCCGAAATCTGATTTTCGAAATAAACTCAGTTTCGATGTCGTTGGGGTTGTCCGAAATCGAAATTTCGCAAAATTTCAAACCTTGATACTTAGTACCCAAATTTATATCCGATTATAAACGGATAGTAAAATTACCATTTGAATTCGCTCCACCAAAAACCTATTAAGATAATTATCTGAGTAAACAGTTTTGGATACGAATTGAATACTAATAATATCTACATCCATTTACACCCCTAAATGAAATCGGTCCATAAATGTTTATTTTGAATTTCTACTTATTAAACATTAAATATTTTATTTTTATCTTAAAATATAACTTTTTTTTTTGTTAAGGTAAAATACACATCTCTCACACACATAAGCCAACCACAGACACACAGAACACATGAAGCTTGGACCAATTCATCTCACCAAAATGATTATCTCATGGTGAGAGGGAACTTATTTATTTTATTAAAGCGGTAACATTTTAATGTTGTTGCATCGATTTCTTGACTAATTATGTTTCCTAAAAGCTTGATAATTTCTATTAGAGCAATGCTAGGTCCACTTTCCGATTGTCCACTCTCCGGTACCGGAAAGTGAACTCTTTTTATTATATTCTTTTTATAACTACGAATTCATGTTAATTCATCACTTTTTTTGAAAAAAATATAATGCCCATCAAATAAGTACTTAATTATATGTATTAACAAACTTGCTATTAAAAATGAGGCTTATTTTTATTTTTTTGCTAAATAATTTTATTGTATGAAAAGACATAAAAATAAAATACAGTAAACCAAAATACCTCTAATTAAATCATATAAGATTTCCAAAACACTTCCTTACATTGGCAATGGAATTAAAATTGAAATGTTCATTACGAGCAAATTTACTAATACAATATTTTGGATGCATAACAAATAAAGGCTCTTTTAGATAATCTATTAAACCATGTTAAATGACAGTTGTATATAATATGTGATTTAGACTATGGTACTCCCAAAGTATACTCCCGAATATACTCCCAAATTTTAACCATTAATTTAATTATTAAAGGGTCAAGATTAAAATTGATGTGACATTTAAAAAGACAAAATAAGTCATGCTAACTCCTGATCCTTGGTAGTTAACTATAGCCGGTTAGGATTTAGGAGTACCTATACACTGACTCATTATAATTATATATACTAGCGGGTGGCACGTGCGATACATGTGAGAGCCAGGGGAAGGAGTTAACCACAGTTAATAGGAGTTAAAAGGGACACATGATAACCCGCGGGTGCGATTGAATTGAACTCTCCCCGAGTTCAATCATGATAGGCTGTGATTCTATTCTTTTAATAGATAGATGAGCAAGGGATAATTTGGGGAATAAAAATAAAATATGAAATCAAAGTTTTGTGTTATATGAGGGTAGTTTAGGAATTTTGGAAAAATAAGGCTTTGCCTCCTCTCTCATTATAATAGTAATAAAGATAAGGAATGTTAGCCTTACTCTCAATCTCCACCAACCACGTGTTCTTGAGAGTAGGAGATGAATGAGAGTAGGGCTAGTACCAGGGGTGGAGCCAATGGGGCGGGGGTGGGCCATGGCCCCCCCCCCCCCCCCCCCAATTTTTTGTAAACCCATATAGGTGTAATATCAATAGTGGGCCCCTCAATTAATATTTTTTTTAGTATAGTGCCCCCCCCGCCCCCCAATTTTTGTTGCCATATATATATAGTGGGCCACTAATGGAGACTTCTTATGCCCTTGAGGTTGCCACATGTCCCTATTGCCACCCCTTAACTATGGTTAAAATTCACCCAATCTTAGGGTTATCCTTGCTTTTTAGAAAAAAATATTTAAATAATGTGAATCTTAACCACAATTAAGGGATGTTAATAGGGACACGTGGCGACCTCAAAGGCATTATCGGGAAAAAAAAATTCTCGAAATAAAAAAACTACCCCCAAAAAAATTTTCTCGGGGGCTACGCCCCGAACCCCCAAATTCCATACTCTCAAATCAATTTTTTTTACACATGTATTTTAGCCCCCCCAATGAAAAATTTCTGGCTCCGCCCCTGGCTAGTACGCCTCTCTCTCTCTCTCTCTCTCACTCTCTCTCTCTATATATATATATATATCTTTATTATAATGGGAGAGGCAGGGGTAGCCTGATTTTTTTGAAATTCCCAAACTACCCTTATATAAAACCAAACTTTGATTTAATGTTTTACTTTAATTCTCAAACTATCCCTTGCTTATCTATCAATTTAAAGAATAAAATCACAGTCAACCACGATTGAACTTGGGGAGAGTTCAATCGTACCTACGGGTTCCTTTTAACTCCTATTAACTGTAGTTAACTCCTTCCCCTCGCTCTCACGTGCATCGCACGTGCCACCCGCTAGTATATATATATTATAGATCTGAAACAAGATTTGGTATAAAGCCCATCTGGTTAGATGTCTTGTAAACCTTAAGCTCATTCTATAATAACTGCAAATGTTGATGAAGTCAAAACTTTATCCTCTAGTGAAGTCTAAAGACGTTCATTTGATAGGGAGAGTATAATAAGAAGAAACATAATTCATAGTTTTGGGTATTATATATACCATAGGTACAGCCACAAGTGAAGGATAGCTTTCCTTTATATTTATTCACACTGTCTATAATGACCCGGTAGCTAACTAGTTTTTTTTAAAAAAACTAGTTAATAGTTGTAGACATGTTGCTTGTATGATGCCAAATATTCTATACATCACTTTACCAAAAAACAAATATTCTATACAGCACTTCTTCTTTTTGGGTAGAAATGGTATCGTGTTATCTAATAGGCCTCTCTCTCACACACACACAAAGCCCGAACCTTTCAAGTGCATCCGCACGTGAGTTCCGCTAGTAGCCCATAAACGTGCTTCTTGTTGTGAAAATAAAACTTATGAAGATAACTAGACAAGTGAAAAATTCTTCAAAAATTAGCATTTTTATGGGAATGCACCTGAACCCAGAAGAGGCTGATCCTCAATAAGAAAGAATAGATATGTCCCCTTTAAGGGTAGGCATACTTTTTTCGTTTTGTTTTTGGGCACACCGTTAGGGTAGCCATACTATATTTGTGTTTCCTAAGGACCCTGATGTTAGGGGGAAAGAGAGAGAGAGAGAGAGAAGAACATTATCCCCAAGCTTAATTAAAATCCTTACATCGTTTATTAAATAATAAAAAAGCATGCACTAAAGTTGAATTTCCATTCTACCAGTTTTGATCTGTAAAGTGTAAAACTAATAAACTTCAATGGGTTTCACATTTACCTTAAACTTTTTTTTTAAATACAAATAAAAATAACTTGAAAGTTCAACATCTCTCTCTAAACAAACATTGTATTTAGTAGTTACATTCCCAAAAAATATTTCTATCATCTCTTAGTAGTTTATTATCCTATTAGAGTGTGTTTATTTGAAAAGAAAGTGGGTAAGAGAAATGAAAGAGAAAAATCTTAAATTTTCCTTCAAAATATGGTTACATTTTTTGGAAGAAAGTTATTGTACATTTGTCATTATTGAAAAGTGCAAGAAAATGATAGTATGTTTTCTTGTACCTGGTGGGAAAGTACAAGAAAACTCAATTTTTTTCTTTCTCACACTTTCCGGTCAAACGAACACACTCTTACCGTATGTTTGGTTACCAAGAAAATAAGTGAAAAGTGATCAAAGAAAAGAAAATTGAACAAAACACAATTAAGAATTATATTAGAAATTCAATTTTTTTTCTTTTCTATGTTTTGACTTATTTTCTCTGCAACCAAACATACTTGGGGGAAAATTAATAGATTCCAATTAAATTTTGTATTTGCTTGGTTGCTTCGATTGTAAGACGTTAAAGAGGCTTTGTGAGTGGGCTAGATAAGGACCAGACCAAATCTCGATCTTTGTACCAGAGAGAACGTCTCTCTTTTAGAAGTATAACCCAAGGGTTAACGCTTCTTGCTTCTGCCAGAAATGATCCGCGTGCATCATTCAATACATATTTTTACAACACATTTTTTTATCCTTAAGCCATGAGAGAGAGGGAGAGCTTAAGAGAGAAGAGTAGTTTTAGAGGCAATCTGAGAGTGCTTCAGTGGGCAATCCGAGATAGATTGCCACTAGATCGCCAATAATGCCATGGGTTAAGATTGAACTTCTCCCTTCACCTTACGATGTTTTTTCAAAAAAAAGAAAAAGAAAGAAGAATAAGAAACTATAAAACTATAATTTTGATTCTTGCAGTTATTCTGCAATTTGGATCACCCAGATCGCCACCGCTTATTGGCGACCTTGATCTAGTTAGCTAATAATTGGACCTAGTCATATTTAAAACCTTAATTTTTCTTAAATTTCAAAACATCTCTATTTCCCTTCACTCTATTTGGTCTCTCTCGTTTAGCCTGAGGTAAACAAGACTTTTAAGCACGCACGTGTTTTTGCACGTGTAGAGTTAGAGTCTGTAGACGACTAAAATTAAGGATTAAAGTTGACAAGATGATGCGCTGGAGAATGCAAAGCATACTAGCTTGTATTTTTTTAAATTAAAGTGAGAAATTAATTCTAAAGATTAATGTTGAGCCCGCAGTACTAAAGTGAACATGCACACAAAGGGTTGGCAAAAATTTGAGCCTTTTGACATTATGCTTTTAAAAACAGAGATGAAAAAACAAATCAAAACTGAAAGTGATATGCAACCAAGGAGTAGCGTAGGGGGAATGCGGATTACATTGTACGGCTCATGCAATCTTTTATTAAAACAAAGACTAGCGAATCAAATGCCTCTTTCACTCCCAATTCGTCCAAACCCTAAAATGCAAAACAAAAGCCGTCTGTTTCCACAGCTCCACATTTCCACAGCCCCACAATATATATATTCCCTTCAGTCATTCATTACTTCAAGCAATCAAAGGGCCGGGTTTGGATCGGGCCTAGGTTTTATTTTAACCAGGCCACAACTTGAAGAGTAAATTTATTTTAATATTCTCTCACCCTTCCTCCACAATTTGTGATTTTTGACCATCCCTCACAGCCCTGTAATCTAAATTGAAGTAATAATATGTAGTATTGGGCCATTGATAGTGTATTGATGATCTTTGTTGAAAGCATTGATGTTGAATGGGCATCCATATCTCACCGTTTCCTATATAAAGAGATTATGTTTTATTTATTCATCCCACTCACATTCATGTTCGGTGTTCCTACTCTGATTTATTTCCTATAGTGATGTTCCCACTCAGAAGTTATCTTGTTATTTGAATCATTGGTGTACCTTCTAAGGTCCTAACTAATGAAAGGGTCGACAGGGACATACATGATCTTCCCAATCCTTCCATGTAGTTAAGGGGATAAGTGCTTGTACAAAACAGAGTATGTTCTAATGAAATGGGGTAGGGTGGAGTTCTTTTCTTTTTGCATCTTTCACCCCCATATTGACTGTGTAAGCTTTCAAAATAACCTGATCTTAATGAGGATTGGTTTGATGGTTAAGATTCTCCTACTTGGAATTTTCTGGTCTAGCAAGTCTTCTAGGTGAGATCCATAAACTCAGCAATTTGGATTGTATGGTTGAGCCCTGTGCTATGAGATACAGTATCAGGATTACTACATGTTTATTCTTTCATTAGTATAAATTTTGAATAAAAAATGGGAAAATGCAGATCAATTATTAAAGTAGACACGAAAACCAATAATGGACATAATCTAAGAGATTAATCACAAGAAGTGACAGAAAGTGCTACCCGGAGATCGTTGGATGTTCCACAAATGTACATTCGATGCGTCTCTATCTCTTGGCTGGGGCTCCTGGGAGAATGGTCCCGGTAGTGACTGCCATTCATGCTATCACGCACGGAAAATATAATTTCCCTTAGGATTGGTTCATGGCCATTGAGAAGATTGCCCATGCTTAGAACTTTCCTCCACGACTGGTTGGCAGTGGGTGGTACAAACAGATTCGTCACCACCTGTCTTTCATACATCCTTACCTGTTGCTTCAGGTCAAACTCCTAAGCAAGATAATAGTATCATATTAGTCAATGTTATAACAATTGCCAAGATGTTCTAGGCTGAAGGAATGATCTAAAATTCCATTTTTACATCATGCATGCAGACTTTCATTTGGTTCTACATAGGAGATCTCATGTGCCAACCATGGTCTTTTTGTGGATCCCACTATTTTGTTTCTGACCCACCAAGTAATGTGATAGATCTGATGGTCACAATCATCAAATCACAACTTGATGATAGATCTCCTAGGAGGAAACCAATGTTCTACTCTGCTACATGTCAAATTTACAGCTGTTCTTTTATATGAATATTTACACCAATATGACATGAATGTTTAGATTTTCCCTTGAACAGATGTAATGGAACATTCGCAATTTACCATTTGACCATTGCTGCCCATTCCTGTTCCCATTCTCAGAAGATAAAAGTTGCAGTCGCCAAAAATTGCTTCCGAGAGACGCGGTGCTTGCGAGAGCTTTCGATGTATAGAAGCTGCGAGAATTAGTAACTTCTCAACATTTGCAAAGACAACACACAGCCGTCTTATGTCATCAACAATCTCACCCTTGTCAGGTAATGGATTTGCTGCATTACATACACAAACAAAGTTATTAAACTCAAAAGCTAGCACTTCCTAAAAAATAAATGCTGCAAGCTATAGATGAAGAAAATGTACATTGTAAAGGCTTTAAGGCAGAAGCCATTGTCAGGTAGAGTTGCTCAATTTCGGTCATCATCTGTTGTAAGCCACCGAAAGAGGTCTGGTTTAGGCTGTCGGCTGATGCTCCAAAGGCAGTACAAACCATTTGCTCAAGCAGCTGATTTGGTCGCACTGTTTCCAGGTAATGAAGGATCTATGGAGATTAAGGTATTGTGGTGTCAAAGTTCAATGGGCTGAATAAAAGAAATATTAAAAGAAAACACAAAAAGCATCTCATGCAATATAACTTGCAAATTATTTTTCTTTTTCCTTTCCAGCTTGCTGAGATCAGGCCTGAAACCAAAAGGTTGTGACAAGAAGCACCATCTAATGGAGCTTTAATCAATCATCAAGTAAACTGTCACTTTCGTTCGTTCACTTTCCGAGTATTTTATGTAGTGTTTAGCATACAGCTATGACCAACAGGGTGAGTAGAAACCCATTAGCAACCAGCTTCCCTACTCAAAAGTAATTAGGAAAAAAATAGGTGCCCTTTTCCATTCTTTTCTTTATACTATGCAGAGAAATAGAGCTTGAATCTCCACCATTTTTCAGAGCAAACCCAAAAGCATAGTATAATTACTGATGGAGATTACTTTCAAAATAAAGATCATGCTTCCTTTTTCTTGCAAAATTATTGATTTTGACACTGAACCGGAAAATACATCACATACTCACTCGTGTTTGTAAATGGATGGATGGGTTCCATAACTGAACTCTTACATATGTACAAAGTACAACACATTCTGGTTTTTATTTTTCTTGTTTATATTTTTCTCTGAATTGCTATTCAAATGTAAATAAAAGCTGATATCCCAAATTTCTCAGCTACATTATTAATTTCTTCAATCTGCATTTTCTCTGCTCTTTCTTTTCTTTTTTTTTGAACGAAACAGCAGTCGCAGTGTTATAAGAGTTGTCTTTGTTCACTTTTTAACATTTGACCTGTGGTGGTCATTTCATTGATCTTTGAGCGTGGTGGATTAGGAGAAAGAGATGCATAAATGGACTGGGAGATTTCTTCTTTGAAATGAAAGATAAAACGATGCTTTTAACATTTTTCTCCTTCCAAGTCCACGAATCAGGTAACAGGTTCACCAAATTTCCAAGTTTTTTAGTAAATGCTTGAGGTTCCAGGTTATTTATCGGAGGGGACCAATAAACCCTCAGCTGGGGCTGATGAAATCACTTGACATACCGTTGCAGACACGTGCACGCAGGCACAACACACACACGGACATGCAAAAGGTAAATTATCCACAGAACCTTACCTTTTCTCCTTCTCGATTTGGATCAAGAAGAGGCTTCTGCTCAGAAGCTGGCAAAGCAGGTGCATTATTCCAAATTCGCCACCATGAATTCCCATTTTCAGACATTCTTTGTGAAAGTCGTCCCCGAGGAGGCCAGTCATCTCTTAGTCCCTCCGTTGCATGACTTCTGGATCTTCCACTCCCTTCAGTTGCATCATTCTCCCAATCCCCAGGTGAGTGCCATCGAATAAAATCTTCAAAGACAGCATCTGGGTTTGCTGCTTTGAATGCTGACATGTCTAATTCAAATTTTAAAAGTAATAAATAAGAGATTCATCTCATATCATAAAGAGAAAGATAAATCAGTAGAAACTAATGCCATTTCTTTACCACAACCTAAAGGAGACAGATTCAGCCTGTATGCTCAATGATTCTACAGCCGTAAAGCAAGGAAACAAACAGCTAAGAAACAAGAACAGTAGCCACCACTGTCCTCACAAAAATATAAGAGCGCACAGAGAATGATAAGAGGTAACAAAAACTTCACCAAGAAGATCTTCAAAAAAGAAGAAAAAAGTTAAACAACACCAAAGACAACCTGTTATCCAAGACCATGGACAGTGGACATTGAGAAACAAGATGGATGATGAATGATCACACAAAAATGACAGCAATTTTAAAAACTCGCATATAGGTATGTGGATGGAGATGTTATCCATCAGGTGAATATTAAAACATGACAACAGCTGAAGGAATAGGTTCATATTAAAATACGGATAAGGCTAAAGTTTTATGAGAAGTATATCAGTACATAACTACATACTGCTTCCACAGAAATATAATATCAAGGCACTTTAGGAGACAGAAAACTTCAGTTGCAAGCACCAAAAATGAAATTGGAGAGATTCTGGGATTTTGAATTGTGCCCACTGCATTTGGATGACACCAACTTTCTGCCTCCTATCCATACCACGCCATCCACAAGCGGGAATGAGAGTAGTGCTTCGTAAAACTTGGCTTTAATTCTCTGTTTAATCAATTTTTCCAATCTAGTTCATTTTGTTCAATTCTTGCCAATGTCACATCTTTCACCAATTATTAAATGCATTTCATCACATTTCTTTAAATCGATAAAAGATATTGTATTAAAGAGGGGAACTAACTTAACATACCAGCGAGGACAAACTTTACCTCCAGCTTTCATGCATCTAATCACTATTTTTTGTAATATCTAGAAAGAGCTTAACTCCTCATTCAAGTTGAGGGAATTTGAAAATTAAGAGACAGACCACAAAGCCTAAGCATGTAGTCTTTAATGATTTGAGTTGCGGTAGCTTCACATCTAACTCCAAATCCACGTGTTGTTTATCACAAGAAAAGCTAAGGAAAATGATGTAGGACAAGAAGGAGAATGATGCTGGATTATCATTTTCCTTTTTAAAGGGATGAGAGGTTAAATCAGAAAAAATATAATTATAATCAAGAAAAGAAGGAAAAAGAGAGGAAGATATGAAGTAGTCCATAGTTGTCAAGGCGACTAGGCGATAGACCCCATAGACGCCTGAGGCGGTAGCTTGAGGCACCCGAGGCGTCGCCTGATGAACTTTTTGTTGCGAAAATTCCCCTTGATATAAGATCTATGTATGATGCATTTTCTTTTAAAGAGACCCTACATTCATATAAATTACATCATTGTCAAGATGCACTTTGATAGAACCATCGTTAGAGACAATTCTAAGAATAATAAAGGAAGATTTCAAGTGTTGGAAAAAAATTAAGTCTACAACGACTGTTAAAAGGAGGGAGAGAGGTATTGTGAGGGATAAAAAATAGATAGCCCAATAGGAAAGAGAGAGAGAGATGAGGGAGAATATAAGACTGAATAAAAACTAAAAAAATAGCCCGACAATCAAATGTAACGTTGAACAGGGGAGAAAGAAGAGAGGGGGGAGAGGGAGATATCGTACCTCTTACTCTCAATTTTATTTTATTTTTCGATTATACTCAAGATAAGTAATTAATATAATATTGAGAAGTAAAATATATAACTATAGGGTCTGCACTTATTTAAATTATAAAAGATCCCGTTAAATATGAGTTTATGAGAGTTTTGGGGGTCCTAGAAAGGCTCTTAATTTGTTATTGAGTCGCCTGAGCTAGCTGTAATTTAACAACCATGAAAAAAACAAATGGGGACTATATATTCCACCTATAAATAGAGGGAGAGAGACCAATTGGTCCACCCATTGAAGATAACAAGTTAACATGAAATAAACATACTTAACACCATTCGTCTCCTCTTTCTTTTTTATATTTGTTAACTTTTTTTGTTAGATGTATAACTCATAACATATTATATTGTAAAAGTCATGAGAAGTATACAAAATAACATATTTTTTGTTTATCGAACAATCATATTCAAATAAAATAAATTTTATATCCTTAAACAATAATAATATTACATATATTAGATTTTTTAATAATGACCGCCTGAGGCGGCCAGTCGCCTGAGCCCAGCAGAGCGCCTGGTCGCCTAGGCGACCGCCTGAGGCGCTTGAGGCAACGCCTTTCACAACTATGAAGCAGTCACACTACTTCTATGGAGGTCAGAGAGGAAGATATGAAGTAGTCACTACTTCTATGGAGTTCTAGTCTCGCCAACCTAGGCTTCCAAGTTCCAAGGGTGGAGCCACACCACCAAAGCAAGAAACCACACCGCACAAAAGAACTTATTTCGATCTTCAAATCTGAATGGATTACATTTCCATAGCCTCCTCTGTTTATAGTCTCATTAGTACTTTGCTTCACATATGCTAGGACTTAGGACATCAAAAAGCTTACTAATGCCCAAAAGAGAACTAATAAATGACTACAACTTCCTAGGACTAACAAATTAATGATAACAACTTCCAATAAGATTCTTGGTCTGTTTAGAAGACCCTTTTAATGTCTTGCTGTTGTAAGAAATCCATGGACCCATTCCATGGACCTCATGGACAGCCCTGAGCTTTCTTGGGCCTATGGCTATACCCTGTAAACCTTGAGGCACATGAGCCTATCTTCATTAGAAAGAGATTGCTGAAATGTCAAGGGGCGCAAGAGCTCTGCCTAAATTTGTACAATTTATAACAAGATTATGAAATGTTGAGTCGGATGGGACGAACTAAAGATATTAGGTAATCAGTGGTCCATAAATAATGCATATACCTTGAATGACCATGACTAATGCTAGTTCTCATATACTTTTAGAGTATCGTGTGCAAATAAGAAAAGAGAATTTCATACAACCCATTAAGCTAATACATTTTATAGTGTAATGACTCTGTGGCTTGTTTAACTACTCATACATTGTCTAGGCCATACTCAGATGAACATTTTCAAATCTGGTATCTGATTATTAGGTTTGAGATAAAGAAAGACAGATTTCCTTACTCATTATTGTCCATCCCATTTTAAAAGAGTACGGATATAAGGTTTGAATGTTGGCTTCAAGACAATTCCTGCTCCTAATAGTGCCCCTCCCCCCCTCCCCAACCACACACTCACACAAACATCACCCAAAGCATACACACTCGGTGGATAGCGTCACTTCCATGTGGCGAGATTCCTTATAAATCTCTCCACATTTGGATTCCAATGTCCCTAACAGGAGCACAAGATAACTTTTTCACGCCTAAATGCTAAGATCATGGTTCTTCCACCACATTTAATTCATTGGCTTAGTTTTGGGGTTTCATAATATTTCCTAATTTTCTGCTAGCCGTCCACGCACTTTCAGAACTTCTCCCCAACAGCCCCACATCTGTGCAACCACATGCATAAACACAGGAATGTTTCGTCGTGTCTTTTCCAATCACGTGACCCACTAGCTAAGTACAGAGTATCACCTTCTGAGCATGAGGTTTCTCAAAAATGAAATTTACTGTCTATTTTGGAAACAATAAATCAATTGTATACGAAGAAGACCAAATTAAAACTAAATAAAAGATATTTTAAAGCTTATTACCTGAAGACAAGGTGTCTCTTTCTAATTGAGCAGAGAGGCTCTGTAACCAAAAGGGGGACAACATTTCATCAGTTAAAATAATAATAATAATTTATTCATGAATAACAGGTTACAGTATAGTATAAGAATTATGACCATAGCATCACATACATGACATATACAGCATCACAGGAACAATTATCAAGAAAATGTGTTGCAACCAATGATTAATGGTGATGACTAAATAAAGCACTCAAAATAGAGAAGAAATGACTCTAAGGATCTTGTCATTCCATAATCTAATGTAAATTCAAATCTCCAACAAATTGGAGGAAGTAAATTTGGTTAACTAAATCAGATTACTCAGGATGCACAATTATTAATTAATAAAGTAGATCAGCTCCATATCCGGACCTAATTTAAGGCATTAATGGTAAATAAGGATGTGTGATATGCATATGGGATATATCTCCCTACTCGAACTTACAAAGATCCATGGGCTATTTACTAAAAGGATGTTGAACAATACAAGTTCAAGAGTTCCTCACTCAACTGAGCCAATTATTTCAATGTATACGCACACACACACAAACGCACAATATAAATATATATATATATATATATATATATATATATATATTATAAGGCTAGTGTCCTAATCTATCAGTCCACACTGTACGTATGGAGGGATTTCCTTGCAATGTATACATGTACACACACACACAATATATATATATATATATATATATATTATAAGGCTAGTTCCTGATCTATGAGTCCATACTATGTACGTGTGGAGGGATTTCCTTGCAATTGGCACATCGAGTCATTAACCCAGACACCCCAAATATTTTTACGAAGCTTTTTAACTACTCCAAAAGTAAAATTCACACTACTTGGAGAAGTCCTGACCAACTGATGGTGCACTGTTAAGATCAGCGAGGCTACCAAAAACAAACATCGCTCAAGGTCTTGAATCAGGTTAGGCAACTGTTGGATTGGGTACAAACTGAACATCACTCTGTTTCAACCGTCTGAAACATCCAATTCTAGTGCTCAACACTGTTTCAACCAGAGCTCAGTAGGTTAAGACTGTCAGGAAAAAAAAAATTTGAATTGGTCCTTGGCCAATCAAAGGGATAGCGCAACATTCAGATGGTCAAGATAGGTGAACGTGTTTATGAAGTGTAGGTGCAGAAAAAAGAACCTGAACTGTTGCTTGAGAGTCCCTCTTTTTAGCATACACGTGAATGCGTGCATGCAATCTGTCTAAACTTTAAACATGAAATATATAAACATAATAGATCAGATATTCCACAATAGAGTGGTTTCAGACAAGTCATGTCCAGGTTCTGCATGTAACTCAGCTTTTCTTGGATGGACCTGTCATGTCAGCTATACATTAAAGATCCAACAGGACATGTGACTCAACTTAGCACACATTGACAAATTTCGTCATATAGCCTTAATGATAGCCGATAGGACTCAAGGGGCATCAATGAGTTAAATTGAGGTCAACCAATGCCCAAAACACCAGAACTTATTATGACCCACACTGTTGGCTGACTTGGCTGAATCTCATTTTGATATGAATTCATAAGATGGACCCATAAAATATGTTAAAAGCCATCTAGACGAGGTCAAGCAAAATCATGGTTATTATCATCAAATAAATAAATGAAAATCAAGCATAATATTTCTTCAATATATTAATTAAAGAACACAGTTTGTCATTATTTTCATGACATGAGTCCATCCAAGCAAAATGATGAAATATAGTATGTCTGAGGCGCACCAAGTCCATGCAAGATGCACCGAAGGAATCAACTCAGCTATTCTACAGAGAATTCCACCAAGGTGTCTGCGCCTTGAATCCAATGTTCTGTGCATGGTGCAGCAGCAGTTCCTTTGGTGAGTTGGACACCATGAACCTCAGGTGTGTGCCATAAGAGCTCTTTAAATACATATGTAAGAGGGAAGCAAATAATCAATAACAAAAACAAGTGGATTCAGGGACAGCAGTATCTCAGTCTGCTAAGCTACTTGTGGGCTAACTTCAAATTAGGTAAATACATCAGAAGAACTCATGAAGTTGTTATACAGAAGTATGATGTAATTCAACTACACTTACAATCCAAGATAAAAGAATATTCACAAAATTCAGCGACCATCCGGTCCACTGAACACAGTGCTGTACTGTTCCTCTATTGAAGACAACATCTTGGGCTAATACAAACAGCAACATAATATCATATGAAGTTTCTACGCTCAGGGTAGAGTCTTTCAGTCTTGGAATTACAGATTAAAGGGCAATGGGACCTAAGTCCAATACTTGGCCCATCTAGAAAGTAGAAAACATTGGACATTGTCCAAAAACACAAATCAGAGACATCCTATGACCCACCAAATCAATTGAAATTGAGTTTCACGCCTCCACTAAGGTGCATCTCAGGTCAGTTTGGATCAGGTTGGGGCTAACTCAAGCCCAACTCTAAGAACTTAACAGTTACCCTGAAGCCAGGCCACCCAAAGGTACTCAACCCAACCTGCTCATTCCCAAACCTCAACCCCACTCAGATTGGTTTGGGACAGTTTAGATCGGGTAAGGGTTGGATTTGTAATCGCACTTGATCTGATTCTCTGAGATCTTTGTTTCGTTCTACTTCCAGTGTATCAAATCCAAGAAGAATCATAATTTTAGATGAAATTACCGAATTTTTACAAGAAATCATCTGAGGATCATAAATGGAATTTTCTTTTCTCAGTATAATCATCATTTGGTGTCCACTTACAAAAAGAAAAGACATAAGAACCCAAATGAAAACAATGTGTTATTATAGATTGGTGTCGATTTCCCCAGACAATTGAAACCCAGTATTAAGGAGGATTACAACTGGATAGTGAAGCACAAATTCACACGAACTACAACAATCAGAGAGAGAGAGAGAGAGAGAGGAAACCTAAGATATGGTTGTCTGACTTGCACCCTTATTTAGAAAGGAGAGGGAAAAGAAGAAACCTAAGATATGGTTGTCTGACTTGCACCTTTATTTTTAGATCTCCGGATCTATTGTGACGACAGTTTGCGGCAGTGATTCTGATGGAGCAGTTAATTGCAAAGTTTATCATAGCGGTTTGTCAGCAGAAATGGCCAAACAGAAGAGGGAAGATAGAAATTTTCAGCCATTTGGGTTTAAAAGAGATATGGGAGGGTTTTGAGAATGAAAAAAAGAGGAGCAAAAAAAATCAAATAGAAACCATATATATATATATACTAGTAAGGGTGTACCTGCTTTGCAAGTATTAATTTTTCGTTAATGAAGAAAAATACTTCAATCATTAGTTTTATATTAAATTTAACAAATTAAAAAAAAAGTATAGCATTTATTGAGAAAACATAAGTATTACTAATAAGAGATAATGAGATGAAAGACAAATAATATATCAATTCTAAAGCATAATATAAAATCAAGTATTTACCCATAATCAACTCTGTTGTGATTTGGCATTGTATGGCCACTTTTTTCGCCGATTCCATTGTTCAAAAAAGGATTCGTAGAGAAGAGAGATATTTTTACCCATTTGTTAGTAGAATTCGTGGAATACAATTGAAGTACGCAAGAAAGAGGGTTCCATTTATTAAGCACATGCAAATATTTCTTTAATTTCATAATGTGAGTAAAGCTAGCCAGTTGGAAATGCCCTACCTTGATCAATCATCACAAAAGAATCTTTCTTCTTATTGTAGCTTCCAATGCTGCATAGCCAATTTTTCTTTCCACTTATAATTGCACAATAGTTCTAAATAAAAGTAAAAAAGTATTTATTTATTTCCTCTTTTGATATAATGTGAAAATATTGTTTGCTAAGCTAATGTAACGAATCATTTATGATTTACTATTCCCAACATGGGGAGGCTTTCCATAAATTTAAGCAACAAGCATTGATTTACATAATCGTACAATTTATACTTATACATAATAGGACACCATCAACAAATAATAATTTCACAATTACATGTTGATCAACAAAATTTGGCAAATAAGCAAGCATTGGCTAGTAAATCAGCATCACTAATTTATGTTACCACAATATTTTGCTATGAAATTGAGGGTTACAAGAGTTGAACTTACCTCTTAGGACTGATGCAAAATAGTATAATCCATGATTAACTTTTTTTAGGATTGATCACAATCAATAACAGCATCCAGGATCATTCGAATAAAACCATTATAATGTGTGGCCCCATTTAATTGCCAATCAGTACCTGTAAAATCTTTTTAAAAATTTACCTTTTAACTATGATATTGTTCCTCGCGAGATTCGGGATGCATAGAATATGATGGCGCACGAATCAGAATCCAAACGAGCGTTATATCGCCAATAGAACTGGGAGACTTGAATTTGGGCTTAAATATGAGTTCTCCCCATAAATAATAATGGGCTAAAATAGCCTAAGGCACTTGGTCCTTGGTGCGATTATAGTGGTGCATGTTTCTAAGATACTTCAATAAGTATCGTATCAAAATCCTTAATAACCCCAAAAGAAAAAAAAAATAAACGATGTTATCTTCTTCCTTCTTCCTCACGTTTGCACGCACTTCTCCGTAAACTTCTTTATTGCTTTTTTTTTTTTTATCAATAACTTATAATATGTTCTTTGTGAGGAATCCCACCAAAATCAGAAACCAGTTTCTTTGTTGAAACAACAAGGTCAGTATCATGTAATTCTTTTAGAGTAATTGAGATAGAAGCTAACCTTTGAATTTAACAACCAAACCATAACTGAGATAGAAAAGATGAAGTTCTTGTGGAGAGGGGATAGTGATAATGGGTTCTTGGAAGTTCTTGTGGAGAGGGGAGAGATATGAATTATAAACAAACTAAACTTCTATTAATATTTTAATAGATACCATAGGTTAATAAATTAGTATTTTTAATTAAAGGGTATTTACGTTTAAATAAAGTTTAGGTTACTCCTTGTACTTTTATTACTTATTAGTAGAATGATATATATATATATATATTCAAAGGTTTGGTTTGAGCTGGTTGGGTAGTCTGAGGCATCAACTCAAGAACCCGACTTTAAGTCAGGTTGTGATTTCACAACCCAAGGTAGGGACAGTCAACCCCGCCCAATCTACAAATTGGGCACGTGCTGGGCCCGATCCAAGTACCATCCCTACCCTCTAATACCTACACTGTATAGATAGCAAACTGCATTAGTAGTCCTAGTCACTCCTAGCATGTGGGAGCCTGGGGACAAACAAGGTACCTCTTTAACAGAAAATACTAAAAGTCCTTTGGCTTTTCTTGTTGGAATTGCTTTATTTCACCTTTAGTTGGGGAAGGTTTAATGTCACCAATTCACAGTATTCACAGTTGTTGCACAAGGTTCATTTTACACAGAAGGTCTCGCTACGATGACTGTTCTAGGTTGATAAGTGTGGTTTCTGAAGTTCTGGCAGAGGTACTGTTCCTTTGTCTTGGTAGGCTATATTACCAGATACTTTGGACTTGGAGTGGGTGTTGTATACTTGTATACTAGTATTTACGTCAAATTCTTCAATTGTCAGTATAAATTCTGTATTGGTTCCATATCTGGGAAACGGGTAACATTGGGACAGGTTATAGTAATGAGTCTGTATTCCTATAAATTTCAGATTCGCCTTCATTACTAGTAAATTCTAAACGATAAGATTACAGCATCTTCATCTCTCTCTTGTTCAAATCCATTGGGGACAGCACTGAATTCCAACTTTTCCATCTTCACTAATTCCTGTTTTAATGGTGAACAGCTAAAGTTCAATAGCGGAGCATTTTAAGTTCTGCTTAGGAGGTTGTGCTATATCACCCTGACGGAGATTGTCAAGGATCATCTTACAAGTCATGCCTCATATCCCAAAAGAGAAACATGGGCATATTATTTGAGAAAGTAACATTTCACCAACAACAAAAGGCATTCCAGATGCAAAAGAAAGCATAACCAATTTAGTATGATCATCAGATATAGCACACAGATCACTACTCATTTGGGAGAGAGGGGATGGGAGGGAGGCAGAAATATGCCTCCAAGCCTTTGAAGAAATTAACAAGCAAACGCACAAACAAAATTCTATAAAACATTCTGACACACCCAAACAGGCCCAATGTACAGTGAACTTTGCGACCTGTTTCCTCTTATATAATCAATCTGTATGATAAGAGGTTGTTGCACTAGATCAATTGAATCGCATGTCATTGAGAAATAAATAGTTTGTATGACAAAGGAGGGTAAGCTTACAAATGAGTTGCCTAGGGCTTCAACAGCACGAAGCCGTTCTTCATGCATATCTTCTGTCATAAGTGGTGCATCCTATAATTTTTTCAGGATAAAAAAGGATTAAATGATGACATTTTTTTACCATATTGGTCCAAAAAGAAACTTAAGCATCAGAAAGTACAATAGTCCTGAAATGTTCGAGAAACCTGGGTGAATGGAGCATGCACTTTCTGGTGTGAGTTCAAAAGCATCATGGACCCGACCACACCAGCTGAACCCCTCCTGATACTATCTGATGATTTTAGACCCACAGATAGCACAACGTTTTCAGGCTCAATACCAGTCCTTGTCAATGGCCTGCAATAAGAACAGAAAGATTATGAAGGAATCAGATGCCAGGAACACATTAAACGTTTTCAAAGTAAACAATCAAAAAGCATTGGGATAAAAGATTATATATGTTTAAATTTCCAACCATAAATGCTACAGAGTGCAAATAATGTAGAGGACACTCTAAACAAATATATTTTAAAATTTTAAAAAAAAACAAGAAATTCTTTCCCTCATCAGTCATCTCAAATTTACTTATAAAAATTCAACTCTTTTTATACTATGTTTACTAATATAAAGAGGACACCCCTGTTCAAAACGTTGATTGAGTCTTTTTGTAATTCCAAAACTACTCTTTGCTCTTCTCTCATCTTCTTATATATAATGATGATAAACTCTTGATTGAATATTTGCTTAGTTCCCATACTACCCCTCACTCATCTATCTATTAGGCTTGAAATTCTCTATTGTTATAACCAGACTCCTTGGAGTCGGTTACGCCACTGAGGTCACCATGTGTCCCTTTTTACACTCTTTAATTGTGGTTAAGATTCACCCACCCTTAGGGTTCACCCACTTATCATTGGATTTTTGGAAAAAAAAATGTAACCCTAGGAATTAGTGAATTTTATCTAGGGTTTAAAAAAATTAATATTTTTTCCTTAAAACCAAGGATAGGTGGAACTCTATGGGTAGATGAATCCCAGGGTTAAAGGGTGTCAAAAGAGACACATGGCAACCTCAAGGGCGTAACCGGACTCCAACTGTGGTTAAGATTCACCCACCCCTAGGGTTCACCCACTTATTCTTGATTTTTAGAAAAAATATTATTTTTTTTATACCCTAGTTAAAATTCACAAACTCTTAGAGTTAGTTTTTTTATAAAAAAAAAAAACAAGGATAAGTGGGTGAAGTGGTGAACCCTAGGGCTGGGCAAATCTCAATCACAGTTAAGGAGTGTTAAAAGAGACACATGGCGACCTCAGTGGTGTAACCGGGCTCCTCACTCTCTTGGCAAAATGCTCCAACAGAAGAACGTCTCGCCAAGGCCCCACCCTCCCCCTTTCTTTGCTATTCCCAAAATATCTCTAAGCTTTTTGGTTCTTAAAATGTCCCTACGTCATATTTCTATAAGCAACGTGTCCCTCACAATTTTTTTAAACAAAATGTCCCTCAAGTTTCTATGCCCAAAATATTCCCTTTTTTTTTTTTTTGATATGCCCTCACTAGGGTCCCTCTTCCCCGTCTCTCTCCCCTTCCTCTCTCTCTCACGTGCATCGCACGTGCCGCCCACTAGTTACTAATTAAGCAAAATAAAGACTTCAACCTAGCCCAAGATCATACTCCAAAATTACTATTGAATATTGAGTACTTGTCAAAAATAATGTGACCAAGTCAAAGTCCAAGGAGGTATACAAGTGAGGCCACAATGCCTATCAGGCATTCACGCTGGGGCTACATAGTCTGCATACAAATACACCCAACACAGGTACGGAGCCATGTAGCCATGGCGCCTAACACACACCAATGCCCACGCATTGGGCAACATAGCCCATATAAATGTGGAGTGCTGCCCCAGCAGCATAACTGGGCGAGTTGAGCCCATTGACTTGGCCACTGACAGAAGGCCTGAGACCCTTCCCATGGGCCTACTTTCATAACATTGACGTACTTTAGACTTCCCAAGTTTTCAGTTTGAAAATGAATATCCTTTTTAAGGGTTGTACGGTCATTATCACATGGAAAGAGAAAAAAAATGCTACAAAATTGAGATGCTTAACAGATAGGGAAAGTGCTTCTGGCAAACACAGCCTTCTTGAGTCTATGACCCCATATATCGTTAATGAATGAGAAACATAAGATACTGGTTTTCCTTTATCTTGGTACGGAGGTACCTAAGTGGCTAGCCCATATAATTCAGTTCTTCAAGTTTTCCATGGAACGTGTTTTTTGACATCCTTTTGGTGCAACAACAATCCTTCTCCACTAGCAGCAACGAAGACAATCTAACAATATACAATCTGGCTGCCAAACAAGCTTTATATCTCTTAATGGCACCATTTCCATTTTAACTGTATATCTACTAGTAGCCGATCTATGTAATTCAGACACGTCCATGTGCTTTAATATTAGATATTGATATAAGGTGTTAAACGATAATCAACATGTTCATATATATGAATTGACATGAATTGACATGCTACTATATTAAATCATTAATAATCATTAGTTCATAAGAGCATATAATAGTACTTGGATGATGATGATGCGCATATCAGAAAAGAGAAGTATCAGGGTAAATAGGTTTACACAATTGTATAGACGTATGTAAACGGTGGTCGGACACAAGAACAGAAGATAGGTAAAGATCTGTCCTAAAAGAAGCATAGTGTGTTAACATTTGTGTCCAACATGTAACTTTTGCTCACATATGAAATAACCTTGTCAAATTGCAGCCAGTTATGTGCTGCAGTGCTGCATGTAGGTAAAGCCGTTGTGTCATCTTAAATAACTTGAAACCCATACCTTCCATACTTGTTATTTAAATGTTCGTGGGAGTGCTCCCACGATTTTCTTCTCAGACCTCACTCATTCAGAACCAATACCAAATCAAGTCTTATATGAGTAAGTTGATCAATATACAACTAGGATGATCCCTTGTGCGTTGACTTTTTTTCCTTGAGCAATCAATTTTTTTTTTTTTGATCAATAACTCATTTTATTAAGAAGAGGAAGGAACAACACACTAAGAGGAGAAGAAACAAGAGGCCACCGAGTTTACAAGTAAGTAAACTCAGCCCTTACCAAATAAAAAGGCGAAAATTTCCCCCCAAGGACCTACCAAACTAATACAAAATATCATGTATTTCCTCCCTGGTATGATGCAAGCCTACCCACTCCGATACTACCAAATGGATACAATCACATAACTGGGGCACTGAAGAAAACACATCTTCAAACGCTCTCCGATTTCTCTCCTTTCAGAGAATCCACGCGATAGCCCCAAGAAGGACTCCCCAAATCTCCTCCCAAACTCCCGTTCCTTTTTCCCTATACCAATACTCAAGGAGGTGACAGAAAGATGAAGGGAACACCCAAGTGCAGGCGGTCGATAATGAATCAAATCTTCACGGTTAGCAAGGTCTCTTTTTGTACCGATCAAGCAAGGGAGGAAAACAGAGCTAGAGTTCTCTTCTCATTAAATGAAGAGATAATGGCGGGAAAGCAAAGCGTCCCAGAAATACTAAAAGAAAATCATGTATTGGTCCAGCCATTTATGGATAATTCGTGTGCTTGGGAGTCCCTGATGATTAAATAAACCAAGATTTTACTCCTTCTCCGCCAGTTCGAGTTACCATTGTTGATCCATCAACTTCTGAGCTAGCAGCAGTACAGTTGGTGTACAAGTCACCTCTTGGATATCCGATCGAGACATAATTGCAGATCAATCTCAAATTATGTACATCCACGATGTGACCCAACTTCCACATAATGGATGCCGACGTCCCACCAATTGAAAATGGCGTTGAAACTACCCTTGATGACCCAGAACGACCGGGTTGTAGTTGAACCAAAGGGTTCACTTGGAACCACGTGCATCTAAAGCACCTTTTACAGAAAGCCGATGTGGTTCCTCATTCTTTCTTAAGTGCTCAAAACCTCTGGAGCTTTGCTGCCATGTTTTGCAACGGCCGTGGAGTCAGAATTGAAAAGCGGTATGAACTGGGATTCCGAAAGAATGGAGTAGAGGCACCCCAACCTTATGACGAAAGGGGAGAAAGGACGGAGCACCTGCCGATCTTTGATCCAACAAAACTATACCAGAAGAATGGGATACAGATTGATCGGCACAAAAGCCAGCTCCTACATTCGACTAGCTACCAGTGCTAGATATAAAACATTCTTATCTGTCCTCCGGAGGAGATTGACCCTTCCCCGAGTCAGTCCACTCAGAAAGGGGAGGGCCCGCTGTCTAGACTGCATTTCGGGAGTTTGAACACCATCCCATTTCAACCAAAAATACACCCTGTCAAAGGTATCTAACCTTCCTTCCTTATGTTGAGCAGAAGTGGGGTTGAAGCAGCCAACAATTGGAAGGGAAGGTTCGGCTGCTGCTGCTATAGCTGCTCCGGCACATGGAGAATTAGAAGCAGCAGAAGGGTCTGAAAGAGAAGAAAAGGATTGAGCGAGAGGAAGGTCTTTAGCTTGTTTACCGGAGGCCATAGGCTATTACGCTGTACACTACGACGACTACTAAAAAAAGGGGGGGTTATGTTGTCACTCGACCAGCTGATTCCCACTCCTTGCCGAAGAACCTTCCTTCTCATACGGGATTAAAAAAAACTCGACACCTCCAACACTACTGGGCAATGCAGCAGAAGGTGATCCACTGTCTCTTCCGCCTGAAGGCACATGAAACATCTATTAGCTAAACTCCATCTTCGATGTTGCAAATGATCCCCCGTTAGAATTTTATCCGAATAAGTTGTCCAAAGAAAGAAGGAAACCTTGGAGGGTATTCCGAGATTCCACACCATTCTATGAGGAAAAGAGCCTCCCGGAATAGGAGCCAGTGTCTGAAACAACAGCCTTACGAAGAAACGCCCATGGCTCCTCCTAGACCACAACCTGCGATCCCTAATCTCTAGGCATACAACAGACGAAGATAATGCTCCATAAGTCGGGAGAAATCGCTTATTTCCCAATCATTAAGATCTCTATACAACCTTGGGCACCAAACGACTCCCACTTGCCCTCTCTCGTAACAGTTCTCCACAAGAGCATCTCTGTCGGTAGAGAGAACAAATAAGTTTCCAAAATCGTCCTTGAGGCTTGTTGTTTCTGACCAAATATCCTTCCAAAATCTTATCTCCGATCCTCGTCCCGCCTTATAAGTGAACAAAGGCACGACCAAGCCGGTGTTAGCCATGATCCCTTTCCAAAGCCCCACGCTGTGGATTCCCCTAACCTCCCGGGGAATCCATCAAGACACCTCCCCATACTTGGCCACTATCACAGCCCGCCACAAACTTTCCCTATCCTCGTCGAATCTCCACACCCACTTCCCTAGCAAAGTTTTGTTCATTAGAATGAGCGGCTTGATATTCCACCCCCCATCTTCCTTGGGCTAGCACACCTTGGACCAAGCTACTAGATGATACTTCCCTCTATCCTCTTTATCATTCCAAAGAAACTCCCTCTGAAGCCTCTCTATGGTGTAAGCTACAGATCTAGGCATGGTGAGAGACAACATAGAGTACGTTGGGAGGCTCTGCAAAGTGCTCTGGATCAATGTCAATTTCCCCCCTTTGGACAAATAGGATGCCCTCCACCCTGACAGCCTTTTTGCAATATGGTCTACTACTGGGTTCCAAACTGATTTCGCTTTAAAGTTTGCTCCCAAAGGCATTCCAAAATACACGGAAGGGAAAGACCCTACTCCACATCCTAGACACAAGGTAAGGTGGCTTAGGATAGGGACCTCCCCCACCGTCAGGATTTCGGATTTTGCTAAATTGACTCTAAGGCCTGACACCACTTCAAAGCATCTTAATATACATCTGATATGAAGAAGATCTCTTCTCGAAGCCCGGCAAAAAATGAGAGTATCATCCGCAAATTGGAGGTGGGAAATCCTCAATCCCGACTGTCCAACCCGAAAGCCTTCAAAAAGAATCCCCTCTGCTTTTATCAACATTCTACTCAAAGCTACCGTGACAATGACAAAAAGAAAAGGGGATAGGGGATTCCCTTGTCTCAAACCCCTAGAGCTAGGGAAATACCCCACCGAGCCACCATTCAACAGGATTAAGAGTGACACGGACGATATACAATTCTTCATCCACAACCTCCACTTCGCCCGAATCTCATCCTTCCTAAAATGTAAAGAAGGAAATAGTTCACATGATCGTAGGCCTTCTCCATGTCCACCTTGCAAAGGATGCCCGGATTCCTGTCTCTCTTCCTAGAATCGCAGCATTCATTCGCAACAAGAATTCCATCTATAATTTGGCGCCCACCGACAAAAGACTCTAGTAAGGGGATATGAGAGAGGTCATGACTGCTTTGAGACGAGTTACCAGAACCTTTGAGAGGATTTTATACATGCTACTCACAAGACTAATGGGCTGAAAGTCCTTGAGCTACTCCGCCCCGTCTTTCTTTGGAATCAAAACTAGAAATGTGCTATTCATGATTCGGTCAAACCGCCCTGTATCATAGAACTCTTGCATCACTTCCATAAAGTCTCTACCCACAATCTCCCAACATCCCCTAAAAAATTCAATGAAGAACCCATCTGGCCCGGGAGCCTTATCACTAGGCAATGCCTTAATTGCTTCTAGCACCTCCGCTTCCTCAAAAGGAATTTCTAAGGCCGATCTTTGATCCGGAGATAAGCCATCAAACGAGAGCCCATCAAGCTTTGGGCGCCAATTCTCCCTCTCTCGATACAAACCCTTGAAGTAAGAGATAACCCGCTCTTCAAGTTCTTCCTTCTCCTCTAACCACCTCCCTTCCACCTTTAACCTTGATATGAAATTCTTTTTCCTCTTATAATTTGTCATTCGATGAAAGTATTTCGTGTTTCCATCCCCCCTCTTTTAGCCAACGAGTCCTGGCTTTTTGCTTCCAAGAGATTTCTTCAAGCTTAAGGGTCGAAATATAATCCAGTTTTTTTTCCTCTCTTTCCCATAATTCTTCAGAGGATAGATCTCGTATCTCTGCCATCCCGTCCAAGCCCTCAATTTCCCATAGTAACCCGGATAGACGCTCGTGAATGTTTCTGAAGACCTCCTTATTCCAGATTTTTAAACGAGCTTTCAAGATTTTCAGTTTAATCCCAAAGCGAGTACTAGCGGTCCCCCACTCGCTATTGCGGTTCCACACCTCGGCTACTAAGGCTTTTAACCGCTCATCATCCATCCATATGTTCTCAAATCTAAAAGGGCTAGGCCCCCCCAGAAACCGCCCCGTCTCTAGTAAAAGAGGCACATGATCGGATATAGGTCTAGGGAGGGACGATTGAGTCGCATTTGGGAAATGGGCCTCCCACTCTGGGTCTATGAGGAAACGATCAATGCGGCTTGCTATACGGTTATTGCCGACTTGGGACCAAGTGAATTGAGCCCCCTCGTAGGGTAATCAATCAACCCGTGTCGAAAAATGAAGTCTCCAAATCGCCTCATCTTAGGAGTGAGGGCACAACCCCCTTTTCTCTCCGAGGAAAATCGGACGCTATTGAAATCCCCTCCCAAGCACCAAGGTTTGTCCCACCGCACACTAACATCATCCAATTCAGCCCAAAACTCCAAGTCTTCTGACCTTCCAACTGGCTCGTACACCCCAGAGAAGACCCATACAAAATCCTCCCCGATCAACCGACATAAGACAGAAATCGAATAAGCCCCCACTGCAGATTCCATAACTTCCACTCTCTCTTTGTCCCACATTAGCAGGATACCCCCAGATGCTCCCAAAGACGGTAGCTCAATCCACCCCGGAACCTGACTTCCCCACATGTCTCGGATGTGAAATTCTAGAGTATTTGAAAGTTTGGTTTCCTGGATGCACAAAAACAACGGATGCTTGGAAGTAACAAACTTTTTAATTACTACCCTCTTCTCCAACTGACCTAACCCTCTAATGTTCCATGATAAAATAGAGAGGTCTTTCATCTAAACACCTTATGGTCCCTAGCTGCCTTCGGAATGGCTGACTCCCCTTTCTTCCTGACATGGTCATAGTTGACACTGCATTCTAGACACCTCCTCTCCCTTGCTGAGGCACCTCTCCTGCTACCTTTACTTTTTTCTTTGGATCGGCCTCTGCCCCCCGAAAGTTCTTCTTCAATGCGCTGGTTCAAGGTTCTAACCTCAGGTTCACGTCCTTTTAAGGAAAGTCCCAATGACTCCCCTACACCCGTCAATTGGTTCCCTACCCATTCGGAAACCTCCTCCGAACTCATCATAGGTAACATAACCTTGTTCTTCCCCTGCTCTAGATTGGCTTCTCTAGGAATCAATCCTGAATTCTCTAATTCAGAGCTAGAAACCTGAAAATTAAGGGGCTCACAACCCTGCACTTCTAAAGGAAGAATAAAGGGCCATACCTCTCGCTCCAAGTTCATCCCCAGCTCTGGTTGGCTTAATGGCAAGGAACCTGACACTCCTGTGGCTCCTCCAACGATTCTCCCTTCATCCTCTCCTCGATCCGCATCCTGCACCCCTCCTGCTGCTAGTGTCGGATCGCCCTTAAGAATAGAGGGTATCTTATCCACTGAACCCAACGTTGGGTCCACTCCCACCACAGGGTCCTGAACTGAATCAGATGAAGATAGCTCCAAACCTATCTTCCCAGAATTGCCTACCACTGGAAGAAGTGTCTTCTCAAGGGAGGCCTTCCCTCCGTAATCCTGCTTCTCCGTCGAGAGCCTAGCCGCCATTTCGGTGAATACCAACGGTGTATACTGTTCCATTTCTGAATTGACCAAAACGGCATCCCAAAATCTCCACTCCAACGATCTGGCCGACGAAGAGATAGACTGAGATTCATCCTTGTCAATAAGGCTGCCTCTGCCCTCCCTGAATCGCCTTCCTAGTGCTGGCGTCTCGAACTCAAGGCCCTTCTTGAAGAAAGCCTGGTTACTGGAGCTGGGATCTCCTTCCGCTAGAGCTGAGCACCCTTCTCCCACTCGCGATTTCGACTGTAACTGAAGAAATTCCCCCCGCGAGCCACATTCTTCGTTTTTCTTTGGAGCCCTACTTGGAGATGAAGCCTCCCTTCTGAAATGCCGAACCTGATCCACTGCATCTGGCTTCAGGCCTTCACGATCGGGCTCTAAGGACTGATGCTTCTTGTGGGCTTCAGTAACCGAGTCCCTAGGCCCACTACCCCAACCAACTATCTGGGGTCCGGGGTTGATTTGCTTCTCTTGGAACACAGGCCCGTCCTGACTGGGCCCAAAAACGCCAAGCCCCTTATTAGAAGGGCCCTCCATAGCTCGGCCTATTACTTCCTCTCCTCTTATCTCCTTCCTCATCAACTCCTTCCCCAGGTACACTGGATTAATGAAAGAGGGTTTTCCTGTTGTAGCTTTTTTTAAGTCGGCCTCAGAATTTTTCCTTTCCCATCTCTGCCTTTTCCGCCGTAGGTTCCATTTTTGGTTTTTCTTCGCCAGTCTACCTTTGGCCCTCCTGCCGCTTTCCTTTTCGGTGAAACTCCTATGGCATTCCTTTGGAGTGTGTGGGTTATCACCCGACCAAACACCGTCCTTGTTTGGACCTGCCGCTGCAACTCTTTTGTCCCTCTAAAACTCTGGCTCCACCTCTCTCGTCCTGATTCGCTGCCCTTCCACGAGGTACGACCACCTTCCATCCCTCTGCTAGTCACTCATTGGTTGCCTCTAGAGCCGTCCGTACGTCACCTTCAACGGGCATCTCCTCACAAAAATTTGAATTTCCCACTGCCTGGCTACGCCGGAAAGGGTTCAGGTCGCCGAAAAAGCCCACCTCTTCCTCCGGCAGCACTACGATGCCAATCCTGTGAACCCCACCCCTAGTCGAGAAGTTCAAAGTGCGGGGTATGTTTGCTCTGCTCACTGCTGCTACCCTTATCCGAGCTTGACGGAGATCCGAGAGGGAAGTTTTTATCATTCCAAAGATTCACAGGTAGGCCTTGAAGTTCAACGTTTCTGGGAGCTGATTGGAAGCAGACCACCATCGTTGAGCGACAAGCGATCCTCCACCTGGAATCGGCCATTTCTCCTTGGCACAAAGATCAGGCACAAAGGACAAGTTCTTCACGATAAGCAGACCTTTACCAAACGCATACGGAATCAAAAGGGGGCGATCGTCTCTAGGGAGTAAAGAATGAATAAACTCTTCCACCCTCGACCAACTAGTTAGTGACTGGGGAAAGGCACAAAGATTGCCCTGTTCCACCACCCCTAAGGAATGTTAACTTCGCCTACCAAAGGTTCACCCATAGTTACAAGTACGGGTATAATATGACAATGATCCGTTCAGGAAGTACGAGTGTTATACGACAAAAGTACGAAAAAAATTAAAACATTATTATTAATTATAAATAAATAAAATTATGATACTAACTAATAACAATCATTTAATACGGAATATGCGTTGAACATGGTAAAAGTACGGCAAAAATATGCGTATTATACGCATTTAATATGGAATTCGCTTATTTAACGTGTATTATACGGCAATCGCGTATAACGCGTAATACGGCAAAAATATGTTGTTTTAAAGGGCGCCCCCCCCCCTAAAAATACTATACAAGAATAATACGGGGGTTTGGTAACTATGGATTTACTATTATTGAAACAGAGAAAGAAAGAAAAAAATGAAAGAAAGGGTGAAACAGTCGCAGTGAGTACTCCCCAAACACTCTAGGGCAAAAGCTAAATCCTTGACTATAAAATAAAGCTGGATACCCCCTTATTTTCAACAAAATCGTCCTTGATTAAGACCCAATCAAACAGTGGGTTGCACACATGTAATCTAATTTTGCTTGAGACAATGATGCCCCTCCAAAATGCACCTATTTCTTTCTTCCAGATGGACCAATAGATGACCCCTGGAAGAAGAGCCCAGAGGAAATAAGGTTGGAGATCAAGCATGCCTGAATACCAACAAGATAAGGAGCCCTGGAATGAGCATGGAAATACCCATGAGACTCCAAGCTGAAATAGAAAATAGTTCCAAAGATCATACGCCAAGGGCAATGTAGTAGAAGATGATCTACTGTTTCCTACACTATCAGGCACAACACAACCATTCGGTAGCTTCCAGTCTCTGTTTTGGAGATGGTCGTATGTCAGAATCTTGTCCAGATATGTTGTCCAAAGAAAGAAAGATACTTTTGAAGGCACCCCAGGACGCCATTACGAGGAAAAATGAGCAAGGACTAGGACGCAACACCAACTAAAAGGATCTCACCAAAAACCTACCTTTTATGTCCCCAGACCAAACTCAGCTATCTCTAGACGCAGGATTGGGCAAGCGGACTCTAAGCGAGACATGAATCTACGCAAGACATGAATCTGATAAACCCACTCAATTCCCAATCATTTATAGGACGCCTAAGGCCCTAAACCTTGGAACCCAAACAATACTCTCACCTCGTCTCGAACATGGATGCCACTAATGCTTGTTGATCTAAGGATTAAGAGTGAAGATTGTTGAATTCTTGTTGCAAAGTATTATGACCACACCATAGATCAAACAAATTTGACTTCCCCCACTCCCAATGACAAACCTGGTCTGATTTTCAAAATCAGCCCAACCTTTCATTATAGCTTTCCACAGACATATCCCATGAGGGTTCTTTACTGCTTTAGGTTTCCATCTACTACATTCATTATGACTGGCTACAATTACTTCTCTCCACAAACTACTCCCCTCCTCTCCAAATCTCTATAGCCATTTTCCCAATAATGCCTTGTTCACTTCCCTTAACAGCCATAGATTGAGGCCACCATTCTCTTTAGGGTGACAGACTGAGTTCCATTTCACTAGATGGCATTTCTTAGTGACTACCTGGTGCATTGATATTTCACTGCACACAGGTTGTTTCCGACTGACTCAGCCACTACAAGATGAAATGTGAGACATATTGTGCTTTCTCCATCACTTGATGCACAATATGTAATGAAATGTAGCCCAACCTTTCATTATTGCTTTCCACGAACCTATCCCATGAGAGTTCTTTATTGCTTTAGGTTGCCATCTACTGCATTTACCATGACAGGCTACAATTACTCCTCTCCACAGACTACTCCCCTCCTCTCCAAATCTCCATAGCCATTTTCCTAATTCTTGTTCACTTCCCTTAACGACCATAGATTGAGGCCACCGTTCTCTTTAGAGCAACAAACCGAGTTCCATTCCACTAGATGGTATTTCTTAGTAACAACCCTATGCATTGATATTTCACAGAACACATGCTGTTTCCGACTGACTCGGCCACTATAAGATAAAATGTTAGACATACTGTGATTTGTCTATCACTCGATGCACAATACGTCATGAAATGGAGCAAAATATAAGACAAGAACTTGCCATTGTGGTGAAGTTAAGTTTATGGAAAGCTTCAATGAAGGAAAGAACCAGAAAAATTATATGATCCTGGTAAAACGTTTTTCTTTTTCTTTTCCTTTGGAAGGGGGTTAGCTGGGGTTAGATAGACCCCTACCAAAATATGTTAACTGCAAAAATTTACAACCTAAGAAAAGAAAAACCAGTAGCATGATCCTCTATCATTTTCATAAACCTTGACTTAAAAAGTTTTCTTTATCAAGGTCCATCCCCATTCACTTTTATGTCTTCCAAAAGAAAAGGACAACAATGTTCTAATTTTACAAGTAGACTAAAAGACAAGAACAAAGTTACTTCAAAACAGTGAAAATAAGAGAAATCTAATTTCCCTATTTCTATGTGATACAAAGATGAAGTGACTTCCAAATTGAACAAAAGTACCATATAGGTACTTATCAGAAAAATGATACCATATATCAAGAATAAAAAACACATTTAGGACAGAAATACCATTAATAGACGTACAACACCAAAAACTAACATTAAGATCTGACTCTTATTCATATAAAAAGATCATATAACTTCCATGAAATTACAGCATATGTTTTTCCTGAGATCATGAGAAGACTATGAAGGTGAAGTGGTGAACTCAGCAAAATATTCGATATTAAGTAATATGGTAGTAACAAAATAAATTCCCAACTATCAAACAGTAACAAAAGCTTGTAAAAAGAAAAAAATTGAAATAAACCTTACAGCATCTTCTAAGGTCAGCCAGGGAATACTTAGTTGGACAGACAACCTTAAGGAAGAAAAAATGGGGTTCTCACTTGCTTAGTTCACCTGTCACGTTTCACATCAAACTCCCCAGTAGATACCCGCATTTGAGTTGGAACCTCTTCAACCTGACTATCTTCCTGCATTTATAAGCCAAATGATTATTTGCATTACAACGTGCAAATGAAAAATAAACAACCACTTCGTATAAAGTAAATTATCCATAATATAAATTATGAGCGTTGGTACAACAAAGGATGAAACATATAAAATTTACCGCCTCAATAAGAGCAGAAGCATGATATTTGCTTTCAACACTGTCTTGATAATCATGATTAAGTTGACCCTTCTTGTCAATGCATATCGCAAGCTGAAAAGCAATGTGGTAGTGCAAGTGAACAATGTTGGTCTTGCCATCATATAGGATAACAATGAAATGAACCAAAACACTTTTAGTCAGCTACATATTTTCAGAATCATATTGCAATATACACCATGCTGTGCTTTAAAGAACCCAGCGGCAGCAATGACATAAGCAATCAATTTCTATGTTGCTCCAGAAGACGGAAGCCAGAAGGGTTTGAACTTAAAACATATTGACCATTTTTGCATGCAAAGAGTAGGTAGACGGCAAAAAAATGAAGAAGAAGAAAGAAAAAGAAAAAAGTATGAAGACCAATTCATGTTAGAAATTGGAGGGACAGGAAGGGAGAGAAATATGCGAGAAAGAACTTCAATACATGTTTCTATGTCAATTACCAAAGCAATATCTCCCCGACATCCCCCCAACTAAAAAATAACAACTACAAAAAAAAAAAAAATCAAGGCTGCCAACTATTTGCTGGTGATCTACTTCCAGGATACAATGAAACCCAGCCTCAGAATGGACTCTTGTTGTGCTCCTTTAAAGAGCTCGAACCAATAAAAAAATACAGATATTTAGATGCAACAGACAAGAATAGAATTTTGAGATGCAAAGCATGTTACATTTCATTTCACATGATTCTCAACTCTCCATTTAATTACGCCGAAAAGTTTACAATAACCAAATTTCAACAAAAGGCTTTGGCTGAGATGTAAAGATTACCATTTGTAGTTTCTGGTGGATTAGACACGTGGATAGATCAATCACACCATTGGTTAGCATTCGGGGTAATGGCTGTGACTCTTCCCAACACCATCGAACTTCTCGAACAAATTCTATCCAAAGCACGGCTATAGCTAATTACCACATAAAGATAATCAAAACCTCGTCAATAAGATGAGAGTCCCATTATATTTAGGAAATAATTTTTGAGAAATAGTATGCGCTTTATAAGATTTGTTATTAAATCTATGTAAGAAACACAATGTCACACTAAAACAGGAGATTGTTGTGTCCATACATACCACGTATGTTGCAGTTGCCAAACCAAAGAGAATGCAGACAAAATTGGGCAAAAACTGATTCTAGAGGTGCGCCTTTAATGGCACGAGAGTTCTTATGCTCTCCATGAGCATAATCTGAGACTTGCACTTCTGTAGGTGGGATTAGACTAGTTAGCAAATAATAGAATGGTGAATTTGTGAAAGTGCCCAAATGCTTTCAGTGCTAAACAATGAAATACTAAATATCCAGTACTACAAGATCAAGATAAAATAAGTTTGCAATTTTGCATCCATAAGAAAAGAAAAAAAAAGGGCATCCCTAGAACATAACTCAATATTCAAATGTTCCATCAACTCGCGAAGGTATGCAGGGCAACAGGTGAGGTGCCTAAAATGGTTCATCCATTTAAGAATTTATTCATCAATCTTCTGACAAACCTAAGCAGAAATAAAATTACAGCTCCATGGACACAAAACAAGCTCAGAATATAATAGATAGATATAGGAATCATTGTAAAAAAAAAACATAAAGATAAGTATTAAGTAACTTTGGAGCAAGAGAAGTGATGGAGCAGGAAGTAGAGGAAAAAACTTCCACTTCAATAACTAAACTTACGCCCCAGATAGAGACGATTGTGAAGCTAATTCTCATATGTCAACCATAGGGCGATGATCTGACCAATGGAATTAAATGCATAAGATCTTGAAAGCGTAGCTAAAACATGCAATAATTATCAATCACAATGAACAGTACCCGGGAACAATGAAAAGGAAAACCATATTTCAGTACCTTCATAAAATAGATCTTTGATCACACGGTCAAGAACTGTCGCAGGAGGTATAACAGTCGAGGACTTTAAATTATCAGACCCTGAGTTTTCAACTGCCACAGCCCAAGGAGCAAGACATGAGGGGAAAATGTTAAGCAACCTGGCCTAGCATCTCCAATTAGTAAGACCAAAAGATGTAAATAAATATTCTCAAACCTGACACAAAATCTTCCATAAATTGAGCCTCAAAAGACATATCCAATGCATTTACTAGAAGGCACAATTGCGAAGCAAATCCAATTGTGCTTCCTTTATAATCATTATCCCTGAAGAAAAAGAATTGTTCAAGACGTTAACATTTCTTACACCAGTAAACAGAAAAATATATTAAGAGGTGCAAAGAGGAACAGAATATTTCTCAGGTAAAAATGGTGTGCACAGAATATTTCTCAGGATACAAAAAGTGGGAAAAAAAATTAATTAAGATTACTGCAAAACTATTCTATCTCACTGCAATTAATTTATAGTTTCTTCACTTTAAACAAATAATAATTACTAGGCTTCCAAAATATATGGATATAGTCTTATACTGTTAACATCATAGAATATTAGGCATTCTGATACCCCAAGATTACATCTAAAATTATCGACCATGGCATATTCATGTCCACGCCCAATTCTTCTTTTCAATTGCTTCTTTTTTTAAAAAAATCTTAAGGGAAATCACTCTATGTTACTGATTTATAAGAAAATAAAAAGGAAATGGGGGTGGGGGTGGGGGTGGGGGGTTAATGAACCCACATAATGGACATACCATAGGGATGGGAAACCACAAAATTCAGCATCAAACACTTCATAATGCCAATTGGTGAGTCGAATGTAGTTCTAGTCAGTGTGCTTGAAGGCATCACGAATTAATCAGAAAGAGACAGAAAACAAATCATGTGGGGGGGGGGAGGGGGGGTCTGATTTGAAAGGACAAATTCATCCACCGAATGACCTATGCATGAGTTAGAGCAGAATAATGCAAAACCAAACGGGGATGTTTTAGGGCCCCAGTTAATTGGAAGAGTAGGAAGCAAGTTGTTGCGCTGTCTAATCTTGAGGTTGGGTATCAAGCAGTGGCACACACCACCTTTGAACTTCTGCAAGACTAAAGAGATACTGAAGTTACTGTCACACTTCTTATGAGAAAACCCATGCTGCATTCACAATCATGCTACTGTGCTAGGACCCCATCTTCCATGAGTGAATAGGACACAATTAAGTTGATTGACACTTTCTTCAGCAGAAGGTGAGCTAAACAGAAGTCTCTATTCCATTGTTAAGTTGGTCAACTAGTTGACAAACATCTTCACCAAAAAGGTGCTTTCATAAATCTTTTTACGGCAAATACATTTTTGAGACCATTGGTTTGATTATTGTATATTTTTTGAATAGAAAGTGCTTCATCCCTTTCTTTTATCTAATATAAAAACTCATTACTTATTAAAAAAACTGATTTGACAGTTATTTCCAGATTGAGGAGGGTGGTTGGAGGATTAGGGTAGTCAGTGTATTAGACTATCTCCTATCCCCATGGTCCCTTTTCTTCTTTTTCACATTCGTCTGCTTCCCACTCAAAACACAATCAAATTGACAAGTATATAATGCCAGGTATCCCTAAATCTAAGAATCCGATCATGTAGAGTACATGCATTGTAAGAAAATAAGAAAGAAATAGAAAAAGGAAAATAAATTACAGAGCTCTACAACCAATTACAATATACCAAAAAACTGGAGCTAAGTCAGAGGGAATACTGAGTCTGCAAGATAGGTTAAAGCTTTACATTGAGGGTTTGATATTATTACGGCTTACATGAAATATTCCTCCAATAACTGCAACTATACACCACCACCCAATACCAAACACCCAAATGGCACATACACTCATCACACTCTTTTATCATTTTAGGCTATTTCTCCATTAAGTTCACCAAGGTTGTAGTGGATGGCAAACTATGAGGATCAAGCTGAAAGGCCAAGTAACGGATGGAATAAAACAGAAGCTGACAAGGATGCACAATATCACATGGCTAACGACAGTTAACAACAAGCCTGCATATAAGTAAAAGATTTAGATGATTATATACATAAATTCTCTAATAAATAAATATATCTTACAGATTTGGAGACAAAATAGGCAAAAGGAGCCACTTCTCAGCTTCATGTGATGAAGCATTTTCTAATTCAGCCATCTCCAGAGAGCTTTCAACCATCTTATTTGACCATATGCTAATCAACTCAAACCCTGCATGTATTTTTAAAAGGGAAAAGGAAAATATAACAAAAATGAGAAGCTTCTTGCAATCCTACAATTCTAACAGACACAGTAAACAACTTATTAACAACTTATTTTCCACTTCATACAGATTTATTGCAACGGTGGACCTTTAGAAGTTTATAAAGGTCTTATATATAAATGTGTATATATATATATATATATATATATATATATGGTTTTCAGGAACAAGAATAAAGTTGCAAATTGTTCACGACACAGCAAAAACATAAGGGAGTGTTTGTTTACAAATTTATCTCTAAGGGTCCATTCTTTTGCTGAGACTTATAAAGTCCAGCACTTTGCAAGTTTTATCGTTTGACAATATGGCTTTTCTTTTGAGAACTTGATGTATCCTGCATTTCATCTCTTGGGTTACAATTCTCGTAAGACTTTAAATGCAGCAAAATGAATGATTTCAAACCTCATTAAAAAGGATAAGACTTGAAATCTCAGGATGGTAAGAATTAATTCGGTAAGAAACCTTGACAAAGTGACTCAAATTTCCTTCAACTATCATGATAAAGTTCATAGTAACTAGCTTTATAAGTCTCGACAAAAGAACAGATCCTAAGGGGCACTGTGTTGGCCGGCACATAAATTAGTTTATATTTGGATTAGAATTATTTTAGCAAGCTAGGTAATGTGTTCTCTTTCCAATGGAACTTTTGCACTCTTGGATAACTTCAGTTGCGTTTTCAATGTAATTGGCAGTTTCTATTTAGATAGGTTCCTTGTTTGGTTCACTTCGTGTGAACTCTTTGCTGTCCTTGTATTCGTTCTTTTCCTTAATGATAATTTGAATTACCTTTCAAAAACAAAATTTAACTTCAGTTATTGCCTAGAGATTGTCCAAACAAGCAAACACTGAAATGGTCATTGCCAATGAATTGAAACCTTTACAACAAGGCAAGGATGATGAATGATTAGAATTACAAATATAATTTACCTGTCACTGGGTCTTCAGCAGAATACCACTCAGTCCAAGGACAATCATCATCCCACTGTGTTCTATTGCGGGATTCACTCTCAGGATTTCCACCAGATTCTGTAGTTTCAGGATCACCTCCTTGTATATCATTATCATCATCATCATCATCATGGGGAAGGGTTCTGTATGTTAGCTTCATAGTAAAGTGGACTTTGAAGGGATGTGTTGACAAGTCCATTGAGGAGAAAGCCTTCATTATCAAATAGAAGAAGCATTAAAACTGGAAACGACAACAAATTAGGCCATGGTCTGCATGTTTGAGACAGTACAGGTGCTAAAGTCAGTACAATTGCGATAAGATATAACTTTCTATAGATATTACATAAATCGCCAAGATGCAACAAATCAGAAAAAAATATGCACTAAAAGGGAAATGCTAGCAGAGTGCATCATGCATGAGATTAGATGTTTCAGTAGCAAGAAAAATAAAACAGAGGGAAGTTATTAATGAGAAGAATAGAGAGCTTTTCAGGCTAGCAAAACATATGACTGTACCTGCATTTAAGTCAGTTGATTTCTAAGTTTTTTTTTTCCCATTTGAAGCATTTATTATAAGTTTTCTTTTCTTCTTTCATAAAGTTAAAAGAGAAATCATTTTTAATATGAAAAGAATAACAAGCAAGGAAAATCACGGACATATAGTACAGCACAAAATCTGGCATAGGTCCAACGTATAAGAACATAAGATGAATGCAATTTAGTCCTTGTTTTCCAAGCTCGATCGAAAAGTAGTAACTAAGCTGAAAAGAAATCAGATAGATAACATAATGAAGTATGAAATAAGGTAATGGGGCTTACAAACTTGGAAACAAACAACTCATATAACCCCTCCAAATGCATGAGCCTTACTGGAACCTGGCTACCAATAAGATCTGCCTCAAACCTTCTAGTAAAAACTGTTCCCATATTTTGGATACCAATGTATGCTTTTCGAGAAGGATCATGCACTGGAACAAAAGCCGGCCACATACTGCAATGCAGGAAGTGAACAAGAGATCACAATTACATTAGATATACTTGATTTCTCAAATTAAATATAGAAAAATAAAAGGCATGAGCAACCTTTTTAAAAAAAAATCCATGGCAAAATGATGGAAAACATTTAGCCAAAACAGGAATAAAAGGATATTTTGGTTCAGGAGAATAGAGCAAAACAGAAGCAGGCATGTGCATCAAAAATAAAGGTATATTCTAATGATAGATATTATACTGTTTCATTAACAACTGCATCATTAGCTAAGCACTGCGATTCCTTAAAGATCCAAAATATGTGTGTATCGGAGTTTTTAAGTTAAAACACACCTGCCACAGTTTGATAAAGCAATTGCAACTGCACTTAAAAGTTTGCTAGCCTCCGGTGCATCAAGGACCACCCTGCTGGCACTTAAAGGTGCAATCACCTGGGATGCATACAAAGTGCTTTCTTATTATGAATACATTTAGTAGGTCAAGCTAGTACGAGGATAACAATTAAGTAAGTGTTACAGGAAGGGCAAAATACAAAGCCGAATACACACCAGAAACTCCTTTACCGCAAAAGACAACTGCAAATCATGTAAATTGCCATTCCAGTCTGCAACTTTGCCTACACCAACCAACAACTTGATATTGATGGTATGTACAAGTCCTCCCCCAATCCAAAGTGGGTGATAAAACTTAGTTAACTCGGAAAATACCATCATTATTGATCTCAAAGTAATACTCGATGCAATAGCTTTTCGTACCATACTTCAATTCAAATTTGACCTTATATAAGTTCATCAGAGAACACGAGTGAACTGCACCCTTGTCCTATAACCAAATAAGCCGTTGAAAGCTATCTTAGAAAGGTCAAGGCATCAAAGCTAAATGGATAAATCGCATGCTGCTCCTACTTTATCACGATAACTGGTCAGATAGCAATCAAAATGGGCATTGAACACAAACAAAAACTTGGAGTGATTATAAGTCACCCCAATCTTGACTTTTAATTAACAAAACTCAAACTTTAGAAGCCTAATAATGATCTAACTGATTGCCACTATTTTCGCTATTAGTATTTAAACCACTTTGTGATATAGCTGCTGTAGATTAGGAAGAGATCTTTTGAATGAGCTAAAGATCACCAAAAATGGATATACAAAAATAATCACAATTTTTCAGCTCCCAAAATCTAATTGAATCACTTTCAGAGCCGCTGACCAACTCCCCTTATAAAAAGTGTGCATAATCTGCAATCACTAGGCTAGGCAAGAAACTCATAAAATTTGTTGATCCACAACTTGAAGGGAAGAACGGAACCAACAACTACCACTTGTATATGTGATCCTGAAGAATTTATTATATACTCAGAGCTATTAGACTAGAGCATAGTTACCAGAGCGAGAAGCGAAATCGAGAAGCGAAGCGAAAACAAGAAGCGGAAGGCAAGGCTCCTAAAATCCTTGGGAAACGAGAAACGAGAAACGAGAAGCAAGAAATGGTTAAGAAACAATTGAGAAAGCGTAAACGAAACAATTGGGGAAGCGAGCAAGAAGCGTTTGGGGAAATGAGTAAACATATGTTTGAAAAAACGAGGCAATTTTAGAAGTGATATCCAAGTTATTGGGAAAAATACTATGACTAATAAATGAAATGAGAATCATAGGTTAATACGTGATTATCAATATGAAGCACATAACTATAAGGTTATACCCTACAGCGACAACTACAATATAACAAATTAACCAAAAAAATAATATTATGCAAGTAACTAAGAATTATGTAATATAAATCGCTTCCCAAAAGTTTTTTTATCGTTTGCCAGTCGCTTCCCAATAGTTTCTCAAGCGTTTCTCAATCGTTTCTCAAGTGTTTCCCAATCATTTCTCAAGCGCTTCCCAATCGTTTCTCGGGCACTTCCCAAAAGTTTCCTAGTCGCTTCCCCAAAAAATGGGATACTGAATCGAACTCGCTTCCCGAACACGCTTCCTAGGAAGCGCGCTTCCCACCTTGGAACTATGAACTAGAGAAATGTCTCAATATCTTTCTTTTTTTCTTTTTTTTTTCTTTTTTTTTTTTATTGTGATGGTAATCAGCACAATATATATAATGAAAGAGGAAATGGCACAAACAAAGAGCTCAAAGGGAAATGAACCCAAAAAGACAAATACAATGGGAATAACAAAAAATTCAAAATTTCTTAATTGACTGCACAAGGATGCAAGAAAAAAAATTAACAACAAATGGTCCATTGCAACATCGATAGTCATCAAAAGCAAGATAATTCAATCCAATAATGAATGTGACATGCAATATTAACTAAAATTATAACTATAAAAAAAAATGGTTGACAGGGAAAAATAAAATAAGCATTTTTTTCAAGATAAGTGGGCTGTTATAAGTGTACCAATAAATTCTTAGGACCGTCAGCCAACCATAGTCGACAAACAACCTCTATTTCAGATATGAATCTGGAAAATAAGGAAATGGCATGATCAGTTCTTCCACTTCCAAACTTAAAGCTAAAGCTAAAAGAGCCAACGTAAAAAGGGCCATGCATTATTTAAGAGTACCAACTCGAGAAGGATACCTTTCCCATGAAGATGCAAGAGTGAAATCATCAAACCCTTCAAGCTGCACCAAAATCAACAAACCGTCAGTTTGAATCCTACTCATGTGACTGCAAGTGATCCTTCTCATGTAAATTAATAGTTGAACTCGTATTGGACAACATGTGAATGCAGTTGATCTCTCTCATGTAAAATAGTGGTGAGCTTGTATTGGACAACATGCTTTGACCAAGAGAATGCTAGCCAATGTCAATAATGGTATTTCAAATTAGTGAACTAAAGTATTGAACAAAATTTGAAAAGTTGTTCCATTAATAAAATAAAACGAATAGCCATAATTTTCCTACTCCACTCACAATCTTCTGGTTTGTATTTGTAAAAAAAAAATATTGAATCATGTTTTGATGCAGGGATATCACAGAAAGAATAAATAGATACACAGAAATTGGGACTATTTGCAATAAATTTTTCGAGTTACGTTCACGGAGTTATGTCCATTTAAAGTTAGGGTACACGTTTTCGCATTTTCAGTATCGAAAAAAAAAAAAACACTTTTGTGTACATTTTTTAAAAGCAAATTGAGCAAACTCTTTTTTGGAACTGTAGAGCTCGTCAATACATTCGAAAGTATGTGTTGCGATAATTTTTCAGAGTTGCAGTCGCCGTGTTACGCCCGTTTAAAGTTTAGGTACGCGTTTTACCCATTTTAGCAAGATTTTTACCCATTTTCGTCGACCGATACTAAAAAGGCCGTATTTTACAATTCTGAAATGCGATTTGTGTAAACTATGTGCCTATAATGTAGAACTCGTTGATACATTCAAAACTATACGTTTCATTTTCACTTCCCTCTTAATATATGTGTATTAGATATGAAGAAAATTTTCCTTCTTCACCATGAGTTCTCATCTTCGAGACAGCTTGAGTTATTTCTTTAAAAGACAAAGCCCTAGATCTGATAGCATCACACACTCCAAGCATACTAACACTCCATTACAGTAATTTAAAAAAAGTGCATGGATCTGCTACATGTTGATAGATACCTATCAGAAATCTCAAAATTCGTAGTGTCGTTGCTAAATTATCCAATTTGACTACCAAAATCAAGCTGCATTACGAATCCCCCAATCAGAATCGAAGCACGAACAACGAATCGAACCCAAACTCATCTAAACAAATTAAAGTGAAATTTGCATAATTCGTGCAGTGATATGAATACGAAATACCGTATTCATAAATGGAAATGGAAAAGGAAATGAAAATCAAATTAGAAGTGAGTAGTTCAAATATATACTTCAAAAAATGAATAGCAGAAAGTGGCGCCGCGATCCATACCTCCTCTTCTAGGGTTTCGTCTTCTCCTTCGTCTTCCATCTTGCTGGAGGACGCCATTGAGGGAATTAGACACCGCCCAGATCAAAGCCTTTCGTGATACAAGGTACTCCTGTAAAGCACATGGCGCTTAAGGCGCACGATTCTGCTTATATTGCAACACGTAAATTGTCTAAAATACCCCCATTTGCATTCTGTGTGTTTGGGTGTGTGTTGAGTATGGTTTTGTGTGTTTATTGTGTTACTGTTAACCAAAAAACTGAATGTTTGTCCCATATCGATCGGTGGGTACCTCTAGCTTGTGACCGTAGTATGAAAGAAAAGAGTGTTTTTGTCGCGCCGAGCTCGAACCACGTAGTTCTGGATTTTTGACGCCATAATGTTTCCTCTTGAGCAATGGCACTCTCCAGCTCTCACGTCATAGTATGGATGTGATCACGAATAGCATTGGTTTGATCTATCTGCTGCAGCCCACCAATTTGATTCTGAAACACTTAACCATGTATTGAATATTTCCAAAAGTCTGTTTGTTCCATCTACTCAAGGCATCACGGCTATAACGAATTTTCCTATCCAGTAACTCAACAGTATTACCAACCCAAGTTTTTGTCTACGCTGCATGGATAATTTGGGGGCAGTCCGAGTGTGCCTCCCACATTTGCTCGTACCTGAACATTGGTTTACGCCTTCTGAAAAATGGGGCAATGGTCTGACCCTATAGCTGGGAGTATCATAACGACTGTTGATGGAAAATTGGTCCGCCAATCCGGATTAGCTAGAGCCCTATCCAACGGCCTGAGATATATCCACGTTCAGACCTTTTGTTGGACCACGTAGCTGCTGGCCCTTGGAAACCTAAGTCCATCAAGTTTGCATTGGAGATCTTATTATAAAAGTGTTGAATGTGAACTAAATTTGAAGGATTGCCTCCTTGCTTTTCATCAGGATGAAGGATGTCATTAAAGTCTCCAAGAGAAGACCACGGTCCCACTTTGAGCGCACCTTTCTCTGAGGCTTGGGCCCATAATTGTCGTCTTTCGTGGTCATTTGTTGGCCTATAAACAAAAGACATTTCCAACTCCTCGTGACTGTGATTTCGGCCAATGGTCGCATCTATACAATTTTTGTGAGCATTTTGGATCAAGAGGGATACTTCAGACTTCCACAACAAATCTAAACCTCCTGAAATTCCTTCCGGCTCCACAGTAAATACTTCCATCTGGATCTTGGGAACTACTTGTTAAATAACTTCATTCTTGTTTTCTCGGCCTGACTCGAAGGACAATCTCCTTCTGATATAAAATAGAGACTGAAGGGATAAAACAGAGAAGATGGAGGAAATCACACACACCCTACTAAGCATTCAATAATAGACTATGGCTATAAAATAGCCTTACAAAGGAAACTGAAAACATAAACACAGGCCACGTTTTACAACTATTATAACGTGGCAGTAAGACTAAATCAACAATTAACAGATACCAAAATAAAAGGACACTACAGACGTGGTGATAACCAACCACTTGACCACTAAATTAAACATAAAACTAACATTTCCTCCCTTAAACTGAATGCTATGAGCTTCAGTTTATATCATTCTCAGGACAGACTCCCAAATGTACTCGCAACTTGGCAAAGGTGTTCAACTTGAGTGGCTTAGTCATTATATCAGCCAGTTGATCTTGTGTATCACAGTGCACCAACTCCACAATACCATCCTTTGTAAGATCTCGAAGAAAATGAAAGCGAACATCTATATGCTTGCTTCGACCATGCATCACAAGACTCTTTGAAAGCTTGATTGCAGAGCTACTATCACATTGAATTACACATGACTTGCTTTGATTTTGATCCAGTTTTCCCAAAACTCTTTTTAGCCATACTGCCTGACATGCACATGAAGTTGCAGCAATGAACTCTGCCTCTGTGGTAGATAGAGTCACCACTGGTTGTTTTTTTGATGACCAAGAAATTGCCCCTGAACTCAACAGAAAAACATAGCCTGATGTACTCTTTCTATCTTCTAAATCATCAGCATAGTCACTATTAGTGTAGGCAACAAGTTCATCATTTCCTCCCTTTCTATAAAAAATCCCAAAATCAGTTGTTCCTTTCAAATAACGCAACACCCTTTTTGCTATCTGTAGATGTAGTTCAGTAGGATTCTCCATATACCTACTAATGATGCTTACTACAAACATTAAATCTGGTCGAGTGGCTGTGAGGTACATGAGACTTCCTACAATCTGCTTATAATAAGCCTTGTCCACTTTAACTCCTCCTTCATCCTTCACAAGCTTGCAACCAGGAACAATGGGATTAAAAACAGAATTACTTTTATCCATTCCAAACCTGTGTAGAACCTCATATGCATATTTCTTCTGGTTAACAAAAATACCATCAGATTTTTGCAAAACTTCAAGACCAAGGAAGTACCTCATCTTACCAAGATCTGTCATATCAAACTCATGCTTCATGGAATGTTTAAACTCTGTAAACATTGATTCATCATTTCCAGTAAAGATTAGATCATCGACATACAAACTTACAATCAAAACTTTATCTTCCTTGTTAGTCTTGATGAATAAAGTATGCTCATAATCACACTTTTCAAACACTTCCTTCATGAAATATGCTTCTATGCGACTGTACCAAGCACGGGGTGCTTGCTTAAGCCCCATAAAGTGCCTTCTTTAGCTTATAAACTTTTTGCTCATTTCCTTTTTGCACATATCCACAAGGCTGCTCTACAAAGACTTCTTCATTCAACTCACCATGTAAGAATGCAGATTTCACATCCAATTGATAAATGGACCACCCTCGTTGAGCTGCAAGTGCAATCACCAACCAGATTGTCTCCATACGTGCCACAGGTGCAAAAACTTCAGTATAGTCCACCCCATATTGCTGTGTGTAACCTTTCGCTACAAGCCGGTCTTTGTGCTTTTCTATTTCTCCATTTTCATTTAGCTTTGTCTTATAAACCCACTTTACTCCAATTGTCTTTCCTCACTTAGGTAATTCTGTTAATTCCCAAGTACCATTTTTCTTTATTGCTTCCATTTCCACATCCATAGCTGTCCTCCATTTCTCACTTTTAACTGCTTCTTCAAAATAAATAGGATCAGCAACTGCAAACATGGCAAGTTGAACTTCATTCTCTTCCTCAGAAAAACCTTCTCCAGTTTCATAATCTCTCATCCAAACAGGTGGTCTGCGATTTCTTGTTGCAAATTGAGAATTTGTTTCAGCAACACCATTATCTTCATTTACTTCTTGAGAAACTGTTTCAGCAGCACCATTTACTTCTTGAGAAACCGTTTCAGCAATACCATCATCTTCATTTACTTCTGCATTTTCTTCTACATTTACATTTATTTCTTCTTCAGAATCACCCCATTCCAAATCACATATAATACCTGCTTCATACTTTTTATCCCAATCCCAGTGCTTGTCTTCTTTGAATACAACATCTCTACTAATAATAACCTTTTGCGAAACTGGATCATAAAGTCTGTAAGCCTTTGATTCTTCACTAACTCCCAACAAAACACAACTGAAACTCTTGTCATCCAGCTTAGTTCTCTTATTATCAGGAATATGAACATGAGAAATGCATCCAAAAACTCTAAAATAATCAACTGAAGGCTTAACTTTACCCCAAGCTTCTTCTGGAGTCTTGTTTTGAACTGCTAAAGTTGGACTTCTATTCAGAACATGCACTGTCCAATTTACTGCTTCAGGCCAAAAGGTCTTGGGAATTTTCTTTGCTGCCAGCATGCTTTGAACCATATTCATGATAGTTCTATTCTTGCGTTCCGCAACACCATTCTGTTGTGGTGTATATGCAGGTGTTAGCTGTCGTCGTATGCCATTTACAGCACAAAAAGTTACAAATTCCTGTGATGTAAACTCACCTCCTCGATCAGTTCGCAGGCTTTTCAGAAAATAACCGGTTTCCTTCTCAACATGAGTCTTAAAATTCTTAAAAACATTAAAGGCTTCTGATTTCTCTACCAAAAAATAAACCCATGTTTTTCTACTAAAATCATCAGTGAAAGTAAGCACGTACCTTTTGTTGCTGTTAGAGATGGGTGTAATGGGTCCACAAATGTCTGCATGCACTAACTGAAGAATCTCTGCAGCTCGCCAGGTACTCCTTTTTGGAAACGAATCCCTGTGTTGTTTCCCTACCAAACAGTCCTTGCATAACTTGGAGGGAGGTTGAAATTGTGGTAATCCATTTACCATTTGCTTTTGTTGAAGAGTCTTTAAACCTGTAGAACTCAAATGCCCATACCGACAATGCCAAAGTTGTACAATATCTTCTGTGATTGTGTTGAAACAAGTGGATACTATAGGCTGAGATAAAGCATGCAAGACAAACATTCAATTTGAGGACATTTTCGAATCCATAATCAAACCTTTCAGTGAGTGGAACACCTTACACTTGCCATGTTGAAATAAAATAGTAAGACCTTTGTCCTGCAACTGTCCAATACTTAGCAGATTATTCTTCAGCTCAGGTACATAGAATACACTTGTAATGATTTGAGTTATGCCATTCATTTTTAGCCTGACATTTCCTTTTCCTAAAACAACCATGCTTGTGTTGTTGCCAAGCTTCACAGAATCTCGAAAATTCCCATCAAGATCTGAAAAATACTCATTCTTTCCACACATATGATTGCTGCATCCAGAGTCTAGAAACCATATATCTTCTCTGCTAGCTTTATTCAGATCCACATATGTCATTAACAGCATCTCTTCTTGATTCTCTGCATAATTTGCCTCTATTTCTTTGCATGGACATTCCCATGCAAAATGTCCTAGCTTGTGACAATTATAGCATTCCACTGTGGCCTTATCAAAAGACCTCCTGTTTCGACCTTTTTCTCTTCCTCTATAGTTGGCACGACCACGACCTCTTCCTCCTGAGTGATCACCATGACTAATCTTCAAGACCTGTCCTTCCTCAAAATGGGAGCTCATGCGTTGTTCATGCACAATTAGGCTACTTTGCAGTTCATCAATGGTTAGAATATCAATATCTTTGGATTTCTCAATGGAACACACAACATAATCAAACTTAGGAGTCATGGATCTTAAAATTTTCTCAACAACAGCAGTATTACCCTTATCCTCACCATTTGCTTTCATCTTGTTGGCGATGGTAAGAGTGCGAGAAAAATACTCATTCACAGATTCTCCTGTCTTCATATGAAGAACTTCAAACTCCTTTCGAAGAGCTTGCAGATTTCCACGCCTTACTCGTGATGTGCCTTGATATTTCTGCTTCATAGAGTCCCATATATCATTTGAAGTCGTCTTGTTAAGGATTGTTTCTAGGATGGAACGATCTAATGCCTGAAAGAGATAGTTCTTCGCTTTGAAATCTTTTAACTGCTGGTCTTTAATATGCTTCCTCTGTGCATCAGTGACACCTTCTGCTGCTGCAGGAACTCCATTTTCCACCAGCCCCCAATACTCCTTTTATCGCAAGAAGTTCTCCATGAGCATCGCCCAATGATCATAATACCCATCAAACTTTGGAACAGCTGGCTGTACAAACGAACTCTCTGTCGTCATTTGAAAATCACTCGTAGAAGACTGCTACTTCTATTTAATCAGGCCCCTGGTATGAGGCTCTGATACCAATTGATATAAAATAGAGACTGAAGGGATAAAACAGAGAAGATGGAGGAAATCACACACACCCTACTAAGCATTCAATAATAGACTATGGCTATAAAATAGCCTTACAAAGGAAACTGAAAACATAAACATAGGCCACGTTTTACAACTGTTATAACGTGGCAGTAAGACTAAATCAACAATTAACAGATACCAAAATAAAAGGACACTACAGACGTGGTGATAACCAACCACTTGACCACTAAATTAAACATAAAACTAACACCTTCAGCATACGAACTGTCTGGGGTTGGCCTATCCCTAACAGTTTCAGGCTAGGGTTATCATTGGCGATGGGGTGGCTGCTCCTTGGCAGGCACCACTTGGAGGATGTGTTTGGTTTCTTGAACCTGAGTATCCAGCTCTTTTTGCACCCCCTGGGTGGAGGTTGGACTAACATCTTGTTTCTCATTTTGAATCTGGTGGAGGTTAGATATGGTGGTCGATGGTGATTTTGTAAGGCTATTCGACAGAGGGCCAGACTGTTTGAAAGGCTGAATAGGCCGAACTAGCGAAGAATAGTGGCCTGGCCTTGAGAGGATGGGAGCTGTTATTTTGATATTATGGGTTGGGAGTGGGCTCAAAGATTGAGGGGTTTTGATCCAAGTGTGGATTTTGTGGACTGGTTTTGGTATGCACTTGGGCTTAGAATTTTTCCCAAGTGGGCTATATAACGTGCCATTGGGTTGGGCTTGCTGGGCACTAGTATTGGAGATGGGCCTTGGGTCTAAGGATGGCTTTTGGGTCTTCTCCAAATTCACTTTGATAATCGGAGTTTGGTTTGTCACCTTGTCTCTCGAGCAAACTGAACCTTGGATAGAGTCTGACCAGGGGGAGGGTGCATCACTCGAGGCCAATCTCTAGGGGGGGAGGGGGGGATTTTTTTCCCTTCAGTTACAGATCTCAACTTTAATGATCGACTGCTAGTACCCTTAGAAATTGTCGCATCAGAGTCGTGACGTGTCAAAGCCTGATTGAACCTACTCACAACCGTCTGTACGGAGATGTCAGCGTCTGCTCCACTCCTTGGGACGTGCTTTCCCTGAGTCCCTCATTTTTTTCCGTACCTGTTTTATCCGTACTCGCCTTCTTCTTCGACGATACCTTTGGTATGTTCGGTATCTTCTTCGTCGTTGCCCCAGAGGCCTTAGTATCAACCTTCATTTTCATCGGTAAGGTGGCCGTCGTATCTGTACTCGAGCTCGACTCAGTAAAAATTCAAGCTCGTTTATTTTCATTTATTTAATAAACAATTCAAGCTTGAATATGATTTTCGAGCTCATTTGGTTAACGAGCTAAGTTTGAACACACCCCTACTCAGTTTGTTAAAAGCTTGGATCGATTATATATACGTAATAACCAAATTATTTCATTTAAATATGAAAATTAAGTATATGTATTATATACTAATATAGATTAATAATATATAATGTACTTTATATGATAAGAAACCATTTATATAACTATAATCTTATACTCCTTTAGTTAACGAGCCAAGTTTGAATACACCCCAACTCGGTTCGTTAAAAGCTTGGTTCAATTATATATACGTAATAACCTATTAAAATATTTAAAATATACTTATTTCAGTTAAATATTAAAATTAAATATATGTATTATATACTAGTAAAGATTAATATATATAATGTATTTTATATTATAAGAATACCATTTATATAAGTATAATCGTATACTTAAATTTTAGTTAACACTATGATTTCTTTGCCTAGGATAATAAAGTGAATTTTTTATCTAATATAAATAGCTATATCCAATAAAACAAGCTGCTCGTGAATTACTCGAGCTCGGCTCGAGTTTGGTTAGTAAAGCTCAAGCTCGTTTATTTAATAAACGAGTCAAGCTTGAACATGATTTCCGAGCTTGTTTAATAAACAAAGAAACTTGAACATACCACTACTTGGCTCGACTCGGTTCGATATCACCCCTAGTCCCACTAAAGAAACGTGATTGAATAAGGACTCATAAGTGTTATTAAAGCTAACAAACATAGTTGGGGTTGAAAACCGTTAGATCCTTTGTGTAATTCCTCTCAGGATCTTATGATGTGTAGGGTTCTAAGGGTATATAAAGAAAGAGGACGTCGAAGTCCCTCTTTTCTCTTACGTAATTTTGAAGCTTCATTAAATCAAACCTAAGGAGAAAAGAGAAAACTCCTCTCAAGCACAGTACGAAAAGTCTTGCATCACACCGAAAATAAAATAGGGATATTCCAACGAGTTGGTATGTGATTGCCTTTTTCAATCTCCATCTCGATTTGATTATAAATTCTGGAAATCTAATTGCATGGTCTACATCTTGGATCAAAATAATATTATTTAGGTTTAACATGTTGTTATTGTGAATCCCAAAAGAGCTACCCTATCTTGAAACTCTTCTGGGCATGCTTTAACAAGCCCATCTGTGAGGTCCCTCCTTTCAACAACCTATAAGAGCAGGAGCTTATGTTAACTTTCCTTTATTTTAGTACTTTTTTTTTTTTTTTATGATGCCCATGACAGAAGTTTTTGTTAATTTGATTATTTATACATGTAAGTATTGAATGGAAGATGACTCTTGAATGAAGCCAAAGACAATATTATCAAAATTTTCTTGTCGTTTTACTGTTCTTGAAAACCCATGTTAATAGTTAATAGACAATGTGTGTTTATTGTATTAACAAAAAAAGTAATTATATTATTTCCTTCTCATTAGTTAATAGACAATGTGTGTTTATTGTATTAACAAAAATTCCACCTAATGCGTAGGGTTGCCAATGGATCTAGATCCAAATCCGAGCTCTTAATCCTATAGATGGAATTCAGATATTGATATGATATTTTGAATGTGATATTAATCAAATTGGATCAGTGATCCAATCGATTATATTATCTCCACTATTATAACGAATTAATAAGGGAAATGTGCAAAATAATATATTGTTACTACGACAAAAAAATTATTATATTATCTTATTAATATTTAGTGAATAGATATTTAAGGGCATTGAAGTCATTTTAATCTATTAAGTTCAATCTATAATATTATAATGAGAGAATTAGGGGTAGGTGGCGTTGATTGATTTTTTTTCAATGACAAAGAAACAAATATTATTACTGTGACAGGAAAAAATAAATATTATATCATCTTATTACTATTTAGTGAATAGATATTTAAAGGTATTAAATTCATTTCAAATCTATTAAGTTCAATCCCTTAAATATGATTTATTCTCTCAACTATCTACTCTTATTTGTTTTATTTTTATATGTGTTTTGAACCGCTGCACAACTCACCATTCTTAGCACATTTTTTTCTCACATGTCTCTCCTTTAGCACACGTGCATCTTATTAGGGTTCATTTTTTCACTCTCTCTCCCTCTTCCTTCTCTCATGTGCAGCCTACTAGTATATAATAATAACAATAATATTTTATATAATTATGCAAATATAGATTTAAGTGTGTATGTATATTAATATTAATTGGATCATATTTGAATTGGGCAATTCAAATTTCGACGAAGCTCATATCGATTTCGGATCTGTTGGATTTTTATACAGATTCTGATATAGCCAAATCCGATTTGAATTCAATTTGTTTGCACCCCTAATAATGCGCACGAATGTAGAGTTTTGGGCAATACACAAATACTAGTACACGAAAAAGAGATAAAATATATATTTTTTCTCTTTACTCTGAATCGTCTACACTAGCTATGGACAACAGACATTTGGTAGCCACCCAAAAATTTACATGTGTTCTACGCGTTCAACTTTTTTGCCAACCTTTACTAACAATTTTTTTTTTTTAATTTTTAACAACGACGAGGTATTCCAACCTTTGGCCTAACTATTCATCTTCGGTCCCATCTCAGACACCCACACCAAGAGGGAGTAGATAGAAGCTGCTAGGAGTCGAAACGGAGACCTCCACTTCATGAGGCATGGTGCTCGACCAACTAACCAACAGGTGGACTAGTATAAATTATAGTAATTAATAGTGGCCCAATTTTAGGGTTGATGGGACACATGATAATTTATTATAGACTTTAGATCTCCTTCAGTGTTAACTGGTGGAGAGCCCACCAACACTAAGAGTTATACACTTACCCATGTGCATAGCCCTATTTTACATCATTTTGGTGGGAAATACAAAGGTGTAGCTAGGTGGCAGCTCGCCATCTTAAGAGTAAATGTTTATGGGCTCCTCGCTAGCTACTATTGGAGGTGATTCTCATATCTTTACTATAACCACCCAAGGATTTTCTCAACCAATAGCTACTATGAAGGGTAGGGTTGATTATCTAACAGAGAAGTTTGTTTTGTTTTTTAAAAAATCGAGATCATTTATTTAATAAATGAGCTAATATTGAACTTGATTTCCAAGCTCAATCGCTTAATTAATGAGCCAAGCTCGAACACGCTTGTACTCGGCTCGTTAAATACTCCGCTCATATAATATTATATTATTTTATAATTTTAAAACATAATCATGTAAATTCCTTTATAATTTAGAAGTGATTTAAATTAAATTATAATTTAATTTTTATTTCTCAAGGCAAATGAAGTAAAAAAGAGTATAATAGTTAATTTTTTTAAAAAATTATAATTTTAAAAAGTATGTTTCAAGAAATAAAGTATAAAAGAGTATAATAGTTACATTTTTCATATAAGAAAATGATAAATTTTAGAAGTGTGGTTCAAAATAAAGTGGTGAATAAGCTTAGCCGAACCGAGTTAAGCTCAATTTTGCTATTTTTCACGACCCGAACTTGAACACACCTATACTATTGTGAGTCGTGCCTGAAGACATTATTACTCATCTCGGCTCAATATCACCATTAGTTACTTGTATCACATGTTTCCTCTCTCTCTCCCTCCCCCCTCATCCTCTCTCTCAAAAACCAAACTCATGTCCAACTACTCAATCAATAATCCGAAATCACTCCTAAGAAAGCAACACATGCACATCCAGTGTTTCTAGTCTTTTATCAGCCATTTGTCCACATTTTTTTTTATTTTGCATTAATTATAAGGATTAATGAAGACTCAACAAGGGTTAAAGTGACATTTTTTGAGAGTATGGAAGGGGTTTTTTTCATTGCTTTGCATATGAAATCACGTGTTATAGAGAAGTACATAGTTATCAACTATTGGAAACTGAAATCGTGGAGGTGGGGATGGGAAGACCGAAGAGAGGGTTGGGTAGAGTTCTACGTAGGACATAATTGAAAATACCATTGTTCAATGATTCCTTTGACCTAGAGGAAGGGGGGGGGGGGTGAATCGGTGAATAGGTCTACCTGGCAATGTCAACCATTTTTAATTTTACATACAGATTAATTAGAGAAAATGTAACCAGTCATACAATGAGTACACAAACTAAATACGTGAAAACCTTTATGGGAAAACCACAGGACCTAGTCCAACACATGATCCACTATGAGAATTGTTATAAAGTAAATGACATGAATCTTACCCAACTGGACACACATACCGTTTCTTGGTACAAATTTCTCACCCTGAAGTCTATGAACCTGCAATTCGATCTCTGCCACAGCAGCTCCAGTTCCTCACCGACCAACGCTTCTCATAGTTTCCAATCACGATCTCCAAAAATCGATCTCTGTCCTTGGCGGCTTTGGCTCACGCTAACGAACACTCACAAATGAGCAATAAATAGTTTTGAATGTTTAACAAACATCAAAAGGGATCTCGAGAATATTAGAGATCAACCAATGCAAGTATGAAGTTTAAGAGATTAAACTTTCATCACTAGAGTTTGGGAGAAGAGAACAATGAGGATAAACCAAAAAGGGATTGAGAAACCCTAGAAATCTTAGAGAAGTCTCTACTCTCTCCCACAAAAACCTTAGAATAAATTAAGGGTTATTAAGTTATATAGTCATTGCTAAAACAGAGCTCGAAACAGATTTAGAAGCAGAATATACGCAGTCCATTCGAACGGCTTGCAAACGGAACACCAGAGAAGCTACTATTTTACGAATTTTAATGAACCGTTCGAATGCCCGGCACTGCGATTTCCTAAACAATGCATAGAAACCATTCACATTGGCTATTTACTAACATAAGTCAATTTCTAGTCACCTAATGTATATGAGAACATTTTTGAGGACAATTCCATATATGGTAACCGCTAGGTATCTAGGTCACTTACCATCTTACGGACGTGAGCGAAGCTTTATGCGGAACGTACTTCACTTGAGTATTTGGAGCTTCACCTTCACATGTCTTCAACAACCATAAAGACAATTACACCAGACTTACATTGACATCACATCGGAATTAAACCAACACAAAGTATGACTTTACAATAATAACCAAACAAAATTAAGAATAATTTTAATACTAGACAAATCAATAGGTTATAACCAAACATGATTAGAATAGACTTAAATTGGGTTAAGTTTACTCTTGTTGCCAAATAGACCAAAGTTGCCTAAAGACATTTTGTCATTTAACAAAATATTATAGGATAATTTAATAAGAACCTGCTAGGGCTTATTAAGGGATTATAGGACAAGTTGGCTAAGTTACAAACCCTAATACACTTGTATTAAAGTTACCAACTTAGTGCAAACTCGATGAGATTAATTAGAAAGAATCCGTGCTAAATTGAATCTTGGAGGTAGTGTTGTCTTTGTTCTAGCGTTTGAGAGGTTTTGACCACATTAAAAAAAAGACTTATTGCATCACTTATCAGCTGGACGATTGTCAATTACTATCTAATGCTATTTATAAATATTATGTTGTCATATATCCAGAAAATTCACCAAATTTCTCTAGAACTATGGTACCCTATTATGAGGCATTCTCTGTTATGGGCCAAAAATAGCACATGTTATTGTTTTTGGCCAAAAATCAAAATGTTTGCTAAATCAAAATGTTATTGCTTTTAGCCAAAAATCAACACGTATTCTTGCTTTCACACGTGATTGTTCTTAACTGAGAGTAGGGTTAACACGCCTCCTCAATGTATTAATGTTTAACGAAAATGATTTTTTTTTCTATCCTCTCTTGGCCGTTCCTGGTGAGTCTCTTCGTCATCCCTTTTTCTTTTGTCACTATATTTTATCCTTCAAACGATAAAATAAAAATATTTTATATAGGTCCCTCCAAAAAGCATACAAGGGAAGAACAAATTCGTCACCACCAACAATCAACCGACCAAATACTAAAGGCTCAATCACATGGTGTAGCCAGGATTAGTCCTCATGGCTCATACTATTACCACTATTACCACCTATTAGATTTGTTAGAAAGCCTAGAATAAATTCATCCAAACCGCACAATCTTATTCATGCAACAGTCCCGGTTCTCTTGTGGACGGCCAGATACATGGGCAGTAGTGCAAAACAAAAGGTTAAAATCACGGGGTGTATCGAAAGCTCAAAGTTTGGTTTGGCTCGACTCGACTCGACTCCATCAAGCTGAACTTGAGCTCGAGAAAGATATATTCAAGTTAAGCTCGAGCCAAGATCTGTTTGATTCGGCATGGCTCAAAGCTTGGCCAATTGAGGTTCGGTTTGGCTGAATATTATATAAAAATAATATTTTTATTATTATATATAAATAATATAATAAAAATATTATTATTTAAAAATATTTTTTAAATAATTTAATTTGTGCTCAAGCCAAGCCAAACTCGGCTCGAACTTGAATCAATTTGAGCTTCAAGCCAAGCTTCGAGGCGAGCCTTTCGAGCGACATATCGAGCTGGGCTGACTTGAGCATAGATGAAAAAATTTCAAACCGAATCGAGCATGGCCAAGCCCGGCTCGAATACACCCCTAAGTTAATGAGCTGATCAAGCTGTTTTTCGACCCAATAGGGCCAATACAAATACATTCTCCCGATAATGTACACCAGTCTCCTGATATGACTTACGAGCTGGATGCCACCTGATCAAGCCCATTGACGGTCACAACAAGTCATGGGACCCAAGCCAAACCCCACTGATACGAAAGCATTTCTACCATCTTAACCCCAAAAAAGCAAACGAAGAAAAAAAAAAAGGTTCCTTCTCGGCCCACCCGGCCACATTTGCCTCTCCTTTCTCCTCTCTCTAATCTCTATATACAAGAGAGAGAGATGAGCCGACTTCAACAGCAACTCACAGTTCAAAACCCTAGAATTACGCACTAATAAAAGCACACAAACAATAGAAGAAAACCACCGATCACAGAAAGAAGACTTTAGCTTTCATCGTCTTTCTTCGTTCTCCCACAGGAGGAATCCCATTCTTTGCTGCAACAGAGTTCTAATCGGTACGTTCTTTGCTCTTATTTCTTCTTAATCTCTTTCTGTACATTAATCTTATATGCTTCAGTTCCATTTTTCGAATTTCCTTCTAAAGACAGAGAAATGGCGGTGTTGAGATTAGGGTTAGGGTTAGGGTTAGGGTTAGAGTTTTCGATTTTAGCACCGATTGTTATCGGATTTGTGTGTGAGAAGTCTGTAGATCAAAATTTCTGGATATTTCGATGTCGTTGATCTTTTTGATGGGAAAAGTTTACTGGTTTTTGAGCAGTTTATTCAACTATATGCTTCCTAGTAAGAGAGCTGCTGGACGAGAGGTAGTAGACGACGAAATTCATAACACGGAACCCTCACTCAAGAAGCACCAGATCGATTGCTTGATCTCTTCGTCCGCCACCACAGGAGCCGCAGCAACAACGGGGAACAACAACGGTAACAACAACATCAGCAACAACAACAGCCACTACAGCAGCAGCGACATTATTAAACTACCAACCATGGCCTTAGATGATGGAAATCCGCCCGATATCGATGAGGATCTGCACAGCCGTCAGCTTGCGGTGTATGGCCGGGAGACGATGCGGCGGCTATTTGCCTCTAACGTCCTCATCTCAGGGGTACAGGGCCTTGGTGCTGAAATTGGTGCGTACATAATAGACCTTTTGTGGTTCTTGTACTAGATTTATTGGCTTCGATGACTGATAGATGGAAATGATTTTGTATATTTTTTATTTTTCAAGTTCATATTGATCAGATCTTGTTTGTGGAAATGGTTTTGCGAAATTTAAGTCATAGTTTTATTGTATAATAAAGATTTTACGATTTAGTATTTGTTTTGGAATTAGTTTCTCCTTGGAGTTTGTCTTGTTCAAATTCTGTAATGTTGTGAGTCTCTATTCTGCCGAATATTGCTATATTCGTTTGAGAATATCTTGGCTTGGGAAAAAAAGTAATTTGAATTTTGTTCTAACTTCTAATTGAAGGTCAGAATCACTTTAAGAAATTCCGATAAGCTAAGAACTGGAATGCTAATAGAGATCCATAACCGGAGGACTCCAGCACTATCAGTTGGAGGTGGAATTGATAATTTGTTATGAGTGGGACTTAAATGGTGTCTTTGCTTAAGAGTGGACGGGTTTTTTATTTTTATTTTTGTACTCCATCCTCAGTGGTTTAATATGATCATTGCTTCTTGCAGCGAAGAACCTTATTCTTGCTGGTGTGAAGTCCGTGACCTTGCACGATGTTGGGACGGTGGAGTTGTGGGACTTGTCTAGCAATTTCATTTTTACGGAGGATGATGTGGGAAAGAACCGGGCACTTGCTTCTGTCCAGAAATTGCAAGAACTTAACAATGCTGTGGTCATTTCTACCTTAACGACCAAGTTGACTAAGGAACAACTTTCAAATTACCAGGTTATTTTACATCTGTGACATCGTTTACTGATTTTTGCTGTTGTATGCATATTGTCAAGCTCATTGTTTTAATTGGTGGCAATTCGTTTATTCAGGCACAGTCCATTAATTTTGAGCTAAAAGTGCATCTCATGATACTTGACAACCTGCAACCCTGCATGATGAAAATGGTTTTATAGAATTATTCTAGTTGGTTGCTTAGACCTTGATGCAGACATACTCATCATATGAACCTTGTGGATGTTTCCTACAATTTTGGAGTCACCGTGATCAAGTATGTAAAATTGGGAGTTGCGCCTCTGCATGCACATAAATGATTTTTTTAAAAATATGTTTGTTGTGAAAGGGTGTTATTCTATCTTTCAATATTTTTTAAGCTGCATAGACCACTTCGATGCGTTTAGGCATGGATTTTGGTACACTGAATGGTTGTGATTTTCTGTTAGTGGCACAGCTACTTTTAGCATTTGCTGTGCATGGTGAATATCTTCAATATCTTGTGATCGGAGATCCATCTGACTGGCAATTAGTTGATAACTGTGATCAGATATTTGAAGCATATCAGGTGTACAACTACATGAATGGTTAAGAAAGTCATTTTTATGAAATATTTTGTTTTGAAGGTGAATCTGTAGAGGATGTACTTGTGGATATTCTTACTAAATAAGTATGAATTTTTTTTCAATATGATACTTGTAAATGTCACCTTGTATATGATCGAAGTCGGTACTGTCACTAGGCGAGTTGCGTTCAAATGATTATTTGTCCATTATCAGAAAATCTTTAGAACGGCATAGGTTCATCAAGCATATCTTATTCATGACATATTAGATGTTGTGTGATATAGTCAACATTGAGATTCTTTGTTTGTTCTATTTTTTCCCTTTTTAGTAGATAATAAATGAGAGAGAATTGCAAGACTGAAACTTAGGTCTCAAACCCATGAAAAGTTATGTTGACTGTTGAGAGTAAAAATACACTGGAACTCCCAAGTATTGCCTTTGAGCATATTTGGGAATGGTCGATCTCATTGCGACATCCACATAAATAAGCAATCCAATAGTGGATAATGGCTAGTAATTTGTGTCTGGCATTAAGATTTTTTTTATTCACAAATCTCATGGTTTTACATGCTGATTACTAGAATCACATATTTCATATATTTTTTGATCGGTTTCTTTCAAGTGGCCACTATATGATAATTGATATTATTCCACTATTATTGGTTGGGATGGGGACTAATTAAGTGTTCACTTTTTTTTGATAAATAATATGTTTGCAGAAAATATATTCGGTAATTGATATAACTCACGTCCAATCATCACATGGCCCTCCCTTTCTGTTTTCGGCTTTTTTTTTGATAAGTATCACATTGCTTTTCATTCAATATAACTGAATAAGTGCTGGTGTTAGGTGTGTATGTCACATGAAATTGTTACATTACTTTTCCCTTAAGTGAGTGAGTTTTGTTGAAAGAGATTCTAATCCAGCATAAAAGGACCATTGTTGGTGATTGTTGTAGTGTAGGTTTTGAACCTGAACAATTAGATCTTGTATTGGCTGTTAACATGGGCAAATTTCCTCTAACTTTGTATTGGGCTTCCTTTGAGGGTGTAAATCTCAACTGAAGACAGTTTTGGGATATTTAATGATTTTTCAATTTATAGGAAATTCACTCCAGTATGAATAGCCCCTTTTCATGAGAAGTAGGGTTGGCTTGATAAACTTGAACAGAATTCCTCTGTAGTGGAAGTAGCAAGGTGGAACTTATCAGTTAGTGGATTGAGTTTGTAAAATAATGATGAAGAACAGATGGTGTATGGTGTAGGGATTAGGAGTTCTGGGGCAATTAATTTTTTTTTTTTACTATAAAAAATTCTGGAGGTAATAGCATTGTGTGAACATCTTTGGTGTAGGATTTGTGGTGGGTTTGGGACTTGGGAGAACTGAACAGGGTGGTCTGTAGTCTGTACTGTGTAGCTACTAGCTAATAGTGTAGGTTTTCGCAAGGGTGGTCGTTTTGCTTTAGTGTGCATGGGCTAATTATTGGATTTTGGGTATATGTTTTGTGTGCCCCTTGTAGATATGTATCATAGTTCCTTATAAAGGTTCACGTGGTTATGCTATTTGGTGTTCTCATTCTTAGGGCTGTGAAAGTGAAAGATATTAACCTTTTCTTGATCTAGTACCCCATTTAGAAGGTGGGCAGAGCCCTCGGGCAAAATGGTCCTGAAGTGGGAGCCAGTAGAAATTTGCACTCATCATCTCATAGCTGAAGGTTTGGCGCCTGACTTCCCAGGGAGAAGTTTTTTTTTTTTTTTTTGAGTGGACAATGGCAAAGGGCAGATTTACCCAAGTTCCACTTTAGCCTTATCTGGGTTGTACTAACAATATCAAAGGAACATGTACCTCCCAAAGGATACTTCAGATTCACAAGACACCTTCTCGTACAAAATTGCAGATTGTGGTCTATTCTCACCCTAAAACTTGTTTTCAATTTTCTAGGCGTTAAACTTACCGTGCAGCATGAAATTTTAGGCTTCCTTTTTGTGTTGAACCAGATAGGCCTGTCTAAGTTAAGTTCGTATTTAATTTATCCTTTTGGCATTTCTAATTCTTGTATAAAAAAATGCAAGTAGTGACTCGGCAAAAAAAGATGGTGACATGTGATAAATTGCCATTGTGTATGCGGCTGAATTGATCAATATTCAGATTACATAGTAGATGGTCTTGTGGTTACCATCATTGTCTAACCTCTGTAAACTGCTTGAATTGCTCAGTGAGTAATATAACTTTTTTGGATGTATATATCAACAACATTGAAGTACAATGTAGTGCGAGATCCACGGATTGCGTTCCTGAGACTTAGCAGTTTTTTTGAAAACTAACAGCCAAGAGGGAGCTGCTCTTATGGCTCACTGTTGGTTGATTGTTATGTTATTGAAGTATTTTAGTTGTATAAGGTATCGAATTCACATTGAGTAGTTGGGAGTCCGTTTAGTTGAAGACAATGGTAATAATCTATGTATTGGGGATTACTGTTTAATCCCTTACTGTTGCCTTTATTTCTTCATTAGATCTCTGATTTTTTCGGGCACTCACTCTTTATTTTTTTAAAATTTTTTTTATGCTTTATAGCATTGTATATTACACATAAATACATATAGTTGAATTATTTACCTAGAATTCGTGTAGTATTAGAATCACTCCTTATTTGGTATATGCAGATGTGTAAATTAGTGATTATCTACTTTAACTTTACAGAATATTTTTGATGATATGTTCAACTTTATTTTACCTACAATTGCTAAGTATTTACATCTTTCACCACTTCTGCTCATATCCCGATTACCACCTACTCTTTAACTAGGGACTTTATTTGGTCCATTTGAAATTGTCCTCAGGTGGGTAGAAATGCTGCTGCTTATCTGTACTGTTTGCTTCTAAAATTACAGAGTATTTCTGTTTTCTCTGTGATCAAGAAAAAAGAATTTTTAAATCCCATTAGTTACTTATAAAAAAGACAGGAATATTATTCATCTTTCTCCTCACTGCGTTTTTCTAGCATTTTTGTGTGCATATTGTGTTTAGGTTCTTTTTTAGATCTTTATATATATATATATATGAAGACTTATTTTTATTATTGTATTGCATGGTATATAATTCACACCTGATGACTTTCTTGTGGTGCAGGCTGTTGTATTTACTGATATCAGCTTAGAGAAAGCAACCGAGTTTGATGATTACTGTCATAATCACCAGCCTCCAATCTCTTTCATTAAAGCCGAAGTTCGAGGCCTTTTTGGTAGTGTGTTTTGTGACTTCGGCCCTGAGTTCACAGTTTTCGATGTTGACGGCGAGGAACCGCATACGGGTATAATTGCATCTATCAGCAACGATGACCCTGCGCTTATATCGTGTGTTGATGATGAAAGGCTTGAGTTTCAGGATGGGGATCTGGTTGTATTTTCTGAAGTCCACGGTATGACAGAATTGAATGATGGAAAGCCGAGGAAGGTTAAGAATGCAAGGCCTTATTCGCTCACTCTTGATGAGGACACTACAAATTATGGTGCGTATGAGAAAGGTGGTATTGTCACACAAGTGAAACAACCCAAGGTGTTGAACTTCAAGACACTGAGAGAAGCGCTGAAGGATCCCGGTGATTTCCTTCTGAGTGACTTCTCCAAATTTGATCGTCCACCTCTCCTCCACTTGGCATTTCAAGCGCTGGATAAGTTCATATGCGATTTTGGACGCTTCCCTGTTGCTGGATCAGAGGAGGATGCTCAGAAGCTGATATCTGTAGCTAGTAGCATCAATGAGAGCTCGGGAGATGGGAGACTGGAAGAGATTGACCCGAAACTTCTGCGGCACTTTGCATTCGGTGCCAGGGCGGTATTGAATCCCATGGCTGCTATGTTCGGTGGTATTGTGGGACAGGAGGTTGTGAAGGCGTGCTCTGGAAAGTTCCATCCACTTTTTCAGGTTGGATGCTTTGGTTGGGAAGTGGTTTTTAACAGATTTAGAAATCTTGCTACCTGTGACGCAGCCTACTTGAGCCTTTCTGTAGCCTCCTTAGTGAGAGGCAGCTTACATGACTATGTTCTCCCACTTTTTTCCAAAAATCCATGAATTGGCCAGTCATAGGCATTTTTTGTAGAATTGCAAATTGATTCCACTTGTCTAGAGTTTTCCAACCTTGTTTTCACCTGTTGAATTTTTAGCTGTTTGTCATGGGAGTTCTTATTAACATACGTTTCATTGTTTTTTTCACAGTTCTTCTACTTTGACTCGGTTGAATCCCTTCCTACTGAACCACTGGATTCCACCGATGTGAAACCATTGAATAGCCGTTACGATGCACAGATCTCGGTGTTCGGATCCAAGCTTCAGAAGAAATTGGAGGATGCAAAATTATTTATTGTAGGATCTGGAGCACTAGGGTGTGAGTTCTTAAAGAATGTAGCTTTGATGGGTGTTTGTTGCGGTAACCAAGGGAAGCTAACAATTACTGATGATGATGTCATTGAGAAGAGTAACCTTAGCAGACAGTTCCTCTTCCGCGATTGGAACATCGGGCAGGCTAAATCCACTGTTGCTGCTTCTGTAGCCGGATCTATAAACCCTTGCCTCAATGTTGAAGCTCTGCAGAACCGTGCAAGCCCCGAGACTGAGAATGTGTTTGATGATTCGTTTTGGGAGAATCTGAATGTTGTCATCAATGCACTGGATAATGTCAATGCAAGGCTGTACATTGACCAGAGATGCTTATATTTCCAGAAGCCACTCCTGGAGTCGGGGACCCTGGGTGCTAAGTGCAACACGCAAATGGTCATTACTCACCTGACAGAGAACTACGGTGCTTCACGGGATCCACCTGAGAAACAAGCACCCATGTGCACTGTGCACTCATTTCCACACAATATTGATCACTGCCTGACATGGGCTCGCTCCGAATTTGAGGGTTTGCTTGAGAAGACTCCAGCTGAAGTAAATGCCTACCTATCCAATCCAATGGAATATACATCTGCAATGAAGAATGCTGGTGATGCTCAGTCCAGGGACAACTTGGAACGTGTTATTGAGTGCCTTGACAAGGAGAGATGTGAAACGTTCCAGGACTGCATCACCTGGGCCCGTCTAAAGTACTGTACTTAATGAATACTCACATTTTATTCTAATCTTTCATTAGTTATAATTCAGAAACAGCAATTTCTTGTCACGTCCGTTACTGACTTTATGCTCTGAACATAATCAGGTTTGAAGACTACTTTGCTAACCGTGTGAAGCAGTTGACTTTTACTTTTCCCGAAGATGCTGCAACCAGTAATGGGGCTCTGTTCTGGTCGGCCCCCAAGCGATTCCCCCGCCCGCTGCAGTTCTCAGCTGATGATCTTGGTCACCTTCATTTTGTTATGGCGGCGTCCATATTACGAGCCGAGACATTCGGCATCCCGATTCCCGACTGGGTTAAGCATGCTAAAAAATTGGCTGATGCTGTAAACAAAGTGATGGTCCCGGATTTCGAGCCCAAGAAAGGTGTGAAGATTGTGACAGATGAGAAAGCCACAAGCCTCTCTACTGCATCTATTGATGATGCTGCAGTCATCAATGATCTAATCATGAAGCTAGAAGAATGCCAGAAGAGGCTGTTGCCAGGGTTCAAGATGAACCCGATTCAGTTTGAGAAGGTTTGTCTCTTGCCTTGCCTATTGAGAAAGTTTAAACAACAATCTGTTGGGACCCACCTTTATAGTAGCTTGCTAGATCAGTAATCAACCTGATTGGATGCTTGTTACCATCTGACCTATCCACACTGGTAGTTAAGAGAGAGATTATTGCTGAGAATCTCAAATTGACTTGGTGGTTGAAGTAATCTGGTTTGATTATTTTTGACCCAGGAGATGCTATAGTGGGGAATCCTTTTCCCATGTATGGGTCTTTGTCTATAGACTATGGCACAGTCTAAACATTTTGTGATTTGATTTCATTTTGCTATTTAATCTTAGAATCATCCTTGTATCTCTCCGTACACATGTTCTCTTTTGAATGTGCGATTGATTTCATTTTGCTATTTAATCTTAGAATCATCCTTGTATATCTCCTTACATATATTCTCTTTTGAATGTGCAGGATGATGACACGAACTATCACATGGACATGATAGCCGGGTTTGCTAACATGAGGGCTAGGAACTATAGCATCCCAGAAGTTGATAAGCTGAAGGCCAAATTTATTGCTGGGAGGATCATCCCTGCAATTGCAACCTCCACGGCGATGGCCACAGGTCTCGTCTGCCTGGAGCTGTACAAGGTTTTGGACGGAGGGCACAAAGTGGAAGACTACAGGAACACCTTTGCCAACCTGGCGCTCCCTCTGTTCTCTATGGCTGAACCAGTCCCTCCAAAGTTATTCAAGCACCGGGACATGAGTTGGACTGTATGGGATAGGTGGATCCTAAAGGACAACCCTACCCTGAGAGAGCTTCTGCAGTGGCTGAAGGACAAGGGTCTCAATGCCTACAGCATCTCGTATGGTAGTTGCCTGCTCTACAACAGTATGTTCCCAAGGCACAGAGATAGGATGGACCGGAGGATGGTGGATCTGGCTAGAGAAGTGGGTAAGGCGGAACTGCCTCCATACCGACGTCACTTGGATGTTGTAGTTGCATGTGAGGATGATGATGACAACGATATCGACATCCCACAAATTTCTATCTATTTTCGGTAGGTGGTTTGTCCCAGTCAGTTCTCTTGGTCAGTCTGGTTCTGGTAAGAGAACTGTATCTTTATAGTAGTCCTATGAACTGGTTTTTAGTCAGTGCGGGTACAAGAAGGGGATATTTTTACACTGCTTCACATTCATACATAAATCAAAAGCAACATTGAATGCATGACTAATTATCATATAAATCACCATGTCTGCCATCTGTTTTCCTTGTTTGCCATTTAACCATGTTTCTACACTGCATTTTGCACATTATATTCTGAGGGATACTTGGTTAGGAGAGGAAAGAATAGGACGGGATGGGACAGGAGCCATCACTGTTCAATTGAGGCACACAGGTTGGTAACCCACAGCTGTCTAGAAGATCTCCTTATTTTTGAAATAATTGAAGTTCCTTACACTCAAACTAGGGCATTTCGAGTTTTTGTCGAATCTTTACATATACCCATTTGAAGAGTTCCAAAACCGACTCTGGTCTCAGTTGCACAAGTCAAGCTGAAACTTTTTGTGTTTTTTCTTCTCTTTCTATCCATGTGTCTACTCATTTGTTAGTTTTGAGTGTGAAAGCAAAGAAAATGTAGGGGTTCACCATTGATTTGGAAGGAATATAGGTTTCTGCAGCTATTCTTTATCTTCGTTCTTATTATTGCCTTACCCCTACTATTTGGGGTTGCCAACACAAATCCTTTTGCCATTCTATAACTTATGTTAGGGTATCTTATCAAATATTCTTGGAACTCGCCAACACAAGTCCTATACCATGTAGTTTTTTATTTTTATTTTTAAAATGTGTGTTTTCTTTTTGCGGAACTTTGAGGCGAAACTTTTAAAATTCCGGAACTTCAAAAGAGTAAGCCTCTTCTTTTACCCAAAGTCCTGGATCTTTAAAATTCTGTGGAAGTTGAAAATCTGTGAAAAGCACAACTTCATAGTTCCATATAAAAGAGCTGAAACTTTAAAGTTCCGTCTAAGTGGAACTTTTAATTGAGCGGGAGCGTGGTAAAAACCCAGCCTTTCATTCCAAAAACACTGCTCCTTGACATTCCTCATAGGTATTAATAATATTAAGTAGATTATTGGCTTTTATTCCGTAGACATAATTTCAAATGACTCGAATGATATAAGAACATTGTGGAATGATGATACAAATACTTTTGAGTCATAAAAAAAAATATCAATTATATTCACATCGTATATTAAGAAAACAAGAAGAATAAAATTATATTTTATGATATTACAAGTACAATTAAGAAATTAAACATTAATGAGTTTTTAATGTTAAATTTCTAATCCTAAAGTTCCTTGTCAAAAGAACAGTCGACTTGCAAAGTCTCATGAATTTAGTCATAAAGAACCATGTCAAAAAGAACATAACTATAAATCTTTAGGAATTTCAAAATCCGTATGTTTGATGTTCTATGAATTTTGAAGTTCCTAGACCTTTAAAGTTCCATGAAAAGAACAGTGTTATGTGAGTTGAAGGTGCATTAGTAGTGGATTGTGTTGATGAGTTGAAGATAAGAAATTTCTGTTTCCTAAAAAGAGGCTATCAGAGCAAATGGTGCATTAGTAGTGGATTGTGTTGATGAGTTCAAGATAAGAAATTTCTGTTTCCTAAAAGGAGGCTATCAGAGCAAATGAGCAATAGGTATAGAACTGCAATTGTAGTATCTGTCATTAGAACTGCAATTGTACCTGTTGCGATCCTTCCATGGGGGTATTTGCCATTTAGCTACATTGGGCCATCTTATTACTTGATGGTGCGCGTAGTTTGGCTGTTAATGGGAATTTAGTGAGGAAAATGGCCAGAAGATGCATCATCATGCAACTTATCTACATTTTTTTTTAATTATAAAAAGTCTATGCATGAAACATGAAGAGGGTAAAAGACCTTATAACATAACAGATGGGCTACTACCTGATGCTTCCTTACTTGGAATATCACCATTGATTAAACGTCAACCAAAACGGATGATCCTAACCATTGAATGTATCACATTTTCTCTAACTCTCCATATAAGAACACTATGACAACCCATTAGGTTCAACTTTGGTGATTGATGGCAATACAAGTTCTTAGATGATAGAATTGAGATAATGACTAAGCGGGTCAGTCGGGTCGGGTCAAAGGCCAACTCAAGCCTAACCCCTAAGGGCAGAACTGAACAGAACAGAACAGCCTGCCAGTGGTCCAATTGAGCCATGTTTCTGTAATTAAAGAGAAGATCCCCATCTCTTAACCTAAGATGCCCCATTTTATCTTTATAATATGCAAAGATTACCAAATTTAACTACCAAATGACCTTTCAAAATTTGTCTTAATACACTTCTAGAGAATTTTTCCCTATGTCACTAGCAGCTCCTGTTGTATCTTCAGATTCAAAGCCCTTTGATCCTGATCAGATGGTGACAATAGAGCTGGACCCCATCTATTCCTAATGAAAATCAAAAACTGCATGTAGCCTCAAAGCTGGTGAGCTGATTAGAGACACAAAACACCAAATACTGGGAATGTCTGGCCAAGGCCAACGCACCAACCATTGAACAAATCTTACGGTCATGAGAGGCCGAACCACTACCATCTCTGATGGTCTGCAAAACACAGGATCATTAATACCCCCATATTTATCCCTTATGAGGTAGATCATGGATGAATAGTAGATGCCAAACAGTTCCATTTCAATGAGATCCCAAATTCTGGCCTCCAAAACTAAGAAACAACCATAACAACAGTCATGAATCCAACCAAAAATCCAACCCCACAAATTTCCTTTTTCTTAATTGCTGATGTGGCACATTTGATGACGTGGCAGAGATAACGACAATAACAGAAGGCAGGCAAGAGACGTTTACACCTCAACTCCCACGTCTCCACGTGTGTATCCAGATTTGGCAACGGTTTCCTCTTGCAGATCACACTCGGGCAAGCCTCTTCGGTTGACGGTGTAATGGTGTTTCAGTAATGAGGTGATAATATGCATCCTATATGTTTTGTTGGGCAATACAGACACCCTTCCTAGCTCACCACATGTCCTCTTTTATATTATTAACTATGGTTGAGATTTACACACATTTAGGATTAGATAATCCACCTTAGTTTTTAGAAAAAAAAATTAATCACATGAATAAGTGAATCATACCAAGGTTAAATTTTTAGAAATATTTGTTAAAAATTAAGATTAAATTATTTAACCATATGGTGAGTAAATCTTAATGGCAATTAATAAGTGTCAAAAGGACACGTGGTGAGCTGAGGCCAACAGAATTTGCGAGATGTTATCACCTCCTTAGTGACACACCACTACATGCATTAGCTGACTTGCACGTGTCTGATACTTGGGCATCTCCTAGAGGAAATCCGTTACCGACATGACAGATTTCCCATAAAAAGACGAATACTTACAGCAAGGCGTATCTGAATCGCGTGAGAGACAGATCAGCTGTCTTTCCATTAGCCTTTATGACCATGAGTACATCTATGATCTATTTATATCCATTTTTCAATCTCATGCAAATAATGTAATCTGTGTGTTACGCGTTTGTAATGCGCGTGCCTAGCATTCCACTACAATTCAAAGGACAGGTTCGTTATTTATTTTATTTTAGTATATAGTTAGCGGACAGAGTCCGTTAAAGAGTATACACAATCTAAAATTCCTGATATGATGGCAAGCAATTACAAGACAAACTTAAAATAATTATTAAATTCCCATAAAGTTGCGTCATACCCTCTACCTAAAACTTTTGTTCCTTTTATCCCCCTCTTATTAATTTATATTTTTATCCCTTTACAATCATCTATTATTATACATTTATAATAGGGTAATCACAACTCACAAGTGCTATTCATACCCACCAAATTCTTATGTGAAATTGATTATCAGAATGACTAGCTCAAACTTTCTTGTGTTGGGAAGGTAAGCTGAGATTAGGCAGACCCCTACCAAATATATTAAAACGAGAAAGATTTACATTCGGAACAATGTTTTACTGGACTTACGTATCCTCTCTATTAAGATGGACGGGAGGTCCGGAGGAATAGGGGCCGGGGGGGAGTTGAGATAGAACTATTCGGATTAGATCAAGCCTTAGTCAACCTGTTGTCGCACTGAAATTTCGTGCAAAAGATTTATACCTGATTTTTTCTCATTATTCTATAGAGTTTTGGTTGGTAAGTTTTGCAAGAAGGAATCCATTACTTAAGAAAGTATTGACATGAAAGACTAATAGGAGCTTAATATAACCATTAAAAGAGACTTAATGAATAAGATATGCCAGGTAATGCAACTACATGTGTTTGCCTTTTCTTAGACTATGACCATATATGCAAATAATACTGTTAAAGTCAATTTTTTCATGATATGTGAGGTGGTTTCTTTGACAAAGACATGGATATTTTTCTAAAGAAAGGGAAGAATATAGAGTAAATTACCCCGAAGAAGCTGCCAAGGGAAGGAAGAAGAGTCAGGTGGGAACTATGATGGATATGAAGTATGGAGAAAGTGTATGAGAGAGATGGGTATTAGGTAGTACCCTTCCTTATCTATTTCCTTCTTAAGTTTCTTGTCTCACTCTCAGTCTATACCTAATTCATATGCTATATAAATACCCATAAACCCTGTCATCTTGACCACAACAAGTTTTCTAGTCTTCAACCCTCATCTCAATTCACATCAGAGATGATGCAGCCTGAGCTTCTTCAGCCCTCATGGCCATATTACAACATCATAGACTCATCTCCTAATGAAATTGGAGTTTATGGTCTAGACATGGATGCCCATATGGGTGACTGTGAGTTTTCTTCTTCATTTGCCACCACTGAGGACTCTTCCGACGTCTCATCGATCCAGTATTTTTCGACCTTTTACTCTGATAACCAACTTAATGTTCCTTTTTTTGATGATCATGTGGAAGTCATGTTCCCTATCGAACAGTACTCGCCGAATTTGGAGGATTTTGATCCTATTCTAAATGACTATATTTTGAGTGATGGGGTTGAAGATATGTGTGGATGGATGGAAAGTGAGGGTAGCCCTCCTTCACAACAAACCTTCATTGAAGAGGAAGATGAAGGGAGTCTAAGCCCCTCCATGAATTCTAGCTATCTGGATATGAGTTCAGTTCAACCATCGCTCGTCTTGCCTACGGAGGACATGGAAATTGATAACCAATTGAGCATTCTTCATCTACTTACGGCGTATGGTGATGCCATGGAGAAGGAACAGGCAGAGCTGGCCGAGGTCATCTTAAGGCGAATAACCGAGAAGGTTAGTCCAGCGGGCACAACCGTGGAGCGCCTTGCATATTACTTATTCCAGGCCTTGGACAAGCAAGGTGACTACCTAAAACAAGAGTCGAGCAAAAACTTCGAGTCAGCATTCAGGGCTTTCTACCAAATATTCCCATATGGGAGGTTTGCTCACTTCACCGCTAACTCGGCCATTCTTGAAGCTATGCCCAACGATGCCGAAATGATACACATAATTGACTTTGACATGGGTGAAGGCATTCAATGGCCTCCCATGATTGAAGCCCTTGGAGGACAAGGACGAGTGGTGCGACTTACTTCGGTAAAGTGGAAGGATTGCGGTTCCATTCCTCCCCAGTGGCGGTTTGAGGAGACGAAGAGGCGGCTCTATGACCATGCACAATCTTCTGGTCTAGTTTTGAAGGTGGAGGAGATGGAGATGGAGGAATTGGTGAGTGAGATTAGTAAAATGAAAAGGGGCAGAGAAAGAGAATGGTTGGCCTTTAATTGCATGGTAGGTCTCCCACATATGGGAAGACAAAGGAGTAGAAGGCATGTTATGGAGTTTCTAAAGGTAGCTGAGAAGTTAATCTCTAACCCTACTAGTGGTAGTACTAGTAACAGGGGAATTGTAACATTTGGTGATGGAGATGGTGTGGGGGAGAAAATGGGAAATTATTGTGGTTTTGGGCCATTCTTTGATGGGTTTTTGCTACAGTTCAATGCCCTGTTTGAATCAATGAAGTGGCATTTCCCTATCCACCTTACAGAAGCAAGAATAGCCATGGAGTGTCTCTTTTTAGCACCTTCTCTCTCTTCTCTATCTTGCTTTCAAAAGTGGGAAGAGATTAGGGAAGGTTGTGGTGTACACTCAGGGATTGGGCTGAAGGGTTGGAGAGTGAGCAAACAGAACTTAGTGGAGGCCAAGGAAATGGTGAAAGAAGGAGGGGAGAGTCTGTATAGCGTGAGAGTAGAAGGAGAGAATGAGAATCAGATGGTCTTGGAATGGAGAGGAACCCCATTAGTGAGAGTATCTACTTGGAGATAAGTAAAAGATAACCCCCTCCCCCCCCAAAAAAAAGGGGGAAAAAAAAGGGAGAGAAGCTATCTCAGTAGATATAATTCATAACATGTACAAGCATACATAAATTTTATGTTTTATCGATTAATTTATGAGAATATTGTAAAAGAAACACTGATTGAGTAAATTTAGGAGTATTGAACATTTTTTGTGGACTAATGGGGATGTTCTGTTATTGTCAAATTATTTCTCAGTAGACCCTGCTCCTCATGGTCTACCCTAGATACAGATGGTTCAACCCCTGGTTACCTTTAGGTGGGTCATGACCCAAAATTCAGATCAGCCAAATTGTCAGCTGTGGCAGCCCATGAAAATGTCCACAAGAAACAGGGGAGGTGCTCAGAACAGCTTATACAGACAATCTGTTTGGTGGGCGTGGGTTGCCCTCTAAAAGCCCATGGTGAGGGCCTGGTCCAAATATACAAGATACAGACATGGACTGGCTTGGACTTGTTCGGGTTTTATTTCCTAACTAAAAGTAATTTTGTATTCAGCCTGAGTCTAAGGACTTTTTTTTTTAATGGAGTTAAAAAATGATATATCATTGATAGACTAGCGGTCATTGACAAAGCTATCTCGGCCCTCCTGTCATGAAAGAACCTTGAAATGATGTTCGGCTCAGGCTTAATTTAATAGCTTACTAGGCTGCATTGTGCCTTGCTTGGTTTGCCAGCCCTCTAAGTTCTAACAAATTGAATTACTTTTTGGCTAATTATGGGTGTGATGTTCAAAACTCTGGGTTTTTCTTTTCGTCTGATGATTGTCCCTCTAAACTTCAATCCCTTATTTTTCTAGGCAAAGTAGGTCTCGAGAAAATGTCAGAATCACTTCAAACTAATTGCTTTCTTTTCTTTTATAGGGGGTAAATTTTATGTCTTCCTTGATTTTCTCTTATTAATAAATATGTAGGGTCTACTAAACCCTCCACTCTCATTGAGTGGCTTTATTAAAAAAAAAAAAAAAAAAAAACTGAATCTTGACATGGCGGCGTAGGTGCCACATAGCCTCGTTGTCCCAACTCTCAACATGAGTCTTCATGTTCGAATATTTTTATTTTTATTTTGGATGAGAAAAATATTGATTAGGACAAAATGGCCTCAGCCGAGATAAGAGGCACACAAATTTAGGGGCGGTTTGGTATTGTTCCCCGAACGATTTTTCTTATCTTGGGAATAGAAACAGTCAAAACGCGTTTGACAAGTAATTTTTAGGAAACGATTTTAAAAATCGTCCTACTTTAGATACATTTTTTAAGGAACAAAAAAAATTGCTTTTCAAAATCAATTTTGAAAAACATACTTAAAATGAACAAGATAAGCATCAAAATTGACGAGATTGATGAGAGATAATAAAAAAATTGGTATTTATGATATACTTATTTATGTGTTGATGATATAACCAAATTTAATGCTTAAAAAATTATTTATTTTTCTTCTCTTTTTTCATCCAAATGTAATTCTATTAATTCTTTTCTTTGATTCCTACTGAGAGTTACCAAATGCATTCATAATGCAAAATTGATTATAAGAAAAAAAACTTTTAATTAAATTTTTTTTTTTTTCAGAATGAGAGAATCGCCAGATCAATTGATGCCAAAGGACCCCTTATTGACCGGATTTGCACTGATCTCATTTGGGTCAATACTGATCACAGGTTTACCTCAGCCCCGGCCCATGTGCACCTCGGCAACAATTTACATACTGGCCAAAACCAAATCCTTCATGGTTATAACCGGAATCAGGTAAAAAAAATTAATTTTTTTCTCGAAACCAAGGATGGGTGTGTGGGTGAACCTAGGGGTGAGTGAATCTTAACCGCAGTTAAATGGTGACAAAAGGTACACAAGGCAACCTCAGGGGCATAACAGGATGAGCAATACTTCGCCTCGCTCTCACAAAACCAACTCAACTTATGTGAATTCTAGTTAATTTTTTTTAACTTCTGTGGTTAAAATTATTATTTTTTTATTTTTCTAAAAACTAAAGGTAGATTGGTGAACTCTAAGGGCGAGGGAATCTTAACCACAATTAAATGGACTTAAAAAGGGAGACGTGGTCTTAAAAGGGACCCGAGACGCAGCTCCTCGTGTTGTTGAAGTTTAGTAGCAAGCTTGAGTCGGCCATAGAGCCTCTAAGGAGTCTGCATTGAGACCCGGTTTCTAACGCGCTTTGTATTGCCATAAAGCCCTGCCCCAAGTTAGCCGAATCTTGCATTTGCAACGTTGACTATACTATTACTAGCCGCGTGTTTGCTCTGTGTCTCTGAGAGAGAGAGGAACGCCTTACGTGGTCACCCCACACGGTACTGTTTCAGATTGCTACTTCCGACTTCTAAGTCTTATAGACTCTAGGGTGAAGCTTATTAGGATTGCATGTGTGGTGTATTTTTGCCGGGTGGTGTGAGTGTTTCCCTCTTGGCCTTGGCTTGCTTCTGGCGTAGCCAGAAAGGGCTTATTTTGGGGTTCCATAGAATAGGTGACATGTGGTGGAGAAGGCAAAATCATGGGGCCCATGATTTTGACTTCTCTACACACAAATGGACATGTGGTGATAAGTGTGTGAGAATAAGAGGGAGAGATATCAAATGGGGAGAAGTCAAAAATCATGGGGAGAAAATAAATAACTTCTCCCAATTTTTCTGCCAGCTGCGGCACAATGTATGGAACCCCGAGAGCCCTTTCTGGCCAGAGACAATCCGAGGCCTTCTTTCAATTGTCTTCACTAATCACTTGTGGTAGTAATCACTGGTGTTATTGAGTTTACCAAAAAGTCTTATGGACTCACTCAACGACTCCGACACTTTCCCGTTCCCCGTCTCCACACGGCGCACTTCCAAATCGCGTGGACACGACTCGCGAGTGTCATTCTCCAGCACCAGTTACTCATCCTACTTCAGCTTCGTCTTGTTCATTATCCCAATTGTCTTGACTTTGACTTAGTCAAAGCTTAGTTAGCCATATTTGTAGCCCCTCTTGTGTGTACGAAATTAGTTAGCTCTCAGATATTGTCTCAAAGCCAATGGCTACTCCCATTATTCCCTTAGCTTTCTTTCTCTTGATACTTTCCAATCCTACCCAATCTCTTACTGATGGTTCGTTTACAACGGATTCAATGGAACTGAAACTAATCTAACCCTAGATGGGGCTTCGATTATCATCAAACCCAGTGGGGCACTCAAGCTCACCAACCAATCCAAAAACACCATTGGCCACGCTTTCTACTCCTCCCCATTTCCTATGCTAAACAAGACCAATCCATCTTCCCCAGTTGCTGTTTCTTTCAGCACGTCCTTTGTTTTTGCAATTGTCCCTTCAAATCCAGGTGGGGTGGTCATGGTTTTGCTTTTACAGTGTCTCCGTCTAAGCAATTTCCCGGGGCTGAGCCCGGCCATTTCCTTGGAATCTTCAACTCTTCCAATGATGGGAATTCCTCAAATCATGTCTTTGCCGTTGAGTTTGACACGGTTAATGGATTCGGAGAATATGCAGACAGTAACGGTAACCATATCGGAATCAACGTCAATAGCATGTCTTCGATTGCATCGGAACCAGCTTCTTATCATGTTGGCAACAGTGAAGTTATGGAAGAAGTGGACATGAAGAGCGGAAAGCCGATCCAGTCGTGGATAGAGTACGATGGGGTTGATAAAATGGTGCATGTAACTATATCTTATTTTTCTATACCGAAACCAAGTCGACCTATCTTGTCTCACCCAATCGACCTGTCGACTGTGCTAAAAGACTCCATGTACGTAGGCTTCTCTGCATCCACTGGGAAGCTCTCAAGCTTCCATTACATCTTGGGATGGAGCTTCAGAACGAATCTAAACCCATATCCTCTCAACAATTCTCTACTCCCATCACCCCCACGAGAAGTGATGGACTCTCCTTTCAAACTCAAAACAGGTGCTATAATTGCAGTAGTCTTGTCTGTGACAACCTTTGTTGTTTTAATTTTTAATCTCAGTATAAATATGGTATTTAGTAAAATTTTAACAACACTTAAGGAAAGAACACAGAATAGATAATAACTTACTTGTTCCAGAATTAATGGAAACAGTAGATCAAGTTGAGTAGAACTCTTTCTTTAAGATAGATTTCGTCCCTCGTACTGGTGCTTACGAATTTTGGACGTCTATCTCCCAGGATAAATTTATCTTCACACAGTTAGAAGAAGCACTGCAATCTGACTATCCAACGAACAAAAAACCACGCAATATATCTCTCTGAACAGACTCTATAATATGAGGAGTAGAATGCAATAGACATGAATTTTTCTCTATGGAAATTACTGGTGGAAGATTTGTATATGAAGGCAAATTCATGCCTTTTCGGAACCAGTGAAGAGACACGAGCCTTTTCAGAACTAGTGAAGAGATACGAACTGTTTCACTCAATTAAGTGAAGAGATACGAACCAGTTCACTTATTTGAACCGCCTAACAGTAACAATCAATTAATCGGAAAATTAATTTAAAAGATATTTAAATAAATTTTCTCTAAAAAGATAAGCAACACATTTAAGCCCAAGCCCGGCCCGGGGCAGGGCGGCGACGCTCGTACGTGTGTGATGGTTCAATCATTGTGAATGGGCTCACTGTGAACACTCCATTTTTACACCCCCAAAATTCCTTTCTCTTTTAATTTATTTTTTCATTTTATTTATTTTATTTTATTTTATTATTTTTATATATTATTATTATTTTATTTTATTTTATTTTTATTTTTATTTGGTCTCAAGAGAGAGTTTGAGAGAATTGGAGAGAGGTCCTAATACATTGCTCAAAACCCATCTATCCCTACTCCAGGCCAAGACTCTAAAGCCTAAATAAACACTCAAGCCCATATGCTCAAGAAACCAAACCACAGGCCCATGTGTTCAAAGCCCGTTACTGCTCACCATATAAAGCAAGAGGTAGGTTTTTTTTTTTTTAAAAACAAAACCCATTCATTTCGGTGAAACCAGGGAGTAGCCGCAGCTCTCTCGAGCTCTCTCCCTTTCTTCTTTCCCTCTCATCGTTTCCCATTTTTTTCTCTCCCCGTTCCACTTTTTCTCGCCGACAAGGATCCGGTCAGCAGGTACCTGAACCAACCGGCGAACCAGTTTCTCCATCGAGCTGAAAGTCGCACCCAAGCTCCGGTCATCAGTGTCTCCGGCGAACTCAGTCGGTTGATCGCATCTCAACTGCAGCAGTCATCTCCTCCGATAAATCCGAATCCTAGCTAACCCCCTGCTCTCTTGTTCATCAGGTAACAGACCTTCATCTCTTGGTTTTTTCTTTATTTGGTCTAATTCCTTCTTATTTTGGAGTTCTTAGATCAGATCTAGAGTTTCTAGATCTGGATCTAGAATTTCTCTTCCCTATTTCGTTCTATTGATCTTCTTTTGGGAATTACCTGCTGTAGAAAGCTTGTTCCGATCAGTGTCTTCATCTCCGGCGAGTTCAGCGTCGATCCCTAGCTCGATCTATTCCGGCCAACTCTTTATTGGCTCCGATTTTCGTCGATCAGGTCGATTCTCTCATCCATCTCCTCGTTTTTCTTAGATCTAGATCTAGATTTATTTTATTTTTATTGGTTTTAATTTTCTTCTCCCTCCGATCAAGAGGATCTCACTTCGGGTCTTTCGGCAGCTTCATACCAGTCCGGTGATCTTCTCTATCCGGCGATTTTCGAAAGCAAGAGGACCTCACTTCGGGTCTTGCTTCTCGTCTCTTACATCTCGCAATACCTCAGCAGGTGTCACTCACTTTCGGGTAATTCCTCAGCCCTCAAGTAGTTCATCACTCAATCTGATGAATGCCTCCCTTAATCCTTATCTCTCTAGGTTCAGATCTGAATCTCCATGTAGATGGATCTATTTTTATTTTATTTATTTTTATTTTATTTAGATTTTCTGTGTCACAGCTCCTTTGGTCGTCTCCCCTTTAGATCCGAATTTCCATTTTATTTAGCCTTTTATTTGTATTATATATTCATTTCATTATTTGTTCATTTTCTTTTGCAGAGAATCAACCATGCTCCAATGCTCTATCTCTCACATTCTTTTTAGTTGATTTATCTATCCATTGTTCTGTGGATTTTATTTTTATTTTTGAGAGATAGAGTAATTCTCCTGCTTGAGCAACCATCATCAACTTCCCCTAGCAACCCTCGCAGGTATAGCTCTTCCCTCTTTTCTATTTGTTACCATCTATTTATTGTAGTATAATGTTTACAATTTGGGTGGGAGATTTGAATCCCTTTTGGGCCTTTGGTTCGGGCTATAATTAGTAATTGAAATCCATAAGCCCATAGAACCTTTTTAGTATAGAATGATAGTGGACCAAAGCCAATTGACCGTTAGTGGTCAATGGGCCTTGGCCCATTAACTTTCCCTTGGGGCCCATTATGCATTATCCATGTGTGTACAATAGGGTTAGGCCACGATTTTCTTTTCCTATATTGCCTACATTGGGCACTTAGGCAGTTTTCCTTTTTTTAACCCTAAATAATTGGCCTACCTCGTTAGTTTAGTCTTACAAAAAAAAAAAAAAATAATAATAAAAAAAAATAATAAATAAAAATACCAAATAAATTAAAGGTACCGGTCTATCTCCCCTTGGGACCTAGAGCAGGGTCCGTATTTAAACCATAGCCTCTTTTGGTTTAAGGCCGCTCGATCCGCCCTGCTCTTTGCCTTTAAGTTAATTAATAGGCTTTATTTTCATTTTTGCCTACCCTGGGCATTTAGTTTAGTTTATGACTAGTTAAAACTTGCCAAAATTAAAAAATACAAAAAAAATCAAAAAATACAAAATAACAAAAACATCCAAAAATCTAAAAGAAATTTACCCTAATAAGTGAATGCCCCCTAGAGCTCCATCACGAGCACCTAGCTACGCGACCATCTCCCGGAATGAGATTCATAAATCTCAGTTCCACTTCCCCTCCCCCAACTCAAACACGAGTTGGATGACCACACTCCGAAACGAGTATAAAAACAGTCACGGACCCCGAACTACTATAAGGGTCTGATTCCGACTAACTGGATAAGTAGGCAGCCCAATCAGGGTTCGACCCCAACCAAAAATAAACTTTTTTACACCCCATTTTGATTTGTATTCGATTAGCAAAATTAATAATTATTTAGGAAATGTTAAGTGATTTTTTAAATGTTTGATTTGGACCTAATGAGTAGGTTACCATCATTGGATGGAGGTCCTGGGGTGCCTAACCCCTTCCCTAGGACCTAAAGGGATCTCTTACCTAGACTACTCTGGACCGTAAACCCCCTTATTGGATTATCTCGGGATCCTACTTCCCCTAAGTAGGTGGCGACTCTTAGAATAAATTTAGCGTTATTCCTCTACTCTCGGACCTTATCTCGACACTTAGAGTTGAGAGGGGAGGAAGGGCGGTAAATTTGATGTTCACACTCACTCCTTCGCAAAATTTGGGTGCCCAAGGGCCCCAACATAAAGAACCAATCCTTACTTATATATACCACACAAATGATTCATATTTATCCGATGTGAGATTATTCATTGTTACCAACTACTCATTAATGTCATGTTCAAACGACCCACTTTGAATACAATTTCTCATTCACCTTTTAATGACTTTGATTAACCAAATACATGAGATTATAGTCCACTTGGAAGTGAACACATTCCCACTTGGTCCCACCTAAAAAGGTGTATGAGACCCACATTAAGTTGAGCTCAAAGATTGGGAAAACTCATGTCTCTCAAAGTCATTTTCTTCCAACAATCCCCCACATGAATGAAATTGAAGAAAATGAAATGCAGCAATATGCAGAAACCAGAGAGAGTATATAATAGAAGACATCTTGCATAGGATAGGTAGCTTTAGCCTTAAACCTTCCCTTGTGTAAGACTATCAGATTTACTGGCTAATTAGTGAACATGATGTTTTGAACTATTCAGCCGTTGTTGTAAACCAAGGCAATATAATACACACATGATATCTCCAAACATAGTTTTGTTCTCATTGTTGTGTTCATTTTGGTCCTGAACAATTCCTGGATTCATGAGTGCTTTAGAAAATTTTTAGTCTATCAATTCTCATAGAATTAGCCCAGTTCACAGTCACATAGGTGATTCTTATTAAGAGTATTCTACTATACTCCACTTGGAGCTCCAAGATATAAGAAGCATTAAAACATAGTTTATCCTAACACGATGCAGACATCACTTTCTCATTATAGAAATGGGTAAGAGATATTATCTCCTAAGTGATCAGATTGAGTTATATACAACTTAGTTGTCCCTTTGAACCTAGATCTTGAGATCTCCATTCAACTAGGTTGGGTCACCATTGTGTAAACTCTTAAGTAATAGACTTTAACCCCATTCCCCTGGATGAGTTACTCACTTGCTTTCTTGATAAACTTTTGGTAAAAGGATTAGTAATATTATCCTTTGACCTTTTGTATTCTAAAGATATTATTCTACTTGAAAGCAAATGTTTAACGGTATTATGTCTACGACGAATGTGTCTAGACTTTTCGTTATACATGTGACTCTATGTTCTTCTTATCGCCGATTGACTATTGCAGTGTATATAGATAGCAGATACAAATTTTTGCCACATCGGAATATATTCTAAGAATTGTCGAAACCATTCAGCTTCTTCTCCAGCTTTGTCTAATGCAATGAATTCAGATTCCATTGTAGACCGTGCTATACACGTTTGCTTAAAAGATTTCCATGATATTGCTGCACCTGTCAATGTAAAGACATATCCACTTGTGGATTTTGAGTCTTTAGTATCTGATATTCAATTTGCATCGCAGTATCCTTTAAGGACTGTTGGATATCTGGTGTATCACAATGCATAGTTTAGGGTAAATTTTAAATATCTAAGAACCCTCACTATGGCTTTCCAGTGGTCTTCCTCTGGATTACTGGTATATCTACTCAGTTTACTTATGGAGTATGCTATATCTGGACGTGTACAGTTCATCATGTACATCAAGCTTCCTATTATTCTAGAATACTCCAATTGAGATATACTTTCGCTAGTATTCTTGGCAAGATGAACATTTTCATCTATTGGAGTCTTTGCTAGACGATCGTCGTACTTATTAAAATTTTCAAGTACTTTCTCAATATAATGTGATTGAGATAAAACATATCTATTAGATGTTTTGGTAATTTTCATTCCCAAGATTACATATGTCACTCCCATGTCTTTCATGTCGAACTGTTTGTTTAACATTTTCTTAGTAGTTTTGATCAATACTCCATATGATGAGCATTTCATTCACATAAAGACATATTATGACATGTTAAATCTATGTTTTTCAAATAAACACATTTGTCACACTCATTGATTTTGAATCCATTTGACATCATTGCATTGTCAAATTTTTCATGCCATTGATTCGGTGCTTGTTTCAATCCGTAAAGTGATTTAACAAGTTTACAGACTTTTTTTTCTTATCCTGGAACATTGAACCCTTCTGGTTGTTCCATGTAGATTTCTTCATTTAGATTACCATTTAAGAAAGCCGTCTTGACATCCATTTGATGAATTTCAAGATTCTTTAATGCAGCAATCGCTATCATCATTCGAATGGATGTTATTCTCGTTACTGGAGAATACGTATCAAAGTAATCTAGTTCTTCCTTTTGACTATATCCTTTAACCACAAGTCTTGCCTTGTATTTTTCAATTGAACCATCTGCTTTCATTTTTATTTTGAATACCCATTTATATCCAAGAGGTTTACATCCTGATGGGAGATCAACTAACTCCCATGTATGATTATGCAAAATAGATTCAATTTCACTGTTCACAGCCTCTTTCCATAAAGGAGCTTCAGGACTTGCCATAGCTTCCTTAAAAGTTTGAGGCTCATTTTCTAACAAATATACTAGAAAATCTAGACTAAAAGTTTTTGAATTTTTAACACGTTTGCTTTATCTAGGTTCTTCATTATTACCTTCAAAGTCTTGATTACTACTCATAGTAGTATTCCTAGGTCTTTTGATAGAACTAGTCTCTTGTCCAGATTTATAAGGAAATATATTTTCAAAGAAATATGCATTCCTTAATTCAATATTAGTATTTACATGCATATATATATATATATATATATATATATATATATATATATATATATATATATATATATATAAAAGGATTTTCAGATTTGTGAATCAGAAATCGATATGCACTACTATTATTTGCATAACCAATGAATATGCAGTCAACAATTTTAGATCCGATCTTAGTTGTTTTAGGAATAGGAACAGACACTTTAGCCAAACACCCCCACACTTTTAAGTATTTGAACGTAGGTGATCTACCATTCCATATCTCATAGGGTGTTTTGTTGATTACCTTTCGGGGTATCGTTTTTAGAATATAATTTGTAGACATAATTGCTTCCTCTCACAAATTCTGAGGTAATCCCGAACTAATCAACATAACATTCATCATTTCTTTTAAGGTTCTATTTTTCCTTTCAGTAATACCATTTTGCCGAGGTGAGTATGGTGCTGTTGTTTGGTGTATGATACCATGTTCTGAACAGAAATCACCAAAAAGTGCTTCATATTCACCACCTCTATCAATTCTTACAACCTTAATTTTTCTGCTAAGTTGATTTCAACTTCGGCTTTGTATTGTTTAAACATATCCAAAGCTGCATCTTTGCTCCTTAAAAGGTAAACTTTACAATATCTAGAGCAATCATCAATGAAAGTAAAAAATATTTCTTCCCACCTTTAGTTTGTACAAATTTTAAATCACATATTGTAATGACCCGAATTAAATTCCTTGTTTCCCGGTTATATGATTTAATTTTATAGATAAATACGCATGAATTATACATAAATCCTAGGAGAAATTAATGTGTTAAAAATCTCGAATAAGAAAACCTATTTATTTCATTCAATTTAGCTAGTTTGGAGGAATAAATTGTATGAAATAAAAGAAGAGCAAAAAGACTTTAAAAAAAAATCTGGAGATCAGTGCATTGGCCAATCGATCGCCCTCCGATGGCGATCGATCGCCCGACGCGGCTATTTTTGCCGTGTTGCGCTATTTTGCGAGTTTTTAACTCCCTGTGGTCTCCAAACTCTATAAATAACACTCCAACTCGAGAGTTAGAGTTTCTATATGCTTTTAAACCTAAAAGAGAGAAAAGGGAGAGCAATCTGAGAGATCAAAAATGGAAAACTAAAGGAGTTCAAAGATTGGAGCAGAAAAAGGAGAAAATAGGCTTAGAGATCGAAATAAAACCTTATTCGCAAACGATAGATTGTAGGGAAGCGATCGAGTGAGGTAAAATAACAAATCTAGAGTTCCATATTTTGAATATTAACCTAAATGATGAATTAAAAGAGTAAATCTAAGTAAGAATGTAAGAATATGTAGGATCTATGACCATATTTTGATTTCCCGTTTATTATCTATGGAATTGTTAAAATAGGAAGTGAAGAACCATATTTTGATTTCCCGTTCATTATTTATGAATTTGTTAAAATAGGAAGTGAAGAACCATATTTTGGTGAAGAACCATATTTTGATTTCCCGTTCATTATTTATGAATTTGTTAAAATCGGATGTGAATAACCATATTTTGATTCCCGTTTATTGTTTATGGATATGTTTAAAATAGGATGTGAAGAACCATATTTTGATTCCTATCTTATTATTTATGGATTTGTCAAAATAGAATGTGAAGAATATGTTAAAATTATTTATGATTCAACGAAAGATTGAGAAATTTTATTGAAGTGTGTGGATGATTGAGGAGAATGAATGGAATTGAATAGATGAATTATTATGGGATTTTAAATCGTATGTGAGTTTGATTTTATATTTATAATTCATGAAAATTCTGATTGATGAAAGGTGTTATAATTAGGATATTGATCTTGATTTAAACAAAAAGGAGATTTTTGATAATTACATTAAATCGTGATTTATGTGTGCTTTGATATAAACTGTGATTTTATATTGTCGAATCATTGAAAATATGATAGTTTGTGTGTTTCTTTTATGTTCCTTATACATGATATACATTTGGGTAAAGGAGCTTTTGAGGAAAGTCAGTTTGCCTAGGCCTGGTTACATAGTGAAATGAGATGCTATGGTGAGATGTCCTATGACCCTTGATGGTTACTTTTAGGTTGTAATTTAAACAAAAGGTGTATCATTGAGCTCTCACAAATGTAAAAGATGTATAATGATTAAGAGAGAATCTAAGACATAAGAAGAGTATAAGTAAGACCTAAGATAAAGTAAGTAAGAAAGAAGAACACATAAAAGCGATGATGCATGCATGTGTTGTGCACCATCCGGATACCATCAAAGGACGAAGAAGTATGCCAAATAAGTAAGCCCGCGTATGAAAATGTACTAAGGCCATCTGTACTGGGTAATGTACGAATGGTGGTATCTCGGTAAAGTAAAGTATAGTAACCAATTTCCTATACAGTAAAGCGGTATTTTAAGTTATTACTAATGCATGTGAATGAGTTGTTCCTTAAATGATAAAGTATGAAGTAAGAAAAATAAGAAAAGTAAGAAAGTAAGAAAAGAAAATAAGAAAAGAAAGAAATTGACGTAATGTATTTGATTGTTTTCCGCACTCTGACTATGTATGTGAACTGATGTATGAATTATAAACTGCTTGCAATTTAATATTCATTATACTGTCCACTATGGTCTGTTATATACGCGGGGTAACTCGTTACTCAACCGATGACTTTTGTTGTCGGCAGGTTCAGGTTTTGATATTTGTGCGCCCGGGCCGTGGGAAGAAGAAGAATATTTCGAGGAACCGAAAGGTGATTATCCCGAGGAAGAACGAGATCTTGATCGTTGGCCCTACTATTGAAGTCCATTTATTAGTAGTTAATTCCAAGGAGACTTTAATTGACTTGTTAGAGATTCATGTTTAGTTCGTTTTGATTATGATCATGATGGATGATCAGGATTTATTATATTTCAGTTGTAGTAGGGATTATGGATTTAGTTGATCTTATTAATTGAAGAAATTTTTAGGTTCATATTTTTAGTATGCCTTGAATGCTTCTAACAGGATGGTTTGTTAAGTAAGTCACGTGCTAAGATCTCACATTCTCCTAGGTGGGGTTTTGGGATGCGACAGAGGTGGTATCAGAGTCAAGGCATTAGGTCACCTAGGGCTAAGTGTCTTCTAAGTTAGAACTAGGGTTATTTTACTCTGGGTCTGATACCAGAAGTAGTATCAGAGCAAAGACATTAGATTAGTTAGGGCATGAGTTTAGCAATCTCGTATGCTAGGATGAGTCATTAAATACTAGGACCAGTTATTGTATACTTGTATGAATTTAGTAATAGAGTTAAAGTTTTTCCCAAGATGTAACTCATATTTACAGTTTGAACTCATGATCGTTATTAATAAACGATTGTGTAGCACACACGGGATCAACACACTCTTTCATCACACTTAGGTTTGTCCAAGGTTTTCCATCACAGTTGAGTTGGTTTGATAATGAGTTGTCCATTTCCACTCCTCTTGGTAGCTCAGTTATCACAAGTGAGGTGTACAATGCTTGTATTATCCGTATCGGGTAGCACAAGTTACCAACAGATCTGATAGTACTCGACTTTCAGGATTTTGATGTAATTCTGGGAATGGATTGGCTTTCAACCTACCATGGAAATGTCGACTGCTTTGAGAAAAGAGTTGACTTCAAACTAGTCAATGGAAGTCCTTTCCACTTTCGTGGATTGAGGAAAAAGGACATTGCCTGATTTGCGGCATTGAGCATTACTACATCAGAAATGCCAGAATCAGTAAGCATTTCGGTGGTTAGTGAATTCATGGATGTATTTCCAGAAGAACTGCCAGGCCTACCACCAGATCGAGAAGTAGAATTCATGATAGACTTAGCTCTAGGAACAACACCTATATCGAGAACACCTTATAGGATGACTCCAACTGAATTAAAAGAATTGAAGGAACAAATTGAAGAATTGCTTGACAATGGTTTTATCCGACCAAGTGTATCAACATGGGGAACTTTGGTACTTTTTGTGAAGAAGAAGGATGGATCGATGAGAATGTGTATCAATTATAGGCAATTAAACAAGGTCACCATAAAGAATAAATATCCTCTACCAAGAATAGATGATCTGTTTGATCAATTGCAAGGGGCAAAATTCTTTTCCAAATCGACTTAAGGTCAGGATATCATCAGTTGAAAATTAGATAAGAAGATATTCCTAAGTCGGCATTCAGGACAAGATATGGACATTACGAATTCTTGGTGATGCCATTTGGGTTAACAAATGCACCTGCAACATTTATGGATCTGATGAACAGGGTGTTCAAACCAGCCCTTGATAGTTATGTCATAGTCTTTATTGATGATATTCTTGTGTATTTCAAGACTAGGGAGGATCATAACCAACACCTGTAGATCACACTTGAGACCTTGAGAGAGCATAAGTTGTATGCTAAATTGAGTAAGTGTGAATTTTGGTTACAGAAGGTGGCATTCTTAGGCCACGTGGTTTCTGGGATGGAATTTCAGTAGATTCGACAAAAATTGAAGCTGTGTTAGATTGGAAGAGGACGAAGAGTGTGACAAAGATAAGGAGTTTCCTAGGCATTGCTAGGTATTACAGAAGGTTTGTAGAGAGATTTTCGAACTTGGTAGCACCAGTCACCCACTTGACTAAGAAGAATGCCAAGTTCACATGGAATGAGAAGTGCAAAAAAAGCTTCTTAGAGTTGAAGAAGCACCTCACCATAGCACCCATCCTTACAGTCCCAACGGGTAGTGGGGGATTTGTAGTGTATAGCGATGCTTCTCATGTGGGTTTAGGATGTGTTCTGATGCAGCACGAGAAAGTTATCGCTTATGCTTCCCGGCAATTGAAAGATCATGAGAGGAATTATCCTACTCACGACTTGGAGCTGGCAACAGTTATTTTCGCTTTTAAGATTTGGAGACACTATTTGTACAGTGAGCAATTCGAGGTGTTCACGGACCATAAAAGTCTTGTAAGCACCCAATTTTTTTACACCCTGACAAACCCTGTCCCCCCAGTGGAGTCCCCTGTAGAACCCTAGCTAGTCCTAGGTAGGTCCTAAAACCCTAAAACCCTAGAACCAAAACCCTTGGGCTTAAAGCCCATTACCATTAGGAAAACCCTAAACCCTAGGCTAAATCCTAGTGTGACCCTAGCTAAACATTAGGTAAGCCCTAGACCTAGCCCTAGCTTAAACCCTAGCCAAGCCTAGGTACAAATCCCTTGGGCTCAAAGCCAATTTAGCAAAGCTAAAACTCCCAAAACCCTAGCCCTACTCCAAACCCTAGGCTAACCCTAGCTAAACCCTAAGACTAACCCTAGGTGTGCCCTAGATCAAACCCTAAACCTAACCCTATACTAAAAACTAGTAAAACCCTAGGACAAGCCCACATGGGCTCAAGGCCCATTTACAAGTCCAAATCACTCAAAACCATAGAGCAAAGCCTTTAGGGGCCCAAACTTGGGCCAACCAACCTTAGGGGTCCACTAGGGTGAGACCCACACACCCTCAAGTTCAAAACGAGCGGGAAACTCCATAAGAGGCAAGTTTATCCAATCTTTGGCCCAAGTGTACGAGGGCCTGGCCCGTAATAGCAAAATTCCCAGGGTGTCGGTAATCGAATTACCGATACCCCCATTTTACCTTTGTTTTAGGTGTCGGTAATTCGATTACCGCCACCCTGAGATTTTCTGAATTGGCGTATCATCACCCACCTGGGCGCATTGGGGCTGCTCCCATTGGTCCCTTATGACTCCCTAAATGCCCATAATGCCCCTGGGCCCTCTCCCCTCTCCTCTACATAAGCTGCACCACCCCCATAGTTCAAACACGCTAACTTCATACCTCAAACCCCTGCCAAACTGTGTCCAGCCCACCTGAGTCTTCACCAACCACTTCGGTTGAGTCCCAGGCCTTCCTAGGCTCCTCCAGTCCTTCACCAGGCCTCCAAGCCAACTTAGGCTGCTACAGACATCTAGCTCCGCCCGCAGCCATTGTAGAGGCCCCTCAATAGTATAGGGCCACTCGCTACCCTCTCCCCTTGTTCTCAATAACTGTAAGACCTCCTGGTCCTATTTCAGTGGGTTAATTATTCTTTTTTTTTTTATGTACAGTAGCTCAACGGCCAAGGATCGGACCTCCTCACCTTCTTCATAGGTGTGGGGGGGGGGGGACCTTGAGGCTTAACTCGGATCCACACCCCCATAGTATGCACGGTTAGCCCCACGGAGGTCTGGTGGGTCCTCAGTCCATGAGGAGCCCCCTAGCCTCGTACTCGTTCAGTCTTAGTAGGGGAAAATCTTTTTTCCAAAAAACTGCTAATGGTCGGTAATCTATTTACCGCCACACTCAAACATCAAGCTTGGCATATTGGCGGTAATAGTTTACCGCAAATACAGACTTTGTTTTACAGCTGCTTTGGGCCCCTGTAGGGCCGACATACCTCAAGCCCTAGGGCCCATCCTGGGCCTATTGGACTCCCCTATTCCCTGGCTTGCTCCCTGTAAAATTTCTTACCCTGGTTTCACATTTAACCAGGGTAAAACTTGGCTTCGAATGTGGTTAATGGTCTGTTGGTGGTCTGATTACTGACAGACCCAAAAAACAAACTTTTCATATTGGCGGTAATTAGATTACCGCCAATACTGAGACCTTTTTTTGCTGAATTTGGGCCTATGTGGGGCCCACACCCGAGGTCCTCTCGGGCTGAGACCTGGACCATTGGACTCCTGACACTCCAGGCTATCTCCCTGTGCCTTTACTTTTCTCAGGGTGAACCCTAACCTCGGTTAAACCCTTGCAAAGTTAGCCTAAAATTTCACTGTAATGGAGGTAATCTGATTACCTCAATTCTTTGAGTTTTTGTTCTTGGGCTTTGTATAGGGCCCAGACCTGGTAGGAGCCCATTTTAGGCCCTGCTATACCTTCTGGGCCCACTTTTGACTGACCTTGACCTTTAACCATGGTTAAAGTTGTCCCGACTAACTTTTAACCATGGTTAAACACTATTTAACCCCACAAAAATTTGGAGAAATATTAAAAAATCCAAAAAAATACAAGAGACCAAAAAATGGCATTCTTGGACTTTTAACCATGGTTAGTACCCCTAACCATGGTTAACTCACTTTTTAACCTCGATTAGCAACCCTAACCCTGGGTTAACACATCTCTTTGCCTCTGGGCTTTATCCTTGGCCTACCGGGCCTAAACCTTAGTCTACCAGACTACCCCTTGGTTACCGAGCCTTTACTTTGCACATTGACCAACCCCGGTCAAGCAAAACCCTAATCTACTGGATTAGGCCCATTAGCCACTTTTGGTGCACATACGCACATCCCTTAGCCTTAGCACGGGCTCAAGTGCTAAAACTACGCTCGGTCTGATCTCACCCCTAATGTGAGTACGTAGGCAACCCAACCCGGGTTCGACCCTAGTTAGCTTTACTTTCTTTCGGTTAGTATTAACTTAAACATTTTGACATTTGATTAACATTGAGACTAATTTTGGCTTAAACCTATCAAGTAGGGAACCACTATATTTGAAAGTATCGAGGTGCCAAACCCCTTCCCCTAACTTAACCGAACCTCTTACCCTGATCTTTGATCGGAGACCAAGACCTTATCTAACATTTCCTAGGGACTTATCCCTTCTGAATGAATAAGTGACGACTTTTAACAATCCCGTGAGATTTTTCTAGGGAGTGAAATCTCGTGCTCACAAGTCTCAAGTATTTATTTTCACAAAAAAAGCTTAATTTGAGACAATGCCATTGGGTAGAATTTTGAAGGATTATGACTGCTCGATTCAGTATCATCCAGGGAAGGCAAATGTAGTAGCTGATGCACTTAGCAGAAGACCCTCCGATTTAATTGCACACCTAATGGTCAATGAGTGAAAATTATTGGAAGACATGTCTTACAATGAAACGAGTTTCAGCATTTACCATAGTAGAGTATTAATGGCTAACATTTCAGTCAGACCATATATTCAGGCTGGAATTAAAGAGTTGCAGAGATCAGATGAAGAACTCTTAGCCTATCAAGCTAAATCCTTAGAAATTGGGCAGAGGGATTTCTCAACGAATAAGAATGGAGCTATAACCTTCAGGGGTAGACTTTGTGTACCAGCAAATGAAGAGTTAAGGCGTGAGATTTTGGATGAAGTACACAGATCTAAATATAAGGTTCATCCCGGAGGTACGAAGATGTACCAAAATCTCAAGAAACATTTTTGGTGGAAGAACATAAAGAGAGATGTGGCTACACACGTGTCCAAATGTTTGGTGTGTCAGCAAGTCAAAGCTAAACACAAGAGACCAGCCGGATTACTACAACCTCTTTCTATTCCCGAATGGAAGTGGGAAAACATATCCATGGACTTTATTGTAGGTCTGCCAAGAACATCTAAGAATTTCAATGCCATTTGGGTCGTAGTGGATCGTCTAACTAAGTTAGCTCACTTTCTTCCCTATCGGACCACCTACAATTCTAACAAGCTGGCGGAACTATACATAAAGGAAGTAATCCATTTACATGGGGTGCCGGTCAGTATCATTTCTGATAGAGATACCTGGTTTACCTCAAGATTCTGAAAGAGCTTTCAACAAGACATGGGGTCCCGCCTGGACTTTAGCACAACATTTCACCCATAAACAGATGGTCAGACAGAGAGAGTAAATTAGATCATTGAAGATATGCTCCGGTCTTGTATGCTTGACTTTCAGGGTAGTTGGGATGAACATCTACCATTGGTCGAGTTTGCTTACAATAATAGCTACCAGGCTAGTATCCAGATGACTTTTTTTGAAGCATTATATGGTAGGAGTTGTAGGTCTCCTCTTTGTTGGGATGAAGTAGGGGAAAAGAAACTTCTAGACCTTAAATTGGTTGAGCAGACTACAGACAAGGTTAATTTGATCAAGAAAATGTTGAAGATTGCTCAGAGTAGGTAGAAAAGTTATAAAGATACCAGAAGGAGAGATTTAGAATTCCAAGTTGGAGATCAGGTCTTTATCAAGATATCACCTACTTAAGGAATCATGAGATTTGAGAAGCGGGGAAAATTGAGTCCAAGGTATGTTGGGCCATTTGAAATCATCAGGAGGGTGGGTGAAATAGTATACCAGGTTACTTTACCTCCTCATATGGCAGCAATCCATAATGTCTTCTATGTCTCCATGCTAAGGAAGTACATTTCGGACCCATCTCATGTCATTGACTTGGAACCACTACAAGTTTGAGAAGATCTGACGGTGATTGAACAACCAATCCAAATTCTGAATCAAAAGGAAAATGTCTTATGAAAGAAGACCATCTGCTTTGTCCTTCTACGTTCGCAACACCACTCCAACGAAGAAGCTACATGGGAAATAGAGGATGAGGTTTGAGAAAAGTATCCCCACCTGTTCGACTAAGGTATGTAATTTCGAGGACGAAATTCTTTTAAGAGGGGGATGTAATGACCCGAATTAAATTCCTTATTTCCCGGTTATATGATTTAATTTTATAGATAAATATACATGAATTATACATAAATCCTAGGAGAAATTAATGTGTTAAAAATCTCGAATAAGAAAACTCATTTATTTAATTCAATTTAGCTAGTTTGGAGGAATAAATTGCATGAAATAAAAGAAAAGTAAAAAGTAGCAAAAGACTTAAAAAAAAAATTTGGAGATCGGCGCACTAGCCGATCGATCGCCCTCCGGCGGCGATCGATTGCCCGACGCGGTGATTTTTGCCGTGTTGCGCTATTTTGTGAGTTTTTAACTCCCTGGGGTTTCCAAACTCTATAAATAACACTCCAACTCGAGAGTTAGAGTTTCTATATGCTTCTAAACCTTAAAGAGAAAAATGGAGAGCTTTCTGAGAGATCAAAAGGGGAAAACTAAAGAAGTTCAAAGATTGGAGCAGTGCGTCGATATAAAACCTTATTCGCAAGCGATAGATCGTAGGAAAACGATCGAGTGAGGTAAAATAACAAATCTAGGGTTCCATATTTTGAATATTAACCTAAATGATGAATTAAAAGAGTAAATCTAAGTAAGAATGTAAGAATATGTAGGATCTATGACCATATTTCGATTTCCCGTTTATTATTTATGGATTTGTTAAAATAGGAAGTGAAGAACCATATTTTGATTTCCTGTTCATTATTTATGGATTTGTTAAAATAGGAAGTGAAGAACCATATTTTGATTTCCCGTTTATGGATTTGTTAAAATAGGAAGTGAAGAACCATATTTTGATTTCCCATTCATTATTTATGGATTTGTTAAAATAGGATGTGAAGAACCATATTTTGATTTTCCGTTTATTGTTTATGGATCTGTTAAAATAGGATGTGAAGAATATGTTAAAATTATTTATGATTCAACGAAGGATTGAGAAATTTTATTGAAGTGTGTGGATGATTGAGGAGAATGGATAGAATTGAATAGATGAATTATTATGGGATTTTAACCGTATGTGAGTTTGATTTTATATTTATAATTCATGAAAATTCTGATTGATGAAAGGTGTTGTAATTAGGATATTGTTCTTGATTTAAACAAAAAGGGGATTTTTGATAATTACATTAAATCATGATTTATGTGTACTTTGATATAAACTGTGATTTTATATTGTCGAATCATTGGAAATATGATAGTTTGTGTGTTTCTTTTATATTTCTTATACGTGATATATATTTGGGTAAATGAGCATTTGAGGAAAGTCAAGCTTGCCTAGGCCTGGTTAACATAGTGGAATGAGACGCTATGGTGAGATGTCCTATGGCCCTTAATGGTTACTCTTAGGTGTAATTTAAACAAAAGGTGTATCATTGAGCACTCACGAATGGAAAAGATGTATAATGATTAAGAGAAAATCTAAGACACTAAGAAGAATATAAGTAAGACCTAAGATAAAGTAAGTAAGAAAGAAGAACACATAAAAGCGATAATGCATGTATATGTTGTGCACTACCGGATACCATCAAAGGGTGAAAAATATGCCAAAGTAAGTAAGCCGTCGTATCGGGAATTGTACTAAGCCGTCCGTACCAAATAATGTATGAAGGGTGGTATCTCGGTGAAGTAAAGTATACCCCATTTCCTTATACGGTAAAGCGGTATTTTAAGTTATTACTAATGCATGTGAATGAGTTGTTCCTTAAACGATAAAGTATGAAGTAAGAAAAATAGGAAAAGTAAGAAAGTAAGAAAAGAAAATAAGAAAAGAAAGAAATTGATGTAATGTATTTAGTTGTTTTCCGCACTCTGACTATGTATGTGAACTGATGTATGAATCTGTAAATGGCATGCAATTCAATATTCATTATATTGTCCACTATGGTCTGTTATATACGCGGAGTAACTCGTTACTCAACCGATGACTTTTGTTGTCGGCAGGTTCAGGTTTTGATATTTGTGCGGCTGGACCATAGGAAGAAGAAGAATATTTCGAAGAAATGGAAGGTGATTATCCCGAGGAAGAACGAGATCTTGATCGTTGGCCCTACTATTGAAGTTCATTTGTTAGTAGTTAAATATTAGGGAGACTTTAATTGACTTGTTAGAGATTCATGTTTAGTTAGTTTTGATTTATGATCATGATGGATGATCAGGATTTATTATATTTCAGTTGTAGTAGGGATTATGGATTTAGTTGATCTTATGAAGAAATTTTTAGGTTCCTATTTTTAGTATGCCTTAAATGCTTCTAACAGGATGGTTTGTTAAGTAAGTCACGTGCCAAGATCTCATATTCTCTTAGGTAGGGTTTTGGGGCGCGACACATATATTTGTGTGAATTAAATCTAAAGGTTCAGAATTCCTTTCAATTGATTGGAATGAAATTCTAGTTAACTTTGCTTCTACACAAACTTCACACTTATGATTTTTTATTAAAATTACATTTAGGCAAACATCCTAAGTGTATATGCTTACGTAAAGAATCATAATTTACATGTCCTAATATACCATGCCATAAATTAGAAGATTCAAGCAAGTAACTAGAAGATGTAGATGCATTTTTATTCATAATCTTAATTAGTACAACATTCATTACATTTAGTTTGAAGAGCCCATCGCTTATATAGCCCTTTCCAACATACATACCACTTTTGGTAATGACAAATTTGTCCGATTCAAATGCTAGCCTAAACCCATGCTTACATAACAATGATCCTGAAACCAAATTTTTTCGGATGTCCGACACATGGAGCACATTGTTTAGTGTAAGTTCTCTGCCTGAAGTCATTTTCAGCACCACTTTTCCTTGTCATTCAATTCTGGAAGTTAAGGAGTTATCTATGAAGAGTTGTTCTCTATTCTCCACTACTTGATATGAAGATAGCATCTTCTTGTCAACACAGATCTGGCGAGTCACTCCTGTGTCCACCCACCATTCTTTGGGATTGTTAATGAGGTTTGCCTCGGACACTACAACGGAAAGGTTCATATGATGGACTCTATTTGAAACCATGTCCACTTCTGTGAAATTTGCTTGAGCAGGTTTCTTGTTGTAACTTGTTTGACTTACATGGTTACTTTTAAAATCCTTAGCACGATGCCCAGGTTTATCATAAATGAAATATTTTCCTGTGAACTTGAATTTTCGTGACCCAAAACCCACCCTATGAGTTAGAATGAATCTTGGACGACTTATCATGACCTATATGACGTGCTTGGCAAACTATCCTGCAAAACACATGGGGCCTATACAATAGAGGAGAAAATAGTGGAAGCATAAACTAACATGGCACAACGGAAGTCTAACCAAAACCCTCTATGTATATATATAATCTAAGTTTTGTACAAAAGGAAAAACAAAAGAAAGAAGGTGCGGACATGCCCGCCAAAATATATGGGTATATAATCTCTCGTGCTCACACACACTCACTTAGAATCTACCACCTAATAGTAACCATCTACATGAGGCTCCTCAGTAGAGACCTCCTTGAAGTACTCCTATTCTTCCCATGGACCGGGAGCACATATGTCATATGGAGCCGCAGCTCCCTTAGTACCTGCCGACATGAGACGTACGACTGAGCATGAAATACTCAACGGGTACCAAATAATATCCAACAATCATAGCATAATAATAACAAAATAAAGCAGGAAGCAGTTCACATAATTGATAGGAAGGTAAACAGTTTATATTTCATGCTTGCATCACATCAAAGCCGGGAAAACTATTGAAATCATCGTGTGCTTGACTTGACTTGAAATCCTTTTTTCGTACTTGAAAACTTGTCTTGTCATGTTCTATCTTGCTTGTCTTGTCATGTTCTGTCTTGCTTGTCTTGTCGTGTCATGCATGTCTTGTCATGAAATTAAAATGCTCATGCTTGCTTGTTTGGAATTTAAACATGCTCATGCGCTTGAGATGTTAGTGCCCTTGAACAACTTGAAGGGAGGGTGGTGTAAACCCCCACTTTGTGAGATATGGAATATTCAACTTGAAGGGAGGAAAGTGTAAACCCTCTCTTTTTGCGAAAATGCAATAAAGTAAACATGCATGCTTGGAGACGCACTAACATCTTGCTTGACGTGTTCTTGTTCTTGTCAAAGCGAGACAAAACATATCTTAAGATATGCCCTACCTACCAACTCTTACGTTTGGCCTTGTCATGGTGTTCGTGAATTGAGAATAAAACCATTGTTCTATAAAAACTCGATAAATCATGTCATGCATGCCGTGCTCATGAAGCTGTGTACATACTTTAGCTTGGAATTAAACGTGACATTGGAGATAATAATACATGGAATAACATTATTTCAACACATAAGAATATTCATGCCGTTATAGAAAATGAGTAACACACTATCATAAAACCCAAGAAATTTCATATGCCTTAAATCATGCTTTTGTTGATCAATGATTCATCCATCATCCGTGTGTGTTCATTATTGGTGAAGTACCCTTCCCATTTCATTCATTACAACATTCATATGACATCCATCGCCCATCACATTCTCTATCCATTCATCCCATCACATTCTCATGCTTGAAATTTGGGAAAAAACCACAAAAATGAAGAAAAAGGAGAAGAAGATGAACTAGAAGGGTAGCATAGGGTACCGACCTTGAAAAAGGGAAGAAAACCCTTGTGAAATGCCATGAAAGATGCTGCCGAGCTTGGGGAAGGAACTCTACGCATGCTTGAACTTTAGATTGAGAAATCCAAGCTTTTGGGATGATGTAGGGTTCTTAAACTCTTGATTTTTCTCTCAAATAGGAAGAACCTTTAGGAACCCTAGGTTCTCTCTCCCTCTCTCTCAAAATGCTCTAAGTATTGTGAGTGGGGACCCAAGGCTCGAGCAAGCCTTAAAGGCAAGGGTGGAATGGCCAAAAGACCGGAAATGCCATTAATGAAATTTCTGCAAAACGCAAAAGACCGAGCGATCGGTGCTTATGACCGAGCGATCGGTGTTTTTGACCGAGTGATCGGTTGAAAACACCCTCTCTGGAATTTTTCCCCATACAAATTTTTGGACCAGTCGATAGATACTGATCGCTCGGTTTTGGACCGAGCGATCGCTAGCGATCGGTTCTTTGCAAATTTTGACACTAAGTCAATTTTTCACTCAATTCCACTACTTGGACTTATCCCACTTCTACTGTAACCCTCTAGAAACATGCCTAGGACCCTTTTAAGGCTATGAAATATTATTAAATATTTTATTTAATTATTTTATAGCATTCTTGTAAAATTCTCAAAGGTTTTCACTTTCTCATTTCATGAAAAATGGAGATTACAAAGGCTTCATGCCTTGACACGCATTCCAAGACATATACAAAAGTTCTGGGGTTTTACATGAATCGTTTGTTGTCTCCATCTTTAAAGCCTTTTGAAGAGACCCCATTGAAATGTCTCATCTTTCCATTAGACTTTTTCCCTTGTTCCACAACATTTGCCTTGGACTCCATTGGAAATTTTCCGGTTTTGTTTTCAGAAATCCTGTTATCCTCTTCGATCCACAATCACGCAATTAGGTCCTCCATTTTCATCTCCTTACGCTTATACTTTAGATAGTTCTTGAAATCTTTCCAGTCCGAAGGTAATTTTTCAATCATAGCGGCTACCTGAAAAGATTCACTCAAAACCATATTTTCTACATGAATGTAATGCAGTATTAATTGGAGATCTTGAACCTGACTGATAACAGTCTTGGAGTTTGACATCACATATTCTAGAAATTTTCCGACCATGAATTTTTTCGCACCGACATCTTCTGTCTTATATTTGATGTCCAAGGAATCCCAGAGTTCCTTTGCAGTTTTGATAGGATTGTATACATTATATAGTGTATTATTATCCAGTCCATTGAGGATGTAATTTCGACATAGGAAATCAGAATTTTTCCATGCCTCTACAACAGCAACCACTTGCTTATCAATTTCTCTATCCTTCAATACAGGACCATCTTCTCTGAGAAACCTAGCCAGATTCAGAGTTGTAAGATAGAACAACATCTTTTGTCGTCATCTCTTAAACTCTATTCTATTAAATTTTTCTGGCTTCTCACCATGGTTCACAAGAACAGTTGGATGCAATGGAGTATGAACAATAGTAGGAGCAATGACGGATTGATTTGCAGTATAAATAATTTCTGATATACAATATACAGAATTCAGAAATTTAAAACAGGACTACAAAATTTAGAAATTTTAAACTATTTTACAAAATTTTAGAATTTTAAAACAGTACACAGAATTTTGTAATTAGAGATAGTATACTGAATTACAGAAATATAAAACCAGTATAAAAGTAAGTAAAATTGAAGTATTCGAAATCTGTCTTAAGATTGTTGTTTTAATTTTTAATCTTCAGTATAAATATTCAATTTGTATTTAATAAAATTTCTGTAACAGCACTTAAGGAAAGAACACAGAATAGATAATAACTTACTTGTTCCAGAATTAATGGAAACAGCAGATCAAGTCGAGTAGAACTCTTTCCTTAAGGCAGATTTAGTCCCTTGCACTGGTGCTTACGAATTTCGGACGCCTATCTCCTAGGATAAAATGATATTCACATAGTTAGAAAAAACACTACAATCTGACTGTCCAGCGAACAAAAAACCACGCAATATCTCTCTCTGAATAGATTTTGTAATATGAGGAGTAGAATGAAACAAACATGGATTTTTCTCTATGGAAATTAATGGTGGAGGATTTGTATATAAAGGCAAACTCATGCCATTCGGAACCAGTGAAGAGACACGAGCCTTTTCAGAACTAGTGAAGAGATACGAACTGGTTCACTCATTTAAGTGAAAAGATACGAACCGATTCACTTATTTGAACCGCCCAACAGTAACAATCAATTAATCAGAAAATTAATGTAAAAGATATTTGAATAAATTTCCTCTAAAAAGTTAAGCAACACATCAAAGCCCATGCCCGGACCGGTTTGGGGCGGCGGTGCGCGCGTGTGATGGTTCAACCATGGAGCATGGGCTCACTCCTTCGCAAAATTTGGGTGCCCAAGGGCCCAACATAAAGAACCAACCCTTGCTTATATATACTACACAAATGATTCATATTTATCTGATGTGGGATTATTCATTGTTACCAACTACTCATTAATGTCATGTTCAAATAACCCACTTTGAATACAAATTCTCATTCACCTTTTAATGACTTTGATTAACCAAATACATGAGATTATAGTCCACATTGAGGTGAACACATTCCCACTTGGTCCCACCTAAAAAGGTGCATGGGACCCACATTAAGTTGAGCTCAAAGATTGGGAAAACTCATGTCTCTCAAAGTCATTTTCTTCCAACAATCCCCCACATGAATGAAATTGAAGAAAATGAAATACAGCAATATGCAGAAACCAGAGAGAGTATATAATAGAAGAAATCTTGCATAGGATAGGTAGCTTTAGCCTTGAACCCTCCCTTGTGTAAGACTATCAGATTTACTGGCTAATTAATGAACATGATGTCTTGAATTATTCAACTGTTGTTGTAAACCAAGACAATAGAATACACACAGGATATCTCTAAACATAGTTTAGTTCTCATTGTTGTGTTCATTTTGACCCTAAAAAATTCCTGGATTCATGAGTGCTTTAGAGAATTTTTAGTTTAATCAATTCTATTAGAACCGGCCCAGTTCACTCTCACGTAGGTGATTCTTATTAAGAGTATTCTGCTATACTCCACTTGGAATTCCAAGATATAAGAACCATTAAAACATAGTGTGCACCATGTCACCATGGCTCTGAGGTGACATCACAAATAGTTCGTACAGGCCACTCGAAGAAAGATTTGTCCTCCATCGACCTCATAATTGTCACCGGACTAATCGTAAAGTTAATTTGATTGGTTCGGACTGGAAATGGATGCCTTTCCGTTGTCTGATTGCCCCGCACTCGAGGGTCTTGATCATACTTGGGCTGCTCCTGGTTAGGTTGATAAGGACGCCTTTCTTGATGCTGATGATTCAGATTTGATGGAACAAGATGTCTCTCTGTCCTGCTCTGCTGCTGGTTTTGATATACTTCTTGTTGGCGCCGATTCGGCTGATCCCGTTGTTCCACATACACCACCATTTCTCTTGGCGCTCTCCAGGATGGGTCCTCGTCACTAGAAGACTCATACCTTGGCCTCTTCCCCTTCTCTGATGATGACGCTCTGCCCCTCCTCTGCACAGCTTCCACTTCCCTCCCTCTTGGCCGTGATATCATCTTTTAATCTTCCGTACTTGGCAGCACGAACCATTAATTGATCCAATTTGGTGGGATAATCGAGAGCAAGAGATTTATAAAATTCGGAGCTCTTCGGCAAAGTATTCTTGAATGCGGCTATACAGCTACTGTCTTCAATCTTGTAGATGCTGGAGACTTCATCAGTGAACCGCTGAATGAAGTCCCTCAAAGGCTCTGCTAGCTTCATCTTCAGAGCAAAGAGGGAGTCTGTACTTGTTTTCTTCTTTTTATTTACAATATATTGATCAATAAACACTGACCTGAGCTCGGCCATACTTTTGATTGAGCCTGGGGGCAAGTTGCGGAACCACCTCGTCACTGCTCCAGTCAAGCTGCTCAGGAAGGCCTTGTATAGAAGGTTATCATCAAGATTACGAACGGCCATGACATTCTTGAAGTCGAATAGGTGGTTAATGGGGTCACTCTTCCCATCGAACATGACGAAGTTTGGCACCATGAACCGTAAGAGAGTGTATGACTTGTTGATCTCTTTTGAAAAATGAGAGGTTCTGAGCAAACGGATCAGAAGAATTCCCACCGACTGAGCCCTTGACACGAGCATTGATCAGGTCCTCCACGTCTTTGAGTGTCAGTCCCATCTGCTGATCTCCACCTTGCACTTGATCAATCGGCTCCTGAGCATCACGAACCCGTGGCTCCTCCCAAGGATAATGGACTTCTCTTGGGTTACTACAAACTCAGTGCTCTCGCAACTTGGCGTGGGCATAAGAGTCTCGTTGATCACCACGAACATACTCCATGTCTCGTAGTTCCGCACGAGCTTAATCCCTTTGTCCTACATGAGTAGGTGGAGAATGGGGACGAGCGACTTCACCAACATGAGAGATAAGCACAAATATGCTTTCACAATTTTCTTGCACTGGCGGAGATGCTGGCCGTGCCGCTGCTCTTGGGGGAGAAGAAGGGAAAATGAGCTGGTGCCTGACAGAAGGCCTGGGGAGTGACTCAGCATCTGTCTCTAGCCTACTATGCTCGAAAGCATCCAGCCTCTCCTGCAACAACTGCTGCTGGTTGGCTATACAATTTAGAGTGGCTTGTTGCTACTGCAACAGTAGCAAGATCGGGTTTGATGGAGACACAACTCTTTCAGACTGCCCAGAAGATTGCTCAACTCCTGGGATAAAAGTTTGCATGATGGTAGATGCAAAAGGAGTGGTTTGATTCCCAACCACAGACACATAAATTGGATCAGTCATGATGACTAAGATGAGTGAGATGAGCAAAGGGAGGTTCATTTATAATTTTCCACAGACGATGCCAATTTTTGTGCAGAAATTTTTCGGGGAGTCCACGCGTTAGTAGCTACTTCAAAGACTGGTTAACTAGTTGAAGGAAGATAGCAAAGCTCCAGCTGCTGATGAGGTAAAGGAGAGAAGGGTGTGCACCCTGTAATACACTCCGATGCCAAAGTCAGTATTTGAAGAAGATGATGAACAGTAAGAAAGTTGAAGCAATAAGAGTGAGCAATATGAAATTTCATGATCCTTATGTACTGGGTCTCTGGTGGTATTTATAGGTTTAGCTCTGTATGCCCATAGATGACCATGCCACTTGCTTTACACTCATTACCAAATATGTTAGACAGATCTTAAGTCTTACATGTAAGCTACTATTCGTAAGGTTGGTCTAGGGCCAAAAGACAGCTTGAGGGGACTAGCATTAAATGCATTAAATGCTAAGACAATGCTTTTCACCTAACACCAGAGTAGATTGATCACCTCCTGATTATTATGTCCCGTGAGTCGGTCTCGTTGTTGACTAAAGCTCGGGCTCGTTGTGTATGAAAACATGGATAAAATAACTATTGTCAAAAGAGGACAGTTACGCTCGTCTTCTGAATAACGAACACGTTGTCATGAAGACAATGGATCCATTGTCCTAAACAGAACAAATTCGTTCTCTATATGAATATGTGTCTCCCATCTGTTGACATAACAACGAAAACTAATTGGTTCTCCAACACTTAATCATTTTTTTACGAATTTTATCCTTTACAATAAATATTCTCCTGTCATGAAAGAACCTTGAGGAAGGATGTTCAGCTCAGGCTTATTTTAATAGCTTACTGGGCTGTAGTGTGCCTTTCTTGGTTTGCCAGCCTTCTAAGTTCTAACAAACTAAATTACTTTTTAGCCAATTTTGGGTGTGATGTTCAAAACTCTGGGTTTTTCTTCTCGTTTGATGATTGTCCCTCTAAACTTCAATCCCTTATTTTTCTAGATAAAGTAGGTTTGGAGAAAATGTCAGAATCACTTCAAACTAAGTGCTTTCTTTTCTTTTGTAGGGGTAAATTTTATGTCTCCCTTGATTTTTCTCTTATTAATAAATAGGTAGGGGTCTACTAAACTCTCCACTCTCATTGAGTGACTTTATTTTAAAAAAAAAAAAAAAAAAAAACTGAATCTTGACATGGCCGCGTAGGTGCCACATAGCCTTGTTGTCTCAGCATGAGTCATCATGTTCGAATAATTTTTTTTTTTATATTTTGGATGGGAAAAATACTGATTAGGACAAAATGGCCTCAGCCGAGATAAGAGGCATGTGAATTTAGGGGCTGTTTGGTATTGTTCCTCGAACTATTTTTCTTATCCCGGGAACAGAAACAGTCTAAACGCGTCTGGCAAGTAATTTTTAAGAAACGATTTTAAGAATCATCCTACTTTATATACATTTTTTAAGGCACAAAAAAAAGTTACTTTTTAGAATCAATTCTGAAAAACATACTTAAAACGAACGAGATAAGCATCAAAATTGACGAGATTGATAAGAGATAATAAAAAAATTGGTATTTATTATACTTATATATGTGTTGATGATATAACCAAATTTAATGCCTAAAAAAAATTATTTCTTTTTCTTTTTCTTTTTTTTCATCCAAACGTAATTCTGTTATTTCTTTTCTTCATAATTGATTCCGACTGACCGTTACCAAATGCATTCACTATACAAAATTGATTATAAGAATCAAAACTTATAATAATTAATTCTTTTTCCGAATGAGAGAATTGCCGGATCAATTGATGCAAAACGACCCCTTATAGATCGGATTTGCACCGATCTCATTTGGGTCAATACTGATCATAGGCTTACCTCAGCCCGGTCCATGTGCACCTCGGCAACAATTTACATACTTGCTGGAACCAAATCCTTCATGGTTATAACCGGATTTGGTAAAAAAAATTAATTTTTTTTTCTCAAAATCAAGGATGGGTGTGTGAGTGAACCTAGGGGTAAGTGAATTTTAACCATAGTTAAGCGGTAACAAAAGTGTCACATGGCAACCTCAGGGGTGAACCCTTTGTGTTGCCATAAAGCCCACTCAACTAAGCGAACTCAACTAACGTGAACACCAGGGCTTTGTCCTAGTGGTAGTGTATCCCCTGCTTTGGAGGGAGGTACTGGGTTCCATTCCCAAGAGGGTAGAAGTTTGTATATACTCTCCACCCACCCACTAATTGAACAGATACTAAAACCTAACTGGCGTTGCGGCCTAAATGTATATCTCAAAAAAAAAAAAAACGTGAACTCTAGTTAATTTTTTTTAAAACTTCTGTGGTTAAAATTATTATTTTTTAATTTTCTAAATACCAAAGGTAGATCGGTAAACCCTAAGGCTGAGTGAATCTTAACCATAATTAAATGGAGTTAAAAGAGGGGGGACATGGTCTTAAAAGGGACCCGAGACACACCTCCTCGTGTTGTTGAAGTTTAGTAGCAAGCTTGAGTCGGCCATAGAGCATCTAAGGAGTCTGCATTGAGACCCGGTTTCTAACGCGCTTTGTAGTGCCATAAGAGTATTCCTAGCAGCCTCACCAAATTTCACTCACCAAAATAGCCAAAACCCACAAAAAGTGGTTTTGGTGAGCCACTTTTTTAAAACACTCCCAACAACCTCACCATTTTAACCAAAAAAAAAGAGGAGAGAGAAATAATATTTTATCATTTGTGTGGGAAAACGAAAAAAGAAGAGAGAAAAAAAATATTATTTTAACACCTTTTTAGTCTTTTGGCTCACCAAAATAATCAAAAACTTATTTTGGTGAGCCTGCTAGGAATGCTCTAAAGCCCAACCCCAAGTTAGCTGAATCTTGCATTTGCAACGTTTGACTATTCTAGTACTAGCCGCCTGTTTACGTGGTCACCCTTCAATCACTCAAATAGAAGCTCAAAGCTGTCTAGAAGCCTTGCCTTTGAAACTTAAAAGCCTTCCCTTCCCCACACGGCACTGTTTCAGTTTGGGGCGGGTGACAGAGGTAATCCTGAGCCCTTGTGGAATCACTCAACGACTCAGACACTTTCCCCTTCCCCGTCTCCACACGGCGCACTTCCATTCTACTTCCAAGTCGCGTGGACACGACTCGCGAGTGTCATTCTCCATCACCCGTTACTCATCGTAGCTTTGTCTTGTTCATTATTCCAATTGTCTGACTTTGACTTAGTCAAAGCTTAATTAGCCATATTTGTAGCCCCCTCTTGTGTGTACGAAATTAGCTAGCTCTCAGATATCGTCTCAAAGCCAATGGCTACTCCCATTATTCCCTTAGCTTTCTTTTGTTAGGGTTTTTCTTATTAAATAAAAACCCATGTGGTCTGGCGCAATCCTTAGTTTTCAAAACTCGGATTGTATTGCTGTCAATAGAGAATGTTAAGGATAATGGGTCCCACTAAAGAGATGTGATCAAACAGGGACTCTTTAAGTGTTATTAAAGCTAACAACATGGTCAGGGTTGGCGACCGTTAGATCTTTGGTGTGATCCCTCTTAGCCATTGGATCTTATGATGGGTAGGGTTCCAAGGGTATATAAAGCATAGAGGGTGTCTCCGTCTAAGCAATTTCCCGGGGCTGAGCCCGGCCATTTCCTTGGAATCTTCAACTCTTTCAATAATGGAAATCGCTCGAATCATGTCTTTGCCGTTGAGTTTGACACGGTTAATGGATTCGGAGAACGTGCAGACAGAACGGTAACCATATCGGAATCAACATAAATAACATGTCTTCGATTGCATCGAAACCAGCTTCCTATTATGAAAAAAACCAACGTCGAGGAAGAAGTGGACATGAAGAGCGGAAAGCCGATCCAGGCGTGGATAGAGTACGATGGGGTTGCTAAAATGGTGCATGTAACTATATCTCCTTTATCTATACCGAAACCGAGTCCACCTATCTTGTCTCACCCAATCGACCTGTCGACTGTGCTTCAAGACTCCATGTACGTAGGCTTCTCTGCGTCCACTGAGGAGCTCTCAAGCTTCCATTACATCTTGGGATGGAGCTTCAGAACGAATGTAAAACCATATCCTCTCAACATTTCTCGACTCCCATCACCCCCACGAGAAGTGACGGACTCTCCTTTCAAACTCAAAACAGGTGCTATAATTGGAGTAGTCTTGTCTGTGATAACCTTATTCTCTTGACAGTATTGCTTTCTGTTATCCTATATAGAAAGAGGATGCACGGTGAGAATCTCGAGTACTGGGAATGGATTGCCCTCACAGGGTCAGATACAAGGACCTCTATGCAGCTACCAGGGGTTTTAAAGAGAGTGAGATCATTGGAGTCGGAGGCTTCGGCGTGGTGTACAAAGGCCTGTTGCCTAGTACCGGAGAAGCAGTCGCCGTGAAGAAAATATCCCATAATTCAGTTCAAGGGATCAGAGAATTTGCGGCGGAAATCGAAAGCCTGGGACGATTAAGACACAAGAATCTTGTCCGTCTCCAAGGATGGTGCAAGCGAAAGCAAGATCTCCTTCTAGTCTACGATTACATTCCTAACGGTAGTCTTGACAGTCTCCTCTTCAATCCCAAAAACAACTTCGTCTTGAGATGGGATCAACGACTCAATATCCTCAAAGGAATCGCTTCGGGACTCTTATATCTACACGAAGAATGGGAACAAGTTGTAATTCACCGAGACATCAAGTCCAGTAATGTGTTGCTAGATGCTGAAATGAACGCAAGATTAGGCGATTTTGGTCTTGCCCGGTTATACGATCACGGCGATAATCCTCGAACTACGCATGTAGTGGGTACGTTGGGATACATTGCACCGGAGCTGGCTTCCACAGGCAAGCCCTCTGCAATGTCTGATGCGTATGCATATGGAGTTCTTCTCCTAGAAGTGGCCTGTGGCCGAGGACCCCTTGATCCAAATTCTCCGACGGGTCACTTACTTTTGCTGGATTGGGTGATCGAGTGTCACCGAGAGGGTCGGATTTGGATGTGGTTGATCCGAAGCTCATGTCATCGTATGTGGAAGAAGAGATGGCGTTGGTTTGAGTTTGGGTCTTCTTTGCACTCAGTTCAGACCAGAAGTCAGACCTACCATGAGACAAGTGATATGGTATCTTAATGGCGATGATAAGCTTCCTGTAAATAGTATGAGTTTTGGTGATTCTAGTCGGGTTGACGAAAGGGATTCAATTTACTTAGATATGATTTCGAGGGATGGGATCAAGAAGCCGCATCGTTCATCACCCTTTGGAGAAATCCCTTCTCGTTCGAATTTCAGAACGAGACCGTATCATTCTTCATCACTTGGACCAGTCTCTTATCGTTCGGATGTGCTCACGAGACTGTATACTTCTTCATCATCATCGTCCGGAGCCATCTCTGTTTCTTCCTTAGAAGGAGGCAGATAGCAGTAAGTCTCATATCTCACTGATTTGATTATGATCTTGTCTAGATCCCATAGCTTCATTTTAGGAAATCGAAGATCTTTATACATCCTTGTAATATAGGAATCTGTTTTGTAAACATGAATTGTATTATATATAGAATTCTTCTCAATTGAATACAGTGAGAGACAACATTCATGCAGAAAGCTATATTTTGTACGGCCTCGGATTGTCTCTTGCGAAGCCAGAAAAGGCTTTGTTGGGGCAACCATAGAATAGGGTACAAGTGGTGGTGAAGTTAATAAGGTGTTGAGATAAAGGAGAAGAGATGTTAAGTAGGGAAAAGTCAAAATCATGGAGAGAAAATGAAATCATTTATCCCCTTTTTAACGCCACATGTCCCAATTCTATGGTTGCCCGAGAGTCCTTTCTGGCTTCCGAGGTCCTTTTGTACATATGTATGTTGACTGGCCTTGGATTGTCTCTGCGAAACTAGAAAGGGCTTGTCTTGGGATTCCATAGAATAGGTGACAAGTGGTGGAGAACATAGTTACCAAGTCGGGGTTCGGGAATTGTTCGGCAATGGTCTAGTTCGGAAAAAAATCGGAAAAAATCGGGAAAGTCGTGAAAACTTCGGGAAAAAAGCGGGGAAAAATTTACTTAATAATTATAAAGAATTAGTAACATGATATTAACTAATTCATCTAACATTTTGTCTATAATCATAAGTTCATAACACCATTTTAAAGAATTAGTAACATGATATCAACTAATCCATCTAACATTTTGTCTATCAAATGGTAAAATCACTCTTCATTTTGATTTATCAATCGATTAAAAGTTGCTTCATCATCAAGGTCATCAACATTTGCATCATCTTCATTCTCTGATGATTCACTGGAACTGGAAGATGGTGCTCTATCTTCGAGATCATCTTCTCCTTCAGGTATGTTTGAAAATGCCAAAATATTTTCAATCTTGATTGGTTCTGTATCCTTCATTTCTTTAATTGAACTTGTCTTCATCAACTGTAAGTTCACTCGAACGAACACTAAGTCATGTAGTTTCTTTGGTTCTAATCTGTTCCTCTTCTTTGTATGGGCAGCCTCAAAAGCACTCCAATTTCTTTCACATGCCGAAGCGCTGCATGGTTGACTAAGCAATTTGATTGCCAACTTCTGAAGAATTGGAACATCACTCCTCGAATTTGGTTTCAACTATAGTTCTTGGAAGATGCAGCTAGATATAGTTCTGGGTTGCCTTGATTACGACTTTGTCCTACTGGAGGAAAAGCCGGTTACTCTCACTGCTGAGTCTTCAGATTCAGATAAGTCTGGTATTCGAAATGGGAGAAGGCCAATAGGATGGCCATGATGATCATTAGGGCTTCTGTTCAAGAAGCCATCAGAGGTGGTATTCCTGCTGCTGATACAGCTAAGGTTCTTCTTGAGACTATCAAGAAACAATTTATGGGATCTGTTAGGTCTCGTCAGTACAGTTGTTTAACTCAGCTGATTTCATTGAAGTATGATGGTGCTGGAAATGTTCGGGAGCACATCTTGAAGATATCCAAGTTAATTATCTCTCTTAGAGAGCTTGGCTTGACAATTGAGGATGACCTCATGGTGCATTTGGCTGTAGCCTCACTTCCTGAATCATTTGATGCTTTTAAGGTTAATTATAGTGCACAGGATAGGAAGTGGGACCTGCATGAATTGATAGCTGTGTGTGTTAGTGAGGAAGAGCGCTTGAAGCGTGGGAAAGCTGAGTATGCGAACTTGGCTGTGAATTCTGGTAGTAAGAAGAATTTTAAGAATAAAGGGTTCAAGAAATCTGATTCACAGAATTTCTGGCAAGGACAAAATTCAGGACAGAGTTCAGGTCATAATTTAGGACAGAGTTCGGGACATCAATTTCAGGGAAATGATAATACTGAGGAACTAGAGGAGATTGAGTGTTTCTTCTGCAAAGGAAAAGGTCACATGAAAAGAAACTGTTTCAAATATAAGGATTGGTGCAGGAAGAACAAAGGAGTTCATTCATCAGCGAAGCGCCAAGGCTGATAAGCTGCTGATTTTTGAAGAACTCTACACCAACAGTATTAGAGTCTGTTAGAACTTGCTGATTAGTATTAGACTTTGTTTCTGGTTTTTACTATTAGATGTTATTTTCATTGTGCCGTTGTTTAGGCGAGATATTATTGGATTGGATACAGTTTAATTTTATCATTGAGGGGAGTACACTCTCCATCAGACATATTTTTCAGACAGTTAGTAGTAATATATTAGTAGATGATCTTTATTAGCTAAACTTGGACTCGTATTTTATATCATTCTTGTTGTATGTTTGTTAACATCAGACATATGTTAAGGTCAGTGGGAGCAGGTTTTTAAGTTATATTTTGGATATCAAGATTACCAGAGATCATATTTCTAGACGTTTGGAGTTATCTCATAGGATTTCAGTTTAGTTTACAAGAGATATATCGAACTAGAAATTTAAAAGTTATTCAGACTCTGATTTTTGCTTGTTTTTAAGATAGTTTGAAATCTTCATCAGATTATGTGTTGTTGAATATTTGAATTATAAACATGTTTGGATTGTGAACCCGTTAAGTAAAAAACTCTCCACCAAAAATTTTTTAAAGAACTTGTTACTATTATGGAACCTTTTAGAATCGTTTGATTCTTTTATTTAGTGGGAGTATTGTTCATTGTTTTATATTTCAGACATTTATATGATATACATGTCATTGTTTTACACTCTCAGATATTGATATGTTATGGTTATGCAAATTAAATAATTGATGCATCATTTGATTATAGTCATGTAATTGAACTGCACGTGCAAAAGGTAAAGACATCAAGTGATGGATTTCACATGACGGATGTCATTGATATCAGGTTTGCCCGAGAGCCTCGCACAAAGCTCTCAAGTTGCTTGGGCTGAACATGGTTGGGCACCATGTTTGAGGCCTTCATTCTGGATACAAGGTGATGGACTTCATATGGCGGTTGCCGTAAAGTATCGGAATGACATGCATATGCTTAAATGCATGTAGCGTGGACAATTTTTGGACGTATACATTTTTTGATCACATAAGGTTGTGTATAGTCCATATCACACCATACCTTGCCACCATAAAGAACCGCTCTGAAACATTAGTATTACTAGCTGTTTGACCATGGAGTGGCTTGTATCATAGTAAATGAACACTAGTAGATGCTAAATGCTTCCATGATCACCGTTAGTGATGCTTTTGAATCAAAGTGACAGTTAAAGAACACTTAATTCTCGACAGCAATGTTTTTCAAAATTAAAAGAGTGGCCACTCATGTTTTTAAGGTTGTTCAATCCGAAGAGTCATTTTATTTTATTTAAGGATTGCTTGGACCAAGTGGGAGATTGTTAGGGTTTTTCTTATTAAATAAAAACCCATGTGGTCTGGCGCAATCCTTAGTTTTCAAAACTCGGATTGTATTGCTGTCAATAGAGAATGTTAAGGATAATGGGTCCCACTAAAGAGATGTGATCAAACAGGGACTCTTTAAGTGTTATTAAAGCTAACAACATGGTCAGGGTTGGCGACCGTTAGATCTTTGGTGTGATCCCTCTTAGCCATTGGATCTTATGATGGGTAGGGTTCCAAGGGTATATAAAGCATAGAGGGGGTCCCTCTTTTCTCTTACGTCAATTGGAAGCCCCATTGAATCAGACCTAAGGAGAAAAGAGAAGACCCTCTCATTCCTCTCAAGCGCCGAGAAACACAGCATCACACCGTAAAGGGAATAGGGAAATTCCAGCGAAAGGTATGAGATCATCTCTTTTAATCTGTGTCCCTTTTTTGATTATGAAATCTAGAAAAGTTAATTGCATGGTCTAGATCCAGTATTTGAATAATCTTGTTTTGTTTTAACATTATTATTCTTAAATCCTAACATCTTTCTCTTGATACTTTCGAATCCTACCCAATCTCTAACTGATGGTTTCGTTTACAACGGATTCAATGGAACTGAAACTAATCTAACCCTAGATGGGGCTTCGATTATCATCAAACCCAATGGGGCACTCAAGCTCACCAACCAATCCAAAAACACCATTGGCCACGCTTTCTACTCCTCCCCATTTCCTATGCGAAACAAGACCAATCCATCTTCCCCAGTTGCTGTTTCTTTCAGCACGTCCTTTGTTTTTGCAATTGTACCTTCAAATCCAGGTGGGGGTGGTCATGGTTTTGCTTTTACAGTGTCTCCGTCTAAGCAATTTCCCGGGGCTGAGCCCGGCCATTTCCTTGGAATCTTCAACTCTTTCAATAATGGAAATCGCTCGAATCATGTCTTTGCCGTTGAGTTTGACACGGTTAATGGATTCGGAGAACCTGCAGACAGTAACAGTAACGGTAACCATATCGGAATCAACATAAATAACATGTCTTCGATTGCATCGAAACCAGCTTCCTATTATGAAAAAACCAACGTCGAGGAAGAAGTGGACATGAAGAGCGGAAAGCCGATCCAGGCGTGGATAGAGTACGATGGGGTTGCTAAAATGGTGCATGTAACTATATCTCCTTTATCTATACCGAAACCGAGTCCACCTATCTTGTCTCACCCAATCGACCTGTCGACTGTGCTTCAAGACTCCATGTACGTAGGCTTCTCTGCGTCCACTGAGGAGCTCTCAAGCTTCCATTACATCTTGGGATGGAGCTTCAGAACGAATGTAAAACCATATCCTCTCAACATTTCTCGACTCCCATCAGCCCCACGAGAAGTGACGGACTCTCCTTTCAAACTCAAAACAGGTGCTATAATTGGAGTAGTCTTGTCTGTGATAACCTTATTCTTCTTGACAGTATTGCTTTCTGTTATCCTATATAGAAAGAGGATGCACGGTGAGAATCTCGAGTACTGGGAATTGGATTGCCCTCACAGGGTCAGATACAAGGACCTCTATGCAGCTACCAGGGGTTTTAAAGAGAGTGAGATCATTGGAGTCGGAGGCTTCGGCGTGGTGTACAAAGGCCTGTTGCCTAGTACCGGAGAAGCAGTCGCCGTGAAGAAAATATCCCATAATTCAGTTCAAGGGATCAGAGAATTTGCGGCGGAAATCGAAAGCCTGGGACGATTAAGACACAAGAATCTTGTCCGTCTCCAAGGATGGTGCAAGCGAAAGCAAGATCTCCTTCTAGTCTACGATTACATTCCTAACGGTAGTCTTGACAGTCTCCTCTTCAATCCCAAAAACAACTTCGTCTTGAGATGGGATCAACGACTCAATATCCTCAAAGGAATCGCTTCGGGACTCTTATATCTACACGAAGAATGGGAACAAGTTGTAATTCACCGAGACATCAAGTCCAGTAATGTGTTGCTAGATGCTGAAATGAACGCAAGATTAGGCGATTTTGGTCTTGCCCGGTTATACGATCACGGCGATAATCCTCGAACTACGCATGTAGTGGGTACGTTGGGATACATTGCACCGGAGCTGGCTTCCACAGGCAAGCCCTCTGCAATGTCTGATGCGTATGCATATGGAGTTCTTCTCCTAGAAGTGGCCTGTGGCCGAGGACCCCTTGATCCAAATTCTCCGACGGGTCACTTACTTTTGCTGGATTGGGTGATCGAGTGTCACCGAGAGGGTCGGATTTTGGATGTGGTTGATCCGAAGCTCATGTCATCGTATGTGGAAGAAGAGATGGCGTTGGTTTTGAGTTTGGGTCTTCTTTGCACTCAGTTCAGACCAGAAGTCAGACCTACCATGAGACAAGTGATATGGTATCTTAATGGCGATGATAAGCTTCCTGTAAATAGTATGAGTTTTGGTGATTCTAGTCGGGTTGACGAAAGGGATTCAATTTACTTAGATATGATTTCGAGGGATGGGATCACGAAGCCGCATCGTTCATCACCCTTTGGAGAAATCCCTTCTCGTTCGAATTTCAGAACGAGACCGTATCATTCTTCATCACTTGGACCAGTCTCTTATCGTTCGGATGTGCTCACGAGACTGTATACTTCTTCATCATCATCGTCCGGAGCCATCTCTGTTTCTTCCTTAGGAGGAGGCAGATAGCAGTAAGTCTCATATCTCACTGATTTGATTATGATCTTGTCTAGATCCCATAGCTTCATTTTAGGAAATCGAAGATCTTTATACATCCTTGTAATATAGGAATCTGTTTTGTAAACATGAATTGTATTATATATAGAATTCTTCTCAATTGAATACAGTGAGAGACAACATTCATGCAGAAAGCTATATTTTTGTACGGCCTCGGATTGTCTCTTGCGAAGCCAGAAAGGGCTTTGTTGGGGGCAACCATAGAATAGGGTACAAGGGTCTCTGTTCAGAGACCCTTCAACACCGTGCGAGCCTTCAAGTCCTCAACACAAACTGAGCTCAACTCAAGTTTTTCCCTTCGTTGCAACTGAGCTAAGCTTTTCTGTTTCATCTGAAACCCTTCATCACAAACTGAGCTAAACCCTTCTGTTTCATCCGAAACCCTTTTGAAGATGAAGAAGAATAAGACGAGTTCGAAGTAGAAGAAGAAGAAGAAAAATGTTTTATACGTTTTTGATCCATTTTCGATTGTTACAGTGGTCATTTTCGATTTTTCTAGGGTTTTGTGTTCATTTTTGGGATTTTATGTTATTACAGTTTATTTTCGATGGTTACAGTGCTCAAGTTCGATGGTTTTGTTCATATTTTCAGTGGTTTCCTGTTATTACAGTACTTTTTTGATGGTTTTGTGCTTATTTTCGGTAGTTTTCTGTTATTACAGTGTCTATTTTCGGGGGTTTTATGTTATTAATGCATTTTTAATATTACAGTGTTTTTTTGATGGTTTTCTGAAAATGGGCACTGTAATAACAGAAAATGTAAGAACCATCTCTGTTTTTTCCTTAGAAGGAGGCAGATAGCAGTTAGTCTCATATCTCACTGATTTGATTATGATCTTCTCTAGATCCCATAGCTTCATTTTAGGAAATCCCTTAATAGAAGATCCTTATACATCCTTGTAATATAGGAATCTGTTTTGTAAACAATTGTATTATATATAGAACTCTTCTCAAGTTGAATACAGTGAAAGAAAACATTCATACAGAAAGCTGTGTTTTTGTACATGTGTATGTTGACTATGTTCATTGATTCAGATTGTATTTATGTGAGAAGTTTCTTCGGAACGAATCTCTTACATTCCCTAGCCAACATATGGTGCACTTCAAAATATCTTCAAAATATCCCTGAGTACTCAAAGCAAGAGCCTTGGCTGCAAGGTTAAACCTCATCTTTCTTAGCTCCTTCATTTCTGTCCGTGTTAAGGGGATCCCACCATTCCCTTCTCATTCGCTCCTTTTTCATTCCTCCCATGAGTTATTGCAAACCCTCCCCTCTATTTGCTCATTTCGTTGTTGGAAATTCTTAGTCTTTCAAGACGTCCGTTTAGACTTGGTCATGTGGTTCTCGTGAAAGAGTGTTTCCACCTCAAACATTTTTATAAATGGAAAATGATTTCCTCTACACCAGGGGCTAAGGGGTGGGGATTTTTGATGCATGTTTTTTTAGATAGTATTATAAAATTTTTAAAAATACATTTTTACTTTTATCTATATATAATTCCCCAAAATAACTTTAGTTAGTTAAATATGTGAGAAGTTTGGACCCTTCAAAAATTTTAATTTTTTATATTTATAATATAAATATTAAAAATATAGTTAATTTTATTTACAAGAGTCATTAATTTACTTAACTTAACTAAATTATGGTTAATAATTTTTTTAAAAACCAAGGTTGGATGGATAAGCCCTAAGGGTAAGTGAATCTTAACCATAGTTGGTGGATGTTAAAAAGGGAGGCGTGAACCAATGAGGACCGAAAAAAAAAATACCAATGAAGACCAACATTTAGCTACCCAGTCCACTATCTATTCTTTTTTTTATTTTTTTATTATTAATATAATGTATTTCTCAAAAGCGGCTTGTTACAAGACCTTTATTGGAATAAAACATTAACGAATTTTATGACCACAACAGACCAATTACTCTTTAAAAAAAATAATCTTTGAACCCACCCCATGCCCCCAAATCCATTAATTATCTTGATACATGTATTTAGCCCCCTAGGAATTGTTTTTTGGCTCCGTCCCTATTCTCTATCATTTCATTCTCTTCTTTGATTTCTAATTATTATATTTAATTTTAACACCATAGCTAGAAAAGAAGCTCTAATCACCATTTACAATTGAAAAATAGCGATTCTTTACCGAAATCGGCAATCAATTGCAAAAAAAGAAAAAAAGAAAGTAGGTGGTAAAGAAGAATTCCAAATCACCATTTACAATTGAACATGGTGATTCTTTACCAAAAATGGTGATTAATCACAAAAAAATTGTGATTCGATTGCCAATTTTGATCTCAAATTGCTGATATTTAGGTGTTTGATTGCCAATTTTTAGTCTGTAAAAAAAGGACAATCAAGTTTTTATTTCTAATTATCAAATTTTAGTTGTCAAATGGCTAATTTTTAGCAATTAATAACCGTTTTTTTTAGCTATCGCCATTTTTAAAGCTATCAATCAACACTTATTTTAGATAAGAGCCAATTTTTAGTGGTCAACATAATTGGCTATCAAATGCCAAAAAGAAAACATAAGGGCCACAATCAGTGGCTACATAAACCATTAATGTCTACCCAAAACATCTTAGGGTCAATCGGGAAAACCCTTACCCAAAACATCTTAGGAAAAACCCAATGGGATGGGCTACCTCTAGAACATTCCTACAAAATCGAGTGAAACACTTGCCTCTCAGCTTAGCCCTTCATTTTGGGAGGTCATAGGATTGAGTCATGGGAGGAAATATCCTTATAGATTGGTAGTCGATTTTTTTGGAGGTCCACTATAGTGATTTTAAAATTCTTGTTGAAATGTTGAGGATATTTTCGTAATTTCCTAGTCTAAGTGTATTTTAGTAATATTTTGATGTGTTGTTTGACCATAAGCATTTAATAACCTTGGATGGGTTCATTTGAGAATAACATAAAAACACTTAAAAGTTTAACTTGGGCTTGTAACCAAAACACTATTAGTAATAGTATTTGAGTAAAAGTACAAGAATGAGTTTTAGTATAAAAGTACTAAGAATGAGTTTAACCAAGCGTGGTAGAGCTGGAAGTCCTCATCCAAAATCAGATGACATTTACTAACTCTTACAGCAAACCGTCCGTTAGAACAATTTGAGGTCAGAAAGATCTAGCCAACCATCGGTGAATGCCATAATGACAAATCTGTTGAAGGATTTCAAGAGGTTGAGTCCTTCCAACTTTGATGGCACAACTAATTCGATGGAGGTAGATAAATGAATCTTAGAGTTGAAGAAGATCTTTGAAGTGATGGACTGCAGTGAGGTGCAATAGAGGAAGTTGACGGTTTTCCTTCTTAAAGGTGAGGCGCATCATTGGTGGGACGTGGAGACTAGGATGGAAGATGTTAGCAAGATGGTGTGGGGAGAATTCAAACAATGGTTTTTCTCTAAGTATTTGCCAACAAAATCTAGAGAGCAGAAGACATTGAAGTTCATCTATCTGGCACAAGGATCGATGTCCATTAACTAGTATTAAAAAAAATAAAATAAATAAAAGAGAAGTTTGCAGGGACAAATTTTCTCCTCACATGGTGACAGATGAGGTTCACCAGGTCAGGAAGTTTGAGCAAGGGTTGATTCCTTCGACAGAGGATGATAGCGGGGCATCGACTGACGTCATATGCCGTGCCGTCAGATGAGATTCACCCCTAGGGCTCACCCACCCATCCTCGGATTTTAGGAAAAAAATATTAGTTCTTTTTTAAAAATATTCTAATATTAAAAAAACCCTAAAATAGTTTTTTAATTTTAATAAAAGAATTAATTTTTTTTTCTAAACCAAGGATGGGTGGGTGAATCTTAACCACAATTAAGGGGTGTCAAAAGGGACACGTGGAGACCTCAAGGGGTGGCCGTAGAGGATTTGGCTTCTTTGTAGAATGAGCTGAATTTAGATCTATAATGGTATGTCACTGTCCCAATTCCCAACAGCTATAATGTTAAGTCACTGTCCCAATTCCCAACCTTCCCAGGCGTATGGATAATAAATTTGGTGGTTGTAGTTGACTTTATTATGAATTTCAGACCACATTGTAAGGTCCGTCTCTTTCTCTTCCTTCTCTTTGCCTTCAGACAGAAGGCACCTCCAGGAGCGGAGCCACATGTGGCCGGGGGCTGAAGCCTCACTGAAATTTTGAAAAAAAAATTGTATTATATTAATTATAGGGGTGTAGCCTAGGAGAGGGGCAGAGCCGGGAGGACATGGCTCTAGCTACCTAAACTTTTAAGAAAAAATATATTATTTACAAACGGTCACAAACATACTCGATGGCCCGTAAACTTAACCCTCAAAAACCAAATCCCTAGGGCTACGCCCGAACCCCATTGTTGCCTGCAAGAGAATCCTGGGTCCGCCCCTGGGCACCTCAGTGTGACTCCCAATGATCTCAAGGGATACAAAAAGGCCGTTGAAGACTCCAAATCCTTGGTTTGGCAGTGGAAGGTTCCTACTCAGAATATGGTGATATCTATTACACCGAGAAATGGATTGGAAGCTTCTCATTTATACTCTATTGCAAATATGCTGTGGTATTTCAAGATAGATGGGCCAGTCTTGGTCTGGGACTTTATTAATCAAAGCTCATGTCTGCATCTGCATTGAATGCAGTTGCCCGGGACCAAATACCTAGTTTTGAACCCAACTTAGCCTCATTTGCTTTTCTTAGATTCTGGACGGGCTTGACTATTAAGGTTCATGCATGGGCTTGAGAAGAGCTTGGCCCATATTGAATCACGTTATGTGGCTCAATTTTGTAATGGTTTGTTTTCTCTATGAACGATTTTTTTATTAAACCTTCTCAAATAAGAGAATTCACAACCATCTTATTGTCTTTGACTATAGCTTCTCACTTCACTCTGTTTCCTCCGTTCATCGTAGAACAATCTATGGAGACTCCCTTTGTAGTAGTAGTAGTACACGGACTTTAGTCTGAAATCTCTCAGTTGGCTGCCCGGCTCGATGAGTTTTTAGGCCTAGATGAGTAAAACTTGACAGCATTGGCATTTGTAGCCCCATGGCTGCAAATATTCAACTGGGTGTTCACATAGAAATGGACTGATTAAAAAAATATCACCAACATTTTTATTATTATTTAAAAGAGGCCTGATAATCCTACCCTTAGGCATTTCTTACTCTCGGCCAAAAATCAATATTTCTGAAAATAAGGACATTTTAGTTTGTAGCCGAAAGCAAGGTCAATTTTTTTTTTTCTAATTGTGAGTAGGGAGTGCTTTTTTTTTTTTTGGTAAACATTGCATCCTGGGTCGAGACTCAAACTAGTCCCATGTGATGCATGAGTAAAACCCCCCAACCCATACATCCGACATTAAAGGGGCCAAATTCGATTTCGAAACCTCCGGATTTATAGTTCGTCCTTCAACCACTAGGCTAGCCTGAGAGTAAGACGAATGCAATGTTATTTAAATATAGGACTTTGCTACTGAGACCCCATTAGGGCCGGGACCACCGAGACCATGCTCTAAGAGCATGGGATTTCAGGTGGAGCCCATTTCACATGGTAGGCCCCACCTGAAATCCCATGCTCTTAGAGCGTGGTCTCGGCCCTAATGGGGTCTCAGAAGCTTTATCCTCAAATATATTATCTATCAATTTTTAATAAAAATTGTTCCAGCGGCCTGTTGGCTCTGTGTAGCCCATGGCTGCAATCATCCAGTAAGTTGCTTCGTGGCCTCAAATTTCGAAAGCCATCTTTGAAAATTCAACGCCATACCGGCAACGGCAAGGGACTATGAAGTCCAATCAAGTGAACGGAGGTCCAACTCGATCTCCTTCCTTTTTTTTATTTATCATTTTCTGATCAAACAAGTGTCGTTCACACCATTTCGTCTTGACTTTGGATCATCACCTGTTGATGTTGGCGATTGACCGCCAGCACCCATTCCCATTGGGTCACATACCTCATTCAAAGGCATGTGGCGCCATAGGAGTGGGTCCTTGCTGTCTCCGCCGCCAACACCAACCGGAGATGATCCCGTGTCGTTCAGTATTTATTATTACTACCAAACACAATTTTTCTCTCTCGTGGATTGTTTTTTGGCAAGATCTTTCTCGTGGATTCGGTACTCTTTATAGGCATAGAAGCCAAGTGGACGGTCTAGATCATCCTTGGATGAACAAAGAGTCAACGCAATACAACTACTCCTAGATACTTGGTAAAGTTCCCACAGTGGCTATGATCGCATAGCTGTTCTCTGTTTTTCTTCATAGCCATGGCCACAGCAAATTCCTATCTATTTTTCTCCTTTCTCTTTCTGTATTTCCCTCAGTTCCACACCTATAATTTCATCTTCAATGGCTTCAGAAAAGCTTCTAACATGAGCTTTAGTGGAGCATCCATCGTTACACGAACTGGAGCACTTCAACTCACCAACTCCTCTGCAAATCTAATCGGCCGAGCCTTCTACTCCTCCCCAATTCGCCTCTTCAACACCCAATCTAGGAGGCCGAAACTTTCTTCATTCAGCACCACTTTCCTTTTCGCAATCGTTAAGCCGTACGAAGGTAGTGGAGGAGGAGGCCATGGTTTGGTCTTTACCCTATCGCCGTCGAAGGAACCTCGTGGATCTTGGTTCGCTCAGTATTATGGGCTCTTAGGCCCTACCAATGATGGGAATTCTACGAATCACGTCTTCGCTATTGAGTTTGATACAGTTTATGATATTGCACTGTTTGGAGATATCAACGATAACCATGTCGGAATCGATGTGAATAGCTTCAGATCTATCGCTTCAGAACCGGCGTCTTACTACCTGAACGGCACCACCAAGAAGGAAATGCGACTAGAGAGTGGGCAACCAATTCAGGCGTGGATAGACTATAATGGTGAAAATGAGGTCGTTAATGTCACCATTTCTCCCGTTTCAGTACCAAAACCAAGTCAGCCTCTCTTATCACGCAAGATCAACCTGTCTGATGTTCTTGTGGAATCCATGTACGTGGGCTTCTCTTCATCGACTGGTAAGCTCGCGAGCTCCCATTACATTCTGGGGTGGAGTTTTTCCATGAATGGTGTTGCTTCTCCACTTGATCTTCGTCGACTTCCGTTTCCCCCAGGAAATCAAAGTGGGGCATCAGGACTTGGGAACAAGGCTATTATAATCGGAGCCATATCTTCTGTCGTGACCCTTCTGTTACTTGCCTTAGCCATCTCTACCTTTATGTACCTTTTACGAAGGGCTAAGCAAGCCGAGGTTCTTGAGGATTGGGAATTGGATTGTCCTCATAGATTCCGATACAAGGATCTCTATGTCGCGACCAAGGGATTCAAAGAGAGCCACATTCTTGGATCGGGTGGATTTGGTTGGGTATACAAAGGAGTATTGCCAAATACTAAAGAAGAAGTCGCAATTAAAAGAGTCTCCCATAATTCGAAACAAGGGGTGAAGGAATTCGTAGCGGAAGTTGCAAGCCTAGGAAAGTTGAGACACAGACATCTAGTCCATCTTCAAGGATGGTGCAAGCGAAATGCGGATCTCCTCCTAGTCTATGACTACATGCCTAATGGCAGCCTTGAAACTTTCCTATTCGATGAAGAGAAAGACCTTGTCCTAAATTGGCCTCAACGATTCAAGATCCTCCAAGGAATCGCTTCAGCCCTCTTATATCTACACGAAGAATGGGAACAAGTGGTTGTTCATAGAGATGTGAAGGCCAACAATATCTTGCTAGACGCAGACATGAATGGAAGATTGGGTGATTTTGGCCTTGCTAAGTTATACGAACATGGAAAGAATCCCAGTACTACTCACGTAGTAGGTACTGTGGGATATATTGCACCGGAGCTATCTCGCACCGGGAAGGCCACAGCTAGTTCTGATGTCTTCGCGTATGGTGCATTACTGCTAGAAGTGACCTGTGGAAGGAGACCCATCGACCCAAATGCCCCATCAGGGAATTTGCTTCTACTCGATTGGGTGAGAGAGTGTCGACAAAGGGGTCAGATTCTGGAAGCTGTGGACCCAAAAATGGAGGATTTATATGAAAAAGAGGAGGTAGAAATGGTTTTGATACTTGGCCTTCTTTGCTCTCAGTCCACACCAGAAGCTAGGCCTACCATTAGACAAGTGACGAGGTATCTCAATGGAACCGATATACTTGCTAAAACTGATGTGCCTATGGAATTTACAGACACAGGGTCTGAGGATTTTTGCATTCGTTCATATCCGTCATCTTTCGGCGTGATCTCCACTGGTTCATTGACGGGCGGCAGATAAATAGTAGTGCTAAGTGTACTAATTAGTAATTACAGAGTAAAAGGTAGGGAATCATGTGCTAGTTTACTGGAATGTCTTAGAAATTTAGCTGTTGTATACTATATCTGTCAATTAATATAATCTAAATTAGCTTTTTTACTTCTCTCTGTTTCTTTGATTTTGCTTGGATTGAGATTGATCTTTATGCTACACAATTAAAGTTTGCTATATAAGATCAGGAGAGACGGAATTTGGTTTTAAAATAATGGGGGAAAATACATTCACATCTCCCGAGGAGGTTTGATGAAAATACACATAGACCCCTTAGGTTTCAGAAAATACATTAACTACCCTTACTTTTCAAAATATTGACACTAAAACCCCTTCCATAAGTTGACCGTTAGTCTGGAATGATGACGTTATGGAATAAAATGATATGAATTACCAAAAATACCCTATCTGAAGTTGTCATTTTATATTTTCCTTATCTATGAAATTATCCCTTCTTTTTTGAATGAAATCAAATCCTCTAGGGTGACCACGTGTCCTTTTTGACACTCCTTGTGGTGGCCACATGTCCTTTTTGACACCCCTTTGAGATGGCCACCTGTCCTTTCTGGCACCCTTGAGGTAGCCACGTGACCTTTTTGACACCCCTTAATTGGGATTAGATTCACCCACCCCTTTGGTTCCCTCGCCCATCCTTGTGTTTTTTTTCTTAAATATTAATTTTTTAAGAAAATTTAATAATTGTTTTAAAGACTTTTTTAATATTAAAATATTTAAAAAATAATTAATATTTAGAAGAAAAAAACCAAGGATGGGCGGGTGAACCCTAGGGGTGGGTGGGTGAAACGAACCCCATTTAATGGGTGTCAAAAAGGACACATGGTTACCTCAGGGTGTCAAAAAGGACACGTGGCCACCTCAAGGGTTCACCCACCAATCATTGGTATTTTTTTAAAAATTTAATAGTAAGAAGGCCTTAAAAATAGTTTTAAAATTTTTTAAAAAATAGTTAATATTAGATATTGGTTAATTGCATTGTTTTTTTTTTACTAGAAAGCTAAAGAAAGAAGGGAAAGAAAAAACATTAGTGGTAGGAATGTCTTAAGGAAAGAAGAAGATGTATTTATTTAAGGAAAATAATCACTTCCTCGGTTGGTGATGCGAGGATGGGCGTCTCGGCTCCCATTTTCTTGCCATGTACCCCCGTTTAACCTAATTTAATTGTGGTTAAGATTCATCCACCCTTAGGGTTCATCCATCAACCCTTAGTTTTTTGAAAACTTAAATAAAAAATAATTACCCTTAACGGTAAAAAAAAAATCTAACCTGTTGAAGGGTCTGCTATGTGAGAGCGAGGAGGAATAGTCCTCTCCTAGGGCCACGAGGGGACTATTGCTCTTTAATTAAACCAAAAACAAAGGTTGTCGTTTGTCTTTGATTGATTTGACAATAACTATAAGATAAACATTAGAAATACAATTTGAGAAATAATTGATAAATAAATTATCTTGTTTGGATGACATGCTGAAAAAACTGATTTGATCCAAATTAAAAAATATATCTATGTGGTTACACAAAAGGAAAATTAAGGATGTGTTTGCCTTTAAATTTTAAAATTATAATTGTATAAAAGATATTCTTATCATATAAATACATTATACATTATTAATCTTTATTAGTAAAAAAATAAATATACTTAATTTTAAAATTTAAAGGAACTAAGTATATTTAGATATTTTAGTAGGTTAATTATATTTTTAATTCAGCCGAACTTTTAACGAGCCGAGTAAAGGTGTGTTGAAGCTTGGCTTGTTAACTAAATGAGCTCGAAAATCAAGCTTAAGCTTGACTTGTTTACTAAATAAACGAACAAGCTCGAGCTTCTAATGAGCCGATCTCGAGCTATTGGCGAGTACCTTTGTTTGATAACCTGATCATGAGTACCTTTGTTTGATAGCCACCCCTAAAGTATTATCCTTTTTTCTATCATCTTTCTTGCTCTCACCCGTCACAACCTGCAACGACCTAACAACTCTCTCTCTCTCTCCCCTTCTTCTTCTTCCTTTTCATTTATTTCTTTAATTTCCCGGCAAGACAACTTGGAGATGATGTAGACATAGAATATAGACAATTTCTTCTTCCTCTTGTTATTGAAAAACCCTAGTTTTTCTATATAAAAAACTTCTGAATCTAGGAAACGGGAGAGTTAGACCGAGGGATCTCTTTTGAGATTAAGAAGAACACGACATAATTGATTTTTCATTGTTGTTTTTTTGTTCTTTAATAGAGGTCAATAGAAAGGAGAAACGGAGCGAGGGTAGCGATTACACATTAGAAAACAAATAAAAAGGATTACAGGTGAGGAGGTTATCGTGCTATTCGAATTTGGGATACGTTCGCCTCTTGATTTGGGCATGAAGAAGATGCATGGACGAAGAAAAGAGAAGAGGGTGAGGAGACAAGAGTCGGGAAATTACAATTGGGTTTGAATTGAGTTGATAACTTTGATTTTAATGAAATTAAAAACAACTTTCAGTCGTTTAAGATACAACCGGTCAAAATGGTAGTGATTCACTAAAATTGATTAAAACATATGTTAACCCAACATGCTTATTTGCGAAAAATAAATTTATTAAGAATCAATTACCACAGAATCCTTTGACTCAAAAAAAACACCAAAACGGATGTGATCTGAAAGTATTTACCATGCAGGGTTCAGATGACAATTTCGTAATTAACATAAAACCTGAAAAGTCCAAAATAACTTTTTAAATGATATTATTGTAAATTGAGAAATAATTTGAAAAGTCATTTATGCCCCTAAATGAAGTAATATCTGAGGGTATTTTTAAAAAAAGTAAAAAATGTGAGAAGTCCTTAATTCCCTCCACAGTTAATTGGAAAAGACCATTATACCCTTTCTTTTATCTCCCATTTGTTAGGTGTCTATTTATATATATATATATATATATATATATAACAACTTATTTATCATTTTTAAAATAATTAGATAATTGCTTATCGACAGAGCGCCAACTAAACACATTGTAGCTATCAATGCTTATTGACAATAACACTTATTTATGACAATGCTTATCAAATTAATCAGTAATTATAATAAACTTAATCAAGTATGTTTAGGGCCCGTTTTGTTGCATTTTTGAAAATCAAGATAACAGAAAAATTTTGTTACCTCTGTTTTTAGAAACAAAAAACAAAAATATAACCACCACGCACCACCTCCCACCCACCACCACCACCTCAACACTACACCACACCACACCATCACCACACCACACCACCCATCACCACCACTCACCACCACCACCACACCATCACCACAACACCCACCACCACCACTCACCACCACCACACTACCATTCCACCACCACAATCACCATCACCATCACCATCACCACCACTACCACTACCACTACCACCACCATGAATTAGAATTGTTTACTCATTATTATGTTAATCGTATTTACCAAACTTGTTTATTTTTGTTTTCCTTTTTTTAAAAAAATGTAACAATTAATAATGTCAAACCTATTTTCTACTTTAAAATTTTAAAAACAAAAAGTCATATTCAGTTTTAAAAGACAGAAAATAAAAACAGAGAAACAGAATTTTTTCCAAACGGTCCCTTAGCATTCTTTCTTCCAAGAAAATGACCTTCATTCCTCTTCCTCATAGACACCAAGTCAGCATCGCAAAGTTTGTTTTAAATTTCATCTTCATAGGAACTTCTCTTGTATTGTAAGATATATTTTATTTTTCCCGTTCAAGGGGATGGTGAGATAAGATATATCCAAAATCAGCTACTTGACTTCCAAGGTATAAATGCTTCCAAAGTGGGACAACGTAAGCCTTTCTTCTGCCACACATACCGTGCAAGGATAATGCTGGCATCAGTTGCTTTCAACCTTCTTTTTGATTGGAGAGTGTGTTAAGAGAAAACATGTGTCATTCTTTTAATGGAAGACAATAAGATGTGTTTGGACCACAAAGAAAGTGAGTTTGAAAGAAACTGATGCTGGCATTGCCCACCGTTGCAAATATTAGATATGGCCATTAGAATCCATTACCTTCTCACAAAAATCTATTATTAGTGTAAGAGTAAGGAATTTACTACATTTCCTTCTGGGCTGGATGAAAATAGATTAGGCACCCCAGGACCCTAAAAGAGAGGAGTCGCCACCTATTATTTTAAAGGAAATAGGAACCCGGATGAAAATGAATAAGGGTCTAAGGTCTATTTGAGATTCTAGGTAACGTGAAGTGGATAGGGGTCCCGGGGAAGGGATTAGGCATCCCGGGACCCCTATCCACATATGGTAACTAACTCCCTAAATCTAAGCCAATTAAATAGAAATTACTAAATGAATTAAAATAATATTTTGATTGAGCTAATTAAAGCAAAAGAAGGGGTCACTAACCTAGGGTGGAGATCAATCCCTTGCTGCAATGGGTAGTCCATATTCCAGACATGGACATGATTGCATCACTTTATTCCTTCTCTTTGCCTTCAGGTAGACGGCAAGTAAGATGTGAAGGGTACTCATCAAGCGAGTGGAAGAAGCCCGATCCTCCTTGTATGCATCTATAGGATACAAACAAGGGAGTTAAAGACTCCAAACCTTATCTTGAGTCTTTTTTCTTTTTTTTTGTGTGCGCAAGATATACGGTTAGGCCACAACTCCGGTTAGTATATGTACTAGGTTAGTGAAACGGGTGGATATTTCAACCATCCCAGACTCTTCTCAAGACTTGATCCCCGATCATAAGTTGTGGTGTACAACAGTCAGGATATGACAATATCTATTACACAGATTTTAATTGGAAACTTCTCATCTATAATCTATTGAAAATATGCTATGGTGTTTCATGGGATGGGCTGGCTTGATGTGTTTCTAGGTTCACAAGGTCCTGGACTCTGGATTGGGTTTATAGCAGCCACAAAATAGATGGGCCAGTCTTAGGCTTGGACTTTATCACTCAAGCTCATGTCTACATTGAATGTAGTTGCCCGGGACCAAATACCTAGGCTTGGACCCAACTTGGCCTCATTTGCTTTGGTCATATTCTAGACGGGTATGCCTGGGCTTGAGAAGAACTTCGCCCATCTCGAACCACCTTATGGTTATGTGGCTCGATTTTGCAATGTTTTTCTCTATAACCCATTATTTCTCGTGAAAGCATAGGTTTAAAATCAAACACCCAAACTGAAAAATAAATTGCAGATTATTTTAAAGTTTTTAAGGGCTTCAGGTTTTTTTTTTTTCTATCAAGGGCTTTAGTTACAATTAGAGGTCTTAGTGGGCTTTTCTGACTCGATTAGTTTCTAGGCTCTAATGGGTGAAACTTGGCAGCAATGGCCTTGGTAGCCCAGATGGTCAGGAATCAGACTTGGCAGTAGCAACAAAGTTCACTACAGCCCACTGCTGCAATCTGCCAATGGGTGCTTGAGTTAAACTGGGCCCAGGGTCCAATCAATTGAGCGTAAATTTGACAGGCACATGGTTAAGACTTAAGAGAGGCGAGCAGAGCAGAGCTGATCTCTTGATAGCCATGGCCACAGCAAGTTTCTTTGTATTTTGGTCTTCTCTCTTTGTGAATTTCCTTCAATCCCAGACCAACGATTTCATCTTCAATGGTTTTAATAGAGCACCAAATATGACCTTTAATGGAGCATCCATCGTTACACGCAGTGGAGCACTTCGACTAACCACTTCCTCTGCAAATCTAATCGGCCGAGCCTTCTATACCTCCCCAATTAGCCTCTTCAACACCCAATCTAGGACTCCGAAACCTTCTTCTTTCAGCACCACTTTTGTTTTCGCAATCGTTAAGCCCTATGAAGGTAGTGGAGGAGGAGGCCACGGTTTGGTCTTTACTCTATCGCCGTCGAAGGAACCTCGTAGATCTTGGTTCGCTCAGTATTTTGGGCTCTTAGACCCTACCAACAATGGGAATTCCTCGAATCACGTCTTTGCCATTGAATTTGATACCGTTTATGATATGGCACTGTTTGGAGATATTAACGATAACCATGTTGGCATCGATGTGAATAGCTTCAGATCTATCGCTTCAGCACAGGCTTCTTACTCCCTGAACGGCACCACCAAGAAGGAAATGCGACTAGAGAGTGGGCTACCAATTCAGGCGTGGATAGACTATAATGGTGACAATGAGGTCGTTAATGTCACCATTTCTCCTCTATCAGTACCAAAACCAAGTCAGCCTCTCTTATCACACAAGATCAACCTCTCTCATGTTCTTGAGGAATCCATGTACGTGGGCTTCTCTTCATCGACTGGTAAGCTTGCGAGCTCCCATTACATCCTGGGTTGGAGTTTTTCCATGAATGGGGTTGCTCCTCCACTTAATCTTCGTCGACTTCCGTCTTTCCCAGTATCTCAAAGTGGGTCATCAGGACTTGGGAAAAAGGCTATTACGATCGGAGCAGTATCTTCTGCCGTGACGCTTCTCTTGCCTGCCATAGTCATCTCTACATTTGTATACATGTTACGAAGCAGGGGCGGAGCCAGGAATTTTTCATTTGGGGGGGGGGGGCAAAATATATGTACAAAAATATTAATGGATTTGAGGATTCGTAGCTTAGGGGGGCCCACTATTTAATACTACTACAAGTAAAAGTAGGAGTTCCAAATTTTTTTTTTGCGCGTTATCTCAGTTGAACCGATATAGTTGCTAAAACTGATGTGCCTAAGGAATTTACACAGAGGTTGAGGATTTTGGCTTTCGTTCATTTCCGTCGTCTTTTCGGCGTGATCTCCACTGGTTCATTGACCGGCGGCAGATAAATAGTAGTGCTAAGTGTACTAATTAGTAATTACAGAGTAAAAGGTAGGGACTCATGTGCTAGTTTATTGGGATGTCTTAGAAATTTAGCTGTAGTATGCTATATCTAGTCAATTAATATAATCTAAATTAGCTTTTACTTCTCTCTGTTTCTTTGATTTTGGTGGATTGAGATTGATCTTTAAGCTACACAATTAGAGACTAGAGATACTTACCAGTGGGTAAGGGACAGTCATATGTTCCTTGTTTTGTTTCTGTTCAGTCGGCGAGATGATTGGTACATCGTTAGCTATGAGCTTTTGTTATATAAGATCAGCAGAGGCAAAAATTGGTTTTAAAATTTTTCTCTGGATCACCATTGCTAGTAGAATAATTTTAAAACCAAAAACACAGCGGTAAGCTCACAATATTGTGAAACAAAGAATTAGAAGTCCTACAACTAAGAGCTTTGGGAATTAGTCCCTAGATGTTATGATTGTGCCTTGCGTTCATCGACAATTTGGACTATATATCAGGAGCAACTTGGCCAATGGGGTTACTTGAATGGCAAATTCATAATTTTATGATTTTGTACTAATATATAATTTATGTTACGGTTTTGAACTTTTGATAGTGTGAAAACAGAAATATAAGGAGTGATTTGTATATAGAGGATATATCAGCGGCAGTAGACCTACTGATGTAGCCATATTGCCGAACCACAAAAATTTGGTGTGCTTTGATATTCTTTAAGGGCAATACTATCGAGACCCCTTCAGGGCCTGGACCTCTGAGACCGTGCTCTAAGAGCACGGGATTTCAGGTGGGGCCTACCATGTGAAATGTGCCCCACCTGAATCCCGTGCTCTTAGAGACCGGTCTCGACCCTAAAGGGTCTCAATAGCAAAGTCCATTCTTTAATTACATTATTTTTTCTTCACTAGAAAGAAGTACTTATTTAAACCAGAAACTAAACTTTTAACCGAGCTGATCTCGCCAGGAAAGATAAAGCATTAAGTATATTTCTCTAATTAAAAACCTCAGGAATGGCAGCCCCGTTCCAAGAATTCCAAAAAACTTTCACACAACAATAAATTGAGACATGCAGAATAAGTGAAAAGGGACAAAAATCAAATTTGGAAAGATTGCCACCTCCAACGACATGATTTTCTGCTGCTGTCTCCAACGTGATTAATGCAATACAGCTCTCTAGTAATTGTTGTACAGCTTTTTAATTCCTAAAATCTTGTCTTTCCATTACATTGTACAGCTATACTTGTATCTATTTATACTGATCTCAAATACAAGGAAATGTGTGATATTTCCAAAATATATCCTGTTTATGGTATCAGAGCTTCCAAAGCTCCAACGAGCAAATCCTCTTTGCTATGGCCACCAACAACACCTCCGTCTCTTCTAATCCTCAAAGCTCTACGCCTCTCATTGCTGTAAACGCTGCTGCTCAGCTTCCTCATAAACTGACACCTACCAACTTTCTTGCTTGGCGGTGTCAATTCGAATCCTTACTCATTGGTTACGACCTTATGGGGTATCTTGATGGTACCCTCTCCTGTCCTTCTCTCAGTGGTGCCTCCACCGCTGACCATGCCGCTGTTAAGGCTGCATATTCACATTGGATACGCCAGGACAAGCTCCTGCTCAACGCCATCCTTGCTGGTGTTTCTGAGGGTGTTGTCTCTCATATTGCTACTACTGAGACGTCCATGGAAGCATGGAAGACCCTCACCCGACTCTATGCTAGTCGTTCCCGCACTCGAGTTATGCAACTCAAGGAGGACCTTACTCTTCTTCAATGAGGGTCTCGGTCCATCACAGAATATCTTCACTTAGTGAAGAACATAGCAGATGAGTTAGCACTCATTGACGCACCTGTGACAAACGACGATCTTACACTATACATTCTCAATGGTCTTGGCTTGGAGTACCGCGAGATTGTTGCCCCAATTCGCACTCGTGCAACTTCTCTCACCTTTGAAGAACTCCATGACCTGCTCCTTGGCCATGAGCGCTACTTGAAGCGTCTGGAACATGCTTCCAATCCTCCTGTTATTATAGCTAATATCTCTCAACGCAGGTACAATAATCGTTTCTCTCAAAAGAATGACAAGAAGCTAGCCTACTCTCGGTTTGGCAATTCTGGTGGCTCTTTTCAGTCCAAGCCCACTGACAACTCCTCTGTTGATTCTGCTCAAAGAGGCCGCCAACCAGGAAAAAGTTGTGATCATGAGTTGAAACATGACAAACATCAAGAAGGCCTTTGTTGACATAATCTCTGACGAAATGAAGATCAATTTGCCGATCTTCTCACAAAAGCACTTCCCAAAGCTCGTTTTCATTCACTCAGGTCCAAGATTGGGGTCCACGACAGCACGTCCATCTTGCGGGGGTGTATAAGTGATAATGGACAAAAATCAAATTTGGAAAGATTGCCACCTCCAACGGCATGATTTTCTGCTGCTGTCTCCAACGTGATTAATGCAATACAGCTCTCTAGTAACTGTTGTACAGCTTTTTAATTCCTAAAATCTTGTCTTTCCGTTACATTGTACAGCTATACTTGTATCTATTTATATTGATCTCAAATACAAGGAAATGTGTGATATTTCCAAAATATATCCTGTTTATGCAGCGTCTTGCAAGAGTTCTACTCCCTATTACTAGCTAATAAAAAAAAAAAACTCATGTTATATTAAAGACTAAATTCTTTTAAGCATATAAATTATTATAATGGATACTCTTAAATCTTAAAAAAATTATATAATATAAAGATAATCAGGTCAATGAAATCCTAATAAAAAGTAATTATTCCTTTAAATTTTTTTTAAAATTTGCTTATATTTTTAATATTAGAATGATACATAAATATGTTAAGTTATTATTAAAATATATTTTAATAAGAACTTATTATTATAACATATATATATATATATATATATATATATAATATTTATTAGAGTATTTTTTTTATGTTATCAGGTTAATACGTATGAATATAATTATAATTTAAATACTCCTAAAAATAATTCATTTTTTAAGGGTGCTGCTACGAGCACACCAATATTTACTGACTGAACACCAAATATATCACTTACAAAGTGGACACCATTAAAATATAATAAATTCTACGAGCATGCCAAGAGATAACAAAATACATGTAAATTTTCTAATTATACATCATTCTAAACTTAAAACTATAATACATGATAATTAATTACTCTTTCATCGACCCAAACCCAACTTAAGGTCCAATTAATTGGTATAAAAGGAATCAGACCCAATTCTTTATATATTGCACTCATTTTGTGTGGATTAAAGAGCTTGCAACAAAAGATTATAAGAAATTAAACATTGAAAATGGTGTGAAGAAGAAGCTTACAATGTAATCGACCTAAAAAGATCATACAGTTTATGAAAGATAAATTCAAATTTGACAAAAAATAGAATTTAGTAGGGAGAGACGAAAATTGAAGAACAATTAATAACTTAAAATTTAAAGTTATTAAGATGAGAAAAAATGCATAGTAATTCGTATTTCTATAATTTGTCAACTCTCTAAAAGTAAGTTAAGATTTTAGAATAAGGTTTAGGAGTATGGGTGCTCCTTTTTTTTTTTCGGTAAACTCAATCATACCACAAGCAAACACACACCACACACATGCAGCCCATGTAAGCTTTACCCTAGAGCTCCTCAAAACGGGTACCAACCGTTTGAGGCGCCAAGGAACTTATATGGGACAACATGCTCGGGTAGATACCCGATGTGGGACTAAAACACTCACCCTAAAGGTGTTCTGGTGTTTTTTGGTAAACTCAATCATACCACAAGGCAATGACTGAAGGCAAAGGGAATACTCACACCACCCAAGCAAACACACACACACACCACATGCAAACTCACACACACACCACACACATGCAGCTGTTTGAGGCGCCAAGGAACTTATATGGGACAACATGATGGGTGCTCCTAGATAAGCCATTTTTTTAATAAAAAAAATTATATTTTAAAAATGGTGTCCAGTCAATAAATATTGGTGTGCTCATAGCAACACCATTTTTTAAAACCTAACTGTAATTCTACTATCCTCTTTTCTCTCATGTAGACGCTTATGCCATGTTTGGTTGGTGAGAAAATAAGTGAAAACATGGAAAAGAAAAGAAAATTCTGAATTTCTAATACGATTTTTAGTAGTGTTTTGTCCAATTTTCTTTTCTTTTCCATGTTTTCACTTATTTTCTTAGCAACCAAACATAGGGTTATTGTGTGTCCATTCTCTTTCCTCGCAAAGCTTTGCTCTTAAAAAAACAGAAACACATTTAGGGTCCCAACTCGGATAAAGGAAGTTCATATGGTTGTCTAAGAAAAAAATTGTTAAATATTAGGGCATTTTTGTTTTGATCTTCTTTAGGCCCAAATACAGCCTTGTGAGCAGAGCTTGGGCTTAGCCAATTCATGTCCCCAGATGGCTCAGGTCTCACCCTTACATGGGAGGGGATCACAATCAATTGCAATTGAATTCAAGGGAATTTAATTTCATACGTGGCACATGTGGATTACATGAAAGAAAAACGATCGCAAAATTCAAAATTTTCAAAACAAACAATTTTTTAAAAATGGATAATTCATATTTATAAAGGCTTTGAAGACCGACCTTGGCCCGATTGCCACCCCTAGGTGGCTGAGCCCACATATCCTGTTCTTATATGGACATTCTAATTGGTAGGCCCACATAGTCCAGCTGTTTCACGAATGGGTCCTATTCTTATAAGCCTTAGGATCTTCTTCTCCAGTTGATGCAGGTGAGGAGACCGCTTGCATCCAATGGAAAGATGCCACACTCGTCCTTCACACCAAACAAGGCATTAGATTGTGCGCAAATACTTAGGAAAGGCATTAGATTACCTCTGTTGCATGTCCGAGGCCTACCTCGAGTGTCTATTCATCTTGCGGCATTTGGCGCTAAAAAGGGGATAAGTCATTTAATTTTCTCCCTGTTTTTTGACTTGTCCCCAGATTATATCTCTCCCCATTTTTATGACCTTTTTATCCCCACATGGCACACGATGAATAGACGCCCGAGGCCCAGCCACAGGCATGCACCAGAGGTAATCCGTTGGTCTTAGGAAAGCGTGCAAAAAGTGTGTGTAGCTCCTTCCCATTGGTGCTGGCAGTCTCGTCTCCAGAACCAATGGAAAAGATCCTAAGTAAGTCCATATGGACATTCTGATGGGCGGGCCCATATAGTCTATCTGTTTCACGAACTGGGGTTCTATTTTGGACATTCTGATTGGCGGGCCCACATAGTCCAGCTGTTTCACGACTGGGTCTTATTCCTATATGGAATTGGCACAGGATTCTCTCGAGTTCAAACCCCTAGAGGTCGCCACGTGTCTCCTTTGACACCCCTTAACCATGGGTAAGGTTCACCCACCCCTAGGGTTCACTCACCCATCCTTGGTTTTTTTATTTATTTATTAATTATTATTTTTTAAATTAAAAAAACTGTTTTTAGAGTTTTTTAATATTAAAAATATTTTTTTAATTTAAAAAATAATAATTAATTTTTTTTAAAAAAACCAAGGATGGGTGAGTGAACCCTAGAGGTGGGTGAACCTTACCCATGATTAAGGGGTGTCAAAGGAGACACGTGGCGACCTCTAGGGGTTCTCTCGAGTTGAACTCTAGAGGATCCTGAGCCTATGGAATTATAGACATTCCGATTTACACGTTTTAGCTCACATGGAAATGGGACCCGCTTTACAATTAGGAGTTGGGACCACCTTCCCGGAAACAATTCAGAAGAAACTTGGATTCGTGCTTTTGAAATCCCAATTGGCTATGTCCGAAAAAAAAAAAAAAAAACTCCCAATTGGCAGAAGGTGCCCCCATCGATCTGAACGATCATGGATTGAGAACCTCTAGTATGGGCCACACCTACCATATTAAACTGTTTATCTATGGAAAGTGATTTAAAACTCTCCATAAAACCTGCTATCGAGCGTTGGGCTACCCGATTAAAAATCCAATGACACCAAACTTCAAGTGAAATCCACCATTTAATACATATTTGCCTTGATGGGCGGTACGACCTAACTCTGGTTAATAGGTTCTATCGAGAGTTTTAAATCAATTCCCTCTATCTATTTAATATTTTTTCCTAGGAAAAAAAAATCAAGGGAACCAATCAGAATTATGTAAAAAGCTCAAAATTCAACTTTAGATATTTGGATTCTTGTTACCACTTTGAAAAGGCCCTCAAATGCCCAAAAATTTCACTTAGTAACCAAATATTGGGTTAGGAATCTAGATTTTCTCGAGATCAACCAAAGGATTTACACATCCTGGGAATAGCCCAGTGGTAGAAGTATCCCATCCTTATCCTTAGGAGGAAGGTTCCGGGATCCATTCCCGAGAGGGTGAGAACGTTGTGCTATCCACCCAGCCTTAACTTTGAACAAATATTAACTACTAACCAAGGTTGCGGCCTAACCTCGTGTCTCTACCAAAAAAAACCGAAGGATTTTCCTTTACCAAATTGGAGGACTTTCGTCCAAAATGATAGCCGTTCCACCATTGTCTCAATAGCCATACAATTTCGTCCAAAAGGATTTTGATTGAGCTAATTAAAGCAAATGAAGGGGTCACTAACCTAGGGTGGAGGTCAATCCCTTGCAGCAATGGCGAGTCCATATTCCAGATATGGACATGATTGCATCACTTTAGTAGATCCAATTAATCTTTTGTACATTCAGCAAATTTATATCTATAATTGTTAATTCCTATACTAACCTCCCCCACTAGTAGGGATAATAAATTTGATGACTGTGTTGGACTCTATTAATGGATTTCTGACCACATTCTGAGTTGTTCCTTCTCTTTGCCTTCAGGTAGACGGCAAGTAAGATGTGAAGAGTACTCATCAGGCGAGTGGAAGAAGCCCGATCCTCCTTGTTTGCATCTATAGGATACAAACAAGGGAGTTGACTCCAAACCGTATCTTTGAGTCTTTTTTTTTTTTTTTTCGTGTGCAAGATATACGGTTAGGCCACAACTCCGGTTAGTAAATGTTCTAGGTTAGTAAAATGGGTGGATATTTCAACCATCACAAACTCCCGGGACTTGATCCCCGATCATAAGTTGTGGTGTACTACAGTCAGGAACTCAGGATATGACAATATCTATTACACCAGAAATGAATTGGAAATTTCTGTTTGTATTTGTCGAAAATTGTTCATGACGATGCGAGGGGGTGTAAATACCTCGGTGTGTAACACTTTTATTTTGGGTTATATAATCTGGTCGGGGTCCGCCTAAGGCCAGCTTTCCTTCCCCCTAGGGGGGAACCAAAAAAGAAAAGAATTGGAAACTTCTCATCTATAACCTATTGCAAATATGCTATGGTGTTTCAAGGGGATGGGCTGGCTCGATGAGTTTCTAGCACCCACAAAATAGATGGGCCAGTCTTGGGCTTGGACTTTATTACTCAAGCTCGTGTCGGCCTGCATTGAATGTAGTTGCCTGGGACCAAAAACCTAGTCTTGGACCCAACTTGGCCTCATTTGCTTTGGTCATATTCTGGACGGGGTTCACGACTAAGGTCCATGTCTGGGCTTCAGAAGAGCTTGGCCCATCTGGAAACACCCTTATGGTTATGTGGTTCGATTTTGCAATGTTTTTCTCTGTAACCCGTTATTTCTCATGAAAGCATATCTAGGTTTAAATCAAACACCCAAATTGAAAATCAATTGCAGATTATTTTGATTTTTTTATATTATGGGCTTTAGAAATTTTTTATATGACGGGCTTTAGTGACAATTAGAGATCTTAGTGGATGAGTTTCTAGGCTAGGCTCTAATGAGTGAAACTTGACAGCAATAACCTTTGTAGCAATAAAGCTGAATCAGACTGGGTTCGTAGTTGCCTCAAAAGCCATCTTTGAAAGTTCCGACTCCTCTAGAGTTTAGATGGACAACAACGTTAGCTGTTGCCGGGTTATGTCTGCAAAAACATGGGCCTAGCCTACATTCAATAGGGTAGGCCCCAAACAACAGAGATGGACCCCCATGTTTTTGGAGACACAACCGAGCATCTGAATTGGGGACTATGGAGTCCAATCAATTGCAGCCATATGGTTGAGACTTAAGAGAGGCGAGCAGAGCAGATGTCTCGATAGCCATGGCCACAGCAAGTTTCTTTGTATTTTGGTCTTTTCTCTTTGTGAATCTCCTTCAATTCCAGAGCTACGATTTCATCTTCAATGGTTTTAATAAAGCACCCAATATGACCCTTAACGGAGCATCCCTCGTTACACGCAGTGGAGCACTTCGACTCACCAACTCCTCTGCAAATCTAATCGGCCGAGCCTTCTATACCTCCCCAATTCGCCTCTTCAACACCCAATCTAGGAGGCCAAAACTTTCTTCTTTCAGCACCACTTTCGTTTTCGCAATCGTTAAGCCCTACGAAGGTAGTGGAGGAGGAGGCCATGGTTTGGTCTTTACTCTATCGCCGTCGAAGCAACCTCGTAGATCTTGGTTCGCTCAGTATTTTGGGCTCTTAGGCCCTACCAACAATGGGAATTCCTCGAATCACGTTTTCGCTATTGAATTCGATACCGTTTATGATATGGCACTGTTTGGAGACATTAACGATAACCATGTTGGCATCGATGTGAATAGCTTCAGATCTGTCGCTTCAGCACCGGCTTCTTACTACCTGAACGGCACCAACAAGAAGGAAATGCGTCTAGAGAGTGGGCTACCAATTCAGGCGTGGATAGATTATAATGGTGAAAATGAGGTCGTTAATGTCTCCATTTCTCCTTTATCAGTACCAAAACCAAGTCACCCTCTCTTATCACACAAGATGAACCTCTCTCATGTTCTTCAGGAATCCATGTACTTGGGATTCTCTTCATCGACTGGTAAGCTTGCGAGCTTCCATTACATCCTAGGTTGGAGTTTTTCAATGAATGGGGTTGCTCCTCCACTTGATCTCCATCGAATTCCGTCTTTCCCAGGATCTCAAAGTGGGTCATCAGGACTCGGGAAAAAGGCTATTACGATCGGAGCAGTATCTTCTGCCGTGACACTTCTCTTGCTTGCCATTGTCATCTCTACATTTGTATACATGTTACGAAGGGCTAAGCAAGCCGAGGTCCTTGAGGATTGGGAATTGGATTGCCCTCATAGATTCCGATACAAGGACCTCTATGTCGCGACCAAGGGATTCAAAGAGATCCACATTCTTGGATCGGGGGGATTTGGTTGTGTATACAAAGGAGTATTGCCAAACACTAAAGAAGAGGTAGCAATTAAACGAGTCTCCCATAATTCGAAACAAGGGGTGAAGGAATTCGTAGCAGAAATCGCAAGCCTGGGAAGGCTGAGACATAGACATCTAGTCCATCTTCAAGGATGGTGCAAGCGAAACGCGGATCTCCTTCTAGTCTATGACTACATGCCTAATGGTAGCCTCGATACTTTCCTATTCGATGAAGAGAAAGACCTTGTCCTAAATTGGCCTCAACGATTCAAGATCCTCCAAGGAATCGCTTCAGCCCTCTTATATCTACACGAAGAATGGGAACAAGTGGTTGTTCATAGAGATGTGAAGGCCAACAATGTCTTACTAGACGCAGATATGAATGGAAGATTGGGTGATTTTGGCCTTGCTAAGTTATACGAACATGGAAAGAATCCCAGTACTACTCACGTAGTAGGTACTGTGGGATATATTGCACCGGAGCTATCTCGCACCGGGAAGGCCACGGCTAGTTCTGATGTCTTCGCGTATGGTGCATTACTGCTAGAAGTAACGTGTGGACGGAGACCCATCGACCCAAATGCCCCATCAGGGTTATTGCTTCTACTCGATTGGGTGAGAGAGTGTCGGCAAAGGGGTCAGATTCTGGAAGCTGTGGACCCAAAAATGGAGGATTTATATGAAAAAGAGGAGGTAGAAATGGTTTTGATACTTGGCCTTCTTTGCTCTCAGTCCACACCAGAAGCTAGGCCTACCATTAGACAAGTGACAAGGTATCTCAGTGGTAACGATAAACTTGCTAAAACTGATGTGCCTATGGAATTTACAGACACAGGTTCTGAGAATTTTGGCTTTCGTTCATTTCCGTCGTCTTTTGGCGTGATCTCCACTGGTTCATTGACAGGAGGCAGATAAATAGTAGTGCTAAGCGTACAAATTAGTAATTACAGAGCAAAAGGTAGGGATTCATGTGCTAGTTTATTGGGATGTCTTAGAAATTTAGCTGTAGTATGCTATATCTAGTCAATTAATATATTCTAAATTAGCTTTTACTTCTCTCTGTTTCTTTGATTTTGGTGGATTGAGATTGATCTTTAAGCTACACAATTAGAGACTAGAGATACTTACCAGTGGGTAAGGGACTGCCATATGTTCCTTGTTTTGTTTCTGTTCAGTCGGCGAGATGATTGGTACATCGTTAGGTATGAGCTTTTGTTATATAAGATCAGCAGAGGCAGAATTTGGTTTTAAAATTTTTCTCTGGATTACCAGTGCTAGTAGAAAAATTTTAAAACCAAAAACACAGCGGTAAGCACACAATATTGTGAAACAAAGTATTAGAAGTCCTACAACTAAGAGCTTTGGGAATTAGTCCCTAGATGTTATGATTGTGCCTTGCGTTCATCGACAATTTGGACTATATATCAGGAGCAACTTGGCCAATGGGGTTACTTGAATGGCAAATTCATAATTTTGTGATTTTGTACCAGTATATAACTTATGTTACAGTTTTGAACTTCTTTTTTTTTTTTTGGAAGGTATACGGATTTGAACTTTTGATAGTGTGAAAACAGAAATTTAAGGAGAGATTTGAATATAGTGAAAGGATATCACTGACGTAGTCATATTGCCGAACCATGGAAATTTGGTGTGCTTTGATATTCTTTAATTACATTATTTTTTCTTCACTAGAAATAGGTACTTATTTAAACCAGAAACTAAACTTTAACCGAGCTGATCTCACCAGGAAAGATAAAGCATTAAGTATTTTTCTATAACTAAAAACCTCAGGCATGTTAGCCCCGATTCGAAGAATTCCAAAAAAATTTCACACGGCAATAAATTGAGACATGCAGGGTCTTCGGTCTTCCTGAAAGATAACCAAGTTTAGCTTTTACTATGTTATTTACCTTCATGTGAGGAATGCTAAGCATATCCCATTTCATTAATCTCACCATTTTTTATTATTATAAAACAAATGACTTTGTGTTTGCGTGGAGCTGTAAGTGAGTTGATGAAAAAAAAATTGTTTTTATTGTGGAAAGAGAGGAGAGTAAATATTTTGAATTGTAAGATAAAGCTTAGCCTACCCTAAAAAAAAAGGATAATGCTTAGCATTCCTCACCTTGATATTTATACGTGGTTTCGTTTTATGAACCGCCATTCCCCACTCTAAGTCAAAAACTAACACATGTAAATACAAGTAGCAAGAACTAGTATTGATTTTTGGCTGAAGTAGAGCTAGCACGCCTCTTCCTACTATGGGACATTTGGATGCATCTAGCTCTCACATATTCTAATGCCTCTAATTCATGTGAATTCGAATCCTGACCACAGGGAATGTTACCGGATAAACAAACAACAGACATGGCGTCCTAAGATTTTTTATGCCTTATTATCACATCTCCTTGAAACGGTCTCAGGGTTCTCCTATGACCGTATGGCCTAAGTACCTTTTCTCATTTTAAGAACTTTGGCCAATAATCCGCATGATATGATGGGTATTGTGCTGATCATTTCCTATCTATAATACAGCCGAACGATAATCAAGTTGAGCATTTCGACCTAGAAAGCAAATTCTATGGTAGGTGCCTAATACCATAGATTCATTCATTTCTAATCACAAAAACATTACATATTGGGTAGTTTTTGGAAAAACACAAAAGAAGGGTAATTTAACCTAATAATTTTTTGTGTTTTTCAAAAGTTGCACTGGTGGTAATTGGAGAGCGAGGAATCTAATTTTCAAGTATTAAGGCTATCAATTTGGCCTTTTATGACGGTACCCAGCCCAAAAATGAAGAATTTTTTCATCTCTAAAATCTGAGGGCCAAGATGGGCCTAATTTTGTAAAGCCCACCTACTTGAGGGCCGATCTTTGTAAAGTCCATGTACAAACCGGCCGACCTCAGCTTATGCTTATACATACTTCTATAGTTTAGTCCATGACTTGAATAAATAAGTAGGGCTGTATTCGGGCCGAGCTTTGCCCTGCTCGGCTCGGCTTGAAAGCATGCAGCTGAGGCCCGGCTCGGCTCGAGCCCAGATTTCAAACAAATTTCAAAAGCCCGAAGCTCGGCTCAAACAAGAACTTCAAGCTCAAACTCGGCTTGAGTCCGAACCGATTCAAGCTCGAGCCGATCTCGGATTAGCTTGAGCTCGGCTTGAACTGGGGGATCTTGAACCCATGGCACTGAGGACGACAACGGGATCTTCCTTGGTGTTGCTTCATGGCTTTCCACATCACTGGAGCCACTGCACATGCCTATCCCTTTAGCCTTCAGAGATAATAAAGTTCTACATAAATCCTAGAATTTGGTACAGAACGGTAGGATAATATAACCCCACTTCAATTTCTTCCTCATTCAAAACCTTCACTCTTTTTTCATGTTCTCTTTCTTTTTCTGTATGTGAGTCTTTGATTCTTAAGAGATATACAAGACAAGAAACTAAGACCCTTCTTGTTTCTCCTCCGTTTACTGGTTTTTGTGATCTGTAGACATATCCCATCTTTCTATGGTGGATGGTTCGGTAGGGGCAGTGGCAACGGTAGGCAGAAGTCGGCTGTAGTAGGCGGAAGTCAGCAGCAAGAGGCGAAGGAGAACCCTAGGTTTGAGAAGAGGCGAAGGAGAAGAAGGTTTCTCTCGAGACTCAAGAGCTGTATTTAGGGATTTAAGAAAAAAAAGAAAAATATAAATATATATATATAGTATTGAATCAAGCCGAGCCGAACTCGGGCCGAACCAAACATAATCGAGCCGAGCTTCGAGCCGGGCCGAATCAAACAGGGTTTGGCTCGAGCTCGGCTTGATTACACATTCAAGCTTTTTTTTAGGCTTGGCTCAGCCCGAACTGGGCCATTCAATCAAGCCGATCTCGGGCTGAACCGGGCCAAGCCGAGTCACACAAACGGGCCGATCGGGCTCTGTGCAGCCCTATAAATAAGTTTATTAATGCCTTGAATTTAGTTAAATTGATATGTGAAAATTTAAAATAATATTTAGAAAAGGCTCAGGCATATTAAAGTTTTACTATAAGTATAATACCTAAATTACTTCAACATTAAAGAACATTTTAATAGTTTACGTACAATTAGGTTCCTAAATATGTAAGTCTACTATTACCTAAATTTTAGTAGTGGGTCCAACATATAAATATTAGTAAAATGCTAAAAAAAAATAATTACTAATAGAGATTAATTTTCATGCGGAGCTCCCTTTTTACACTATCCAGGGGTAAATGTGTAATTATTGATAATTACACATTTACCCCTGGGTAGTGGAAAAAGGGAGCTCCGCATGATGCAGAACTCTGCTTTATATTTAAACTGTTATTAATAATAGTTTACAAGGCCCAATAGATCCTATAAAATAGTCAAAGCTAATAAAGATCTAATTACTATAATAGATTCTTACGTAAGTCTACTAATACATAAATTTTAGTCACTTATAAAAGATTAGTAAACTTTAAAATATCCAATTATTAAAAGTATTTAAGCTATATATTTAGTAATAGTTTTTTTTGGTAATGATTTAGTAATAGTTTACTCCATAGTGGGTCGAATGGATCTCACATTATAGAACACCCCACCTTGCTCTAATCAGAGAGGTCGTTAGATCAATTTCCAATAGGTGATGACTTGCAAGAGTTCTGCTCCCTATTCCTAGCTAATAAAAAAAAAAACTCATGTTATATTAAAGACTAAATTCTTTTAAGCATATAAATTACTATAATGGATACTCTTAAATCTTAAAAAATTATATACTATAAAGATATTCAGGTCAATGAAATCCTAATAAATAATTATTTCCTTAAATATTTTTTAAAATTTGCTTATTTTTTTAATATTAGAATGATACATAAATATGTTAAGTTATTATTAAAATATATTTTCATAAGAACTTATTATTATAACATAAATATATATATATATATATATATATATATGTGTGTGTGTGTATGTGTGTGTGTTATAATATATTTATTAGAGTTTTTTTTTTTATGTTAACAGATTAATACGTCTGAATATAATTATAATTTAAACTACTCCTAAAAATAATTAATTTTTTAAGGGTGTTGCTACGAGCACACCAATATTTATTGACTGAACACCAAATATATCACTTACAAAGTGGAGACCATTAAAATATAATAAATTCTACGAGCATACCAAGAGATAACAAAATACCTATAAATTTTCTAATTATACATCATTCTAAACTTAAAACTATAAAACATGATAATTTATTACTCTTAATTTCGTCGACCCAAACTCAACTTAAGGTCCAATTAATTGGTATAAAAGGAATCAGACCCAATTCCAATTCTTTATATATCGTACTCATATTGTGTGGATTAAAGAGCTTGCAACAAAATATTATAGGAAATTAAACGTTGAAATGGTGTGAAGAAGAAGCTTATAATAGTTCGTGTAATCGACCTAAAAAAATCATACAGTTTATGGAAGATAAATTCAAATTTGACAAAAAATAAAATATAGTAGTTAGAGATGAAAATTAAAGAACAATGAATAACTTAAAATTTAAAGTTATTAAGATGAGAAAAAACTTATAGTAATTCATATTTCTATAATTCCTCAACTCTCTAAAGGTAAGTTAAGATTTTAGAATAAGGTTTAGGAGTATGGCTGCTCCTAGATAAGCCATTTTTTTTATAAAAAAAATTATATTTTAAAAATGGTGTCCAGTCAATAAATATTGGTGTGCTCGTAGCAACACCCTTTTAAAAACCTAATTGTAATTTCACTATTCTCTTTTCTCTCATGTAGACGCTTATTGTGTGTCCGTATTCTCTTTCCTCGCAAAGCTTTGCTTTTAAAAAAAAAGAAACCCATTTATGGTCCCAACTCGGATAAAGGAAGTTCATATGGTTGTCTAAGAAAAAATTTGTTAAATATTAGGGCATTTTTGTTTTAATCTTCTTTAGGCCCAAATACGGCCTTGTGAGCAGAGCTTGGGCTTAGCCAATTCATTTCCTCGGATGGCTCAAGTCTCACCCTTACATGTGAGAGGATCACAACCAATTGCAATTGAATTCAAGGGAATTCAATTTCATACGTGGCACATGTGGATTACATGAAAGAAAAACAAACGGAAATTTCAAAATTTTCAAACCAATCAAATTTTTTAAAATGGATAATTCACATTTATAAAGGCTTTGAAGACCGAACTTGACCCAATATCCACCCCTAGGTGGCTGAGCCCACATATCCTATTCTTATATGGACAGTCCAATTGGTAGGCCCATATAGTCCAGCTGTTTCACGAACGGGTCCTACTCCTATAAACCTTAGGATCTTCTCCGGTTGATGCATGTGAGGAGACTGCCTGCATCCAATGGAAAGATGCCACACTCCTCCTTCACACCAAACAAGGCATTGGATTGTGCGCAAATACTTAGGAAAGGCATCGGATTACCTTTGGTGCACGTCCGAGGCCTAGCCTTGGGTGTTTATTCATCATGCTGCATTTGGTGCTAAAAAGGGGAGAAGTCATTTCATGTTCTCCCCTATTTTTTACTTCTCCCCAGATGATATCTCTCTCCCTTTTTATCACCTTTTTATCCCCACATGGCACACGATGAATGGACACCCGAGGCCCAACCTCAGCGTATACCAGAGGTAATCCGTTGCTCTTAGGAAAGCGTGCAAAAGGTGTGTGTAGCTCCTTACCATTGGTGCTGGCAGTCTCGTCTCCAGAACCAATGGAAAAGATCCTAAGTAATTCCATATGGACATTCTGATGGGCGGGCCCATATAGTCTAGCTGTTTCACGAACTGGGGTTTTATTTTGAACATTCTGATTGGCGGGCCCACGTAGTCCAGCTGTTTCACGACCGGATCCTATTCCTATATGGAGTTATGGGCTAACATGGTCCAGCTGTTTCACGACCGAGTCTTATTCCTATATGGAATTATCGACATTCCGATTTACACGTTTTAGCTCAGATGGAAATGGGACCCGCTTTACAATTAGGAGTTGGGACCACCTTTCCGGAAACTATTCAGAAGAAACTAGGATTCGTGCTTTTGAAATCCCAATTGGCTATGTCCCAAAAAAAAAAAAAAAAAAAACCTCCCAATTGGCAGAAGGTGCACCCATCGATCTGAACGATCATGGATTGAGAACCTCTAGTATGGGCCACACTTACCAGATTAAACTGTTAAAATGATTTATCTATGGAAAGTGATTTAAAACTCTCCATAATACCTACTATCGAGCGTTGGGCTACCCGATTAAAAATCCAATGACACCAAACTTCAAGTGGAATCCACCATTTAATACATGTTTGCCTTGATGGTTGTTACGACCTAACTCTAGATAATAGGTTTATCCAGAGTTTTAAATCAATTCCCTTTATACATTTAATATTTTTTCCTAGAAAAAAAAATATAGGGATCCAATCAGAATTATGTAAAAAGCTCAAAATTCGACTTTAGATACTTGGATTTTTGTTACCACTTTGAAAAGGCCCTCAAATGCCCAAAAATTTCACTTAGTAACCAAATATTAGCTTAGGACTCTAGATTTTCTCGAGATCAACCAAAGGATTTACACATCCCGGGAATAGCCCAGTGGTAGGTGTATCCCATCCTTAGGAGGAAGGTTCTGGGATCCATTCCCAAGAGGGTGAGAATGTTGTGCTTTCCACCCGCCCTTAACTTAGAACAAATACTAACTACTAACCGGGGTTACGGCCTAACCACGTGTCTCTCCAAAAAAAAAAAACCAAAGGATTTTCCTTGACCAACTTGGAGGACTTTCGTCCAAAATGATAGCCGTTCCACCATTGTCTCAATAGCCATACAATTTCTTAAAATCCAGATTAGGTATGCATTAATCTTAAGGGTTACAAAGTAGGATTAAAACGAGATCAACCTTGAAGAAGATCCTTAAGGTTGATCCGGAGGAAATTTCTTCCGGAGTATTACATTATAGTTGAGGTCCATTTTGATAACCTACTTTCCTTCCCTACCCCTCCTTTTTCTTTAATTATGTCATTGTTTTTGTTTGAAATCCATACAAGATGTAATTGCTTTTATTTTTATGTTTTTTTTGGTAAGCCCCCCATTAAAATAATAAAAAAGAATAGTATGTTATAGTAGTGAGACGGCTTGTCATTTTAGAGAAGGTCACCAAAGACGTAGAACTTACGCTACAACTACAATCATACAAGCAAGGTGAGTATGACAGGTTGAATAGGTCACACACACCCCATTTTCCATTATTCGGAGATCAGAGTCTTTCAAGTTGGCAGGCTCACGATTCCGACCCGGTTATATAGAAGACGATAGAAGAAAGTTACTGGGATCGAGCCTCCTGCACTAGCGGTTAGAGCCTAATAGTCGTGGGGGGTCCGGCCTTGGAATGACCCGAAGCCCACGCAACATGACTTGGAATTCTCTATGGTTATAAAAAGAGTCCGGATACGTCTCACATGTCAACATTTGTCCCTTTCAATACTCTTAACATGATCATGATTCACTAATTCCTAGGGTTCAATCATCTAACCTTGGTTTTTAGATTAAAAAAAAATATTAGCTATAAAGTTAAAATTGTTAACTAAAGTTTAAGGATCACTTAAAAAGGTTTTTGTATTGTAATTGGATTCTAAGGAATTTGATTATAACCGTAGAGAATTCCAAGTCACGCAACATATGAAGACATTTAACTGGAATGGGATAAGCTTCGATGATTCACCAGTAGGATCCAAACCACACCAACCAAAACATCACACAATGGGCCACCCTTTCTCGGTCTGATTCCAGCTCAACTTTTCGGCTCGATATCAACTTTGAGATGTTAGGTCTTGACCCATTTGCATGTGTCCAGGAACTCCTTGGCCTTTTTTTTATAAAAAAAAAATCGGAGAAGAGGAATGCTAAACATACTCCCACAAAATCAATTGTGAAAATCATGTTTTAGGTCCCGGTTGGTTTAGATTATCATAAGTGTTTATTTAGGACTTTTTGTTTATGTTCGAATAATGTCTTGATAATAACGTTTGGTTGAATTCATCTAAGAAATTATTTAATTGTCATTTAAAAATATGATAAGATAATTGCTTATTGACAAAGTGCCGTCTGAATACATTATAACTATCTGTGCTTATTAACAATAACACTTATTTATGACAACATTGTCAACTTAAACACTTATTGCAATAATCTAAACTAAATGAGCCTTAGAGTATGCTTAGCATTTTTCTTCCGAGAATATGGTCATCATCATTCATCATAGATACCAAGTCAGCATCACAAGTCTATTTTACATTTCCTTTCCATAGGGACTTCTCGTGTTGTAAGATTTATTTTATTTTTTACCTCCCGGTCAAGGGGGTGGTGACTGGTGAGATGAGATCTACCTAAAACTTTAACCCCAAAAAAAAGAAAAGGATCTTTCTAAAACCAGCTACTTGATAACGAAGCTATGCTTCCCATCTGGGTCAACTTAAGTCTCACACACAGTGCAAATCTCTGATTGGCCAGATGCCTGTTAGAATCGGCAAATACTTAACTCTGGTGAATGCCCAAAGTGCTAAGTGTGGCATTTTAAAGGAGAAAGATATCAATTAGAGAAAAGTCAAAATAATGGGGATGGGGAGAAAGTAAAATGACTTTTCCCCGAAAATTATCGTTAGGTGCTGCATGTTTTGTGGATGCTCGAGCACAAAAATCCATTATTACTAAAATGATATTATCACAAGTCACAATCAATCGTCAGCTATTCTTGGCCAGACAAATCTAGGGGCACGAAAATTCCCATGAGGGGCCACTTGGTTGAGACCTGCTCAACTGAAAACGTTTTAACAAAAAATAAATAAATAAAATACTTGGGTTATATATCTCATTTATTATATTTTATTATATTTAAAAAATTTGATTGATAATTAAAAAAAAAATTCGATTGAATTTTGTCACTCTTAAAAAAATCAGTAATAATCTTCTCCTCAAGCGAAGAGTGGATTATTGCTCCTTACCCTCATAAAGCTCCTTTAACTTTCCTTAAACTATGATTAACAAATTGTAACCCTTAAGTTAAATTTTAATTTTTTTAAAAAATAAAGCGTCAGATGCTTTAACCTCAAGAGTTAGTAAATCTTAATCACAATTAAATAAAGTTAAAAAGGAGACATTTCGAGAAAAAAGGGAGACAAGATGCCTTTTCTCGCTCCACTTGTGAGGTGTTTATTTTCCCAACATAATTATCCTTTCATTTATCTTTTCTATTATTATAATTATTATTAACAAAATTAACGATAGGATAGGTAATTTAGATATTTAAAAATATTTAAATGATGACATCATCAAAATCCTTTCATTAAGTAACGGCAAACTAGACAACCAAAATGGGTGGTGGGAAATGTAATTTGATAAACGAGAGAGATATTTCTGAAATTTCACCAAACCTATGATGTAATTTACCCTTACTAAAATGATATTATCACAGGTCACAATCAATCAGCTGTTCCGAGCAAAAGTCCCATGTGCGGCCACTTGGTTGAGACCTGTTCAACTGAAAACGTTGGATTACCAAAAAAAAAAACTGAAAACGTTTAAAAAAAAAAAAACAACTTGGATTATATGTCTCACTTATTATATTTAAAAAATTGATTGAATTTTGTCACTGTTTGAAAATCAGTAATAATCTTCTCCTCAAGTGAAGAGCGGATTATTGCTCGTTTGCCCTCATAAAACTCCTTTAATTACCCTTAAACTATGATTAACAAGTTGTAATCCCTAAGTTAAATTTTAATTTAAAAAAAAAATAAATTAAGATTAGATGCTTTAACTTAAGAGTTAGTAAATCTTAATCACAATTAAAAGAAGTTAAAAAAGAGACACATCTCAAGAAAAAGGGAGACAAGAAGCCTTTTTTCGCTCCACTTGTGAGGAGGTGATTATTTTCCTAACATAATTATCCTTCCACTTATCTTCTCTACAATTATGATAAGAAAGATAAAATAATCATTAGCCGTATATCTTCTCTATTTCTACTATTATAAACATTATTGACAAAATTAACCTTGCACTTATATTTTCTCTACATTATAATAAGAATAATAAAATTACCTTTATACATATCTTCTTTGTTTCTATTATTATAATGAGAATATGACACTTATAAATATTGATAGAAATATACAATTATTAATAAATTATCCTTACACTTATCCCATTCTCTCGGTCTCTCTTATGTGGAGGCCACTATATATATATATATTACCGGACATCATTTTGGTTTACTCGTTAAGTTACTAACGATGGTATCGTCTTGCTTGCCTCACGAATGAGAAGGTGGGCTTCCTCAAAACTTACTCTCAAACCACCCTCGCAAGAGGAGACACACTTTACCATATAAGTTATAGGCGGTAATTTGAATGGTACTGACAATAGTAAATTTTGCAAGTTGATCACGAATGATGAATGAATAAATTATAATTTTTGATAAGTTCAAATATAAAAAAATGATACAACTTTCAAGAGTTCCTATAATTAAAAAAACAGAGTTTTTGTGAGGAAGAAGTTGAAGAGAAGAGCCAAATGACGTGTTTTTCGCTCTTTGAAAGTATAACATTTTCTTCTCTGGCAAAGAATTATACTTGCTGATTTTGAGTTCTAAAATTTAATTATTAGAGATGTGTGGAGACAAATCACATATACCCTCTTTTTGTGATTCTATAATTTTTTTGGGATTGGGAAATTATAAGACATGAATTTTTTTTATTTCAGAATCTGAGGATATATATAGCCATATTTTTATTTTAGAATAATAAATATAGGAAAATAATATTCTTTTTGTGAGAAAAAGATGAATTTTTTTTTTTTAAAGAATTGCAGGAAGTATGTAAAAACAATGGGGAGGTAATTTTCATAGTTGATTTTGCTTATTAATTATCACAGTGAAAGCTAAATCTCTCTACGGACGTAGCATACATTGGGTGAACCCCGTATTTTGCGTTTTATCGATTAAATAGGGTGGTATTTTTGTTTTGAGAAAAATTGTCTTTGTTTTGACTTTAGCCTTTTTGGGAGAGCTTCAAGTCTTTCTATGCTTGCTTTGTGCTCCTCTTTCTTTTTTGTTGTGTTGTACTATTATTCTTATATCACCCTCTCTAGTTGTAGAGTTATATATTTATAAATTACTTAGGATAAGAATCTGTGAGTTCTGCACTTTTTTTAAAAGTGGTTTTAGGAATCAGGAGATTTTGGTTCGTCCCATCTATTGTTTTAGATAATTTTTTTTTTGTTTTTGTTTTGGATACAAACTTCTTGTATTAGTGGCAACCCATTTAGTGTGTGACCCGTTTATAGACAGACCCATTTCCTAATGTATGTATTATTTACTCGACAAATTTGGTGAGTTTATAACCCATTTATAGTCTTAAATTTATATTTGGATTCAAATTCATGGACTTTCTATTTGAAAGCTCAATTTAATTTAAATTTGTAAGACATTTTAATGGTCATAATGGTCTTTTAATAACATGTGTTAGAACCTTTTTATAAAGCTAATAATTTATGGTTATAGTGATACCATCTTTGATGTGCATTTGAAGAGTTTTAATATAAGGGGAGCTACGGTATCGGCCTCCTCAAATGCTTCTAATTATAAGGATACTTTGCATATAGAAAAAAACTGTACATGTATTTTTAAAAATAGGCCATTCTTACTCTCAACCTAAGCCAATCAACTGTCCAATCTCAAGTCCACTTTTTACCTAATTGCAATGCTTTTAACAAATTTTATCAAAAGCAAAAAAAAGGTTTTAACAAAGAAACTAGACAAATGATTGACTTAGAGCATTCCTAGCAGCTGATCATTTTGGTGAGTTAGATAGCTAAAAAGTGTTAAATTATGCTCCCAGCAGCAACCTCTTCAGTTTGGTAAGTGTATAGTACTCAACAATTTTAGTGAGTCATTATACACTCACCAAAATTGAAAATCTCTCTTTCCTTCCTTCTTTGTGGGCCCATACAAATAAAATAAAGGTTTATCTTTGTGGAAGTGACACAAATAATAAAATAATGATAGTTTTGACTATTTTGATGAAACTGCTGTGAATGTTTTAAAAAAATGAATTACCCACATGACTTTTTGTAAGTCTTAGCCATTTTGGTGAGGCGGCTAGGAATGCTCTTAATTTTGTTGAGGTTGCTAGTAATGCTCAGGCTAAGAGTAGGAAAGAAGTGAGAGTCGGGCTAGCACTTTTCTTCTTAAAATCTATTTATATCCCATCTAAACATCACCCCCCCCCCCCAGGAAAGAAGTGAGAGTCGGGCTAGCACTTTTCTTCTTAAAATCTATTTATATCCCATCTAAACATCACCCCCCCCCCCCCCCCCCCCCCCCCCCACACACGCGCACGCACACACACAATGTTAACTATTGTTAAGATTCATCTTAAAGGTTCAATTATCTAATTTTAATTTTTAAAAAATATATTAAAAAAATTAGAAAAATGCTTAGTCTATTTTCCAATTGTGTTTTTTAATTTTAAACAAAGAGACAAAATAAAGCAAAAAGTTAGGGGAGAAAGTTAACGTAGCCTTGCTTAAAATATTAATGTTGAAGTTTGTTAATCAGTTGAACATTTAAAAAAACAATAAAACATTATTAACTAGAGTTAAAAGATCGGTTAAAGAAAATTCTAAATCCGGTTACAAGTTGAGGGAGAATTGAGTCGCGGAGCGCACGGTCCGCTGGCTAGCTGCTCTAAGTCACATTTTTCCACAAATGCAGTGTGGTAGCACCTGAGATGGGCTGACACCTGTTGCCGCCACCACCTTGCGTCTGTGAAAGATTGTGACTGGCACTAGCTCAAGAACTTCTGAATCTTTAAAAATAATGAACAGACGGCAGGCAGCAAGGCACATGATGGAGAAGCGAGGGTAGACGACTGTAATATTTTCAGGAGAGCAGAAAGCTTCTTTCCATTCAAAAATCGCCGCCAGTAGTTCTGAATCCGGCATGCGGAAACGGGTCGGAAAACTCAAACCGGTTTATCGTCACTTCGTTCTCGTCGCCGTATCTTTTGCTTCAGTGTCATCTTTATAATAATTCACTCTCTCTCTCTCTCTCTCTCTCTGTAACTCTTCTTCTCTTTGCTTGGTCTATTTCGAACTTGATGATTTAGTTTTTTTGTATTCGAGCTACAATCCAATCCAAATCAGTTGAATTCGTAATCAGAAACTCGATTAGATTTTTTGGTTTTTCTTTTTCAATTGATCTAAGTTTGATTGTAACGGAGAGAAGGAATCGGTTCGCGAAATTTGGAATGGACGAGCAATTGAGGTGCAATCGGTTCAAGCTTCGCCTTTTGATGTTACAGGTGATGTGTTTGGTATATCAGAATCTAGGGTTCTGTTGGTCTCTCAACGATGAAGGTATGAACTTTGTGAATGGAGTTTTTAGGTTTGAAGGACTGTGATTTAGCGAAAAGGGTTATTTCAATGCAGGGTTGGCTCTATTGAGATTTCGGGAGCTGGTTGTGTGGGACCCATTTGCTGCTTTATCGAATTGGAACGATAATGATGCAGAGATCGATCCGTGTTCGTGGTTCGGGATCGAGTGCTCTAATGGAAAAGTTGTGATTTTGTATGTCTTTCTTTCCTGAAATTAGCATTTTCCTTTATCCCAAAAAGTTTTGACTCTGTGGTGCTCATGTATTGTTTGTTGTTATATGAGAATGATTCTTTTCTTTTTTTTTTTTAATCTTAATTTGGTTGTTGGGTATATGTTTAGAGTGTGGAATCCATTTTCTGTGTTTTTACTTATGATTTTCTTTCTTCTGTTGCAAAATGTCTTTAATATGATTCATGCGTTTGGGATTCTCTGGTCATTGATGGAAACTAAAGTGGATGCAAATTGCAAGTTGTGACTCAAAATTAGATATAAGGTGGTCGCTCTTGGTTATTGTTTTTTGGAACTCGGGGTGTCCCCAACCCTTTGGGACTAATCCCCGAGGGTGTCCCCAACCCTTTGGTTATTGTTATATGCTTCTATTATAAGATCCATTCTATCAGTAAACAGTTAATGGGGTGTGAAGGAATGTATTGCTTCATCTAAACTATTTGGGAAGCAGTGTTCTCATTTGATAAGTGGCTGGCCATGCAGTGATGTAGACAAAAAGTCATCAAGAGAAGGAGAGAGATTTGTGGACCAGTACTTGTTTTGTTTTTCCGAGAAAATTATATTTCATTCAAGGACTTTACAAATTCATCGAATTACATCATACTGAAATGCTGAAAGAGCATGAAGTTGGTTCCTCGAGCATGTAGGTCTTTAGGAGAATCAATATTTGGACAATATTTACGGTTTGATCCAAAATGAGCATAATCTCATGCACATTTGGTTAGGGGTATTAACATTTGAGACTTCATCAGTCCAAACCTATCATCATCATAATCCAATCCTTATCCACAAAATTTTGGGGTTGACTATGCAGTTCTTGTTCTGTCATAATGTCATTCCACTCTATACAGGGCCATATCTTCTCTTAAAGCGTGAATCTTCAAATATTTTCTCTCTACTTCGGTTCATTCCTTTTCCAGTGTTCCACCTGTCATTTTAGAGCCTTCAACTTGCAATCAAGCACTCCTCATTGCTGTCGTCATGAGTCGTTGTTGCACATGATCAAACCATCGGAATCTACTGTCTTCTATTTTATCACCAATCTTATCCCTCCAAATTTAAAAGCCATAAACCACTAATTTTTCAGGATTATTTCGTCAGAGATTTGCCCCATTAAAAATTAAAAACTTGGCTCATGTCTTCTCTCATTTGTATGTTCCTGACAAATTTTATGAGCCTGAGTCATAGTAAACTTGCAGCAAATTAGTAATTTAGTACTGACACATACCTTTTTTGATTTTACAAAGTTATACATCAAAACCAAGTCATTAATCCTTGAAAAGCAGTGTAGTATTTTATGAAGTATACATTATACATTACAACATATATTTCTTGGGATTCTGCAGTGGCTACCATTTGGTGGCATAGGTTTCACACACCTTCCAAATTCCAGCGAATGCCTTGTGGTATAATAGTTCAACTGTTTCAATACAGTCATTCAAGACAAGGTTATGCAAGTGGAAATAGGATGCATATCGTTGTTGGATAGTTATTTTGACATTTCGGTTGGGAATGCTTGCGTCTAGACAATTGCTGCCTACATGTTTTTCAATTTATATATCACTATCGGAATTGAATATCCATAATTAACTATTTAACTGTCATGGTTCACCCCCTCCCCTCCCCTCCCCAAAAAAATCACTGTCATGTGATGGTGATAGAAGGGCCAAATCGTAAATAAAACAATTGGAAATCTCATAAACTAAATATGAAGTAGGGTTTTGAGAATTTTGTATATATTAAAACTGCTTATATTAGCTATGAGAATAGAAATGCTGTGTTAACACATGATATGGGTGACAAACGATGAGTCCTGCAACATGGCATATAAAACTGTTGATAGGAAACTAAACTTGGCAGTGAAAACCACCCCTGTTATCTCAACTATGATTACCTGCTTCGTGGGTGGATATAAATTGACCCTTAGGTCAGTTGTGTAAATATTACATAGGAAGGTGAGAGCAATGCTATAAATGATGAGCAGAAATAATACCATTCTATGCAGTATGCATTATGATCTTATTTATTGGATCTAAAAGTGATGTTGGTATTGAGAGCAATGCTTCCATTTCATTAAACGCTTTATATCTTACACATAAAAGACATCGTCTTTAGTTTTTCTGCTGATATATTCTGAATTTTCTGATCCTTTCTAAGGTCATACATGTTCTACTCGCAGAAACTTGAAAGATCTTTGTCTTGGAGGAACACTGTCTCCTGAACTCGGGAATCTCACTCACATAAAGTCTATGTAAGGGCGTGCCCGCGTGCGCACACACGCATGCACAGACACACACTCATATATATACATATATATATATATATATATATATATGAGTCCAGTACCTATACCCAAAACGATTTTTCCTTCTACTTACTGTGTTAAATCTATCTTTTCTCTGCAGTATTTTACGTAATAATTCTTTTTCCGGAGTTATTCCTAAAGAGTTAGGAGAACTGAAGGAGCTGGAGGTGTTGGACTTGGGATACAATAACTTTAGTGGACCATTTCCATCTGATCTTGGCAATAATCTTTCCCTGGCAATCCTGTGAGCTGATGCTGTCAAACAATTATGTCATTAAGTTCCTCATTTTTCTATGTTTGTTTTGAATCCATCTTCTTATTTATATTGCAGCCTACTTGACAACAACAGGTTCCTTAGTACCGATTCTCCTGAACTTCATGAGCGTAAGATGCTTTCTGAATTTCTGGTAGATGAGAACCAGCTAACTAATGCTGCACAAGGAGCATCCTTCAACAGAACATCCATTGCATGGTAAGTTAGTGCTGTCATTTTGATGGATTTATCCTATGAGTTGATCTAGTATGGCGATCAGAAAGACCATAAGGAAACTACATTACCTGTCTAGTGATATATGTGGCGCTCATATTTTGGACTCTTATCAATCAAATGTGTCTCACTGAGACACATTTGATTAATAAGAACCCAACTAGACAGTCTCACCTAGAAGATCTCATGTGCAAACATAAAAATAAAAGAGACAAAATATCAATTAAATGATCAGATTATTGTAACCATCATGAGTATGGAAAACCATCCAAGACGTCTATAAATTGGATTGAAGGATCAGGTTTTTACGAATGAGTTCTTTTTGGAGATCATCAAAGGTTAGGTCCACTGCACCTGCATATGTGGCATATGTATCACTAAGGATACTTATATTGAATGGTTATCATAAAATCATTGTATTGTTTTACTCTCCAGTTCAGCTTCTTGACAACTACTTAATCTCTGGTAGGAACATTGCCCAAGCTGTAGATGAAGCTTACCGGAGACTGCTGCAGGTGGTCGATGCCCTTCATCTCTCCAAAGAGAAAGGTCAAAACAAAGAGAGCCAGCAGAATCCTTCTACATCATCACCCTCAGTGCCATCCCCATCCCCATCAGAATCTCCATTACCTTCTCCATCACCATCTCCCTCCAGTATCTCTCTGCCACATGCACCCACTCCCGTGCCAACAGCAGATTCAGCTTCCCCAGCTCTAGCAGACCCACCCAATGTTGTCTCTGTACCACGTCCGGCCCATTCTACCCCAATTATTTCCCCCGCAGCAAGCCCCAGCCAATCTGCAGGAATGAGTTCCCATCATAAAGCTTCCCATCATAGAGCTATAATCTTGTATGGAGTCATAGGGGCTTCTTCGTTCCTTTGTATTTGGGTGATTGCCATTCTTTTCTGTCGAAGCAATAAGGTGGTCACTGTCAAACCCTGGGCCACAGGGTTAAGTGGGCAGCTGCAGAAAGCATTTGTAACAGGTCACTCTTCTTTCTCATTAAAACTCCAAATCATTCTCTTGAAGCTCATCCTTTTTATGACAAATTGTCCGCTTGCCTAAATGACCTGGCCCAATATGAATCATTTTTGCCTGTTTATATCCTGAGGAGATATATGAGGCACCAGTCACAAAAAGACAATGACAAATTACAAATGGCATAGCTCAATACACAGCAGGCATGGAGAGGGGTAAAATTATTCCTAGGCCAGAAATTGACCGAGTCAAATGGTCAGAACCTTTGGATCTGTTGCATATCGGAAGGGAAAAGTATTTCTTGCGGGCCATATCTGAATATAGGTTGGATGGTCGCAATTTGCTGTTTAGGCCAATTTTTGGCTTAAAAGATGGCCTTGACAAGAACTAGGGATGAAGTGTCCTTACTTCCTTGCATGTGCTGGCCTTTATACAGCATAGGCTAGGAGAGTATCTTCCCATCCTCCCGTTTTGATGCAAGTATTCCTCATGCTCCTATTGCAGTTTTCATGTTTATATATTTAATATTGGGAGTGTGAATTTCAGGTGTTCCAAAGCTCAAGCGATCAGAGCTTGAATCCGCTTGTGAAGATTTCAGTAATATAATTGGATCTTCATCAGATGGCACAGTGTACAAAGGGACACTATCAAGTGGAGTTGAAATAGCAGTGACATCTAATGCAGTTACATTTTCCAAGGATTGGTCAAAGAATTTGAAATCCCAGTTCAGGAAGAAGGTATTTCACACACAGATTTCACTTAACTTTGTACAGTCTTCATTCAGTGTGACAAAGATAAAACTCTCAGTGTCACATTTGGTTATGGTTTCAGATTGACACATTGTCCAAAGTGAACCACAAGAATTTTGTGAACCTTCTTGGGTTTTGCGAGGAAGAGGATCCTTTCACTAGAATGATGGTTTTCGAGTATGCTCCCAATGGAACACTCTTTGAGCATCTACACAGTAAGCACCTAGCTCTTTTCCCCATGGTTTCCATAGGACTCACTGTAAATTCTCAGCGTCACTCTTGCATCAATTGATTGCTCAAACCAATCCTTATATTCTAAAAGGAAATTACTGGTCTTCGTTAGAGGATAAGAATTCCTATTATATCGTACTGAACGTGTGGTGGACATGCAAGGGGCTACAGACCCATCACCATTTGATGGTTCCCACTAAAGAGATCTCCTCCGATTGAACTGATCAGATCATAATCATCAGGTCTATTTCATTCTTTTGGACCATAAGAATCAACAAGGTTTAAAATCCCAATATAAATGGTCAACTCATTCAGGTCGAGATTCAAACTTAGACCTGAACACGCGATGTCATGGTTGCAAAGCAGTATGCCAACCAGTTGAACTGCTAGCTCAAGGCCTTAGAAAGCCCCAGTTGCATGTGTGATGCATGATATGAGTGAGATGCATATATCTGTGCTTCAAATAACCAATTTATATTAAACTGTTACCTTGTTTATCTTTCATTTATTGTGGGCCATCTAGTGAAGCTTATCGATATGGTCCTCTTAGTTTGGATGATATCAAGTTGTGCTGTTTCCTGCAGTAAAAGAAGCGGAGCACTTGGATTGGGCGGCACGGTTGCGGATCGCAATGGGCATGGCGTACTGCCTTGAGCATATGCACCAACTGAACCCACAGATGATCCATAAAAACCTGCACTCTTCCTCTGTCTATCTGACTGAAGACTATGCAGCCAAGATCTCAGATTTCAGTTTCTGGAACGAAGTAACCGCCTCAAAGATGGAATCGGCTGGCCTAGAGCTCTTGGAACCATCATCAGATCCAGAGAGTAATGTATACAGCTTTGGGGTGATACTGTTTGAGATGATAACTGGTAAGCTCCCATACTCTGTGGGCAATGGCTCATTTGTGGACTGGGCATCGGACTATCTGAGAGGGGAGCATCCATTTATAGAAATGGTGGATCCAACTCTGAAATCTTTGCAAGAGGAGGATCTTGAGAAACTATATGAGGTAATAAGATCTTGTGTCCATCATGACCCAAAGCAGAGACCAACAATGAGAGAGGTTGCTGCTAGGTTGAGAGAGATCACGGGGATGGGACCTGATGGAGCAATACCTAAATTGTCTCCTCTTTGGTGGGCAGAGCTTGAGATTCTGTCCACAGAAGCAAGCTAAGAGGTGAAGTTGAGCTTGTACCTTTTTTCCTTCCATTTATGTTGCTAAGGAACAAAAGCAGTTGTCTGTAGGTGGATACTGCATCTATTTAATGCTTGTAATGGAAGGGGATGCTATGTTTCCTTTTTTTTTTTAAAGAGAATTTTGAAGAGAAAGTCATAATGGGAAAGTTTTTTGTGGGGCCCACCATTTTTTTTAGTCTTCATATTCGAAAAAAAAAAGGAAAGTAGACCTAACATTATCTATGGAAATGATGTATGTATGTAACTGAGAAAGGGAAAGGCTTGGTGTGTGTTACTCTGTTTTTGTTGTGTAGAAGTTAGATGTGAAAATGCACAATACCAAATATACATGTGATATTAGTAAAAAGTTCATTTTCGGTTCTCGTGAGGAGGTGCATCCCTCTCATATCTTCCTATCGTATTTTTCTTTCTTGCATACTTTTTCTTTTTATTATTGCAGTGCTGTATTTCCTTGTTTTCTTGCTGAAAATGTCTTCACCCAGCATGGCTGCAATGGACATGAATAGCTATTGCAGCAGCTTAGTACCAACCAGAAAAGTTTTGGGTATGAAAGAGTTCAAGGCAATGTTACCTGGTTGAATTCGGGTTCGTCACTCTACAATGAACCCGGTTAGCTAGGGGTAGGATGAGATAATTCATTTTTCGGTCCGCTTAGGTTATTTTGTTTGGTTCATAAGCTTTGTTTGCTACTTAAGCATGTAAAACAAATATATATTTTATATTATATTACAAAAATATATATCTTTTAAGCATATATATAATATATTACAAATGCTTATTTGAAAAAAATAAAATGTCTTTTATGAACGGTTTGTGAACTCAAAATATAAATTTGCCGAACCTAAAGAACCTAAAGAAAAATATCAATGAATTTGAATTAAAAAAAATTGACAAATCAAGATTGTTTTGAAACCAATGTATGGTTTGCTCAATTTCACAAACCAATCTGAACCGAACCACGAACTAGTTCGGATTTGCTCGGTTCGCTATAGCATGTAGCAAACTTGGTCTTGGTAACCCTGGTACAGAGCCTGAAGTCCAGGCCCTGTTCTCCCTCCCTCTGGGCTACGTCCTAAACTCCTTGGAATTCATTGGGGAAGTTCCCTATATATGATGTAGCCTGTCCACAAGAAGTCTACGAACAAGTGCAAGTGCATCAGATCAGGAAGGACGTTGGTATTTCCTCCCCTAATAATTAGTATTTGCTGTTAAAGGTTACATTTGATCAATTAGTAGTATTTGTTTCATTTTTATTCTTTGCAAAGACTTTGTTGAGAGCTTGTGCAGTTGTTAATATTTCAGCAGCAAAGTATTAAATTTGAAATAAAACACGCAGATAAAAATCACACCGTTGCTCAAAAGCAGTATGGTGAAGATCATTATGGGTCACAATCATTCAATATCAATGCCAAAAAAAAAAAACAATGAACCTCTAAAATACAAAATCCTTTCTGACTGAGCTCAAATATAGCAAACAGCTCAAAGGAATCCAACAAGTAGGATGATCTGATCACATTCCTCTTAACAAAACCCTAAATTTGGGAGGGACCCCATCAAATGGTTATGCCCACACAGAACTGAATCTCTGAGCTGTGCAACCATACAGATGAGAGGTCTTTCAGATTGGTAAAATCTGAGAGGAATAAAGTATAAATGACTTAAAAATCTCTTTAAATTTTGTTTAAAATCATGACAAAAAATAAGAAGAAGAAGAAAGAATGACAATGAGGAAGACAGTACAGTACAGATTGTGACTCAATAAACCACTGATTAGTGGATTCATTAACTAAACAGAGTAACAGAACAAGCCACCTCTATCAAGAGGCTACATTGCTCTACACCGACCTTCCCAACCCCCAACAAAGCAGACAAACAACTCCAAGGTCCTAAACTTGCACCTATGATACAGAAGACAGACAGACAACCCCACGGCAAGCTTTTGCAACTCCCCGCACACCAAAACAAAAAGAAATAAAGAAGAAAAATGGAACAGGTTGAGAAGAAATAACCATTTTACTCCTGAACTAAGAAATGGCTTCACCTCATGAAACCAAAACACGTCCGATCATCCCCTGTGTCCAAGTTGCAGTCTCCTTGAGCTGTTCATCGTCAGACTCAAGGCACTCCCCCAAGAACTCAGCATAGAATGTGCTGTCTCTGAACAGAATCTTCATGTCTGGACCGAGTGTGTCTGCCAGATCACCCATTACTGCAACTGCAGCTTTCGTCACACTTTCCTCCCTATAAATATCATAATATGAGCATTAGGTTGAAACATAACAAACAAAATTCCAGTAAATACAAGAAAAGGCAAAGCAATCCCCATTTACATACCTCTGCCTATCTCTAAAGACCACTTCTATGAACTGCAAGAGATGAGGAGCATGAGGCAACATCAGCTCTGCCTTGGAATTCTTGAAACCCTGGAGAATTCCAGAGTAAGCTTCACAGATGCTGCGCCTGAGCTGGTTGCCATAATCCATCATCTCCTCATCTTCGGTATCCATCTGGGCACAGATCTCTGCAGCTCCCTGCATCATCGGCATTGCATACGGGAGATACTTATCAAAATGTGTGCCGATCGCGAGAGCAATGTCCCCAAAACAGGAGAATATGGGGGGCTTGACGGATCGGTGGAGGGCACCATTAGAGAGGTCCTTGAGAAGATGGGTCATAATCCCATCACAGTATGGTAGGACCTTGTCATCCAACGCACGGCAGATGTCGCCAACCACCCCAACCGAGATGACACAGACCTGGTATTCCTCATAATTCTGCAACCCCATCTCCAAATACTTGTAGAACTCTGGCATGTACTTGCCAAAATCTGGGCCAGTGGCATAAGCAAGGGCACCAATTGCGAGCATTGCTTCTTCATGCACAGTAGAGCTACGGCATCCGAAGACTTTGAGGAACAAGAGCATCATCTGATCAGCAGCCTGGAGTATTATGGGTTTGGTATCATCAGCACTGCTGAGTTTCTGGATGATAACCTGGAGGACACCACAAAGAAGAGCTTGCAAGTCTCCTTGTTTTTCCTTATCTTCCGATGATACAATCTGAAGCTCCACCGTCTGCCCCAACTTATTCATAATGACTGGGAGGAGCTGTGCTATGATGTGAGATGTCTCCATAATATTGGCACACCTAATTACCTCATTCAAGGTTTCATATGCAGAAGACCTTAGCCTAGAGTCACTACCATCTGTTCGGTCCACCGTCGAGAGAAGACAAGTGATCATGTCTGGCAGGTATGGTGAGAGGAGAGAGGAGCTTGTTCCAGCAGCCTCATACCCCTGGGCAAGGAAGTAGATTGCCCCACAAACCTTCTCAGCTACATTAGGTGTGTCTTTAATGCTCTCAAACAACACTCCCACAATCCGTTGGAGGTTGGCAGGAGAAATCACAGAAAACCCACTAGCCGGAGTGTGCAATAACTCAAATATCCGACTGAGAGTCCAAGCAGTCGTGTCCTTCACATGGCTGTTCTCATCCTTCATCGCGTTAAGCAGAAAATCCAAACCTGCATGGACTAATGGGGAGAGCTTCTCAATGCTCGGGCCTTCGAGAACAGAGCCAAATGCATATGTAGCTGCCTCACGGCTACGCCAGTCTGTCTTCAAGATGTTTGCCTCCACAAAAGGCATCACAAGAGGCACAATAGCATCCCCAACAGTCCTTGCAACGAGACCTAGGCACGTGCCACCAGCCATGGATAAATTCCAAACCCCTTCATCCTGGTCCTGATCATCTTCTTGCTTCAATAATGTCTCCAGCAACATAGGAACCAGAGAAGACAGAGCCTTCTCAATGAAGTGGGAATGAGGTGCAGAATCCCCACCCTCAGCTGTTCCATACTCTTGAAGCTCTATCTCTTCATCACAGATGGAACTCCAAAACTCAATTGCTTGGAGGGCAACAGCCTCTTCACCCCCTTTTACAGCATTTGCCGTAAGCTCAAATAGAGTCTGCATGTATGGTTCTAGCACCTCATAGTATGTCGACGATATTGAAACAAGGCATTCAAAGGCCGCTTGTCTAATCTCGGCCTCTTTGGACATGGCTGTCTCACAGATCACCTTCATGATGTAATTCCGCTCCATCTCGTTCTCAAAGTTGGTCTGTGCAAAATCTAGGGCATTATACAAAGCCCTTGTTGCTGCAAGACGGACTTCAGAACTGTGCTCGACAAGATTCATGCCTTGCACTACAGCAGTCAGGACGGAATTCACTTCTTCTTGCACAAGATCCTGGTGTGATATCTCCTCACATACATATCCAAGAGTTTCTAAGGTTGCCTGCTTCAAAGCAGGAGGCCTATCTTGCTGGGTCATATTAGTTAGCAACGAGCCAATTAGTTCGGGCCATTCCTTCCGAGGAATCTCAATTGCAGCAATCTTGGCAATAACTTGCGAAGAAGTATGCCTTGCTTCTGAGACAGAAGATCCGAGAGTGCTCAAGAGCAAGTTTTTGATTTGAGATTTGAGAATAGTGTCAATTGCTACCCATTGTTGAACAAGCTGTTCCTTCCTAACCGCATCTTTGGCATCTAAGGAATTTTTAAGTACAATACCAGCCAACCTGCGGGACTCAGTTGGTTTCTCATTATTTGAAAGCTCAACCGACAGGGAAAGAAGGAAAACAGGTAGGTTGTGTTCCTGAAACTGCCTAAGATTTCCCTCTGCTTCAGTCCGGATCTTTGCATCAGCAGATTGAGCAGACAGTAGAATCTGAGTGATCTCCATAGCCATTTTATGCCCTAAACCACACCACCAAACAAAAACCAACCAAAAAAAGAAAAGAGAAACAGATTAATGGTTTACCACTAGAGATCTGCAAGATAAAAAGTCAAGCAAAGACCCTAAACCCTACAATCAGAAAGAAATGACACTATCTCCAAATCAACAAAATAAACAATAAGAGATTTAACTCATCAAGTGAAGAAATTTACCAAATAAACAAGTAAAAAATTACAATCAGAGATAGATAGAAACAGATTATCAAAAAATTGACTTAAAACATTTAAAAATTATAGAAGAGAGGGCGAAAATTGGACACCCTTATCAAGAACCTGCAAGCCGCAAAACTAGCGTGAACTAATCGAAGAATAACGATCAACAACAAGTGAGATCTGTATATCAGTATAAAATAAGAGCTGATAACAAAAAGAACAACAAGAAATGAAAGAGTCAAAACCCTAATCTTCTATGTATCTGACCAACCGACGGATATCTCGAATTGCAAAAGACTAATACTAAACCCCCATAGACATGGAAAAAATAGATCTGTTCAGAAAATAGAAATCGTAAACCCTAGATTACAGATTAGAGATAGAGGAATACCTCCAATCGAAATCTGAAGAACGAGACAGACTCTTCGAGAGCTGATGAAGAACAAACTAGGGTTTCTGTGTTCGTTTCTTCGGATCGAAAGATAGGGTTTACGAGGTCTCCTTTAGCCGTCCAAATGAAAGTGATTTCCTTCAGTTCTCACCAGTATATTTTAATGTATAATTTTTCGAATTGCATAGAAGAAGCGGGAGTATGTCATGCGAGGTTAGCCTTTTTCCCTGCGGCCCACCGACCCAAAACCCTAACTTTTTCATTTTGAATTCTCCCACGTGTGAATACCATGGACCAAATTTACACGTGCCACCTGCAAGACTGGTAGAACTTGCCAGAGAGGTAGAACTTATATGATAGGGGAGTGCTAGTCCCACTCTCTCCCTATACCTCTCCTAGCTTTTAGGGACAAAGAAGATTAAAAAAAAAATTCTATTGGCCTACCATAAAAATCAGTCTTCTTGTTTCCAAAAAGCAAGGGCCAAGAGGACAATTAGAGACAATGAGGCAAACAAAATCCTAAGGCTAATGTTGGGAACCTTCCTCCACCACTTACTTTTAGGATTACATTGGAGTCTTGAGAGAAATAGGAGGTTCTTTCTCTTATTGTTATTTTGCTATTTTTTTGAGCCCTTGATTTTAAGAAGTTCAAATCCTTGAGATCCTTTTTAGGAAAATTTAGTACGTGTGTTCAGTTTGAAGAAGTATAAAAGGGTTTCATTCTTGGAATGAAGGAATGAAAAAAAAAACCCTCTAATTTCTTTGAAGATTGATCTTTTCAAAACGATCAATAATGTTCTCTTATTATGATCTAAGGATCCTAACAGTTAATATATGAACAGTTTAAATACAAAGATGAGTTGTGCTTCAGGACTGGAAATATAAACCTAATAAGTAGCTACATCTAATGAATCAGTCTGCTTGCGAACTACTCGAGTTTGTGTGTTAAAGTTTGAGCTTTTTCATTTAATAAATAAGCCAAGTTCAAGCTTGATTTTTGAGCTCATTTACTTAATCTAAACAAGCTTGAACATCCCACAGCTCAGTTCGGCTCGGCTCAATAACACCCATAAACTTATGCATTGTACAAGTGCAATATATCACAAAGTAAGAGATGGAGGTAAGTTGACGGACTGTTCAAAGAGGAGATGAGATCACAGTCAATTGCAATTGCATTAAAAAAGTCAATGCAATTGCATATGTGGCTGATGTTGATTGGAAGCCAAAAAAATTCAAAATTTGAATTTCTCACTCATTTTCTTTCATTCAATCAACATCTGCCACATATGCAATTGCATTGGCTTGTTTGCAATTGCAATTGATTGTGATCCCATCTCATTCTGAGAGTTGTGCAGCTACAACTACGTATTGGTCCTCCGTGTTTGGGCTTGCTTACGGGGCTTGCTATGATCTCCTGGACTTGGGAGAGGTTTGCTGTTCAGCAGAGTTTAGATCCATATTTCTTATCATGATCCTCCTATAGAAGAGAGTGGTAGGCCCTCCCCTCCTTCGTCTCGGGTACCTCCTATATGAAATCAACCAATCGAAATTGGGATGGGATTTGATATGGCGATAGCAAACCAAAACCATCCGGTGATGGTTTTAATCCGACATGTGGCGAAAAAAAAGGGGAGAAGTCAATTCATTCCCCCCCTGTTTTTTTGACTTCTCTCCATTTGATATCTTCCCCCCCTTTTATCACCACATGTCCCACATCAACCCCTCATTAAATGGTTTTGGTCTAGCTATCCAGATCAAATCCCATCCCACCGAAATCGCATCCTGTGGGAATCCGTGACCACCTTGGACAAGCGATCAGTCCCATCATATCGACAGACCATTCTTGAAAGGCCTCGAATTGTCTCTGGTGAAGCCAGAAAGCCATCTCGATCAACCATAGGTCAGGGGACATGTGGTGGAGAAGTCAAAATCAAATCATAGGGCCCATGATTTTGACTTCTCCACACACTACATGACACAAGATGATAAGGTGGTAAGATAAAGGGGGAGAGATATCAAGTGGGGAGAAGTCATTTCACTTTCTCCCCCTGATTTTGACTTCTCCCCACTTGATATCTCTCCCCCTTTATCTCACCACCTTATCACCATGTGTCATGTAGTGTGTGGAGAAGTCAAAATCATTGGTCCTATGATTTAATTTTGACTTCACCACTTGTCACCTATTCTATGGTTGCCCGAGACAAGCCCTTTCTGGCTTCGCCAGAGACAATATGAGGCTTGAAATGAAATAACTTCTCCCATTTTTATTGCCACACGTCCCCTATTCTATGGTTGCCCGAGATGGCTTTCTGGCTTCACCAGATACAATCCGAGGCCTTCTTGAAAAACTAAAATTTTGGATGATTTCTAATGTGGCATCCAACCATGATAATTGATGAGGCATGGGATTATCTTAGGCTTCCACACATCATCCACATGTGGCAATAAAAAAGAGGAGAAGTCATTTTATTTTCTCCTCATGTTTTTGACTTCTCCCCACTTGATATCTCTTCCCCTTTTTATCGCCACATGTTGGATTAATATTTGGAGCTAAGGACCCTTTTTCCAACAACTGCCAGAGACAATCCCATGCCAATTGGTAAGCGTGCAAAATACACCTAAAGCACAATTATACTTGGAGGCAAATCGTCTATGTCGATGGCCAAGAGTGGTTAAAGGCCAGGATCAAATCCTTTATACAGATTTAACAGTTGTAAACAACCTTAGCCTTAGAAGAGCTCCCGACGATCAAAGGCAACAGGGAAGAACATAGACAATTTGGTTCCTTATACTGCAGGAGAAACTAGAAATCCAAAATACAATGGTGCTCTTGATACCCTTATATCTTCATTATTACACATGATATATACTTACAACTATACATTCCATGTACCTAACTCCATAATAGTACAATATGCTTTGTGAACTAAATCATCAAATTAAGGGGCTGAATTTGGGCTTATTTCTCCCTTACTTGAGAAAATGTGGCAAATTGGAAACCACATAGATCCAGCCAAACGGGGAACTGAAGTTGGCTGTGATTTCAGCAACACAGTTTTCATCACAACTGCCCATAACATCCCTTATGCAGTAAAGATATATATTGTGGTAGCCTACATTAACACTATGGTCCTTCTATTCCCTATATAATTCCATTTACCTTAGATAGGAGAGTAATATACCATGAAGAGTGCTAGCCCCATACGCATATTTCAGCGTGTCATTGCTACCCCTTCTATGGGCAACCGATTCTAAACGTAAAAGCAACACATGCTGCTTTCACTGTGAAAGCCCCGACGAATCGGGCTAGCATTTCATACAAGGATTTTGCTAGCCCCACTCTCTTTTATTATACTCTCCTCCTTTAGAGCAAAAAGACAAAAGGTGGATTTTGTTTCTGAGGTTCGCAAGGATTGACACAAAATTCTTGACCTCTTGTCCCAACAAGCGGAGAGGAGAGTGCAATAGGGCGAGCACTCCCATTATCATATACTATAAACAATCTAAACCACCTCTAGAAGGCCTTTCAGCTGATGAGGAACTATGCCTTTGTCCAGCATTGCTACGAACTTTCACATTGAGAGAACCTCGTCGAATCGGGCTCTTTAATCCACAGAGATTGTGCTTCATGCGCCAAGGGAAGAAGGGTGCAAGCCCACACGCCTTTGGTGGCGAGTAGGATCGCCTCACCGTCGGAGGACGGCATTCAACAACTGTGTGGTCTTTAGGACAATGGTACAAAGGTGGAACCTTTGGATTCAAGCTCTTCGAAACAGTCCGAGAAGAAGAAGCAGCCAACGCATTAGCCGCTGGAAGAAATCGACGAATAATGAAATCCGGCGATTCATTACCACTCGACTCAAGAATTTCTAAATTCAGACCATCTAGCCCATGAACATGACTCGCATTATCTGAAATTTCCAATGACTCGGATAAGGAGAACATGTCTATGGCATCTGAGAAAGTGTCATTGTCGTCACCTTCACCTTCACCACCATAATCATCGTCCTCATCTCCGTTGTAGTAATCATCATCACTTTCTTCTTTGTGTGGACACCATCGACTAGGCGGAAGCTTAGGAGGAGGTGGATCTTCTGCATGGGTTTCTCTCTTATCAAGGTTCTTGGGCTTGCCCGGAGTTTGCTCCCAGGAGAATGGAATCCTTTTGCTTGTATTGCGCAAAGTGCTAAGGGGATTTGCATCAGAAGTTTCAGCAGAGGAGGAACCAGACGGACGCCTTATCGAAAGAAGTGGCGCATTGAAGTTTAGCTTTCGAGGACGCCGTCTCGGCTTCGGAGCTACTTCACCCATTGATAAGAACAGTGGAGAATTACAGTAGTTTGCTAGAGGATTTGTTCAAGAGGACATGAAAAAAAGGATAGAGAAGGCGCCACTGTACGAGGACTAGGAGCAGAGGTTTAGTTGCATGATTGAAGCTAGACGAAGTATAGTATAAGAAAGGTAGTTGGGAAAATTTAGTGCAAAACAGTTGAAATGTGGGTATCTTGTGTGAGTCATTTAAAAAAGTTTCTAAAAGAGCTCACCCGTGATTATGAAGAGACCTTTGAAGGACACTGAAAACGGTATCACCTCTTCTGGTGATAATATTTAGTTTCCTCCATTAAGAAGTTGTTTAGAAAGGACATGACACCCATTTTCTTCCATGGACCTTAGCAACCCTTTTGTAATCGTGGCACTCCAACTCATTGCTCCTGAGCCATGGACTTCCAGTTCTTCCCTCACAATTGAAAAGATAAGGGGTATGATTTATAGGCATCGGATTTGCTCTGGTGGACGCCCGAGCTGGGGCGCACGGTGTCCACATTTCATCGAACACCAATTAAAAGGGGAGAGATATCAAGTGGGGAGAAGTCAAGATCAAGATCATGGAGAGAAAATGAAATGACTTCTTCCCTTTTTTTTTCCCAATGAAGTGTGGACGCTTTTATCGTCAGGTGCCCAATGAAGTGTGGACGCTCCAAAGAGCAAATTCGAAGCCTGATTTACATGAAGCTTTATAGAAATGCCACGGAGGCCATGCATGTTCGGTACAGTTAGGGTTAAATGGGGCATGTGGGTGCCTTTTTTGTTTGACGGTGCACCCTCCGCCACAAAATTAGGGCTATCTCTAGGGTCGCACTATCTTTTTATTGGGCGTGCGCCCTCAAACATAAAGTAAAAGGGTGCAAAGCATTTTTCAAGGCTATAAGCTCAGGTAAACTAGAGTTACCTACTAACAAGTCAGAGAGCCTACATCCCTCGCCTCATAAATTTACTAACAAGTCAGGGAGCCCACATACCTTGCCCCATAAATTACAAGAGATTAATTTTGAGCCGGAGCTCTGTTTCAACGTGTTGAAGCGGAGCTCCCATTTTTACATTATGAATGTGACATTTTTTTGTAATTTTTGAAGAAGGTTGGGGCAATTTTAAAACAAACCATAATTATGCATTTGCCATCGGATAGAGTAAAAAGAGGAGCTCCCTTCAACGTGGTGAAGCAGAGCTCCTCTTTGTATTTAAACTGAAATTACAATGGGGAAGTGATTTAAAACTCTCAATAGTAACTACTATCGAGGCCTATGCTACTGGATTAAAGATCTCATAATGTCAAACAATAAAGAGTAGTGATAGGCGTACGCATGAAATCCATTTCTAAACTTAATGCACCATCCATTTCTAAACCTAAGGCACCACCTCATTGGTGCCTTAGGTTTTCATGGGTATGTTAACTATTTCCCAACAGTAAATGGGCCATCTTTTAAAGCATGTGTGCATATGACACTATTGAATGTTCAATCCAATGGCCCAGCTCTCGTCAGTACTACTATGGAGAGTTTGTAATCACTTTCTAATGTAATTGGGATGACTATATCTATTTGGTTTTTGGCACATGCAAACAAGCCAGATTATGCATAAGATTTTTGCAGTCAAAGTGGCCTGCCATAGGCTTTGGGCTTGGTGCAAACTGGGCCAGTAAACTTGGCATTTCGCTTAAATTCTATCAGTTGACTCTTACTCCTGCTCGGCTCTTGAGATAACATATAAAAATAAAGAAAAAACATAAAATTAGAAAATTTAAAATTTCCTTTTATTTTTTTCCATGTTTTGAAAATTGGACTGATGGACACCAAAATGGGACCATTTTCAAAAGGAAAATAGCTAATGTACCATGAAGTCTATTTACAAACCTAAGGCTGAACCTCATTGGTCTCTCCCCCTCCCAAAATAATCTCCACAGTCCTATTACTGCTCTTTTCAAAATCGCCGGAGAATCGAGAATTGACATAATCAATTGGCTCAATCGGGGAACCGGTGATAAAATCGAGAGAACCGAAAAAATAGGCCAGAAAAGGAAAAAAATATTTAATGATAAAAGGGCACGGTTGATCAAACCGGTTGAACTGGGACAGCCACCCAGGCAGTTCGACCACGGGTCCAATTACGAAAACACTACTTTTATTTGTTTTGACTTATATTCTCCAAAAGAAACCATGATTAACTTGAATACGGATCAAGACGCTGGGTGTATTTGAATTGGGTTGATTCAGATTCAGGGAATGCCTCCTTCAAAACACCATTGGGTATGGCTTGGCCTGGCCGGCCCGACCAGACCTTTTCATTTTTTTAACATGTCCTAGACCAAACCTGGCCCTTTGACAGTCTTATAAGTTATATCCACCGGGGGTGTAGCCCAGTGGCCGAAAGACGAATCGTAAACTTGGAGGTCTCGAGGTCAATTCCTGAGCTCCCTTTAATATTGGTTGTATGGGGTGAAGGCACTGGCGGATCCACATGGGGCCCAGGTGGGGCTTCAGCCCCCCCTAAAATTTTGTTTTTTTGTTTTTTTTTTTTGTTTTTACTATAGCAATAATAAGGGTGTAGCCTGGGAAATGGGCGAAGCCAGAGGATAGGGAGTTCTAGCCCCCTCTAAATTTTTTTTTTTTTAAAATTTTTTTTACAAAACAGATACAAACAAAGGTGATGTCCCATGAATTTGGCCCCAAAAAATAATTTTGGGGCATATGCCCGAAGCCCCATTGCTAGCCCCCTTACAAGAGAATCTTAGCTCCGCTCCTGGGTGAGGGTATTTCTTATGTAGCATGTGAGACTAGTCCGACTCACGAGATATTACGTTAAAAAAAAAACATAAAATAAAGAAAGGCAGTCTTATAGCCTATAGGTATTGGATTCTTTACTCCACAGGCCACAAGGTGCACTCGTTGTCGTTGGATACGTCCGAAGCTCTACATTGGACGGGGCAGTGAGAAAACCCGTTCCCAAGTTTCAGTTGCAATTTTCTCGGTTCGGGTTAACCCTAACCCGTACAGCCATTGAAGCTCATAGTCATAGAGCGGCAAGGCAATAGAATGAATGAGCCAAGTTATATTAATTCAATCGAGGGTTTGGTGAATCGGGTAAATATTAAGCGGTTTGGTACTGTCAGCCATCCTCTGCGCATTTTTTCTTCCCCTCTCTCTGGCCATGGCGTCCTCAGATGAACAACAAAAGCAGCAGCAGCAACAACAAAATCCGATTTCAGGAGACCCAGTCGATGATGAAGAAGACTCAAATGGCGAAGAAGACGAAGAAGAAGAAGAAGAAGAAGAAGAAGAAGAAGAAGTAAGCCGAGAATCAAGATTGATTTCAGAGAGAAACAAACTGAACAATCTGCTCCGTCGATTATCAACAGAGCGAGTAACTCTTCGAGTCCATAACGTATTGATCAAGGGCAACACCAAGACCAAAGATTCGCTCATCGAATCCGAAATTGAAGCCCTCAAGAACGCAACCACCATGCAAGAGCTCCTTCAAGCCGCTAGTATCGTCAATGCTCGCCTTCAGCGTCTCGAAATCTTCGATTCTGTCACCATTACCCTTGATTCTGGCCCGCCCGAGCTTCCCGGCACTGCCAATGTCGTAGTCGAGATCGTTGAGGCCAAGAACCCCCTCGCTGGAGACATTGGCATCTTTTCAAAGCCAGAGGTACTTTTCATTTTTATTTTTTTTTGCAAATATTGTTTTATTCACTTTGGCGAAATTACTAGTTTCCGTTGGATTTTGATTTGGTTGCTGTTAGCCTGTGAGGTTATTGGTTGTAACTAAAAATTGGTTCTTGGGTCTTGAATAAGTTTGGTTCCATAATAGTCTCTATTGGGCAGAGCGACCTATAAAGGAAGTGGTTTTTTTCTTTGATTTTAGTGTAATATGGTTCACCATTGTTATTGGGTACGATGGGAATTTTGAAGTTTCATCTGTTTTGAAGCTGTCAAGGAGTATATGAGAAGCTAAAACTTAAAAGAGAATATTGAGTGTTAGGGACACATAAGAGGGTCCTTATAAGTTATAAGTTGCACTGGAAGAAAATTTAACAGTTCCGAATTCATTTATGAACAAATTAGGGTGGAATATTAGATAAAGAGGAAGAGCAAGCCATGAAATCTGAGGGATAAGCTTCATAATAAAAGAAGAGATGGTCCAACATAAAAATGCGAATAACCATGATGAAAATACCCAATATTCATGATCAATCTGCCATTTTCAAGAGCATTCCAGCTTGCTAAGTTGGTAAAATCAGTGAGTGTTGATACCCCAATCTCAGTTCAAAACCTGTCTTCATCCACTTGCAAACCCAGTACCAAATGACCTACTTCCGTACCCCTAGAGAAAAGCCATTGGTAAGCGTGGCCAATCTACCGAAGAGATGCTGCTCAAAATCCAAACATGATATGCCCAATTGAATCTCTTCGTGGATGTTCAAAGCCAAAATTTGATGCCATATAGTTAAGATCATTCTGGGGTGGATATTTTTGAGGCCATGCTAGCAGTCAAGCTGGCAACTCAATTCAATTACTCCAGCTAGGTGCTTTAGCTCTCCCAAATGCCAGACAAACAAATTCTCTTCCTCTCATCTAGGAGTTGTTGTTCTCTACATACATAGGAATTGAATACATTGGCTGATGACATAATGAAATTGAGTACATTGTATTTGGAGGACTTATCGTTATTTATTCATTTTTTGATCTCTAAATTTGTAGACTACTGGAGCTTGATGGATCAATCTTTTCCTTTAAGCAAAACAAGTACTAATCACTTCCATCTTTTTAGTTCCTGAGTTGATAAGTCATAATTCTTAAGACTTATATAAGCTATAAAATGCTCAGATATTCATAGTTACATACAAAAGTAAATGCTCATATATTCATATTCATAGTTAGACACACACACGTGTGTGTACATAGATACGTATACGGACATACATGAGTACGTGTATAGAACACATGGAATATATTGAAATTTGTGGATCCACTGATAACTATATGATATAGATATGGAGAAATGTGGTTGAATTTCATGCACATATACCAGTGTAGTCAATGTGTCTAGGTGAGGCATTGCCTAGGCGACTCCCATGCGATGCCTAGGCGATAAGAATAACTCAATTATATATATATATAATATTTATTTATACACACAGCAATTCAAAACTCCTAGGGTTGACACTTGTCAATAATCTAGGCAAATTAATATTTAAATATTTAATAGCCCACCTCATTTCTTGTTAATCTCAACAACAAACTTATTTTCTTGTCACAAAGGCGGCTTGTCACAAAGGCGGCTCTAGTTAAATCTGATACCAATAACAAAAATGAGAATATCATTGAAAATTTTCAACATACTTCTAATTGCAATGCTCTGATTTCCCTCTCAATGCCTGGAACAAGATAAATGTTCAACAAATCAAGTGATGTAAGTCTTTTTATACTAAACTATTAGTTGACTTTTTGATCCTGTAGTCTGTAGATGAAAATATGTTTGAAGACTAAAATATGATACTTTGTTACCAGATTTTTGGGTTTGAATAGTGTTCTGATATACTAGAATTTATGAAATTTTAATATTTGAGAAATACCTTAGCATTTGCATGTTGAAATTTTGACCTAATTTGTGAAGAAACGGATCTTGTTATTGAATAGAAAGTTGACTTTTTTACTCTATAGGAATTTAACCTTATTACCATTTTATTCTTAAACAGTGTTTTATGTAAATAAGTTCTAAATAGGCTTACAGTTAAGAGGGCCCCGTGATTTCCGCCCGCCTAGAAAGGCACTTAGGTGATGATGGTCCAAAACTGCCTAGACGACGCCTTGACTACACTGGCACATACAAAATTTTATTTGTTGATGTGCCCACATGCTCACTGTAAGCTTACATCTTCTTTCAACATTGACAATGACTTCTTCTGTTAAAGAAGGAAAAATGCTCAATATGCTCTGTCTAATGTACATTCTATAAATTTATATGAAAATTTTATAATTATATCGTCAGATTACCTGTCATATGGTTCTTGAAATTGAAAACATGCTTTTGCAGGCTAGATCTTGGTCACTTGAAGGATCACTCAAGTTGAAAAACATGTTTGGATATGGTGATATTTGGGATGGTTCTTTGGCTTATGGCTGGGACCAAACATCAGAGATAAGCGCTGGCGTGTCTTTGCCCAGATTCAAAGTATTAGTAACCCCCGTAGTGGCTAGAGTATCATTACTTTCCCAAGATTGGTTGAAGTTCTCTTCTTACACAGAGCGATTGTTGGGCCTATCTGTTGGCTTATTTTCAGCCAGGCATCATGACTTGGCATACAATCTCACATGGCGTACCTTAACTGATCCATCACAAAAGTCCTCTAAGTCAATAAGGAGGCAACTTGGACATACTTTACTCTCATCTTTAAAGTACACATTTAAGATTGACAGGAGAGATTCACCTTTGAGGCCAACACGAGGATATGCTTTTGTTTCTACTTCTCAACTTGGTGGCCTTGCACCTGATAGTCGGAGCTTGCGATTTCTACGTCAGGTGCAATGCTCTTCTTAGTCCTTTTTCTGTTTTCTCCCATACCTCTTGAATAAGGTCCTTCCAACTTTTTTATTTTCCGTTAAAAAAAGAAAAGAAATCCAGTTTATTTGATTGAATTTATGTAACCATATAAACGAAATGAACCATGGTACTTTTGATATTTGACCAATTCTAGATCTTTTGTGTGACAGAAAGCCTTTAGCGTCACTTTGTTCGTTATTCAAATTTTTTTTAGGATTACTTGCATTCTTCATCAAATAGGCCCAAAGGGGGAGGAAATTGAAAATAACACTTTGGTATATACTCCTACCTTCTGGACCTTACGGGGCTAATGCTTGTGCTGACGTCTATTGGGTTTAAAGTTTGAACCAAACAATTTCTAGGTATTTCTGCATCTTCAATCTTCAATTACAACCTCAATAGTACATGTCCTATTGGTTTTTTGATTTGATGTTACTATTGGAAGGAATGGATCAAGATATGGAATCATTAAATAGACAAGCTATAACAATATGTTTAATTTGATAGCTCCTATGCTGTTCCTAGCTCTAACAGCAAATTATGTATGAGTGATATCTAGTAAGTCATTTCTCTGCGTCCACCTCATCACCATTTCTCTCCTCCCTTTCTAAATATTTGATTTGAACCTTGTTAGGGATGATCTTGATGTGAGTGTGTAGCGTTAGTGGTGGATTGAGACATGGAATGCTTACATATGACTGATTAGCAGAAACAAAAAAAAATGTCTAACTTGATGTCCCTTGTGCTGATGCATTGCTCCGAACTCAAAATACATATGGATGATAATTTAATAAACTATCTTTTTGTGTGCACCTTCCAAAATCTTGGACGTAGCTTACGTTGAGATTGATTGTGACCCGTTATACTTATTTTCCATCTTAACTCGTATTTGTTTTATTACTACCTTTAGTTGAAATTTTTAGATCAGATTCTGTTAGCCATTGTCCATCAAAAATGTTCATAACTTCCATAGTCTTGCACATGTACCATATTCCTCTTGTCAATTCTAAGTTCTAGGCTCAGCAGTGACCTACAGATTGGAGATCTAAATCATCCTTTTTTTTTGGGGGGGGGGGATTAATGGAGTGTAGGGAAGTCCAAGCTTATCAAGTCTGGATTTTATATAATATTTCTGTTTGGAATGGTTAATTTTGACTTGATGCAATACAAATTTATTGCTTTTATTATAGTTATTGTATTGACTTCTGTATTTTGATACTCGTATCTACTTGTTTCTTGGCCAATTTTGGCAGAAGGATGCCACCAAAAACTCACATATTCTGGGAGATGCTAAGAGTTAACTTGAATTGTTCTGGGTGTGTTATTTTGTCAGGAACCATTTCAAGGTTTCGCAAGGCACTCATATTTTGAAAAGCCTAAATGCAAAAATTAGTGAGTGTCCATATTGTGATAACGAATGCAACAACTTCAAGGTGAAACATCAAGGAAAGGGTCTTCCTTGTCAAATTTAGAATTTCAAACTTGGGGAAAATACATTTACACCCCCTGAGGTTTGACGAAAATACACATAGACCCCCTCAGTTTTCAGAAAATACATGAATTACCCTTACTTTTCAAAATAATGACACTTGCACCCCTCCCGTCAGTTGACCGTCAGTCAACTGACAGACTTGCTGATGTCATGCAATAAACTCTATAAAATTCCAAAATTACCCTTGAATCATTTTGGGAAAAATACATTTACACCCCCTGAATTAAGTAAGGGATTCAGATTCTCAATTAAGGACGTGAATAGAGTTGGTTGAAAAATCATTTTACTTGTGATGTTTTAGGATTCAGATTCTCAATTAAGTAAGGGATTTATTTGTGATGTTTTAGTCTGCTTGTTCCTTGGTTCATACTCTTTGTGAACCTCATTTTACTCTGCTTTTGCATTGCTATATCTTTTATCATCTTTTACTGAACCAAAAAAAAAGGACGTGAATAGAGTTGGTTGAATGGTTTTTTGATAATGAATGCTTTGCCCAAATTTCTGACTCGTGATAGACTAGATTCGAGGAGCACACAATTCGTGTTGCCAACCTCAAATTGCTGGGATAATTAATCAGGCTTGAAAAACATAGCATTCTAACTTTTGTGTAAAAGAAATTCTCTAAGTACAATATTTGATTGTATCACAGTACCATGCATGCCAATGTTACACTTTTAACTGTCCAACACGTAGGTGGTTAGGTGTTTGGTCACAGCACATATTTGGATTCTGAAGAGCCCCCATTCATGAAAACTAAACTCGTTGATGTGCTACTTCTTTGCACGTCAAAAACACCTAAAGGCGCTTGAGGGGGTGCAAAAAATTTCCAAGAATAGTTGGAATTATTTTGTATGTGTGAAAGTCTATTCAGAATAGACTTGTAGCAGTAACCAAACAATCCCTCATATAATAAATCACTGCCATCAAACTAATATGGGCTGGGTCTGCAGCTGGACATGTGGGATAGACATTTCAGGTGACAGAAGTGAAAAATTTTAACAGCATTTTATGTCTTTTAAAACATTTTTTTTGTAAAAACTTCTCCACTCTAAATTAGTTTTAGGACATAGCTGTTCTGCCCTTGTTCTCCACTTAATTCTTTTCGGAAAGTCATTACATTTTTTCTGATGCATTACTGTCATGGAAAGCATGAAAAAGAAACATGTAATCATGATATGAATGTTTCATGATGACCATAAATGAGTTTTTATGTCTTATGCACAAATCACATCAGTTTCTTGCCTGGAAAAGTTACATAAGTGTAAGTGGGACAAAGAAAACCCTGCTAAGTTAAGGTTGAAACAATAAGAAAGAAGTACAAAAAAGGTAGAAAGACAATGTAATGTCAGTACAATACAATATAGGGTAAAGCCGTTGAGGAAGAAAAAATATGACAGTGATGTCTTTGGTAGGAGGTGTTCCAAATGAACATCTTCTCTCTTTAGCTGGATCTTTGTGAGAAAAAATTCTGATAAGCACTGAAGTGGAGATTCTATTCCTCCTACCGGGAATGAAACTTCATGTCTACTATCCTGGTAGTGCAATCATGATCAGGGACATTAAAAAATGGTTAGTTAAATGTGGGAAACTTTTTATATTGATTAAAAAATCCCATCATAGAATTTTAAGATTATGTGAAGGATGAAATATATTTTCCAAAACTTTGAGGTTGATTAAAAACTCCCATCGAAGAATTTAAGATGATTTGAAGGATGAAATATATTTTCCGAAACTTTTGATATTGATTAAAAAAACCCGTCAAAGAAGTTTAAGATGATACAAAGGATGAAATATATTTTCCATCACATTCGCCAGGATTCAAATACTAAGGTGGCTGCCCTTGCCAAATAGATGGTCTCAGTAGGACATCAGTCATTTTGAATTTTTATTTTATGTGTAACTTGTTGCTTTTTCCTGTTTTCTCGTGTTTGACCTCCCAGGTCTTGGGTGTGACTTTAAGTTTTAACTTGCTCTCCCTCGATTAGCTATATTAACAAAAACAGTAAAACAATGTTTGCCAGTGTTGTATTAAGTGAATTTAGTCACTAAGTAATTTCCATTGTTAATTACTTCAGAGTTTTGATTGTTTTTGCGGAGTAGTGTACGATCCATTTATATTTGTCCAGTTAATTGTACCATATAGTTACAGTCTGCTCTTGTGAGCTCTTCTTCTTCAATGGTCCCTTCTTTTTCATATGTTTATTTTTATAGTAATTTATTTTTTCTTGTTGCTTTGCTAGTGGTCTTGCTGAACATGATTAAACTAAGGGCAGTGATTTGAGCACCCCCTTATTTCAAGAAATGGGGTGACTATGATGCTTTTATTATTCCATTTGTTTAATTGATCAAGAACTATTTGGAGGGTTCTACAAGGTATTAGAGACATTTGTCAAGTGCATGTAGATGATAATGGACTGTATGTCCAAGTCCAACTCATGATCTCTCATGATCCCCTTGTATACAGTTCTCAGTTCAAGCATATTAATAATAAATTTCCTACGTTTTCCCACATAAGCAATGATAGACACTTACCCTTAACATCTCGAGTTATGCCTCCATAGTTCCCTTTCAATTACAAGTTGCTTTGGAAATTGTCTTGAAAAAATGTCTGAAATAATTTCAAGGATAACCAAGTTCTTATTCCTGGATTTTCCTTTGGAATACAATTTTATTTTGCCTGTCCCCCAAATAGTGTATGCAAGCACGTAAACTGGTCTTTACAATGACACAGATTAGATTCTCACCTTCCAAGTAATCAACCATCCATGAAATTTCTCAATCCCATGGGAGAATGTGATCCCTTGGTATAAGTATAACAAGCAAAGTTACTAAGGTTGCGTTTGGATAAACTTCTATATTGACTTTTATCGACTTTTGACTCTAAAAAAGTCAGAAGTCGATAGAAATCACGTTTGGTTATCTTTTTTATTTTTGACTTTTTATGAAATTGAAAAGTCAATAAAAGTCAGAAAAATATTTTTTAGGAAGCTAGCCCAAGGAAACTTCTGCGGGAAGTTGTCTTTTAACTTTTTTCAAAAGCTACTTTTCTTAAAAGTTCTCCTAGAGAAGTCCTTCTCTTCTTAGAAAAGTTTATCCAAACAGACTCAAGCCAAAGTTTAGGAATTATTCGTCTAAGGAAAATTTAGGAAATAAATTGAGGCAAAATATGTAAAAATATAAAATAAAATCACTAATTATGAAAATTATAAACAAATATATTTACTATATTTTAGATATTTATTAAGGAAAAGTCGTGATTCACGTGTTTAATTCACAAAATTCATGGTTTTTTTAAAAAGTCATATTTTCTCCCAAAAATCGCGAATACTTCGTGAATTAATCATTTAACAAAAAAGTCACGTATTATTCAAAAATTTTTGAAAAATCAGAAAACTTTGTTACTATGATAACAAGAGAACCTGATCCAAGCTGTTCCTACAAACTGACATCCGAATAGGATATAGTCATCGGCTCTTTGTGATTGAAGCAAAAAGCAGAACTTGATCTTTGATGACCAATTATAACTAGGAGGTCCCGAGTAGGTAGTCTGTTCCTCATCCGTTCCAAGTTCCATGTTATAACACTGTCTAGGATTATGCCTGCCCCGGGAACCGTAACAGCTTATACCAAGCTACTTGAGGATTCCTTGGCCCAATCTGGTCAGTAGCAGAATGCAGTGAAAATTTTCCATTTCTGTTGGGATTCTATAGTGTCTGGACCTGGATCTCATTCCAAGATTTCTAGTTGATCAACGAATCAATAACCGTCATTATTGTTGATGAGAAGACACACTCAAGGTCCACTATAGATACCTGTGCAAGGACATTGTTACAAGAAAAGCATCTGCTCTAATTCTGTCCGTAAATTTGTTGAAAAGCACCCCTAAAGAGTGCAACTAGATGTTCTTCTCATTACCAATTAAATGCTCAGGCAGTCACTCAGGATGCCAACGATCCAAACCTATCTTGATTTGAGATACTTCTTTACCTCCAAGTTGCCTATGTTGAGGCCGCCTTCCTCTTAACAGCAAACGTCACGCCAATTGAGAGTCAGAGTTTCTTCGTCATTTCAACACAAACCCAAAGAAATCTCCTGCATAAGCCCTCAATAATCTTACAACTCATTCTTGGGAAGAGGAATAATGCCATCCAGAAGACATGATGACAGCTGGTATAGACAGTTCTAATAAGCTACAACCTGCCAGCAACAGGCAGACTTATTTTTCAGAGAAACTATTCCTAATCTACTCTACGTTAGGCCAGCATTCTACAAATAAGAGCTTTGAAATCACCAAAGAGAAGTCTAGAAATTTCACAGGGAAAGAACCTTCATATATAACCATATAAGTTCCTTCTGAGTGTTTTCATTTGCAGAGAAATGAACCATAGACTTGTGTTGATTATTACTAAGACCTGTCATAATCTGAAACTTTCATATCTATATCTATATCTATATATATATATATATATATATTGGTAAAAGTTGATCAATATAGAAAAAACAAAGGATGATAAGAGAGAGAGAGCGAGAGAGAGCATCTCCAATAGATGACCTCAAAAAATGGGAAAAAGAAAGGAAGGAACTACAAACGTGATACATGAGAAACCACTAAACAAAGCCAAACTCTAATCAAGTCATAAAAAAAGGAAGACGAGACTAAACCTTCGGACAGAATATCATTCAAGCACCAGTTTGGAAATGTTTGAGGCAATCCGCTTCTTCGAGGCCACACAATTCTCAAACACCCTCATTTTTCTCTCCTTCTACACTCCCCAACATATGGCTTCCAAGAGAACCCTCCAAATCCCTTCTTAAACAGTGTCCCATCTCTCAAAATCCAACAGGAGACTAAGAGCTGAAAGTTAAAGAGGGGAAAACCCACAACACCCCCAAGTGGGATAGGAAATAACCCAGAAACTACTAACCAGAGGATAATGGATAAACAAGTGATTCATTCTCCGCTACACATGAAACATCTGTTAGCAAGTCTCCAACCCCTGTTCTTTTAAATGGCCTGAGGTGAGAATTTTGTTTAGAAATTAAGTCCATCGGAAAAAAGCTAACTTAGATGGAATACCTGAATTCCATACTACTCTGTGAGGACAAGGAGAACTGCATAAGATATCATTGGGAGCATGCATAGAGTCAATGTCAGCTAATAAGAAAACAATTAGATCATCTGCATAACAGGCACAAGTAAACGAGACCTTCTACATGTTGGATGGTGCTTTTAATTCGTTCTTCTGCTTTATCATGCAATAAAGGTCAAACTTGGATTTCCAGTGCCTTTAATGAGGAGGTGGCTTCCCATCAAAAGTAGGGGGGCTCCTGAATCACTTGCATTTGCATTACCCTTTTTTCTTGACGTACATGTATTGCTCAAGAAACTTGATTTCCATTTATACATTGAACAGGAGTTCGATCTTCGTTACGCTTTCCCATTGGGCTTTTATAATGCAGCACTCAATCTTGGGATCTCTGCGGGTGTTCTTTTTCCATGGGGAAATGGATTCATGAAAATGCCCTCGCCTCTGCCTGAGAGATTTTTCTTGGGCGGTCATTCTTCTCCAGTTTGCACCTTGGGGGGGCCAACGACATTGTTGGGGTTTAAGTCGAGAGGACTGGGCCCTACAGAGCCGAGAAGGCTAATTGTAGATAAATCCAATGAAGAAAGTTCAGCTTCCCCTGGAAGGGATGTCCTTGGAGGAGACCTTGCTATCACGGCCTTTGCAGACCTATCTTTCAATCTCCCCTTGAGGGTGTTCAGAGAAGCTGGAATCCATGGACACCTTTTTGCTTGTGCTGGAAATCTCACCAAAGTAACCGAAAATGAGTTCCGGGATTTCTCACTTCGGAAATTCGGAGAGTCATTCCGAAGCTCTGCAGGATTCGGGATTATCATCCCCACCAAACTGTTCCGCATGGAGGTTTGTAATCTGTTTTGACATTTTTACACTAAATTTAGCAAAATATGAATACTTGGGGTCAGGATGGGAGGATGGGAAAATGCTATCCTCCCTTGTGCTGTATACGTGGCCCACATGCAGAGCTTCATGATCCTACGCTCACAATGGTCTAGAGTCTAAACTAGGATTTCTTCTGGCTGCTAAACTGATCCTGGAACATAAATATACAATCTACTATATTGTATTTGATGTTCAGGCAAATCATGGCTAATTGTCCAAGAAAAGTCAACAGATTGGAGGTTATGTTCATACATTATGGTCATTGACTGGGTAAGATCATCTTGCAAAACATAGAACAATGTGTCCCACAAGTGTGAAACCTTTATGACATAGAAAGGAAGATGGTTTTCTCCCTGTTTTTTATTTCACTATTCCTCCTAACAAATCACTCTGAAACTTCTCTAACCAACTTAATTTTGTTGTCAGGTTAACTACTGTTACATACTGAAACAACTTGAGCATGACCATGGGAAGACAGGCGTGCAGTTTAGCTTCTCTTCTCCATTATAAAAGCTGGACTACTTTTTTTTTTTTTTTTTCTATCCTTGCTTGGCATACAGCTACTGTGCTGTGATACATCAAGTCTGTATTCTAGGTAAAGGGATTTTTCGGCCACTTCGTAACTTTGTTTCATCACTGAGTATGGATTAGCCTGTCTACATTTTTTGTAATTTCAATGTTGGGGTCTCCACAAAGACATTGGAAGTCTGGAAAGCATGGTGTCTCCTATTGACACTAGGATATTTGAAGAAGCCATAGGGGCTGGAGGCTAATATCGGAATATCCAAACATACAGGTAAAGATGATTTGGGTATATCCCTTGTGTCTGAAGGTATTATAATTTCAGAGGACTTCCTGGAAACAAATACTTATGGGTATCAGATGGTTCTGTTTTGGCCCATGCTATTGTTATGGTTTTCTTTTCAAGAAAAAAAAGAATAATAAAAGAGACATTCTTTTCTTGTTTCATTATTCGTATACACTGTATGCTACTCTGCACTCTCAAATCTCAAACCTCATCTGGTTTTAAGTTCCATTTTGTGTTGCTACTCTGCATTCTCAAACCCCATCTGATTTTAGTTCCATGTAGCAGGCTTTTGTATGCCTAGTCATTCTCATGGCAGCGAAGTTGCTGCTTCCATGGCCTTCTTGGCAGCCACATGGGTGCAATTCTCAAGCTGCTCAAACCTACAGTTTGGTGCAGTTAAAAATGCTAGGCTTCTCTAATCCTATTAATGATAAAAAAAAAAAAAAAAAAAATCAAATCAATTGGAGCACTACAGTACAAAAAAAAATCTTCTTTTTTCTTTGCCTTTTTTTCCTTTTTGTTTTTTCGTTCTTTCTTTGGTATTTCAGTTAAAATACGTAAAGAAAACTGAAAGTGATTTAATAAAGCTATGTATGTATGATGCTGTAACCAAAACTCTGATGAAGACTGCACTACTCATTTTCTCTATGCTAAATCGTGGAAAATAAGGGGGAAATGGGGCATTCTCTATCAATTAGAAGCTTGATGTGGAAATAGTACCACATTTGGGGCTTCCCTTTTATCTAATCTTTTATGAAATAAATGTGAAAAAAAAGGTGAATCTTTAAAACCTGAATAGCCCTTTCAGCCTTCATGTTCATTGGGATATTAATCCTTACAATAGTCAATTTGAAAAACAGTTTTTAAAAGGGGTGAATTTTTACAATATCAGAAACCAGAAGGGGTATCATAATTCTTATGTTTACAAATGCGGCCGAATTTATAAAAATCCCAAAGATGTACTTAAGAAATTTGATTTATTAATTTTTTTTGGCTGACTGATCGAAATACTTAAGAATATGATAAGCCAAAACTTTCTCGTAATTCCTGAATTTCTGGGAAAATTTTCTTCCAACCAACTACTTAAATCCCCCAAAATTTGGCATATGAAAACCTAGCTTGGATGACTTAAAGGTAGGTATTGTACAGAATGGGAAATGGTTTACCCCTGAATATCAAATAACTATACAATAGCGAGCCCTGCAAAGGATAAATTGTGCAAACCTATTGAATCAACCAACCATGCCTGAAACCAAAAAGAGAAACAAAAACATGGATGATTGAAACAGAAGGAAATGGAGCTCTTGATGACCTTGTTCATATCCAAGAAAAACTGCTAAGAAGCAGAAACCCTTTGCTGTTTTTAATGAGGGAAAATTGTTAAGGGTAAAATAATACAAAGAAACAACAATTGAAATAATACAACACAGGGTCAATCTTCAAACTGGACAGACTTCACCCAAACCTGCCATTTCATGTCCGCATTCGTTTTGATTTCTTCTCCTTTTCTTTATCAGCACCATCTGACACCAGATTGGTCTTACTGGCAGCAGCAGTATTTTGCATGGTTATCCTCTTCAAATTCCATAACCAAGTATAAATATATACATACTAATCTCCTGCTCCTCTTTTCCCGTCTTTTTTCTTCTCACAGCCAAGGCCAATCCACATCTTGGCGCTTTTAGAGACGATCCAGAAGAAAAATTAAGTTGACGAGTTTTGCCTTGCCTGCACCGCATAAAACTAGTAACAATGGGACTAGCAACAATGGGATTGCCCAACATTAAGATTTTAATGAGCCACATAAATGTGGCTTACTTCTGTTGTTGATCCGTAGCTCAGTCCAGCGGTTTCTTATACAGTTTGAGTGTGTCTCCGTGATTGGGATCAAGACAGAGGGCTGCCTCACAGTCTCGGAGAGTGGAAGCAGAGTCACCCATGGAATCATGGAATGCTGCTCGAAGATGGAGCAATTGCAGGTCCGGCTTGAAAGCTATAGCCTTTGTAAGCTCTGCTATGGCTTCAGCTTCTTTGTGGTCATCCATCAGCACTGGGGGGATATGACTCAAAATGTTAGTACAAATTTTAAGCTTGCTTGGGTGACAGAAATTGGTTCTGTTGTGAAGTTCATTGAATCCACACTAAATAATATCAATGAGGCAGGAATTCAACTAAATCCCACTTTCTGAAGCAGATAACAAACAATAATCTCCTACACAAATTGTTCTTTCTAGAACCAGCACTAATGAAGGCCCTTTCCACTTCCCACTTATGCTATTTTAGGTTCCCCATGTGCTTTTTGACAAAGACTACAATTATATTGCCATAGTTCAGTTCAACTCCTAACCCATTTTCTTCTTTAGAAGCACACTAGTCTCAGGGCTGGATCCAATCCATCTGTTTTACAGCATAAAAAACTGAAACTTTCCCCCAGGAATCAAATAATTTGCAAAAGCACCGGCCTTGTTGAATACTTCGCATCTCATTCCTCAACAAGCAATCATATATGTACATGGCAACAATCCCTTGTTCGTATACATGTGGTGAGTGTATGTGTTGGTCATATAAATCTATGTGTGTGTTTTAAAAGGTGAAGACGTGAGGTGTGAGGCGTTAGGACATCCAGAGAGGCGTGAGGCTTAAGCCTCACAATACTCAAATTTGTAAATAAATAAAAAATAAGAAAAATTGCAAAAAAATTTAAAAAAGTAACGATATGTATTTAGAGAGAGAGAGAGAGAGGAAGTACTATATAAATAATAGAGACAAGCAAACACTGCAATTTAAATTTAACTCTTTGTTCATATACATATTGAAAGACTAATGATATTTAGTCATCAAATCATGTTTGCAGATTTTAAATTCCAAAGAAAAAGCGATTTTTTTTTTTAAAGTCTAGGTTATGTAGTTGAAACTCAATTTGTGGTTTGTGTGAGGCTCGCACACCTTAGGCATAAAATGGGCCTCAAGGTTGAGCATTGCCTTAAGGTTCGCACCAGCACATGCCTTTTAAGACATTGATATATATATATATATGTGTGTGTGTGTGTGTGTGTGTGTGTGTGTGTGTGTGTGCACGCATTCTAGTGTCATGTATTGGAATGAATCAATAAACTATAATCAGATGGATTGGCATGTTATAATCATATTAAATTTCCTAGCTTTTCTAAGGAGATTCAGGACATATTTTTGTTGTGAGATGAAACTAAATGTCCTCGGATATTGAAACTTGATCCTGAGATCATAGCTCAAGGGCCCAAATGTTTGTATCACATACCTCATGAATGGATAACTACAAAGGATACTGAATAATGGAATATAGAGCACCTGGATTGTACATAAGGGCTTATGAGTGAGAAGCCCAAATCCATCATTATAGTAAGTTGTAAGCCAATTAGAGCATGCGCCAAAGTTCGGTGGTTTCTCAACTTGAAAATTAATCTTTCAATGGATGTTTAAAGTTCATAGCACTAGAAAAAATATGACGGCCCCCTCTTCAACCATCTGATAGTGAAGTGAGTCCATCAAAGTAAAACAATAGTTAACTTCGAGTACTTTCATATGCTAGTAGAGAAGCCAAAAGTAAAAACCATCTAAATTCTTCACCCTTTTAAAAAAAGTATCCTTAATAGAATAATATTTTTGGTCCATAGCAGAAGTAGCCCCAGCAATCATCTAATGCAAATGAGACCGACACCATTACCGGCAACACCTCTACTTTATTGTACCGTTTCACACAGAGCTAATAAGCAAGGTTAGAATCTTGACTATGGATCCCAGTCATTCAAATATCTACTCTGGTGCTCAAATTATCAAATGCAACACGAGCTATTTTTCAGCTTAGCATTTACTGTGGTCTTTATTTAAGGTAATGAAGCAGGTGACTCGGGATGTAAATGGATTAAGGAAGAATCAGAAACATATATCTTGATCAATGTTTGGTTCATTCAGATCTACATCTGGATTGCTTTTTTGATCTGGATCAGGATCTGGCACAGGTAAGACGCTATAAAAAGTTGAAGAAAATAAAGTATAAAATGGTGTGAAAAGATTTAAGAGTAGAAGATAGAGAAAATTGACTTAAGATATTGACAGTGAGGCAGTGTCCCATGAGAACTTGAATATTTTTGGTCCCCCCAATGATGGGCCACTATAACGAGAAATCCGAGCTTTGTGATCCCTCCAGCTCCAAGTAGAGAAATACTAATTTAATACCTTAAAATTCTAAAGCAAAACAAAGAGGAAAAAGAAATCAATTACAGGTGACTTGATTTACTCATCCGAAATATAGATTGTACAACAGTAGATGATCTACAGGTTTGGGTGGTGGTGGTGGAGGCCAAGGAATTCCTCTGTAAAAACCAACAATAACCATAGCTAACTGAACGAGATTTCTCGTAAATCTATCCCATTATGTTTCTCAAGTTAACCAGAAGAAGTTAAAACTAGAATTTTGATTAATAATCAGTTTTGATTTTATCTTTTCTCCTACCTTCAGAAGAATGAACAATAGACATCTCCCTCTTATCATTAGAATTTTCTGAAAGGTAAATTGCATATAAATAAATAATACTAAACTGAACCGTCATGGAACTTACCTGCTGCCCTGTATCTGTATGGGTAAGTCCTCAGTGGATCTAATTGTGTTGCCATACTAAGATCACTCTTCGCCATGTCACGGTCACAGTATTCCGAACGTTTCTCGTATGCTGATGCATTGTTTCGCGCCTTTTCTATCAGCTTTGTCATCTCATCATAGGCAGGTTTCCGTTGATTTTTGAGATGATATACACGTGCCAGACCTTGATGCGCCCGTGTATGCCTGATGTTAAGAGCGTTCAAGTAGCAGTCTGCAGCAAAATCCAGCTTATCACAGTCTACATAGACACTACCTAGATTATTTAATGCCTGCAAAATAGCACAATTACATGAATTGTAAATATATCCCTGAGTGCGTAACCAAGATACTAGGATTCCTTCATAGAATACTTACTTGTCCTTTTCGAAGGCCATCTGAAGGGCATCTAAGAGCTTCCTCCAGAAGTTGGATAACATAAGACGAAGATTCAGGATCCAGGCTTGTATCTGCTAAAGCATATGCTTTGAGGAAAAAAGCTTCGAATGACCTCTGAATAGAAATGGATTCCTCAGCCTTAGCTAATGCTTCTTCACGATGACCAGTGTCATACAAAATCCATCCTTCATATACAAGCTTTTCATGCTCAGAACCAGAATGATTTCGAGCCAGCCGCAAACTACGCATTGCAGCCTTTTGACAATTTAACCTACAACATTAAAAAATATCAGGGGTGCTGTTGGGACATAATAAGTTTAACTACTGAGAATAACTGCGAGGAAGAATTTTATAAATTTTACACAGATGCATTCCTCTTTTGTATCCTGATACAGAAAATGAGAATCACATCTTCAGCAGTTTATCCAATTAGTTTAACTACCCAACGCTTTTGGAAGACTACAACTGATACCAATTAGTGGATAATGGAAAATCCCTGTTTCATAGACTGCAAATTACAGGCAGCATAGCACACAACGGAAAATATAGTCTATCTGGCTCAAATTTTTTATATGAGTTCACCATATAATAAAAATAGTATCTTTTTCTTTTGTTTTTGGTTGTGTACCTCTCCATTAATAACTCACTAGATATGTAAGAAGAATGCGCGGCTCCCGCGAAGCGAATGAGCTCCCTGTTTCATAGACTGCAAATTACAGGCAGCATAGCCAACAGCGGAAAATATAGGTATATCTGGCTGAAGTTTTTGATTTGTAGTTCAACACAATAAAAATAGCAAACTTCATTAATCGAAACCAATAAAAAGAATATGCCTACAGAGGCCAGACAAGAGACAAAATTTTCAACATTAACCACAGGTTGTCAAAACGTAGTGTCTGATGCACTCATGCACCAGCCTTCTATTTAAGAAAATATTCTTTTTCTTTTGCTTTTGGTCGTCTCTCCATTAATAACTCACTAGAAAGTTAAGAAGAAAGACGTGAGGCTCCCATGAAGTGAATGAGCTCCAGTTTCTGCTTGTATTAAAGAGACGCTAAAAGATTTCTTCCAAGGGGCAAGATTTTGAAGTGAGTTAATTGGAACTTGACACGTTCATTTCAGAACCTGTTTGGGGGGAAAACTGAGGGGAGTTTACTTCCTGGTACAATTTTGTAAGTAGAAGATTTGAATTAAGTAACAAATAATGTCATAAGTATACAAGTGGGTCGACATATTTGTTGTCTACTGGTGACTGTTGGACAATAACACAATGATTTGAGTTGCATGGGGGGATAAGATATCATTTGAATTCTATTCCGCTAGTTCAAACCATGCCTTTAATGACATTGCTGGTGTGAAAAATTGGAGTTGCAATAGCAATTGATAATGGAAAAACACTTCAGAGGTAAAGAAGCTTCAGTTTGCTCCCACCAGGTGGAGAATATCTGGAGGACTACATGATGGGATAATTAAGTGGAAAAGATGTTGAGGTGGGAGCTGTTTGAAGTGATCATGGTTCCATGATTCTATTTCTCTTCTTGAGACATTTGATTACCATTTCATTGTGATTTTACTTTTTGTAAGGGATAAAATTCGTAAAAATGAGTAAAAAGAAGGGGTAAAATAGGAATTTCTCACTCTAGCAAATTCTAACAATTTAGCCGACATAAGCCCACTTGGGCTATGTGCTGGCTCACTTGAGTGTTGTCTGACAGGTGACCTCATCATGACTACACAAGTCATGATGACTCCAAATGCCTATAAATAAGCAAGAATCACCAGAAAGAATAGAAGGATGGTGCGGAAGGCAAGAGAGGAAATAAAGGGCAGAAGAAGAAGAGGAAGAAGGAGATCTGAGAAGCTTGAGTCATTCACACCCCTACCCCGAAGGGATATGCAGGCGGCCACTCACCTGATTCTCTCATCTTCCTTTGGTGTTATCCGGCTACTTGATGCTCTTTATGGCTTCACAATCTATTATGGTCACCGGATTCTCTCAAATAGGCCATGAATAGTGCCGAATCCGTTGTCACGTTGTGCTGTGAATAGTGCCGAATCCGTTGTCGCGTTGTGCTGTGAATAGTGCCGAATCCGTTGTCACGTTGTGCTGTGAATAGTGTCAAATCCGTTGTCACGTTGTGCTGTGAATAGTGCCGAATCCGTTGTCACGTTGTGTTGTGAATAGTGTCGAGCTCGTTGTCCGTTGTCTGATGTACAACGTACCCGTTGTCTGATGCACAACGTACCTGTTGTTTGATGCATAACGTATACGTTGTCAGAGCTATGTTATCCGAGCTACGTTGTCAGAGCTATGTTGTCCGAGCTACGTTGTCTGTGCCTTATCCAAGCTACGTTGTCCGAGCTACGTTGTCTGTGCCTTATCCGAGCTACGTTGTCTGTGCCTTGTCCGAACTACGTTGTCAGAGCTACGTTGTCTGTGCCTTGTCCGAGCTACGTTGTCTGAGCCATATTCTTTGTGCCTCCTGAGCTACAATCTCCAGAGTATAACACCAGAGCTCGTCCTCAAGTGCATATACCCAATGTCCTCACGATAAGTATCTTTATACTATTATGTTCATATGTTCATGTGCTTGTGCCTTATACTGACTTTATCATCGGAGCTTATTTCAGGGTGCACACCCGCCCCCTCAGACTCATTCACAGGTGGAGTTTTGCTAACATTCCTTTACCAACTAAGCAGCTATAGACGTGTGGCGTGTACGGGATTTTTCCCTTTCACTTTTGATCAGTATCTCCAATCTATTTCTGTATATCTATATATAATCATAACAATAAATATCTTTAAGTACTCATCTATATACTAATTCTTGAATCTTAACATATTTCCTTGTTACTTCAATGTGATGTTAAATGGCACTTCAGTTTATTGTTGACTGGTAGTAATTCTAGGTACATCTCCTGCCCATATCTGAATCCGACGCATAGTGCACTAGACTGCGTTCAAAGATAAATTAGCATAGGTACTACAGGGTAAAAGTATCAATAGGTCACTTTATCTTCCATATGTAAGGAGGATCAGAAAAAGTGGCCCTAGATGACAAGCAACATTGGCAAATTGGAACCCCTCTCTTTGATAGTAATCTGTTATTTATAAAATAGCAGGTGGTTTTATTCTTCTGTTACAGCATCTCACTGACCACATAAAATTAATTATCTGCAAGAGTATGAAGCATATGACCTCCTTTGCAACAAAACCTTAAATGAAACGATCTTTTTTGCAAGCTCAATGTGACTCTAAAGAAGCTAAATAACAGTAATTGAACAAAGCATTAGCAAAACTAACAATTGAACAAGCCATTAACTATACCATGTATGTATTGATCATGCTTACCGTAAGAGGAGGAGAGATTGCCTAAACCTTAGAACGCTCTTCCCAGGATCGTTCGCCAGCATCTGATGTACAACAGCCAGAGAGCCAATATCGTCAACAGAGGACCATCGATCATACAGCTGCATCCAGCAATCAGCCTGACTCCACTGCTGAACCTGATGGCAGAGGAGCTCGACCAAGTGGTCACCCTGCACTTTCCCATGGAACATCATGTAATTTGGGTCCAAAGTCAACAATGCCCGTATATCTCTCAGAGCTCCTTCATAATTTTTAAGGGCAATAGAGAACCAAGCACGTAGTTCAAGGCAGTCAGGGGAGACCTTGAATCCAATGATTTTGTTGATCTCTGAAATGGCTGCCCCAATCATGTTCTCCTCCACCATTGCAACGGCCCTGTACTTGTATGGATATGGAAGGGTGGGATCCAAATCAGTCGCGGTGTTCATATCCATCATCTTCTCCTTCCCAATACAATACAGAGACCGCTCCTGGTACATCCACCCAACCGGTTTATACTCGGAAATGAGCGAATTCATCTGCTTGTATGCTGAATACTTGTGCCCGCGCTTGTACTTAGTCCTTGCAACACCCACCAGTGAATAAATATGACCCATCTCAGCCGCCACCTCAAACCAATGCTGGGCATCCTTATACTCTTTCCTCTCCAGCATCACACAACCCAATTGGTGGAATGCAAGTTCTTTCTGCCACCTTGTTTTTGCACATTCTCCTAACCTCTCCAACAACATCACCGTGCTGTTTGATTTCATGTCCTCCTCCATAGCCACCTGACTCAGGAAGTAATACAACACGAACGAAGCCTGCCCCACCATAGCCAATCTCTCCCTAGCCTCAGAACTACAAAAAATTCTCATCACATTCGGATTACCAATTAACCTGGGGAGCTCTCTCAGGACTACCTGCAAGCAAGAGGCCACGAGAAGATACGCAGTCTCCTCCAATCCATACTCAACCAGAATCAATGCATCATGGATATTACAAACCAGCGACGCTAAATGAGCATCACAAACAGTCTTCAGCTCCTCACAACAGAATTTGTTTGCAAAAGATAGGAGCTCCAAGACAATTTCAGGAGGAAAGGAGTCTAATTTCCTCATCCTGCTAAACACCTCGGCAGCTCTCATACCTTTTACGGATACCCCATTATGCGAAAAATTTATCTTCTCCCTCCGCGACTCTGTAAAGCTACCATACAGCATTGCCTCGAATGGTCTCGAAAGGGCAGCAATTCGATATCGAACACATCTCACCTCATCATCTCCAATGCAGAAAGAAACATCCCCATCTTCCTCCGATGTAGAACACCCTTGATCTCCAATTGAGCTTTCTACATCATCAGCCTCCGAAGGGGTTTCGCGACATCGGCAAGAGTTATATACCGAATCTGGATCATATCCAGATACTAGAGTAGCCTTAGGGCATTCAAGAATCCGTCCCCCGCAATCCATCGACGACAATCCTTCAAGTTCATCCACTCTCCTCTCGAACCGTAACCACGCCGAAAGAACAACCTTGGAGTGGGCATCAACAGCATGTTGTCGCGCAGATCTAAGGCTTCGGCGAAGCAATTTCGGATCGCAGAGGCTGCGGAAAATCGAGCATTGCTCGATGTATATCCCTGATTTCTCAAATTGAGAACAATTCTCGAGCCGACGGTAGACATCAGCTAGGGTTTCAACCACATTGACGGATTTGAGATAGGGTTCGATAGGGGGCTCGAGGAGATCAGTTGCAGGGAGGCCGTAAGAGATAAGAGCTTCGGTTACAGCATTGGATTGATTGGATTTTGACCTAATTGAATTGAGTTTAAGATGGTCATGAAGATGAATCTTATCTCCGGCGACACCTCCGGCAACACCTCCGGCGGTGGTAGAAGACGAATTCAGGGCATAAACTTGGATGCCCTTGCATCCATCAATGAGCTTCATACTACGCATTGTAGTGAATATATTATGCTGCATTTTCTTCCGAGTGGAGGGCGAAATTCAAACTGTTCGATTTGGAAAAAAAAATGAAAATTTTTTTGGATTCAAATGCATATAAGAAATTTTACAAAAAAAAAAAATGGGAATAAGAGAAGAGATTGAATACCCTTTGGCCTACAACCACCACCGCAGAAGAATTGTAAGGAAGTAGAGAGAGAGACGATGGTGATGCAGGCTATAGGCTTAAAAATGGCGATTTCTCTGTTCTTTTTCTTTTTTGAAAAAATCGAAAAAATCAAAAGGTTGGATTATTTTTTTCTTTTTTCATGGGAGAGATTTTCGAGTGATGAATCTGCATCCCTCGTTCAATACCAACCAAATGTGAATGTGGTGGTGGCCGTTGGAACGGCAACTCTCTCTCTCTCTCTCTTGTTTGCTATGTGGAACTTTCTCTCTCTAAGAGGAGAGGCGAAGAAGCCGGCCTGGCTTTCACGCATTGTCCCATCAGGCCCATAACCAATCTCTTTCCCGCATTTCTCGCTCCTATCGGAGTGAACTGAGCATCAAATGATTCCATGTGCCAAACATATACAAAAATTGATGTATATGAATTATGATGACACCCACCAATCACCATCCTCGAATGGACCAAATCCAAGTTGTGGGCATGTTATCAATTTCTTTTCCTAATCAATCCTTGGTTAAGATTCTTATTATAACTTGGTTAAGATTCACTCACTCTTAAAATCATCCATCCAACCTTAACTCTTTAAAAAGTAAAAGAAAATATTAATTATAATTAAATTAAGTTTTATCATAGTTAAAAAGAGATTAAAAGGAAGAAGGGACCGTTGTCGTTCCCTTTTCAAGACGGTTAAATAAGCCACATTAAAGACCGAAAATTGTGTCCACCCCTAGGTAAAATACTTCTAACTCGGAAGGTTGTTCTTATAAGTGGATATGATGCCAAGTGCGTATGTTTCGGTAAAACTCAATCATACCACAAGGTAATGATGGAAGGCAAAGACAATGGAATACTCACACCACCCAAGCAAACACACACACACCAAATGCAATCACACACACACCACCCACATGCAGCCATGTAAGCTTCACCCTAGAACTCCTCAAAACGGGTACCAACCGTTTGAGGCACCATCGTGCGTATGTTCATTCTTATGAGTTGTGGTGTAAATCGATATGCCTATTATTTTGCTCATTTCAAATGCAAAGCCTTCTAACTAACCAATGGACAACTAGTAACAAGTTAGCTGAAGAAAAATAACATCTTAGAGGGCTTTAATATATATATATATAGAGAGAGAGAGAGAGACGTCTAAGTACACACTTGTTTGCTTGTGTCAATGACAATGGATGTATTTCTCATACGGGTAGTATTGGATCTATTCTCATGAATTGTCGTTGACAATTGATATGTCCCACCTTTGGACCCACTAATAATGAACATATACTAACATAGCTAATCAGGATTGCAGGCTAACCGCATTTTTCTATCATGTTCATTTATTCATCATAAATGGATTTTTGTACCGAGAGTCTGTGGCCTGATACAAAACTCTAGTTTTTTAAACTTAAAAAGGGTGTGAATAAAGAAGGGATTGACACTTTTCATTGATCTTAGTAACAGTGTATATCATCTACTTAATTAAGTTGGGATCGATTCTCGTGAATTAATCTGATAATTAAAAAACTCATCAATTGACAGTCTAAAGGATACTAATTTCTAACCCTTTTTTTTTTTTTGGTGAAATGTTATCATGTAACTATAACACACACTAACCTAAATAAATAATGCCCACACCCAAAAAAAAATAGGGAGGGGTTGAAACAAGCACTTCCCGAATGAGAATATTAGTCAAGAGAGAAGGGGACTTGCAAACTATTGGCCTTTAATAAATAATAGAAACCAAATGAGGAAAAGATGATTAAATGTTATCTTTACATAGCCCTGCGTAGCGAAAATAGACAGCTATGAATGATTTTAATGAATACCATCTCTTTAAGTATATTATACTGTGCAAATACAATTTTAATTCTGATTGATACCCTGGCACTGGATATGTTGCCTATACCATGTCTATCATGAATTCTCCGTTAAAGCCTCTCTCAATAGTTCTATAGACCATTCAAAATCAATAGATGCGTTGTAAGGAGAAACGTGCTCAAGGCCAAATAGAGTTGGGCACAAGCTTAACATTAATATTTTTGGTATATGTCATAGTTACAGGCAATCCGATTTGTTGGTTAGTATATGTTATAATTAACGAGTAGACATATCAACCATCACACTTATTTAAAGAATTCGATTCTAAGTCTACTTCCTTTGAAAATATACTTTCTATCACTAAAACAACCAAACACACAACCACGTAGTGTAACATTTTTCTTCCTTAATATGGCCCTTCTTCTTAGGAAGCAAATCGTATTTGCTCTTCCCTAGCCATGAATTCTCTATTGAAGCATCTCTTGATGGTTCTATAGACCATTCAAATTCACTAGATGCATTGTAAGGAGACGCGAGCTCTAGATGCGTTGTAAGGAGACATGAGCTCAAGGGTCGAATAGGGATGGGCCCAATATATGTTATAATTAGGGAATAGACATCTCAACTGTCACACTCATTCAAATGATTTGAACCAAACATTCTCTATTGGGATATTTACCTTCTGCCATTAAAACAGCCAACCAACCAGAGAGTATAACATTTTTCTTCCTTAATATGGCCCCTCCCCTCCTTGTTGAGAGAGGACCGGAAGTCATTTTCTTATTTAGAATGTTGAGCTTAATCATGGACAAAATGGCCCCCCTTAATTTACTTTGAAGGCCTCGGATTGTCTCTGGCAAAGCCAGAAAGGGATTATCTCGGGGTTCCATAGAATAGGTGACAAATGGTGAAGTCAAAATCATGTGGCCCATGATTTTGACTTCTCCACCCATAATAAGACATGTGGCAATAAGTGTGTGAGAATAAGGGTAAGAGATATCAAATGTGGAGAAGTCAAAATTATGAGGAGAAAATGGAATGACTTCTCCCTATTTTTCAGCCAACTGCCGCACAATGTATGGAACCCCGAGACAACTTTCTGGCTTCGCCAAAGACAAGCCAAAGCCTACTTTGAAACATACATGAAAACATACATGGATGTACCTAGAGAGAGTGGATGTTTTGTCTTATCGATAAGTTAAGCCTTCCCTAAGCTACCACCATGTGGTTGGGACTTGGGCTTTGTCGGCACATTCTATCTATAAGGTAAGTAATTCTATTCGAATGATCAAGCAAAGTTGGAGCATGAGATATCTCTATGGGTCCCATCACCATGGATCCAGCAATCTAGTAGAGACTCGCATCAGTCACGGTTACACTTACGCCATAAGGACTGCCTATCACTACATAGGCATGTGAAGAGAAGTCAAATAGACCCCACAAGGGTATATCTTCAGTGCAAATAACTGACCCTATCCCACGACTGTTAACACCAATATTATTGCAAAACAGCTGCAAGCAAGATACCCTTAAGACCTCCTAAATCGGGCACAAAACCCTCTTGTATATATGCCAGTCCGGGCTGGACTTATTTAAAAGACACAAAAAATGGGCCCAAGCCCTACACCTAAACCAATGATCAACTACTTCGTCCCACCAACACGCTTTATTGAGTCTAAAGAGTAGGATGATCACATTATTATAGCATGTGTGGACATGGCGCCATTGAAATCCAACTGTCCAACTCCCGATAATACTTACTTCGAGAATTTGTAATCACTTTCTCGAGAGTTTGTAATCACTTCCTTTTTCAAAAGGTATCAGACAATTTTTTAAGGCTTGGGATTAGCTCTGAAGCGTTCGGGCATCCACAAATGAAGGGACATGTGACGATTTAAAGGGGAGAGTTATTGAATGGGGATAAGTCAAAATCATGAAGAGAAAATGAAATAACTTCTCCCCCAAATAATCATCGGGTGCTCCTTCATTTGTGGATGTCTAAGCGCTTAGCTCGGACATCTCCATAGCGAATCCGAAGCCATTTTTTAATTATGCAAGTCATCTAACGTTGGTACGTTAGGAATTAGGTTAGTACTTAGTACGATGGTGTGGGGTGCCTTTCAACCCCAGACCTCAAAAAGAGTGAAAAAGGAGTCCCACCCTGTCTTTAAGCTCTCTTATAGATGGTCATTATTATCTATAGTACAATAATTCTATTGATGATACATCTACATTCAAGGTCAAAAGTCTGTTTCGGGTGATGAGTGATGACATACATGATCTCCACGCCTTGCCTTTACTCTCTGGGCTAGTTGTGGCCAGTGGTCACCCTGTCTCGATGTTTTTATTTTATTCCCGCACCCTCTTTTTTTTGTGTGTTTTTTTGACTCTAAAAAGATCATTGGTTGAAATGAAATACCCATGATAAAGTAGGGTTACAATAGCGAGCTTCGTTAATGTTGGAATGTATTCTCCATGGGCCATGGGGGTGCTGGGTATCGAGTCCTTTGAAGGTGAGACATTGATATGCTCACCAGTTTACTAGATAAATGATGTATTGTACCCAAAAGCTTACACTAGTTAAAAATACCGAAATAGATTGACAGGTGTGAATGTTGCTACAACATTACTCCAAACAGACATTTGCAAACTGGGTGGACTATTGGTTCTGGGACTTATGCCTCATGAAGCCGAAATGTCTTAGGTTCGACTTCTCACTTCCTTTGGGGCTACCCCCACATGGGATTTTCTCGAATTTTCCTAGTATAAGGGGTTGCATGCTCGTCGCACCCTCAGGGATTAGTCCTGATCGGAATAGTTGGGGATAACCCAAGTTTCAAATAAATAAAATAATAAAATAAAAACAGACCCTTGCAAGGCTCTCTGAAATGAGGATGAATATTCAACCATAAAAAATGATCTACCAGTTACATGGTGTGACCATATCCACTCTCGATGACAATTTCTCATGGAATTTTCTAAAGAAGATAAAACTAGAAGAATTTTACCTAGAAAGCTGAAGGCTGATGTGGCTAAAAAAACAAAAGAGAGACAATTCAATGCAAACCAGCGATGAGTAGACTTGTTGTAAAAGACAATTTCAGCCTGTGATTCAAACAAGGAAATTGTAGCACATGGGACCACCCACACTTGGTACTTATCAAGAAAGACCCATGAGGAGGATTAGGAAAGCCATACAATATAGTGACTAGAATTGCTTGTTTTCCTTTTATTTAACTCTTGATGTGGCTTAGTATCGACCACAGAGCACGAGTTTTTTGTGAGTATTATACCCAATACTTATTGAGGGTGGAGGGGGAAAATGAAAAAAAAAAAGATGATCGAAGCATGTTATTTTTTTTTATATTAATTTAGTGGAATAAACATAGGCTGTACAAAGCCCGATCGGCCCGTTTGTGCGGCTCGGCTCATCTCGAATTTAAGCTTGATCAGGCCAAACCAAACCTTAAAAAAATGCTTGAAAATCGAATCAAACCGAGCTCGGGCCAACCCCTGTTTGATTCGGCCCAACTCAAAGCCCGACCCTATTAAAAAAATAAAAATATTATTTATATATATCATTATTATATATATAAATAATATAAAATATTATTATTATTAAAATTAAAAAAAAAAAATTCAAGCCGAGCTCGAGGCAAGCCAAGCCCGGCTCGTGCTTGAATCAATTCGGGCTGAGCCGAGCTTCAAGCCAGGCTTTTGAATTCGGGCCGAGCTTTTAAGCTTGATTTCGGGCCGAGCTAGGCTTCAAGAATAGAACAAACTCTTTCAAGCCGAGCCGGGCTTGGCCAAACCTGGAAAAGCCCGCCCGAACACAGCCCTAAATAAACATATATCACAATTGAGAAAATACATAGAAGATAGGTGCGACTCCTGAAAACAGAAGCAATTACTAATTGAAAGGAAGAAGAAAAAGGTAAGTGCGAGTGATATCAGAACGAAGAAAAAGGTAAGATCGAGTGATATCAGAACATACACGGAGTATACCGACATATCCGCTATATACAAGTATATGAACCCAACCAGAGCACAAAATACTCCCCTAAACTTCACTGTACTGCTCCAGACTTATCCACAACTATACAGGATCACATGGAAAATACCGACAGAAGTGCTGGTGGCCCGATGCTACTATACAGGATCACATGGACAATACCAATAAAAGTACTCATGCTATAAGATATAGACCCACTAAGCGGATCTTAAAAATTTGAGACTGCGGGCTCTCATAACTTTCCATCAGAATTCCTCAAAGCATTTTCACAATCCAAAGCTTATGCCTACTTATATACATATACAGAAGACACGGTCCAATCAGATCCGCGTCGGAGAGGCACTTGCAAAGCTTGAGATAAGGTTCAACATTTCCCGACAGTTGGATCCCTTTTCTCAGTCCCTGCAACACAGCAGCCCTGTCTAAATATTCAGGAGAATAACCAAAGTTGAGCATTTTTATTACCGTTTCCGAAGCATCCTCAAAATGCCCCCCTTTTATGTAACCTCTCAACAACCATGATAATGTTTTTTTCCTATGCAGTGAGCTAGTAACCTGCATTCTGGTAAGCAGCCTTGCAACAGCATTAACCTCTTTCTGGGAAGCACAAATAGCCAAGACAATGTCATAAAGCTCCCTATCTGCCTCCTTACCCACTAGCTTCATTTCCCACAACTGTTGTTCAGCATCAAGTCCTCGACCAGCACAAATATACATGGCAAGGAGCCTCTCTTGAACCACCCCAGAAAGCGCAGAACTTCCCTCTTCAATCACCCAATTGGACAAGCGGATGCCTTCCTCTAGAAGATCTGACTGATACTTTTCAATAAGCCTAACGTTATCGACATCAAGTTCAGCTATCAAACCGACCTTCATGAAACCTTTTAACTTGCGTAAAGCTTTTGCAATCTCATTCAGCTCTTTAACCACTGCTGTCATTGCAATAAGGTAGCTGTAGACCTCTGGCTTCAACCCAGACTCTTTAAAGTCAATCACCAACTTAACTGCACCCAAGTAGTCTCCGTCCCCCTGACAAAAAAAAAAAAAATTTAAGTGTTGTTCACGATAAGACCCAAAGAACTGGCTAAAGTACCCAAAAATAAAATTGCAACACTAATAGAACAGCAAACCTGTAATATATTAAATATTGAACCATACTACTATAGATGTTAAAGAATAATGAATTGAGGTAAGAAAAAAAAAAGCGATTTAGGATAATATTATCAACCAAGCCTATATATATATATATATTGCCTCCTCTTTATCGATCAAAAAGTAATAATTATAATTCCAAACCACCTAACAGAATACAATAATAAGACCACTTTGTTGTTAAGAGTTAAGAAGATCAAGCTATTAATGTAATAAGAGGGTATGATTATACTCATCTATTAATAAGTTTAGCTCGTGTCAATTTGAATTGGTTTTTCCGATTTCATGCTTTCTATATAAAGAGATCAAAACATTATTTTCCAGTTCCATTTTTAAAGCTTCAAGCCAAGGACAAGTCCCTTCGGGTATTTGCACCGACCCACTCAGAATTTTCCCTACGGAATTTACAAACAGAAAAAAGAGAATGAAAGTAAAACACTAATAAATAACAACAACCCATATATCAAGTTGGATTATATAACTCCTCCAAACTACTAGCATTACTCTTTAATGAATATTTAGTATTTACATCTAGCTAAAGTAACACGGTTGGGCTCGAGCCCCTAGCTCAATTGGTAGGAATCTTGCACCATAACCACTAGATCATGGGTTTCCAGCTTCCCCGACAATAAGAGAAATGAGTATCACTAACCCTGTAACCCCACAATGATAACACAATTTTAAAATTACCACTACCTATAAAAAAAGCTACAAATGCGATCACAAAAGAGCTCAAATAATCTCAATTTCTCCAAAAATCTCAAGGGAAATGATTGAGTAACCATACAAAAGAATAACATCATCAACAGAGCCAATTCAACTCCACCACAACAATCTCCACTACAGAAAATTACAACATGAAGGAAAGAAAATGTCCTTGACCTACATTACAGCATTTAAGGGTAACTTGCAGATATGAAATAGTTATGAGATTCCTTTTTTTCCCCCATCCTATGAACTGAAAGAAACAACAAAGTAATGTCTAATAAAAATATCAAAGAGCTGCAAAGCTGAGTATTATAAGCAACAGAAGCTTACCATCATCTTCCAAGCAAGATAGCCAGTTGGACCTCCTTTGTTGCTCTCCTCGTCGTCCACAGTATAAGCAATACCCCGCCTCAAAGCTTCTTCCACAAACAAAACTGCTCTATCCTTCTCCCCCATCTCCCAGTACGAAGAAATCACCTTCTCTATCATACTAAAACTCGGTTTCAACCCGACGCAATCCATATCCACAAGAAGGTCAACCACATCTCCAACAACATGTTCACTTTCAATCAGCTTCTTAACCCAACCACACATGATCGAAACCATCAACTCCATAGTCTCTTTATCAACCCGATTTTCCTTCCGAAGCCACTCAAACACCTCCAATGCACACCACGAATCCCTCCCCTCTTGAGAGAAGTACACCAGTACCAACTGCAACTCCCGGGCAGAGAGACGATCATTCATCTCCTCAAGAACATCACAAGGCTCCCTGGCCATTCTTTCTAATTCCTCAATTGCTTCAAAAAATCCTTCACTCATTTCAGCTTCATCCTTGCTTGTTATAAACCGGTCCAATTCGACTGACCCAAATAACCTAAATTCCCCAATTCTACTCCGCCTTGGAACAAGAAAGCAAGGGTTTTGATGGTTACGGATTGCAATCGAAACCCTAGAACAAGACCCCACTAATCTAGTGGAATTAATTCGAGGAACAACGAAACGATAACGTCGAAATGAAAAAGAAGAAGAAAAAGGAAAGCCTAATTCGACCAGAGGAGCTGTTCCACGAGCAAAGGCCATTTCTTTGTCTTCTCTTTTAGGGCTTTACTTTTAAATCAGAGAATTCATTAGAGCAAATGAGCTCGAGCTACAAAAATCAGAAAAATGTAATGAAAAAGGAGAAGAAGCCTCAGGAACAATCACTGACCGTTTTTGCAGTCTGATCCAAAATTGGAAACCCTAATTGAGGTTTTTGGCTTCTCTGCAGCGACCGGGCTGTGCCACTAGTTGAAGCCAAAAGCTGAACAAAAATTTACGACAGCTAATGGGTCTTGTGGAGAAGGAGCGAAGAAGTGTTCCCACAGAAGACAGCGAATCTATCTCCGACAATAAAACGGGGTTATGGTTATACTATTTTTTTGTTTTGTGGATTAGGAGTTTGGAGCGGTCGATTCATGGCATTTTGGGTATTGGAAAATGTTTAACCGACCGCGCATTCTGTTATATCGAGTTATAGGCCTTACTCAGGCCCGACCAAGCACGATCCAAGCCGCTTCTGGGTCTAGTATCATTTTAAGCACGACACAGGCCCTCGAAGGTGAACAATGTTGGTCCATGTGCAATTCGTCATCGAACCAAATCCTCTACGAGTATAACCGGATTTGGTAAACCTAGTTATGCCCCTGAGGTCGCTACGTGTCTTCTTAACAGTGGTTAAAATTCACCACCCCTAGGATTCATCTACCCATCATTGGTTTTTAGAAGAAAAAAAATTAAAAATATTTTAACCTCGGTTAAGGGGTGTAAAAAGGGACACATGGCGACCTTAAGGGCATAACCGGAATCCGGTTATAACCGTAGAGGATTTGGTTCCATTGGTCATACTTTGGCCCTGCCAAAGCTTGGTAGGTTTCAATAAATAAATAAAGCTTGGTAGGTTGACAGCCCACCTCCAGATTGAGCGATTCCAAATATCCTTAAATAATGGGATGTGAGAGCATGCTTAGCATCCCTCAAATCATTTTCATCGTCTCAGCACCTAAAACCCGACTTCCACTAGTAATATTACTAGGATCGGATAAACCCTTCTGAGACCCCTCTCAATAGCAAAGTCCGGACTCAGCGCGCATCTAGTGTAATTAGTTTTGTGCTGAGCATGCGTTCATGAATGACAATTGCAGGGAGTTTAGCAACTCATATAGAAAAGGGATGAAGATTCAATTTATATCCAATAATAAGCGATTAAGATTATATTAGCATGAAAGAAAGTGAGATTAGTAAATCTTAAACCACATTCCTTGGCTACTGTAGGGGCGTCAACAGGGTTGTGCTCCGACATATCCCGAACTCGGATGGGCAACAGCGCTTGCTGTTGCGCAGTTGCCCGTACGTGTCTTATAAAATGAGGGCCCACCCACTGTTTCCATGGGAATCACCGAATGATAAAAATGGGCCCATTTTGCAAGACACATATGGGCAACAGCGCAACCGCTGTTGCCCATCCGAACTCGACATATCCCGTACCAGTCCAATTACTAATCGGAGTCCAGAATTTTGACTCAAATCCACGAAAGGTTTATAGGTTTTTTGGGCCTACAAAATTGACCCGAACATGATTGTGTTCAGAATTCAGAAGTGAAATATGGCCTAAACAATAAACATAGAAAGAAGAGTTGAAAGCGAAACAACACCCAACATTAATTAGAGCAGATCTATGTAGTTCTCATCTGCATTACACACAGAGGATAATTTTTTTCTATTAGTTTAAACAGGGACACTCAAGCTACTATCGGCAATGATTCCTAGGTCCTAGTGACTTCATCATGCCCATTGAATCTGATCTTAACTAAGAAGATGTGGAAGCACAGTAGTGGAATATATATTTGCAAGAATCTGGTAAGCTGCTTGTGTAGGATGAACAGCATCCCAGAACAGATATTTCGACGGATCACGGCACGTCGGAGTCATCCCGCCGCACAGGCTACCCATCTCCACTGAGCCCGTCCCACAACAACCTTGCAGGGTGTGCTCAAAGCCTACGCAAATATCAAGCACCCAGAAAAAACTATTATAAGCAACCATAGTCAAGCACACAGACACATATATATTGATACATACTATCTATCTCATACGATGCAGAGGTGTGAATAGAATAAATAATAATAATAATAATAAATAAAGCTTTACATTTTCTCTATCCTTCTTATCACAATCCTCTCTCATATGGATTAAGAGGACTTTTTCTTATTTCTTTATATTATAGTATAGATTCTAGGACTTAGATTTCTCACCATATCTCGTGGGGTTGATGACCATGTCCATCAGCGGATTGTATATGTCGGTGTAAGCGATTCTGGACCCAGGAAGAGTAGATTGCAACCTTAATATAAGGGCTTGGAGCTTGGCATTATAGGACTGAGAGTCGATATTCTGTTGATCCACACAAACACGTTGACGTTGGTTTCCGCCGGGCATAATTTTGCCGACGGTCACTTGCATCGGCACACAACCGATTGGGGGAAGACCTGATACCAAAAACCTTCTTGCTCCCCTTCTGTAAAGCCTCTGTTACAACACCACCGACAATGTTAGTCCTCTGTGGCAGAGTCAGGGCAGCTGTCTGTCCCCTCTGAACTTTAGAAGAAAAAGTGTTAAATATGAGGTCGAGTATTGTAATTATGAGAGAAACATGTTAGCAAAATTGTCAATTCCTCTCTTTATAGTTACAAGATTATCATTATTTATGCATTAAATTTTTATTTTTATTTTCTATATTTTTATATTTATTTATTATTAACTAAATATATTGTTTTAAATCATATGCTTCCTTAGAGCTTATTGACGACTTACACATGAGGCATTATAAATTTTTAAAGGTTTAAATTTGGGTTTTGGCAAATTAAGAGTTTAAAGAAATCCGTTTAGGTCACAAGGCTTGACCCATAGAAGGTTCCAACCAACCCGGTGAAGGACCCGGATCACGGGTTAAATGGTCCGACCAGTCTGGTCAATCCGGATTTTAAAACACTCACACCCACATCCGGTTATAACTGGAGAGGATTTGCCACCCACACCAAATGGACTCGTAAGACAATAGAAAAGAAATTACCCGTATAACAGAATCGAGCTTTTGGAGCAGGAAATCATGGTAACCCGAGATCGAGTACTGCAGTCTCCTCGTTGGTACATCGTAGAAATTAAACAACAAGTCATTAGTTCCGACACCGATAACAAATAACGCATCCCCAACTATCCGGTCGGCTTCCGCTGACCCGACAGTTCTCCGGATCCGATTCAAGGCTTGCTCAAAGTATTGCAACTGAGTCGACATACGCAACACATTTGATAATAATGTGGTCAGGTCATCTAAACCAGAACCCGCCGACGCAAAGCTAACGCCGGTAAGCAAGTCCCGGTCAGTCACACTTGGATCTAAGTAGGCCGGTAGGAGATTCTTAAGTCCCAATAAGGAGACTAAGAAATCAGGTACGAGCTTCCCATTAGAAAACCTCCCGGACGCAACATGGCCTGGGAAGTCACATCCATATGGCCGGTGATCGCTTCGCATAAGCGTGTTTATGTGGTCATTGTTGCCTGGGTCTAAAGTCGAGTCTCCGAAGGCGAAAACGGCAGATATAGGTGGCGATGCAGTGAGAGGAATCACTAGAGAGAAGAAAAATGCAACAGCGAAGAAGAAAATGGCAACTTTGCACGCCATGATTTGGCCTTGCCTTGGTTGATTGTATGATTGTCTTCTCTTATATATAGTGGTTGGTGAATAGTTGAGTTCTTGAATTTGTGTTTGATTAAAACTATATAACTATATCTAACTAAGTAAGCATTAACAGCTTTTGAGTCTTTGATTATATCAGATGTTAAAATGATGATGTAGCATGTTGCGTATTATGCAGTGATCTTGGCCGTTCCTTTTGTAGACCAGCCCATTGGGTTGTCTATAATCCAGAAATCATTTGGGTCAATGATGCGGTCCACCAAATGAAGAATGTGGGGTCGGTGATCTTTTTTTTTATATGCATCTTACATGATGTAACGAGATGTAGCATATGTTTTCTCTTAGATAATCCTCATAACTGTGATTAAGTAAATGAGCTGGAACCCATTTTATCATATTATCTTGTGATAAGTTGGAAACTAAGAGAAAGAATCCCGCGGCCTCCTGGTCCCTATCCCTTCTCCCTGTGTGCTGTGGAGAGCTTTCCTAGCCAAACCACATCTCCTTCGTGGTAGTGATCCTTCCCCCTCTCACTTCTCAAGTTCTGTACTTCTATTTTATTGATCCTGAGTCCACCTGGGATTTTTTGATAAATAAGCAATTAGTTTTATTTTAATGAGATTTTTATATCAACAAATTATTAAGGGAAAACCGAAATAAATCAGATTTATTGTAGTGATAAATTTGAGAAAAATAAAAAGGGCACGAACACACCGGATCTACTAGAATTTTGACTGTAAAGGACCATGTGTGAATGGATTCTGGTGGAGAGAATTTTCCTAGGTGCGGACAAGAAAGCAACATCTGTTCCAAATTTTCATTAAAAAAAATAATTTAGTTAGCATTAATCTTATTTATTTTTTATATTTTAAAAAAATTTTGTATGTTAACATTAAACTTAACCAGCTATAGTTAAAGTAATAAGTGTTACAATTTTTTTTAGGCTTTGGTTGGAGGGAAAACTTTGCGGAAAAGAAAAAAAATCAAAAAATTATTTATCCTTATATTTCTAGAGAAATTTTAGTCCTTATATATAAAATTAAACTAAAAATTTATTTGGAATAAAAGAAACTTATTTTATAGTATCCAAACACAAAATTTTATTTTTTTTCTTAAAAATAATTTCTTTTGCATTCTTCCTAAAAATAATTACATGCACCTATTTTTTCCCCAAACAATCGCATGAGATAAGATCAGTATCAATTGCAATTGAACTCGAGGAGAGTTCAATCTCATCCAACGGTCAGCACGTCCCTTTCGACCCCTATTAGTTGACTCTTGATGTTCAACACTATAACCTTTGTTTAATTTTAGAAAAAAAAATATTGACCTTAAGCGTTGAAAATTCCTAATCAAAGTTAAATATTTTTATAATATTTTTTTTTCCAAAACCAAGTTTATATTGTTGAACCTAAAGTTTAGTGAATTTTAACAAAAGCTAATAAAGATTAAAAGAGACACGTGGTACCTGAAAGCTACGGTGAAAACCATGCACGTTACCTTCCTTCCAATGATTGCCAGTTAGTCGCAAGAGATAAACAAATTACTCATTGACATTGGCCTTTGCGTGAATTGTTGGGGTGTGGCCTTCCAGGGGAAGGTCAGGGTCCAACCCCCCCCCCCCCCCCCCCCCCCCTTTCCCCCTCCCCCTCAAGTAGCAAGAGCTTCACTTACTCTACTAACTTCTGACTGGCTAACTCTACTGGCGTAGGTGACTGACTACCACAAAAAAACATTGGCCTTTTGCTATTGGAGCCAAATCATCTATGATGATAATTGGGTTTGGCAAATTATCACCCATAGAGGTCGCCACAGGTCTCCTTTGATACCCCTTAACCCTGGGTAAGGTTCATTCACCCATCATCGGTTTTTTTTTTTAAATATTAATTCTTTTTTTTTAATTTAAAAACTTTTTTAAAACTTTACCCACGGTTATTGACTCCTTTGCTGTTTCCTTGGCAAATCCTAAAACAAATTTTTTTCAACCTTCTATTTATTTACCATTTTGCTATTTCTGGGTGTGCTTTTATGAAAAGGACATCCTTAATATTAGGGGAAGTCCTATATAAGAGGAAAACTCTCATTTGCAAAAAGAGGAGTGCTAGCCCTACTATAGTCTCCACCAACCACATTTCCTTTATGTAAGGTGAAAACACTCTCTCACCAAAAATATGAACATGGGTTGGTGGAGGTTGAGAGTAGTGCTAGCATCCTCTTGCAATATAAAGAAGGCACACTCTCCCTCTTTTCTTTCAGAATTTCTTTATACAAAAACTCCCCTAAATCACAATAAAAAGATAACAATCCAATCTTTCCTCTAGTGCAAAAACCAAGCAAATCAATGAATGATTATCACATAAAGCATTTTAAAAATTCTAGGTTGGTTGAGTCTATGTTGAGAATTTTCTCCTACTCAGGTTGGGTTGAGTTCATGTTCATGATCTGCTCCAACAAAGGTTGCAACACCACCACCCCTTTACGTTCTTGTCGTAGTTGTTGCTGCAGTGCATAGAGCTGCTTCAGCCTCTCTCTTTCTTCCTTCAGTACTTGGTATTGAGCTGCCATTAAACCATTATAATTACTTTATTTCCATTATAATAGAGAGAGGGGCAGTGGCTATTGCAAGCTTACCTTCTTTGAATACTTTCTCATTCATGAGACCAATCCTTTGCTTCATTGTATTGTTTTCGATTCTCTGTTTCAAGCATTTCTGATCGTAATAAGAAACTTGAGAAGAGATCACTGCTACTTTGGCCTATATATTTATAAAATAATAAAAACACTTAAATATTTTATATATTTTTTTACAGTTGAAATATCATGCGGAGCTCTCCATGTGCGGAGCTCCGCACATGCAGAGCTCCCTTTTTACACTGTCCAGGGGCAAATGTGTAATTATCAATAATTACACATTTGCCCCTGGACAGTGTTGATAATTACACATTTGCCCCTGGACAGTGTAAAAAGGGAGCTCCGCATGTGCGGAGCTCTGCATGAAAATTAATCTCATTTTTTTTATCCTTTGGTCATAAAAAAGATTAGTTACCTATGAATGATAATTACACATTTACCCCTGGACAGTGTAAAAAGGGAGCTCCGCATGTGCGGAGCTCTGCATGAAAATTAATCTCCTTTTTTTATCCTTTGGTCATAAAAAAGATTAGTTACCTGTAGATTGGTTACTTGTTTTTCAAGATCAGTCATGTATTCTAGCTTTCGAAGCCGAGATCTCTGCGCAGATAGTCGATTTGCAACAATTCTACTAGGGAAGACAAAACATATATAAATTTAACTGTTTGAGCTTGAATTATACTAAATAATTAATAGATTTTAATAAACATTTTTCTAAATAAAAAGATCTGAGTATCTATTTATTTTATCAAAAAAGAAGTTGGGGAAGTAAGGAGAAAGGTGGATCCACCGTTTGATCTTCCTGGGGTCCATTTTAGGATAAATGTTGCGCCACCATTTATATTGGGTAACACATTCAGGCTCAGTTTTGGCAGTAGAACTCACACCAGATGGTACTACATCACCAGATTCAGTATCCTTTTCTACTGGCGAACATGAATTCTCGGTCTTATTGATCTTATCATTTGCTTGAACTGGAGCAACCCCACCATTGAACGGTTTTGAAAATAACTTACAAGTGCTAGTGCCGTTGGATACAGGTTTCATGGTAATGGATCTCTTCAACAATGCAAGTGAATCACTTGCTGATCGGCAGTGCCATGGAGCCCCATCTTGCATACATGCGGCCATGGATGACTCAATTTCAAGACAAGAAGAAGAGTTGCTTCGTTTGTCGTCATACATCAGAATCTCTGCTGGATTTTTGTATCTCGGCGGCAGCCCTATGGTCACCATCTTGCTCATGTCCACCATTAACTCAGCACTGTATCACGTGCAAAACAAACACCACAGCGTATTTTAGCAGGATGGAAGAGATATTGTTATTAAAATGAAAAAAAGAAACCTAAGGTAAATGAAATTCATTCACTCTCTACTCACCACATGACAAAATAAAATAAACAGACAAACTAAGAACCAAAGGAACAATGCTTTCTATTCTACCAGAGGTTTATACCTCTTCTATATAGGATAAAATGGAATCTAAATTTTCTAAAAATATATCTGTAAGTACCCTGGCTATTGCCGGTCTTCTGGTTTATCATACACTTGTCCTATTTTGTGGGACTCATTTTTTAAACAAGGGGGTTTAATGGTAATTAATGGGTTCCTTGACTTGGGGAAGAAGAACACTGTAATGAATGTGGAAAATTTCTTGTTCTAGAAATATATTAATTTTGTGCTAAAAATATAGAATCCTACCCATTCATGAGTATACACAATTAGCTACTAAATTAAGCAACTTAACACTTGCAAGATGTGATGATTCATGATAATGGTTATCCATTATGATTGAGAAGATTTGTGCCTTAATAATCTATAGTCAAACCCTAAAAAGGAGTGCTAGTCCCAGAAACACTAAGTCAATTTTTTTCCACAAACGCAATATAGGTGCAACAGTGGTGTTGCTGCCTATAATAGAGAGATGGGCTAACACTTGCTGCCACCACTTTGCGTCTTGGAAAAACTGCAATTGAGGCTAGCATTTCTGAACCCTCCTAAACAACCTTCCATATATCTTCTTTTTTGGGTAATAACCTTCCATTTATCTACCATTGCTCTTATGAGAAAGACATCCCTGATATTACAGGAATCCTATATAAGAGGAAAACTCTCATTTGCAATAAAATAAGGTACAGTTGCCTTGTTTTTCTTTCAGAATTTCTTCATACAAACACTCCTCTAAATCACGGTAAGGAGATTATACTCCAAGTTTTCTACCAACACAAAAACCAGGCAAATCAATGAACAATAATCACATAAAGCAATTTAAAGAATCTAGGTTGATTGAGTCCATGTTAAGGATCTGCTCTGGCCCAGGTTGGGTTGAGTTCATGTTCATGATCTGCTCCGGCAAAGGTTCCAACCCCACCACCCCTTTATGTTCTTGTTTCAGTTGTTGTTGCAGTTGTTGTTGCAATGCATAGAGCTGCTTGAGCCTCTGTCCTTCTTCCTTCAGTACTTGAAATTGAGCTGTCATTACATAATTACAATTATATTTTCATTATACGAGAGAGAGAGAGAGAGAGAGAGAGTGGGTATTTCAAGCTTACCTTCTTTGAATATTTTCTCATTCATGAGACTCGCAATCCTTTGCTTCATTGTATTGTTCTCCATTCTTAGTATCAATCGTTTGCGATCGTAATAAGAAACTTGAGGAGAGATCACAGCTACTTTGGCCTATATATTTATAAAATAATAAAAACAAATATTTATTTTTAGATTTTTTTCCTAGGTCATGATAGATAGATTAGTTACCTGTAAATCATTTACTTGTTTTTCAAGATCAGTCATGTATTCTAGCTTTCGAAGCCTTGATCTCTGCGCAGATTGCCGGTTCGCAAGGATTCTACAAGGGAAGACAAAACATACATAAATTTAACTATTTGAAATTGAATTATACTAAATAATTGACTTAATAAACATTTTTTTTTAAATAGAAGATCTTCATTTTATCAAAAAATAAAGCGGGGAATTTATAGTAAGGTGGATCCACCGTTTCATCTTCTTGGGGTCCATTTTAGGGTCGATATTGCGCCACCATGTATATTGTGTAACACAGTTCGGCTCAGTTTTGACAGCAGAACTCTCATCAAATCCAGTATCCTTTTCTGATGGCGAAGATGAATTCTCAGTCTTATTGATCTTATTATCATCTGCTTGAATTGGAGCAACCTCACCATTGAACGGTTTTGAAAATCCCTTACTAGTGCTAGTGCCGCTGGATCCAGGTTTCATTGTATAGGGTCTCTTCACCATTTCAAGTGAATCACTTGCTGATCGGCGGTGCCATGGAGCCCCTTGCGTACCCACCATTGTGGACGACTCAATTTCAAGACAAGAAGAAGAGTTGCTTCGTTTGCCATTATGCATCAGAGTCTCCGTCGGATTTTTGTATTTCAACAACATCCCTATGGTCTCCATCTTGCTCATGTCCGCCATTAACTCAGCACTATATCACTTGCAAAGCATACACCATAAAATATTTTAGAAAAATGAAAGAAATATTATAATTAGAATGAAAAAAAATAAAGAAAAAAGGAACTAGTAAGGTAAATGAAAACCATTTTCACCCTCTACTCGCCACATGACAAAATAAAAAAAACATACAAACTGAGAACGAAAGGAATAGTGCTTGCTACTCTATCAGAGGTTTATGCCTCTTTTATATAGGATAAAATGGAATCTAAATTTACTAAAATTATATCTGTAAGTACACCGGCTATTGTCGATCTTCTGGTTTATCATACACGTGTCCTACTTCTTGGCGCTCATTTTTTGAAAATATATGGTAACTTTAACAACTAAGCCCAATTAGACTCTTTAAAATATGCCTATAATGTAGTAATACCCTCCCTCCCTTTGTGCACATGTACCTAATATACCATTGTATAGATGTGATTAAGTGCTCAATGTATCTTTTTTAGTAGGGTAGTTTCGGTAATTAGGGCTCCAAGTCATTTATGGTATCAAAAACTAGTTTTATCTTCAAATTAGGTCTTATCTGAAACATTGAGTGTTTTTAAACAAGGGGTTTAATGGTAATTAAAGGGATCCATAACTTGGGGAAGAAGAACGCTGTAATGAATGTGGTAATTTCTTGTTCTGGAAACATATTAATTTGTGCTAAAAATGTGGAATCCTAACCATTAATGAGTATACACAATTCACTACTAAATTAAGTAACTTAATACACTTGCAAGATGTGATGATTCATGTTAATGGTTATCCATTATGATTGAGAGGGGTTTATAGATTATCTGACATGTTTCACTATTTTCGTAATCGAAATTGCTCGTTTAGTGAATTTCATGGTTATTCAAGTTCAATCTAGGTAATGACATCAAAAACATGTGCTCGACTTACTGGTTACAGGCACATCAATGAACAAACTATCGGCAACTAGATGATTAGTTTTTTTTTTAAATCATGATATTAGGCTAATGTATAATATCCAACAATTGCATGGACTTGAATCAATTAATACAATTTGGTATGATATCTATCCTCAATGAAGAGCTTGTAAAATATGACTTTCAAGATGTGGTTTTAAAGAAAAATAAGAAAATTAGGTGATACCCTGACACTAACCCTATGTTTGGTTGTCGAGAAAATAAGTAAAAACATGGAAAAGAAAAGAAATTAGACAAAACACAACTAAAAATTGTATTAAAAATCCAAAATTTTCTTTTCTTTTCCAGTTTTCATCAATTTTCTCGGCAACCAACACCCGAGAGATAGCTTAAGAAACCTACATGGTTTAGGATTAAAGTCGCTTTTGTTAGAATATATACATTTGAATGTGTGTGTTGCGATTGCAATCCAGATCAGTATTCTTGTATTCTTAGACACACAAAAATATTATTGAGTATTGGACATATTGGGATGTAGTTAGTTTTTGTATACAGTTATTAGCATATTATTATAAAATAATAAAAATGCTCTTTTACATGGAATTTTTTTTGGTCTGATGTAGGAAAATATAAGAAAATATTTTTGTCATTTTGTAATAATAATCTACCAAAATTAGATTGTAAGTCTATATGTTAAATACTCAATAATATAGGCCTTTATATGTCTTTTATTAGAAAATAGGCACTCTTATATCATAATACAATAACATATACTAGCGGGTGGCACATGCGATGCACGTGAGAGCGAGGGGAAGGAGTTAACGACACCTGATTGAACTCGCTAGTGACACGTGCAATGCACGTGAGAGCGAGGGGAAGGAGTTAACCACAATTAATAGGAATTAAAAGGGGCACGTGTTAACCCACGGGTGTGATTGAACTCTCCCCGAGGTCAATTGCGAATGGGTGTGATTCTAAATAGATAGATGGCAAGGGGTAGTTTAGGAATTAAAGTAAAACATTAAATCAATGTTTTGTTTTTATATAAGGGTAATTTGGGACTTTCGGAAAAATCATCTACGCATGCCTCTCGCATTATAATAGTAAAGATAAAAGGGGCATGTGTTAACCCATGAGTGTGATTAAACTCTCCCCGAGGTCAATCCCGATTGGCTATGATTCTAAATAGATAGATGGCAAGGGGTAGTTTAGGAATTAAAGTAAAACATTAAATCAAAAGTAGGGGTAGTTTGGGAATTAAAGTAAAATATTAAAGGGGAAAATACATTTACATCCCCTAAGGTTTGATGAAAATACACATAGACCCCCTCAGTTTGATGAAAATGCATTAGATACCCCTACTTTTCAAAATAATAGCACTTACACCCGTTTCATCAGTTTGACCGTCATCAAACCTTAGGAGGTGTAAATGTATTTTCCCCAAATATTAAATCAATGTTTTGTTTTTATATAAGGGTAATTTAGGAAATTTTCGAAAAAATCATCTATGCATGCCTTTCACATTATAATAGTAAAGATAGGTGAATATGTAATGTACCGTGTTGCTTCTCATTGGACTACTCCCGCTATGGGGACACCCAAGTTATAAATAACTTCTTTTGACCAAGTTCTAATTAATATCTCTAAACCAAATTATATATAGGGGAAAATACATTTACACCCCTTGAGGTTTGACGAAAATACACAATGACCCCCTCAGTTTTCAAAAAGTACAATAGGCACCCTTACTTTTTTCTTACACTCCTTCCGTTAGTTGTTCGTCAGTCAATTGACCGGACCCGTTGATGTCATTCGAGAAAGTCTAAGAAATTCCAAAATTACCCCTCAAATTATTTTTGGGGAAAATACATTTACTCTCCTTGAGGTTTGACGAAAATACACAGAGACCCCATTAATTTTCAGAAAACACATTAGGCACCCTTACTTTGCAAATCCAACAGATTTGAAATGCAATCGTGAACCTGAACTGAGGGAGACTTAAAATGCAATCGTAAGGGAGCCTAATGTATTTTCTGAAAACTGAGGGAGTCTATGTATAATTTCGTCAAACCTCAGGGGGTGTTAATGTATTTTCCCTGAAAATGATTTGAGGGATAATTGTAGAATTTTTTTGAACTTTATCGCATGACATCAGCAGGCCTGGTCAGCTGACAATCAACTAACAAAAGGGGTGTAAGTGTCATTAGTTTGAAAAGTAAGGGTGCCTAATGTATTTTCTAAAAATTGAGAGGATTTAGGTATATTTTTGTCAAACCTCAGGGGCTGTAAATATATTTTCCTCTTATATATATATATCTATGTAATGTACCTTATATTATTATAAAAATTAAATGAATCGAGGAACTGAGTGCATTTTCATGCTCAAAGAATAATTTCGAGTTTGTTTGTTTACCGACCCTAAGCATTGCAAGGTTGATGCTGATGTGGCAGATCCTCAATCAAAGAGAGCACAATGTTAGCTAGGGTTTGTGCCTTCCTTACGAGTTGGGATCATATTCAATCACTATTGAACTAGGGATCACACTAATAGGTTAACACACACTCATAGGTTAACACATGTCCTTTTTACAGTTATTAGTTGTGGTTAAGATTTATTAACTTTTAGGGTTAGATAATCTAATCTTGGTTTTTAGAAAAATATTAACTTTAAGGATCTTAAAAAGATAGTTAAAGGGGCTTTGTAAGGGAGATTGAACTCTCCCCAATTCAATCACAATTGGACAGGATCCAAACTCTTTTTATTTTAACAAGGAATCCTAAGCCCATCCTTCGAGTAGACCGGGTAAACCTCGAGCACTTACAAGACCCTACAATCCACGTGAACAGATAAGTTGAGGCCCATGAGAACTCTAGATCCTTGTGCGGATGAGTTCGAATCATAGCTAATTGTGATTAAATTTAATCACATGTGGCACACCCGGTGAAAAACAAAAAATTTGAATTTGAATTTTTCCACCATTTTGCTCTCCTCGAACGGTGGTGTGACACATATGTGATCGAATTCAATCACAATTAGTTATGATTCGAACTCCTTGCGGATGACCCAAGAGGATGCAAAAGGCATAATAAATGGAAGGTGAAACATGGAGGAAAGGGGTCTTCCACTCCTCTTCCTTACTCCTTGGCCTGATCCTTCTTAACGATAGTTAGTAATTAGGACCAGCCCCCGGTTTTGTTGGTATTTACGAAATTGTACCGGTCGTATCTGGCGCGAGTTCGAGTCCGACGATTTCGCGTTGCTCGAACGAGCTGAACTTGAAACAGAAGCGAAGTTGGGGCGTCGTCCCGGATGGCCACAAAGGTCTACGTGTTCTCTCCAATTAGGTCCTCTCGGTTTGACCGTACGGCCAGGCGGACCTTAGATACCAGGCCATGCTTTCGGATTTCCGGTCGTAGTGTTACTCCCTCCTCTCTTCCCGGCGGCAGCATTGGTAGAAGTTACGCAACCGTCGGCCAAAGTGTTCGCCGGAATCTGACGTCCCTGACTGCCTCGATGGTGCCGGGAAACCCTGTCGTCAACGACGTCTGCACCGCAGCCATTGCCAGTTGTGTTGCTCTCTCGCTATTTCGATTTTGGGGAGAAACAGCGAAACGAGGGATCTTCGACCAGGTTTTCTCCAAATCTTTCTCACTGTTCTTTCTATTTTGCACAATTTGGTTGGTTTGATCTTTTCTTACTTTGTTTCGTACTGGGTTAGTGATTTCAGCTTGAAATGCATAGAAAACCCTAAGATATCCAACGTAAAATGTTCAATTGAACACTGTACGCTTTTGATGTTGCGAGATTTATGATCTAAGATAGAAAATTAGAAAGTAAAACGCTAGATTGGGAATTTGGCATCACATTATTACATTTCTCATAGAATCTGGGTTTTTAGTCCTATTAACTCTGAATGCAAAAGCAATTCAAAGGACTGCCAAACTGTATAATCTGTTGTACTCCACATAGAGCAGTATGTCTTTCTCATGTCCAGTTAGAGTGAGAGTCCACAAATGTGCTGCCAAAGCACAATGTCCTTCTATGGATGAAAGCTCCTGGTAGTAATATACGAGGAGTCTCTCCGTCTTTTGGTGGAACTTTTAAAAGTCCGGAACATTAATATTTTAGAACAAGAGGCAAGAGTCTAGAGGAGAGGGGAGAGGGTTTCTAACTCTTTTATACAATGATATCTATGAATTATTGGGTTCAATTTAATTAGAAGTTCAACATCTATGGAACTTTAAAAAACCAATTTTTTTTGTTGAACTTGAAAGTTACATATTTGTAGAACTTTTGCACTCTATAAAATAATATAGTTCTAGACATTAAGTCAAATTAGGCATGAAACAATGAAAGTTCTGGACTTTAAAAGTTCCACTAAAAGAACAATCCCTAATTGAAGATAAGGGATCAAGTCTAGTTTCTTGTACTCAGCTATCCATAAGCTATCCAGTCAGGCGTTTGTCATTTTTCAAGTATACATGTTAACATAACAAGATACTACGAAAATGATGCCGCCAACAATTCAAATTTTCAATTATAGTTAAGCTACATGAATGGTTGTTCTGAACTTTTAGGCAAGTGAGGGACCTGACCAAATTTAGATCCTGCCCAACCTTCAACCTTTATTTTTGATAGGCAAGCAAAGCGGGTTAGTGATTAGCATTTTAAAGGGATGAAGGCGGGATTTTAAACCCAGCTTTGTGGTATCAACACTCAGATTTTACCAACCTAGGTGTAATCTTCTTGTAATCTTCTTGAATAGAATGGACCTACCTTTGATGAGCTTTATAGAAAATTTGTGGTTTGTTCATTGCCTGTCCAAGTGGTTCTTTATCTGCCTCAGTAGTCACAAATATTTGACTTATGCAGATTCAATGATGTTAGTTTTAAACTTTTAAGGCTGCAACATCATCCCTTCCTTCTTAATTGGTAAGTGGAAGGACTGCACCGAGGATTGTTTTCTTTTATGTTGACTGCATTCTTTTATTTAACTCTCATCATTTACTGAAATAATAATAAAACCAAAACATTGGAGGGGGAGGAGAGAGAGAGAGAGAGAGAAAGTAAAAGAAAAGTATCTTTTAGATCAGTGCAGGGTTCAGGGGAAATGAATATATCTGTTATTAGTGAGCTTTCAATCAACAAAGAACTAGCCAGGGCTCTGAATAACTGCACCGAGGTGAGGATAACTCAGAAGGATACATGTGCTGCTGAATAACTTTTTACACGGATGTATTAATCTTATTAAGCCCCTATAATAACTTTTTTTTAATAAGAGCTGACATTGATGCAACAGTAGTGGCATGAATAGCTTAAAGAATAACAGTGGGATTTTATTTGGAAACAAGTAAAAACAACCGAAGGACCAAACTAATCTGTACTAGCCAAATCCCCTCTCTCTTCTATAACTGTCTTTGCAATTGGAGACTAGTATAGTAGTAAATATAAAGCTCATTAATGCAGAGATATTTGTAATTGCTTAGATTTCCTTCTCGTTTTGAATAAATAAAATTAAGGACTTTGCTACTGAGACCCCTTTAGGGCCGAGACCACCTAGACCGTGCTCTTAGAGCACGGGATTCAGGTGGGGCCCATTTCACATGGTAGGCCCTACTTGAAATCCCGTGCTCTTAGAGCATGGTCTCGGTGGTCTTGGCCCTAAAGGGGTCTCAGTAGCATTTCCATAAAATTAATGGATTTAAAGGAGGATTGGTATTATATTAGTTATCCAATATTGATTAAAATAGGATTCTAAGGTGTTTAAAATAAGTCGGACCACTGAATATTTAGAATGCAAATTTAGTAAGAACGCTAATAGGGTTGAGGCGGTAGTTAAGATTGTTGAACAGTAGTTGTGCTAGAATTACCAATTTCAGTATCTTGGCTTAATTATTCATAAGTATGGAGTGATTGGCGATGATGTTTTCCATAGACTTAGGGTTGGGTGGCTAAAGTGGAGATGCATTTCTAAAGCGCTATGTGGCTGATGCATTCCAGCCAAACAAAAAGGGGAATTTTATAAAACAATAATAAGCTCAGTTATGCTTTATGTAGCATAAAGTTAGGCAGCCAAGAAGAACCAAATTCATCGAATTAGTGTAACCAAGATGAGGATGTTGAGATGAATAGAAAGACCAGAATGGAAAGGCTTGGACGAACAAGATAAAAAAAACTAGTACTTCTAAGAGAATCTTAGAGTAGCTTCAATAGGTCATAGAATAAGTAAGTGTAGCCTCCTGCTTTCCTTTAGGTTCACCTTTGGTGAATTTTTATGTATCACTTTATTTCTTTTCTCTTCAAATGAAATCTTGGTTACCAATCAAAAAAAATTAGCGAGTGTCGACTAAGATGGTTTGGGCATGTTTAGCGGAAAACCAATTATAGCACCAGTGAGAAGAGTAAGGTAGTGCAGGTTGAAGATTCTGAAAGGACGAGGAGAATGCAAACAACGATGTGGATGGAGATAGTGCGGAATGGTTTGATAGCTCGGGATTTGACCACAGTCATTACTTTTAATAGGATGAAATGGCAAAACAGGATTGTGTTGCCGACCCAATATTTGAGATAGGCAGTAGTGATGATGATGATGGCGATCATTGACCAAAATGTGATGGACAATTGCAACTTCTTAACCGGACTTGCTGTCCCAAGACCCCATAAGTTTAGATTTCTTATTCACCTTGTTCATTGGTGTAGGCTTACCTTTTCTTTGTTTTTGTTTTGTTCAGAAACTAAATAGGAAACTTGTGCATATAAGCATTGGGCTAGTCTTCATGCTTTTCTGGCCTCTGTTCAGGTAATCTCACATGGCTAAAAGAAGTTTTTCCTATTTGTCTCGCATATCTGTCTGATGAATCTGCTTAGGCGGTGTTTTAATTTTTACAGTTCTGGACGTCAGGGAGCAGTTCTAGCAGCTCTAATGCCAGGCATCAATATAATACGGATGCTTATATTGGGACTCGGACTATGGAAAGATGAGGCCACTATCAAGTCAATGAGCAGATTTGGAGATCACAGGTTACAATTTATGGGACTACTTGGGTCAGGATGTCTGCACATAGAATCCTAGTCTGAATCTTCCTGCGCCTTACATGTGCACAATCTGAGGGTGTGATCCCACAGTACAGTGGATCCCACCTATGAGATCTCTTACACCAATTGGTTGACCTTAACCGTCATCTAAATATCTTTGGACCTTTTACCTTATATTTTCCTTACAGTTGGAAAGAATTAATAGATTCAATGGTTAGGATCATCAGTTAGGTTGCCTTTGATCTTAAGATATCTCATGGGACCAATCAATAGGATGGCGGGTACCAACACTTCTACTTGTGACCTATGTGTAAGACACTGGCGGATTTGGACGGAGGTCAGACTCAGACATTTGAAGTTGTCTATATATATGCGTATTTATATTTTCCTTTGTTTGATTGATTGTTCCTTCATTATTTACTTCTCATATTGCAATTCTAACTTCCTTGGTGCATTAGGGAACTTCTCAAGGGACCATTATACTATGCTGCCACTATAACCCTGGCTTCTGTATTCTACTGGCGAACCTCCCCTATAGCAATTGCAGCAATTTGTAACCTGTGTGCTGGAGATGGTACTGCTGTTACTTTGAGTCAGCTAGTGAGTCTATTGTGTTGACTCCACTTGTCTGGACTTGTGTTCACCTAGACGTCAGTTACAGCACAACTTGTGAAAGAAACACAGAAGACTTGCTTTAGACGTTTTCTGAATTTTTTGGTTCATTAACACAACTTGGGCTTAGCATATTGTTTACCTATATGGTTTCAGGTTTAGCTGACATTGTGGGAAGGCGGTTTGGCAGTCAGAAGATTCCGTACAATAGAAACAAGTCCTTTGCTGGTAGCATTGCTATGGTTGTTGCTGGTTTTGCAGTATCTGTTGGGTAATTTTATCTTGGCTTCTTTTCATCTTTCTCCATTGCTTGTTTGGATACTCTAAGAAGGGAAGGACTTCTTTGGAATAACTTTAAGATTTTTAAAAGAATTTGGGACTCCCCACATAAGCTAGTTGGAGGCATCAGCCCCTAAAGAGGAGTGCTAACCCCAGTTGCATTTACTCCAAATTTTTTCATAGGCGCAAGATGGGCCTAACAAGTGGAGATGTTTCATTATTTTAACAGTTTAAAAAGTAAAACTCAGAGAATGTTTGACATTTGTAGCGCCCCAATTGCGTCTTTGGAAGATTTGCGACTGGGGCTAGCAAAATCCTCCCCTAAAAACTGACATTTCAAATTTTTATGACTTTTGACTCGTGAAGAAGTTACTCTCTTAAGTGCAGAAACAAACGGCATTTTAACCAACTCTTGACTCTTCAAGAGTCAAAAGTCGCAAAAAGCTAATTTAGAAGTGTACCCTAACACTACCTTAGTTTTCTCTTCTTCCCCAAATGGGTGCTTCTGAATCGTGAAAACTTTCAGGACTGTTTATAATAAAAAGATATTTTACAGGTACATGCACTACTTCTCCTTATTTGGGTTCGTTCAGGAAAGCTGGGAAATGGTTTTGGGCTTCTTCATTGTCTCTCTTGCAACGGCAATCGTGGAGTCACTCCCTATTAGTACTGAGCTTGATGACAACCTCACAGTTCCCTTGGCTTCTGTATTTGTGGGCAGCCTTGTTTTCTGATTCCTAGTTTGGGGGAAATAATCTCTATCGAATTCAAATTTGAATGCAGCCTCTGTTGTATAATAAGGCAATCCATCTGTTATGTCACAGTTTTTGTTGTTGTTAGTTCAAGTCACGAGGTTAGGCTGCGTCAAAACCCTGGTTAGTAGTAGGAGTGTCAGTATGTGTTTGTGGTTAGTGGGTTAATTCCTAGCATAGGAAGTTTAGCTAAGAGGGTGTATATTTTTTGTTTTAAAACTTAGTGTATCAATAAAGTGACCAAATTCTGGTTCAAAAGGCTATATAGACGCTGATATCTAATGTTGAAAGAGCATTAATAAAGACCAGAGGTTAACACATTGAATTTTGATTAACAAATGAAAGCCCTTGACCAGATGGTTAGCATTGCCCAATGGTGTGTGTAAAAAATTTGCTGTTTGAACCATCTAAAGGTTGCCCCAATTATCTGAACTACATGGAATGATAGAATGAAGGCCATCATGTAAGGGTTACTTGTGCGTGTATAGGATGAAGTGAGTCTCTTTCATTATACCTGCACGCCAGATGCACGTGAGAGAGAAGGGGGAGAAAGAGTAGAAAGATAGACTCCTAGTGAGACCCAATGATGCACGTGTTACAAGGAAAACATGAGAGGGAGAAAATGTGTAAGAAATGTGAGTTGTGCGGGAGAGAAAAAATTAGGAGTATAATCAATCAAGGGAATTGAAGTTAATAAATTTGAAATGACTTTAAGATCCTTAAATATCTATTCACTACATTGTATGTCCATTTGCCATCATGTTTAACCAGTGGGATGCTTACTTTCTGTTAAATCTAAACCCAAGGCCAGCTCGTTCACATTGGGGGCTTAAGGTGTTTCCTTTTCTGGTGGCCCACTGTGGGAGTAGGGCTGTCAACGGATCGGATTTGGATCGGATCTGCCTAGATCCGAATCCGATCCGATTAAGAATCCGACTGATCCGAATCCGATCCGAGATCCGTCGGATCATGAAGTAACCGATCCGAATCCGATCCAATTATATATCGTCCAATCCGAATCCGATCCGAGTAAGGTTATTTTTTTAAAAAAAAATCTATTTTAATAATAAAAAATCTAATAATACCTTAATTAATACTAATTAATGTTAATTTTTTTAAAAATTAATATTTTATACATAGAAAATCTAAATAATATATTAAAAATTATTATTATTATCGGATCGGATTTTAATCGGATCGGATCACCCTATATCCAGATCCGATCCGATTATAATCGGATTCCACCGATCCGATCCGAATCCGATCCGACGGATCACATATAGGGTCCAAAGTCCGGCTAATCGGATCGGATTCGGATCGGATCCGGATCATGATCCGGTCCATTGACAGCCCTATGTGGGAGTGAGTTTTTTATTTCGGTTAAAACTGTGAGAGTGAGTTCGCTTGCTGAAAACTTTTACCAATCTATTAGGTAAATTAGGTCCTCTTCCTAACGATGGGCACAAGTCCAAGGTCCTGGCTAGAGGCGGATGTGGGTATGTCCTTAAGGTCTAGGTTGGGCCTGAATTTTTGTGATTTCTGAATAAGCCCGGCCCGAAATTGGCCCGTTGAAACCCCTAATCTTCTTGGTAAAAGATGGATGGCCCTGTATAGAGTCAGAAATGTGGGCAATCCCATTACTTCCTTGCAAAGTAGTGGAGCGACCCAAAGTCAAGCTACAGAGAAACGCATTAGATGCTATAATTCAAAAAAAAAAACACATGAGAGAAAGGAACTGTTGATTCCGAATATTACGTGGGGGCCCCCCTAATCCTTTGCTACTTATTACACGATCGCCTCTCCCGATTCCTCTAGAAAACGACACCCATTGTCCATTGACCACCCCCCCCATCTGCTACACTTCTTCTCCAAGTGGTCGTTTGTAAGAACGTTATCTTCTCTGTCTCCTTCCCATTTCTACTACTACTACTACTAGTAGTTCTGCTTGAAGTGACATTTTTTAAAAAAAAAAATTTGTGAAGAAATAATTGAAAACAATATGCTCCCTTGAGAATTTAGATGTAACATCTTGGATGAATGCTAATGCAAGGTTCTGTATTGTCCTACCCCCACAAAAAAAAATAGAAAAAAGAAAAAGCCCAAGAAACAAACAGATCTGCCCATCTTTTTTGTCTTCATTATCTAATCTAGACTTGGATTGCTTTGTATCCATCTGATTCCCTTAAACAATTTTTAAAAAATACTGGTCTTTTTACTGCTTCAGATGGAGTATCTTATCTTGATTGTTGTTGGTGAACTATCATGTTCCATGTACCTTTATCAATAAATATGTTTTGCCCACGTATAATTATGTGGGCCAATTTCCATTCCCTTAATAAAAAAAAGTTTTTTTAAAAAAAAGTAGACATGTTTCTGAGTAGTCCTTTCAAGTTGTTTTTTTCTTCTATGGTTCTTAATAGTTATCATGCAGGCTCTAATCAACTAAGCTAATTATGCAGGCTAATTATGCAGGCACTGCATTTATATATCTGGTGAATTGAAAGAAGAGGGTGTGATGAAGCCATGAAGGGTCATGAGTCTCGTTCAACGTCTTCATGTGCAGCTTGCAAGCTCTTGAAGAGGAGATGCTCTTCCAATTGTATCTTTGCGCCTTATTTTCGATCCGACGAGCCGAGCAAATTTGCCAGAGTTCACAAGGTCTTTGGAGCAAGTAATGTGAGCAAGATTCTTACTGAAGTGCCTGTGGAGTGGCGCGAGGATGCGGTGAATTCTTTGGCTTACGAGGCTGAGGCCAGGCTTAGGGACCCAGTTTATGGTTGCATTGGGGCCATAGCTCTGCTGCAAAGGAAGATGGATGAGCTCCAGCATGACCTTGCTATTGCTAGAGCCCATCTCGCTCGCTACACCGCCATTCCTCCTCTCCTCTGTAACGACCATTTCAGTCTCACTACTCTCCCTGATTTTCCTATTTTTGATGGAACCAAGAGCGTTTTGAATTCCATGGAATTTCAACAGCATGGATCTGTCAATGTCGTTCACCAAACTTCGTTTCCACTCTGATCTTTCTCTCTGTAATTGGTAATTTTTACTCTCTTTTTTTGTGCAAAGGCGTCATCTGGTAGTTAGGTTAGTAATTAATAATGGCGAGTGGTCTCCTACTTGCGGCGACACCAAAGGAGATATTTTGTCACATGTATTTGACCGGAGGCCACCCTCATGAGAGGGGCACCGTTTGCCATTTGAGGTAGAGGCAGTAGGGGAAGAGCTTGGAGTCAGTCATGTCATCCATGGGAAGCTTTGAAAGGTCTCCCATCGTCCATGAAATTTTAGTCTCAATTCCTAGCAAAAATGGAAAACTCAACTACAATTTCCAGTGCATTTATGATATTAACTTGAGAAATAACTGAGTGAAACAACGAATTTATTGCTCTCTCTCTCTCTCTCTCTCTCTCTCTCTATGTGGATAAGCAGTTGGGATGGAAGGTACTCACAGTTGATGTACAAAAAATATCAACCGACTGGCTGTAGGACACGCGCCCAATATCATTAGAACCGTTGGACTGTTTTTACTAGTATAGATGAAAGCAGATTAGACTTTTTTTTGGTAGCTGAGGGTGTTCCTAGGCCAAGGACCCTTCATGTATCCATATCAACCCACTAGGAATTTTCCCTCCGGATATCATGGCAAGTTCGAGGAGTGAGAGTTGAACACACGACCACATTGAGCAAACCCAAGACACTAACTAACTGCACCAACCTGATGAGACTTGAGAGTTAACCCGACAGAGATATAAGAGGGTTCACTAATCACCATATGAGATGCTTGTACCAATATTTGGGGTCACCAATCCTTTTCTGCTCTCCACTCTAATAAGTCTTCAGAGATCACAATTCAGGATTCATGTCATAGCATAGCAAAGGTTTTTCTTATCCTGAAAAAAAGTACCAAGAGGACCCACCCGCACTGCAAGCTAAATCACCATCTAATCCTGATCAGACCCTGCTAACCGCGTCTCTCATCAACGGTTCCATCTGGGTATGCAACAATAACCATACCCTAGCACACTGGAAGCCGTATTATCTGTGGAGGACATTAGCCCCAAATTGTTCTAAATGTTCAGGGAAGTGTGTAACATACCACTGACGTGTAATCCACAACACCTAACCAAACAATTGAATAGTTGCTGCAGATGTATTAACCTGGCATTCCCTAATCATACAGTAATATTGATCTACAAATACCGTTAGCCGAGTGGCTAGACAGGACTTCCTCGACCAAGTCCGAGCTCATTTACAGAATTTTTAGGATACAAAGATAAGTTTCCAAACCTGGAAAACTAAACTTGTCCATCCTTCCAGTGTCCTAGCCTTAGTTCTGTTAACAGAGACTCTGCGTAATATAGTAAGCTGCCAAATTGAAGTCTGCACAAAACCCATTTAAAATTCAAAAACTAAACAGATCGGCCACAGTAGATACCTCATTAACTACCTTATTGAATTCTCTAGCAGGTTCGAACTCCATGGATCTAGCAGTCATGGTGCTCTAGTGTGTTAAATAAGCAATACACTTCTTGTTTACCCACATCAACACGGTTCAGATGCTGTGCAATACAAAGTAACATAAATCATTATCTAGCATGCGGGTCATGCATAGGTGTCATTCACCCAACATTACCTATCCCTTCCATGAGGAACAACTGTCAAATATTGTGGCTTGACACTGAAAATAATGAAATCAAATCTAAGCACGAAAAAAGTGGTATACTGACTATATTACACCCGAGAAAATGAGAGAACAACAGGTCTTGAAATAACCGAGCATGTACAAGTACTATGGAGAACATGGATATGATACAGGCATGTCATCTTTAATGCTTCAAAACCTTGAAACTGGATTATATCGCCATCATTTAGGTCTGATATCTCAAGAGGATTTTCTTAAATATATCTCCGAATTCTCCTTTCCTTCCAGAGTTTCCATGCCATCTCTAATTATAACTTCTTCCCTGTTAAGTAGAGAAAATGTTTATTAGACTATTAGAAAGCAATGTTAGGCTTAGCAACGACATAAACTTCAACAGATTATACATGAACTCAGCTTGTGCTTGAAAATTTTAAAATGAACTATCACTTGGAACCAATAAGAAGATAACAGGCAACGAATCCAGTATAAATATCTGAGAGACAGATTTCAAACATGATGTCTGACCAGGGTGGAATCTCTTACATCCTTAAAACTAAAACAAAGTAAAATCACAGAAGTTGCAAAGACGATCCAGCATTCAAATTCAAACAATACAAGATAGAGATGAGTAAAAATTCAACCCTAGATGGAGAAGAAGAAGAAGATTCTCTAGGGCTGGAATAGTGAGTGTACTGTTTCTAGTGTACACTCACAGCTTTAAAAAAAAAAAGAATAGCACAGGACAGTAATGCCCTTACTAGAGTGTAAAACATAAGAAAATAACTGAAGTCTATATAACTATCATGGGCTTATAAATCTAGGCCCATTATGACATATCCCCTCAAGTGGGCGTAGATATCTAGTATGCCCAACTTGCTAACAATCCGCGATGCCAACTTGATGCCACCACTTCAGTGAGAATGTCTGCCAACTGATCCTTTGTCTTGATGTCCGAAGACTCAATATCTTGGGAGCAACATTTTCTCGAATAAAGTGTCTATCAACCTCGATGTGCTTCATCCTGTCATGCTGAACTGAATTGTGAGCAAGAGAAGTCCAAGGCTCCTAGCCCTAGACACAGATTTCAATTTTTTGTCCAAAAACTAACACTTGGTGCTGCACGCCATTGTTACCCCTTCAATAGGTTAACAAAACATCTTTTCAGAAAGAAGGCGGTTATGGTTTCAACCGGTTTTAGAGGTAACATGGAAAAGTAGCAACACGTGTCAATACCACGGTGAGAGCTTGGAAATTTGCATCTAAAGGAGACAGTTATGGTTTCAACTGGTTTTAACGGTAACAAGGAAAAGTAGTGACACATGTCAATACCGCTGTGAGAATTTGAAAGCTTGCATCTGGGGCTAGCATTTCTCTTGTGAGCAATACTAATGGTTGCTCAGTTATCACAGTGAAACTTCATCTCTGATTGGACTGGAAATCCAAGCTCTATCATTTAACATCTTATTCTATAATAACTCACAAGCTCATGAGCCATTGTCCCCTACTTTGCTTCATCACTGGACCTTGCGACAACTGCCTATTTCTTGCTTATCTATGAAACTAAATTTCCACCAACAAAAGTGCAATCGATGATTAAAATAACTTTTTCGGTGTGCGTAATGAATACTGCCGAAACCGTTACATAACGCTGAAACCATAAAGTAATAACTGTTACAATTCAGGCCTTATTTTTCCTTGGTCAGTTTTGCTATAAATGACGGTCGTTTATAGTATTTTTATTAAAAATATCCTATTAAAGGTCATTTTTAGTAAAACCAACAATTTCAATGTCATTTTTAGTATAAGCGAGTCATTTATATTAAAAATGACAATACTTCTTCTATAAAGAAAGACTATTTAATGGTCATTTTTTAGTATAAGCGAATGTCATTTTTATTAAAAACAATCTTTGCTAATTGTTATACATTTTTTATGTTTCAGTCAAGATATCGAATAGGTCTCTGCCGAAACCGATATGTATTGGTATCGGCGATTTTTATTTACATGACTGCAATAGCCCAATGTAGATCTCCTATCTGTGAATGAGCCTCCCAGTCAACATCAGTAGCCCTTAACTTGTAGATTACTATTCTTATTGAAAAAAAAAAATCAGGTAAAGACTTAAGATATTGCAGTACCCTTTCACCTGCCTCCAGATGGATAGTTGTGACTTATGCATAAACTGACTATTTATACTAACAGTATAAGCAAAGACTAATCATGTCGAGGACAAATAAATAAGTTTTCCAACTAGTCTCTAAAACATCCCAACATCCTTTAGAAGCTCTCCACTTTCATGATCAAGTTTAAGATTAGCTTCCATAGGTGTATCAGGCTATAAGCAGGCATCACACCAAGCTTTCTAGTGTCATGTACCAAGTCTAAAACATACTTCCTTTGGGAGATGAAGATGCCCCTTTTGGACGTAACAACCTTAATTCTAAGGAAGTATTTTAAAGGACCCAAATCCTTGATTTCAAATTTTTTTAGCTAAATTTTTTAAGTCTCTAAATCGCTTGAAGATTGTCATCTGTCACTGCAATATCGTTCATATATATAATTGAAACTGTAATGGTACCTCCCAAGTGCTTCACAAATAGAGTGTGGTCTCCACGACTTTGAACATACCCAAAAATTTTCACTGTTCCATGAAATCATCTTTCGAACCAGGCTCTGGGAGACAACTTTAATCCATAGATTGCCTTCTTTAAAGTTTAAACATAGTGTGTGATCATAATCAGTAAGGTGACCTTTGATGAGAGTTGTTTTATGACCATCACATTGGCAATTGATTAGTTTATGGGCCTAAAAGTGCATGCTAGTCTATCACCTCCTCAATTTCCCTAATTTGAGAACTATCTCGGTTCAATATAAGCTATTGTTAGAATGACACGGGGTTAAGTTATTGTTCCAATGCATCCAACCATTTTGGAGGAGTTTGTATTATTCAGAAGAGTATTGAATGAAATTTCTCAAAAGAATCTAATTACGGTGGCAGGAGAATCTAAAAAGAACCCATGAGTCTACTGAATTAACACAAAGAATGCTATTTATTTGTATTTAGTGGTGCTACCTGAAGACTTAAATGAATAGTCATCGCTGTGAAGAACAACCGAGATCCAATGAGAATTTGCGCGTAGCTTCTGGTCTTGGACATAAAAAAAGAAGGTTGTAATAACAAAACAGGCATGTGGGAATTTTGTCCTCGCCAATTATGCATGATCAAAAATAAATCATGGAAAGTCTTTTGCTTGTTTATACTCTTCTTTTGCGAGATGTCGGGAATTACTTGTACCTTATTCCTAGTCATCTATACTATAATATAAAGAAATAAGTGCCACCTGACCCCCTCTCTTTGCTCTCCAATCTTCAATCCCAAGAATCCTTTGAGTTCTATTTTAAGGATGCCAAGTGGCACCCTTATTTAATCTCAACGGTTAACTCTCTTTCTCAATCTCCCTCTCAATTCAAACACCATTGAGGGATTTTAGGAGATTGTGTTACCTCCACAGTTGTATTTCTAATCTCAACCGTTATCTCTTTCTCTAACACCTCTAGAAAGGGAGAGATTTTAGGAGATTGTGATAAGAGAGATAGAGATAAGAATGATAGAGAGAATCTAGAGAGAGGTTTTAGGGAATTGTGATACGAGGGACCAAAGAGAGAATGTAGAGATAAATTTTAGGAAATTGTGATAAGAGAGATAGAGAGATTGTGTAGAGTTTTTTATATTTTTTTTTTGTTCACACCCGTGCATCGCACGAAGAAGATAATTTTACTTTAATCTCCAAGTATATCATTTTTGTCTCTGTTATATTATGGTGAAACTATATATGTAATTCTAAGAAAGTTTAAACAAACCTGTGAAGTTGATTGAAAGTTTCCATTATTTGATTTTTTTTCTTAAAAAATTGGTTTTCATTTTAATACTTTATTTATAATATTTATTTTTAGAAATTCTATTTCATTTTGGGGGAAAATGCTTTAATTTGAACTCATTATTTTATAATAAAAAATGTGTGCCTAATTCCCACATGTGCAAAACGTTTTGAGCATATCTACACTTCTTTGGGAAGTTGAGAGCTTGGAGGGAACTTCTTGCCTTCACCTATACTTTGAGAGGGAAATTGCATTAGAAGTTGTCTTTAAGATGAAATGTGGATATATCCTTATTTGAGTTGACTTAAGGTTGATAGACCATGTTCACTCTATAAAAGAAAGCTCTGGAGATCTCATCTCACCCACACTATGATTTTCATCTGAAATTCTTCCTAAGAGATTGAAGGCCTCCTATCAAAGTTTAGGGAAAAACAGAGGGTGAGATCTCAAGCTTAAAGGCCATACTATTGACCCAAGACATCAAATGTATGTTTTCTATTTTATTTCTTTCAACTATAGTGTTCATTAGCATGAGCACTATAGTGTTCAATGGATTAATAGTCCAAAAAGTCTACACCACATTACCCAACACTCACTTTGAGACCTCATACCATAGACAAACCTCCTCAATGTCAAAAGCCCCTCTAATGTGTTATCATTTTTCATATCTTGATAATGCTTTACAAGCTTTTTACATATGATGACCCATATAACCTAACTTTGGATCGAACACCAAGGACTGATAGAAATTTGTTGGAGACATATTCACTAACCCAGTTGTTCTGCAGCTTCTACCATCCTGTAACTGAATCAGTGGACTTGTGTAGAATGATGTAACATCCAATAGCTATAATACAAAATCCAGTAACTAAATGCTCCCAAATTGCTCCTAGCCATTCTCACACATTCAGACCACAATCTTAGCCATGAGATGTTCAACCATGAACATCTCAAAGTGACATAGACTGAAACCCGATGATTAATCAAGGTTCTCCTCAAAAAAACTATGCAGGTCCAAAGTTTTGCGGGCATGCCAACCAAATCCCATTGCAGCTTTGAAAAAGAAAATAACCAACAGAAACTGTGATTGATATCTGCTTTTCTAGAGAATATTACTATGGGTCTTATGGATCTCATTGAATCATGAAAGATGATTCATAGTTTGCAAGATTTCATGGATAGAACAATTAAACATGGACGTTGAGAAGGAAAACACGAAGAAAAAGCTGCTACGGACCTAACCAATACACCAAAAGCCCTAGGACTGATGGAACGTGCAAAGTCAAACCTTATATCTATTTAGGATCGTAACGGACCACCACGCTTCCGCAGCCAACATCCCTGGTGGCTCTCACTCTAGGTAGCTTTCACTTTGGCGGCAGGCAGCCCTTTTCCCTTCTAGGGATGGCTTACACTCTGCTTCAGGTAGCCTTCTCCACCACGACTCACTCTGGCAATAAGCAACCATTTTCTCTATTCTCAGAGTTGGCTCTCACTTTGCTCCAAGTAGCCCTTTCCGTGTCTTGAATTCAAGACGTGGAAGCCAACTCTGATACCAAATGATACAAACCTAACTGAGACACCAAAAGCCCTAGAACTGATGGAACACGTAAAGTAAAGTCAAGCCTTATATCCATTTAGGATCGTAACAAAAGCTCGTTGTCGATCAGGCACTACTCGGAAGAATAAGAAGCAGAAATCAAAGCTTTTCATGACAAGGGCTTCTAAAACATTCAAGCATTTGTTTAAACACCAGATGTCATACCGTACTAGCTACATCACTGACCATATAGATTATAGATACCCCCTTCCACAAACAAGAAAATAGAAACACCCAACCAAATTCTCAGATGTAACTTTCCCAAATTAGTTTCTCTTTCTGCTTAGCCACAAAAATAAATGCAGTTCTAACGTATTTAGTCTGGACATTTCAATGTAAAGACGGGTTTCTTCTTCACACAATTCCCATTGAAAACACAATAATTTCAATTAATCAAAAACTATAATCAAATTCAGCAAAATGGAATGATTTTAAGAGCGGGGGAAAAAATCCTTGGAGCTCACCTGTGCTAGACGCATACTTTGCCCGCTTCATCTTCTCGAGCTCAAGCTGAGCTTCCATAAGCATATGCATCCTCTGGAATTCAAGATCCTTCGTAAACTCCATCCTCTGCCTCTCCAACTCCATCATCTGCTGCTGCTTGGAACTCTCAACTCTCTCATAAATCTCCCCAAACTTGAGAACCGCTCTGGCTAACTCCCTAAACGATGCCCCATCAGACGAATCCAAGTCCATCCGACGCTTCTTCACACCCCCGTTGAACACCATATCATCATCTCCTTCATCCGCACCACTTCCGCGAGAACTCTCACTCGATCCAGCAGAATTCAGCCTAGATTTCGACGAAGATCCACCAGAATACACAACGGCATGCTGGTTAGGGTTAGGGTTAGGATTTATCTTCTCCTTGCAGGGCTTAACGGTGAAAGTAATGGCGGTGGGCTTATGATACGACGACGACAGCGTCGGCGTAGTTTTCTTGGTCGCCGTCGCCGTGGCGGTGGTTCCGATGAGCTCATCTAGACGAGGATAAAAAACCCATTTTGACGGCGCCGCCTTAGATTTCTCGAGCTTGTACTTCTTCTTCAGAGTATCGATCCGGTTCTTACATTGGATGTCGGTTTTGCGGGGCTTAACGCCGTTTTGACGGCCGTTAACGGCGTCGGCGACTTCCTTCCAGTCTTTCTGACGGAGATTGCCGCGATTGAGCTGGAGATAACGGTCGCCCCATGCTTGGATTAGGGTTCGGGTTCCGTCTTCGCTCCAGCAATCCTCACGGCCACCGCCTCCGGCACCGCCGTTGTGGTGGTGGTGGGACCGGGTAGTGGTGTGCGCACCTTGGTTCTCCATAGACTGACTCACTAATCAGGTGGCTCTGATTATAGTTGTAGATGGAGGAGTAGGAGGGTATTTGAATTTGTAAATTAGGAAAGCGGGTGAGGATTCTAAGGTACGCCAGAAGTGAATAGATCGGAGTGGAGGGGATAAGCGTAGGGTTCCTTGACCTTCCCCAGCATTTGGGAGCGCCGTCGGTCGTGCATCCGATCGACGACCGTTGGATAAACCGAAAGGGAAAGATCAAAGAAGGGATATTTCGGGTAACAGATTTTAACTTTGTAATATAAAAAGAGGATAGTGCCGTGCCCGTGCGTACAAATAATGGAGATTGACAGATCCTTGTCGATCAAATCGTCAAAGACCACACACGCTCTAGCTCCAGGTGTGCCACTCATTTGCTTTGAGGGAGATCTTGGGAATCAAATCGAGGTAGAAAAAGTTTCCCGGTGATGTTCTCTCGCACTCACAAATCCCCCCTTTAACTGCCTCCTAAATCTGATTAACACGTTTTAAGTTTTTGGGAAGTGATTAAAAACGCTCGATAGTAGGTACTATCGAGTTTAGGACCGTTGGATATTAGATAACCTCAAGATCCGTGTAAAAGTAATAATTATTTTACAAGCGTAGCCATATAAGCCGGCTCAACATTAAGGCTTGTCTGACTGTGTCTGTCTTTTTTTTGGCTTTGGCTAGTCTCTGGCGAAGCCAGAAAGCTGTCTCGGGGTTCCATACATTGTGCGACAGTTGGCTAAAAAATGGGGAGAAATAATTTTGACTTCTCCCCATTTGATATCTCTTACCCTTATTCTCACACACTTATCGCCACATGTCTTATTATAGGTGGAGAAGTCAAAATCATGGGTCCCATGATTTTGACTTCTCCACCACTTGTCACCTATTCTATGGAACCCCGAGATAAGCCCTTTCTGGCTTCGCCAGAGACAATCCAAGGCCCCTTTTTTTACATTCGCCGTATCATCTTCAATTTCTGAGACCGGATCACGGTCAATCGCGATTGAACTCGGATATATCACACCCAAATGTCAACACGCGTCCCTTTTAATTTATATTAACTGTGATTAAGATCCACTAACTCATATGGATCAACAATTTTATTTATTTATTAGGAAAATATTACCCCTAAGAATTAAAATTTCTTAACTAGAGTTATTTTTTAAAATAATTTTTCCTAAATACCAATGTTAGATTGTTGAATCCAAAGGGTTATTGAATCTTAACTACAATTAATATGGGTAGGGTTCAACAATCTAATATTGATTCTTAGAAAAAAAACAATATTTTTGCAAATAACTCTAGTTAAGAATTTTAATTCTTAAGGTTAATTTTTTCTAATAAATAAGGCTAGATTATTGAATTATAAGGGTTAGTGAATTTTAACCACAACTAGTATAAATTCAAAAGGGATCGGATTTTGTCATTCCCTCGTCAGACCAAAATAATCTAGCTCACTCATAGAGCCACTTAAACTATACTTTTAACCTTGATTGCATTTTTTTAACTCATATGGTTAAAATTTAAATTAAAAAAAATTTCTAAAAATCAAGTTACATGATTGAACCCTAAGGATTAGTGAGTCTTAACCATAATTAAAATATGTCAAAATCGATATGTTTTGAGCTGTGGGGCGGGAGCCAGATTGTTTTCATCTGGCGAGGGCCAAACGAAATCCCATCCTTAAGAAGAAGAGGAGAAATAAGAATAATACCGCCAAATGTACAAAAAAAAAAAAAAAGGAGACAGACAAGCATTAATCTTGAGCTGGCTTAGACGGCTTGTAAAGTAACATGTAGATAATATTTTTTTACACAAATCTTGAGATTATCAATTATCCAATGGTTATACACTTGATAGTATCTACTAGATACTATCGAGTGTTTTTAATCACTTCTCTAAGTTTTAACCACTGTTTTAATAATTGGATCGGACCTCAAACTGGATCTCGGTCCGGAAGAACTATAGCTTTTTATATTTGAAAATATATATTTTTGATCTATTCTCACAATATTTCCAAATATTTGTCCAGTCACTAGTTTTCTGGTCGATATCAGTTTCCTAATTTTATAACGATTTTCAATATAGGTTGATTTTGGTTGTTTTGGAGCTCAATTGACTGTTTTACTCATTATTAATTTATTATTTTAAAAACAAATTTATATTTTAAGCATTTGTTTCCTTTTTTTTAATTTTTTTAAAAAGTAATTGGATAATTTGAATATCATCCGAATTCAAATATTTTAATCGGTCGAATACAAATTCCATATTTCACTATTCGTAAGATATTTATTCGAATTCAGATAGTAGGATATACAATTAGATATGACTTCAAATATACAACTATTTGCTTTCTGAATTAGATTTACAAAAACTATTTAAGCTATTGCAAATTAAAGTACTGTAATAGTAAAACTAGGGTTTTTATTCAAAAAGAGAGAAAAAAATTGAAACTGAACTCATCTCCTAATAAGAAGCAATTAATATCAGGGTTACCTAATTCGCTGCCTACTAGTGTGAACCGCGAACTGGTTCGCAGCGAACCAGTTCACGGTTCGATTCGTTTGAGTTCTTGAAACTAAGTGAACCCGCTACCCGAACCCAATAGCTTTGGTTCGGCGAACTTCTTGTTCGGGTTCGTCCATCTTTTTGTTTGAGTTCGGCGAATTTTTTTTCTGGGTTTGCGAACCTGCCATAAAACCTATTTTAAAAAAAAATTTCTAAAATAACCTATTTTGTAGTACTTTTATTTTAAAATTAAATATTTATTTACACGAGTTATATAATAGATAAAATATATTAATATTATATAAGCAAACCAAACTAAAGAACTAAACAAACCGAGAAACGAACTATCTCATCCTACCCCTAGTGAATTGAGTTTATTCTAGAGTGACGAATTGCAAATTGTGAACCCAAATTCGAACCGAGTAAACCGATGAACCAAGTAACATTGGTTAATACTTCAAAGGTGATATGAAACCATCTTAGAAGGAAAAAAAAATTATAAATTTGCTAAAGCTAGAAAATAATCATCAATGACTCTCGTACAAATGTATAGTGGGGAAGATGATGAAACGAACCTGAAATTTTGAAATCAGTAGATCTTTCTCTTTACTCCAAACTAGTAAAGGGCTCGTGTGATGCATGATTACTAAAATTTGAAATGAATCAACGTATGATGGCAAGAAGATTACTCCTAAGTTGTGATTTTTGATGCCAACGCGTTATGATCAAATCACCCGTCCTCTAATTTACCACATTCTTTGGACGGAGCTTAATTGTCTTGGTTTTGAATGTGATCACCTAAGCTGGTGTAGTTGTTCGGGTCTTTACTGTGCCTACATTTTATGTTGCTACCAAAGATTTTCTTCTTTTTTTTTTGGTTAAAGCTATCAAAGATTTTCTCACTACTAGTTATATATTGGAGTGTTATAAATTATATACAAATCAGTCCCGTAGCTCAGTTGGTTAGAGCGTTGGTCTTATGAGCCGAAGGTCGCGGGTTCGAGCCCCGCCGGGACTAGCATTTTTTTCTTTTTTGTTTTTGGGGGCTTCTAACCAAGCCTTAGCTCACTCGTCAGCTTTGGACCTAAGTAGCAAGCCCATCAAGGGCAAAAGCATATAGCCCAAGACTGGACCATTTTCTTTAGTCCATGGTCGTTCATATCAGCACACCCAAGTGCCCAATTAATACACAAGCATGAGATTAAGGAGCAAGTTTCATTGACAATAAGTGCAAACAGCATTTGAGTAATATGTGATATTGAAACACTTCGAAGAGTCCATCTCCTATTTGAACTTGGTGGTGCCCATCCGATTAGCAAATTAACTGAACAAGCTGCTTTATTTAGGGTGCGTTTTGATTTGATTTTTTCCCGATTTAATTGTTAAAAAGAGAATAAGATAATTAATTTTTAATAAACTTGTTTGGATAACACGTGATTTCATTTATTTTATGAAATCATTGCCATTTAAGCAGTCTTATGTTAAACAGCCAAGAATGTTTATGATTTAAACAATTATTTTTCAGTAGTTGTATGTTCAATGATTATATAATAAATGCTTATTGCCAAAATAATCAAAGCAAAATGCACCCTTAATTTCTAATCAGGTTGAATGTTTATGAAATTTGATCTGCTGTCAAATGGCACCATTAGTGGTTAAGATGTCCGAGCAGAAGGGGTTTTAAACTCAAATTTTCCGGTAACAATCACCCTAACTGCCATAAAAAAAAGTGAAAATAATTTAAATCTAAATAGAGCAGTGATTAGAGGACCGCAAGGTCCTTTTGCTAGACGACCACCCAATCAGATTTCAACGCAAAGAGAAAATTGGATACCTCTATTACAGGTTACCTTTTGATTATTATTTTCATTTTTATCACTACGCAATGCCACCCACTAAACAAGTTTCTCATGGTCACATGTCCCATTCAATTGAAATGTCCTCAAGCAAGCTAACTGTGCAGTCACTTAAAGGCAGGGCAGAGCCACTTGGGGTAGCTAATTGGGAGAGGGGCGGAGCTGGGGTGACGGGGGCTCTACCCCCAAACCTCCCCCCCTCCTTAAATACCTGATTTTTTTTATTTTTTTTACAAACGAACATAAATAGATGCAATGGCCCGCCCCCAAAAGATAATTTTGAGGCCTACGCCCTCGAACCCCCATTGTTAGCCCCTCCTGCAAGAGAATCCTGACTCTTTCATGACCTTAATGGACCAGAGAAAACCCAAGCCTAAATGACTTCTACTAGAGTTGGCGACGGAGTCGGAATGGTGTGAAACTCACATGGTAGAAGTGAAACAACGAGATCTATAATACTCATAGCTGCTGACCATAACCTACGCCCCTTTTCGGCCAAATTTCATTGTTTAGGCCCTGTAATTACTGTTTTTGTCATTCCATGAAACTTTTGTTTTAGCAATAAGTTGAGTTTTACAAGTCAGAATTGCTCACCGTCGATTCTGCCTTGATTTAGGACTTTAGTATTATTCGTTTACTTTATTATCTCAATTTTGTTCTTTTTAGTTAATTTCCCTAATTTGCCCACTTTCTTGTTTAACAAGGACTAGAGTTTGTTTATTATAAGTAGCATTGTAAGCTGTGAGGCAAACGACTTTTATTTCAATAATATTCATAATTTCTCTTGAGAGTTTCTCTCTTTTCTAGTGGATTCCGGTTTATCTTGGAGTATAGACGTTGTTCTTATTCCTTCATTGTTTATCGCTGCGTCTACAATGATTTACCATTTTCCCCTCTTTATATGTAATGTAGGTGAGACTTGAAAAATGACTTCTTTGTTAGGGAAAAGTGAGTGGAAGCGATTGCTATCAAGGGGTATTCACAAGAAAATAAGACAAACACATAATACACAAGATATATTGTGGTTTACCCTTCTAGGGCTACGTCTACCCCACAAACCGGTCCAGATATACTTCCACTATAAAATAGAGAAGATAAACAAGAATACACACACTCAAGGATTCTACTACAACTTTTGAAAGACTCTCACACAATCCACAATTCTTTGTACACTCTCTCAACACAAATCTAACATAAACCCGAATCATTTTAGGACAAAGGAAACATAAAACCCAAACCCTTCAAAACCAAACCAATACTCTCCACCATGAGAGCACACCGAGATAAAGTTGTGAGAACACTCTCCTCTCTTCCATGAAAGATCTCCCGTTCTCCATGGAAGCCCAACCCACACCTCACATATCCATGGCCTTCTCTCTTCCTCTTAAAGTTCTTCATTTCTAGGTTATTTCTATAAGCCTCCACCCTAAGCTTATTTATAGGCAATGAATGAGTCCTAACCCTTTTAGAATTTCCTCAATATAGGAATTCCAACACAAGGCAACTTCTCAACGAAATAGGAGTTTCCAAAACCATTCTAAAAATTCAACCGTTTAAACTCGTCGATCGGCGATCGATCGCCTATAAATGGGTTTGCCCTATTCGAGCCAAAATCCCCATAAATCTCCACCTTGATGAGAATCTCGCGAACACCCTTCGATGTGTCATCTCTCTTTCAACAACATAAAAATTTTTTCAAATCTTGTACAAACTCCACCAGCTTCGCAGGAAAAACTCCACCTCGAACAACGGCTTCAAATATGTCATAAATCTTGCAACCCTGACAGCCTTGCGAATCTCAAATCTGCAACCCCAAAACTCGAACACAAGCTTTGATACCAATTTATTGGGGAAAAGTGCGCGGAAGCGATTACTATTAAGGGATATTCACGAGAAAATAAGAAAAACACACAATACACAAGATATATCGTGGTTCATCCTTCTAGGGCTACGTCTACACTACAAACCGGACCAGATATACTTCCACTATAAAATAGAGAAGATTACAAGAGAGAAGATAAACAAGAATACACACACTCAAGGACTCTATCACAACCCTTGAAAGGCTCTCACATAACCCACAATTCTTTGTTCACTCTCTCAACCCAAATCTAACCTAAACCCGAATCATTTTAAGACAAAGGAAACACAAAACCCGAACCTTTCAAAACCAAACCAATACTCTCCACCATGAGAGCACACCGAGATAAAGCCGTGAGAACACCCTCCTCTCTTGAGAGCTAACAAGGGCTTTCCATGAGAGAACTCTCGTTCTCCATGGAAGCCCAACTCACACCTCACATATCCATGACCTTCTCTTTTCCTCTTAAGGTTCTTCCTTTCTAGGTTATCTCAATAAGCCTCCACCCTAGGCTTATTTATAGGCAAAGAATGAGTCCTAACCCTTTTAGAATTTTCCCAATATAGGAATTCCAACACAAGACAACTTCCCAACGAAATAGGAGTTTCCAAAACCATTCTAAAAATCCAGCCTGTCTAAACTCGTCAACCGGCGATGGATAGCCACTATAAGTGGGTTTGCCTTATTCGAACTAAAATCCCCACATTCTTTACACCAAAAGCCCCAAACAACAAATGAAACTTGACTGATTGCAAACTTGTAACTACCCCATATTATGAATCGTTTTCTTTTATTTTTGTTGAACTTATTTTCTTGGCTGTTCAATGTGTTGGCCCTAGATCTTCTAGAGTCCTCTGGAGAGTTTGATTTGGTTGTTATCTTCCACGCCCATCTGGTTCAACTGTTTGAATTGATGTGTGACAATCCAAATTGTATTTGACACCCTGAAAACTGCCAAAGAATATGCGTTTGTGGAGTTTCTTTGAGAAAGGAATGAATTGGGCAATTATATTGCTTCTGAAGCAATGAGAAAGTTGAGAAGGGAAAAGTAAAGAGAGCATTCAAGGTGACTAAAGAAATTTCGAAGAAAAAGAAAAAAGCGAGTTCCCCACCTCCAACCAGAATGAGGATTCTTCTTCTCTTTCTTACTTTTCTTTTTTGTTCATTTTATGGCAGAAGAAACTGGAAGATTTAAGAGTATTGAGGAGGGATTTCAAAAGTCCCGGCACATGTAACATCCGTGGGACATAAAGTCCCACCACCAAAAACCAGAAATAGGACATCTAAACCTGAGGTGCCATCACTACTAAGAGACAATCCTTCAGATCCTCTTTGGTACAAATCCTTTTAGATATTTAATTTGAAGTTTTAATCATCCCCTTCTCAAGGTGAAAAGAGAATGATATTAAATTGCAGCACGCAATGGCTGAAGAAATTAGACAAAAGGATTTTGAGTTTCATCTTCTTATGGAGCCCCACTAATTTTTCTTCGGCAAAGAGTGACAATAAAACCATTTCTCCCTGGATCTCAACAGTAAAAGATCAACCTAATCATGTGATGGTAACTATCTGAGTGCAATCATCTCAAATTTCCCAAAATTCATGCACTAGATGTATTGAAGTCGAAGAGATCCTACAAATTTTAAATAATATGGAATTTGAAACAAAAGTCGTTAGAATGTCCCAATTTTTTTTTTTGGTCCCAACTTCGGATGATGGTTTGTGCTACACATAAATCCGTATAAAGTCAAGGACATAGTTTAGCAATTTGCTTTAATATAAAATTCTGATCCTCAAATGATGGTGTTTTCTGGTCAAAGATTTCAATTAAAAAAAACATTATAAATACATTTCAGATTTCCTGTAGAAGCTTAAAAGAAATTGAGTTCTTGCTCACATAAGCAAGTGTTCACTCCCTAATAATTTCAGATTAGATTTTTTTTAAAAAACCATAAAATTCAACATTTCATTGAGAACTTTGATTGATCTTTGCCATGGTAGATTTGAAGGACTCTCTCTCTCTCTTTCTCTCTCTCTCTCTCTCACACACACACACACACAAATTCCCTCTGTATAAAAGACTACTAGAACTTCATCTTAAAGGAAGTGAATATACAACACTTTGTATATGAAAACAGATCAAAATAGAGCAACCAAGAAGAAACTACTGTCAAAAATAGATATTCGAGGAATCACATTGAAAAAAGGAGCCCATCTGATTACAACTAACAGCCAGAACTCATGCTGCAGGAAATTTACTGAGGGTTTGGCGGGCGGCTATTTGCTGCAGAGACCCTGGATCCCCATTCAAGCAGCTCTTTGCTAGTATCGTCCTTGTGAACAATCACCTCAATGAAGCACAAGCAGTCGTTCTTAGCTCCCATTGCCATGTCAATTGCTTCGATGAGATCGTCTTCATAATAGACCTGCAACACCAAATTCAATAAATAAATGGTATCATGATAAGGTTTCCCCCACTTCACCATGAAAACATTTTAGAAAACGCCTCAAGCTTTCACACCCACCTTAGTAGTCCAGCATTTCCCTTCACCATTGTGGATTGCATCTACCAACCCAGTGTAGTTCCAGTTCTTAATCACATTGTAGGGTCCGTCATGGATCTCAACTTCTATAGTGTATCCACCATTGTTTATCAGGAAGATAATGCTATTCTGCCCACATCGCAACATTGTCGATACGTCTTGGGCAGTCACCTGCCAGCCAAACCATTTACTGAATTCAAGACCAAGTAACACTTACTAGTTACTACTGATTTCTTAAAGAAGTAATGGCGTTATTACAGATTGAGATAGGAACAACAATTACCTGGAAGCTCCCATCACCAATGCAGGCAATCACTCGCTTATCACGTGCAGCTTGTGCATACCCGAGGGTTGCACCGACTGACCATCCGATTGATCCATACTGCATTTGGAACTCGTATCTGCAACACAAATGTCACGTTCTTTGTATAATTATGAACTAAAAACCTAGAGGCAAACATCAAATGCTAGATTCACTCCCTTTGCTTACCCGCATCCTTTTGGCAATTTCAGTTTCTGGCAATTAAACCAGGAATCCCCGGTCTCAGCAATCACAGCCATGTCACCCGACAGCATCTCCTGTATGTGTTTAAAGAGGACATTAACCCTTAAAGGCTCCTTCGGCTCACATTGGAGAGGAACTCCATCCGGGACATAGATTCTGTGGTAATTCTCATAAGCAGTTGTGTTGAGTTTAAGCCTTTTAGCGAGTGCTCGGAAGAAGTCCTTCATAAGAACACATCCAAATTCAGGGCCATTACCGACAACCACCCTTTCAGGTTGCACGATTATAGCCTTCTCCTTCTTGAGAAGGAGCGAGTACCCGACAGAGCTGTAGTCATTAAAAATTGGCCCAGCAAATAGGTAAGCATCTGCAGATTCCACAATCTCAGCACAAAATGCAGTGCTCACAGCACCCCAGTAAGTTCCAATGAAATGGGGGTGGTGCTCTGGCACCATCCCTTTCGCGGAGGGCATCACTGCAAGGGGGTAGCCACAAGCATCCGCCAATTCGACAAAGGCACCACAGGCCTCCGCCACTCGGAGTTTCGGCCCAGCTACCAAAACCGGCTTCACTGCCTTGTTCAAGAATGTTGCTGCTGCCTCCACCGCAGCTTCTAAGCCCATCTGATTACTCCTCCTAAATGAGAAAAAAAGTCCAATATAAACATCTTTCAACAACCTAATTCCAAGCAAAATGAAAAAATTTGAAGATCATCAAGGCACCAAGAAATTACTTGGGCGCCAGGGAGAATGGAACGGGCTCTCGACTAAAGGTGGGATGAGGAATCGCCGGCAAATTACAGCTAATGCTAATATAAACAGGCTTGCTTTCTTTCAGAGATGTCGAGATAGCCGTATCGATCAATTCATGAGCATCTTCCAAGTTATTCACGACCGCCTAAGATTTCCCAACACAGACCATAAACATCAGCTTTAAATCCAAGAAAAAAAATTAAAAGATTGTTCATCGATTTAATCACATACCATGATCACCAAATTTGCTAAAACCCCACTAACAATTACCCAATTTCATGTAAAATTAACGAAATCAAGAAACCAAGAATTGGGCATACCTGAAAGCAAGTAACGGTCTGAAAACACCGGAGTTCTTGGCTGAAATCCGGTAACCCGATGGTGTGGTGGAGAATTCTGTTGGTGCCGTAATCGTTAGAATTCGGACCCCCAACAATACAAATGAGAGGGAGATTCTCACTGTAAGCACCGGCAATAGCGTTGATAACGCTCAGGCCACCGACGGTAAAGGTGACGACGCAGGCGCCGACGCCGCGTTTCCGAGCGAAGCCGTCAGCAGCGTAGCCGGCGTTGAGTTCGTTACAGCAGCCAATAAGGTTGAGGCCTGGCTCGGCGAGTAGGTGGTCAAGGAGAGTAAGGTTAAAGTCGCCGGGAACAGAGAAGACATCAGAGACGCCTACCTGAACGAGTCGACGAGCGAGGTGGCTACCGAGTGTTGAGTCGGGTGACGCGATAACGGCGGGAGTGACGGAGGTTTGGATGGCCGTGGCGGCGCCGTTGTGGGGTGCGCAGCATACGTCGCTGCTGGTGGTAGTGCACGTGTCAAAGTTTCCGATCTTGATGTCCATCGGAATCCAATAACGGGTTTTGAAATAAACGGAGAGGGTTTTAGATTCAGAGAAAAAGAGAATTTTTTTTTTTAACTTGATGTTTGGAAGAGGAGTTTTGTTTGATACTGTTTTTTTGGAGTGAAAATCAGTTTATATAGGATGGTTTAGTACTTTGGTTTAAGATTCGTGAAACCAGGGGCGGTTTTCTAATTCCGCTTTGGAAAGCGGTGGTGTCACAGCTGCCTTATGTTCAGGCACCAGGGGGAATGCTAGCCCCAGTTTCGCGACTCAGTTTTGAGCGTGCAAGACGATACACACGGATTTTATGTGTCTCTGTTGATAGTGGAAGCCAAATCACCCCTTGAGGTTGCCAGTTGCCACGTGTTTCTTTTGATATCCTTTAACTGTGGTTAAGATTCATCTATCCCGGGTTCACCTATCCATCTTTGGTTTTTAGAAAAAAAATATTAATTATTTTTTAAAAAATTAAAAAACTGTTTTTAAGGTTATTTTAATATTAAAATAGAATTAATATTTTTTCCTAAAAACCAAGGATGGGTGGATGAACCCTAGGGTGGGTGAATCTCAACCACAGTTAGGGGTGTCAAAACGCACACGTGGCAACCTCAATGGGTGATAACCGGCTTTGGCAAATCCGGTTATCACCTTAGAGGATTTGGCTTCTAGTGTGTGTGACGTATATGAATGGTAAAATTTTCATAATTGAATTGACACATTTGCACTTAACAATTTGTATTGTTACTAAAACACCCTATACCCTAGAATATATTATGTTGTTTGGGGACAAATGAAATCCCTGTGCGGTGCGGACCGCACATGCACACAACACCCTAACCGACTGAAATGTTAAAAAATGGAAAGGGATGTTGGTCTTTGTATTTATTTTTATTCTTAGGTAGAAAATGTTCTTGTAGTTTGACACATGACGTGTTCTTCTATGGTGAAGTCATTAGAGGAATATATGTATAGATAAAAAATAATAATTGGTTTGGAAATGTTGGGTTGGATTTTGCTAACCTTGGCGAGAAGGTGAAAATGATGAAGAAGACAATAGTTTCCTTAATTAGGTCTTAGTTTATTTTTTATAATATTTTCTCTCTCCCTTCACCCACTTACTCGATAATCAAATAATAATTAAAATAAGAAAAAAAAATTTAATCTTAGTTATTTTCTTTTTTTTTAATTTATTACAAAGCAGTGATTACTCGGCAGTGAACAATAACCAGCTGGGCTGCATGTGTGTGTCTGTGTGTTTGCTTGGGTGCTGTGAGTATTTCCTTATATTTGTCTTTAGTCATTGCCTTATGGTATGATTAAGTTCACCAAAAAAACCAGAGTGTTTAGTCCCACATCATGTACCTACCCGAGCATGTTGTCTCATATAAATTCCTTGGTGCCTCAAACGGTTGGTACCCGTTTTGAGGAGCTCTAGGGTGAAGCTTACATGGGCTGCATGTGTGTGTGTGAGTTTGCATGTGATGTGTGTGTGTTTGCTTGGGTGGTGTGAGTATTCCCTTGTATTTGCCTTCAGTCATTGCCTTGCGGTATGATTGAGTTTATCAAAAAAACAATAACCAGCTGCAAGAGGGCTTTTACACCCCACGTTAGCAAAAGGGGTGTCGTGAGGGGGATTTTGCAGCCACGGTTGCAGCTGATTATTGTTCCCCGGCAGTGTGTCCGTTATCTAGATCTAGCGGACTGTCATGTCCAGCTATTAATTTATTCCAAAAAATATTGCACTTGCCCTAATGCTATGTTTGGTTGCCGACAAAATTGGTGGGAAAAAAACAAATTGAATTTTTAATACAAATTTTGATTATTTATTATCTAATTTTCTTTTCTTTTTCATTTTTTCACTTATCGTCTCGACAACCAAACGGGTAAGTTCTAATGGAGGATGTAAAAAAACAAAACAAAAAACAAGCACTTGTGTAGTGATTTTCTGCTGGTTTTGAACATTTCTTTGTAAGTAAAGAAATAGAATCACTAGAACCTGGTGGTTTCTCCGGTCCACTGGTTTTGGAAACCGCAAGCGTCGCTAGTATTTTGCCTAGTTTGTTGTTAGGTAGGGTCCACCGCCCACCACGAGGTGCGTACATCAATCACCACTGGCTTGTTTGACTTGTAAAGGCTTGTTTGAATCTGACATCATCTGACCCAATCGAACAGCTACAATTATCCTACCGTGATGATTGATGAACTATGAGTTTGGCCCCAGAAGTGTTGGTCCTGATTGCTTCATGTGCGCCACAAGTGGTTAACGCTGATGGCGTGGCGAACTATCCCACATACATTTCTCCTGGCGGCGTCAAGAGAGAACTCCTTGCAACGTGATGCAACTGTCAGCGAACAAGTAAACGGTTCAAACTAAAAGAGCAATAGAATAGAAGGAAAACATTGCATCAAACATTCAATTCAAACCTCCAAGGAGATATTTGATTATGCTGTAAAAGTGCCGGGTCCAATTCAAAAATGGGCCTCATATATTTAAGGCTTAATCACATACCATATTTAATCGGACTAGGGCTGGGTTGGGCCAACCCATGTCTTCTAAAATGGTCATTCTTTAAATAAGATATATTATAAGATCGGCCTCGGATTGTCTCTGGCGAAGCCAGAAACCCTCTCGGGGTTCCATACATTGAAGACAGTTGGCGTAAAAATGGGGAGAAGTCATTTTATTTTCTCCCCATTATTTTGACTTCTCCGGTTCTCCCCATTTGATATCTCTCCTCCCCCTCCCCCTTATTCTCACACTTATGGCCACATGTCTTATTAACTTCTCCACCACTTGTCCCCTATTCTATGGAATCCCGAGACAAGCCCTTTCTGGCTTCGCCAGGAGACAATCCAAAGCCAGATAAGATCAGGGTGTGCAATCAGAGTCCAGACAATGGCTCTCTTTGGCTGTTATGTCCCTCGTTTTCAACCCATATGCTACAGAGACTTTGGTTGATGTTGATGGTCAACAACCCTACTTTATGTTATTGACTAAGAGAAGAAAAGTTGCCAGCTATAGAGGAATGAATAGGAGGATAGCTGGGGAAACTCCGATAATCATGCCAATAAATATTTTTAAAAAGGTGCGGCTAGCTTAGGTCTGGCTTCCACCCAAAAATAAAAGGTGGGGAGTAGATAAACTTTTGCATATTAATTGTCTGTGTTTTGATTAGACATCCATGTGGATTTGTCTCTCTTATTATACTTTGTCCGCATGATATGTATTTTGGTTTGATAAATACGTAAATACATATTTTGTTTTAAAAGATATATAAATATATTTCACAAATATGTAATTATGCCAAACCTGGACTTTAAGAAACCAAATCCTAACCCGACGTAGAAATTGAGCTCAACCCAATAATAGGGCATAGATTATGAAGTAAATTAGGACTTTTTTCGGATCGGGCACAGGCCCGATTAACACCCCTAATACTTATCCAATGATTTGAACCCAGACTGGACAAGGAATTGAGAAATTTTAGCTGCTTAAGAAATAAAAGCCTGCATTTGGACCCAAAAAAAAAAAAGCGGAGCAAATGGACCAAACTACTCCCAAGCCCAATTATCCAAGCAGAAGTATGGGTGGTCTGAGCTTGGACTGACCATGGCTCAGCCTGAGGCATTGGCGGTGTTCCAGTCTCCTAGAGCTATGATTTTCAATGGTGCTGGGCTCACGTATTCGCATTCCTATTCTGTACAGAGGTGATTCTTCTCTAGAAAACAAACCTTCAAGTCTCTTAAACACAACCAGAAATTAGGAAATCTAATTTCTGCACCATCTGGAGCAAAATTGCACAAACTTACAGATAAGCCGCAGACAAGCCAAAACAAATAATTAATATTCAAGAACGCTAACAATAAGCCCTCACTAAACCAACTTCAACACCAAAAGAATCCAGAAACTTGACATGCAAACTGTACCCAAACCTGATAAACTGTTGATAAGACTCCAAATGACCGACCCCCATTCCCACCTACGCATCCCGACACAATAAAATTTGACCTCTGAATGTGCCAACACCTGTTGGAAACAGGACAAACCACTAACCTCACAGTAACGCTAGGAATTTGGGAATAGTATGCAAACCCAGCAGGCCTCCTTCGACCCCTCAGGTGTCAGCTGAGGACACCAGCTCATTTTTCTTTTCTACTTCTGGTTTTGCCTGCTCACTTTCAGCTTCCTTCTCCTCATTGGCCGCAACAGGCACCTCCTCCACTTTCTCCTCAGTTTTGCTATCCCCAACACTCAACTTCTCGAGAAGTCCAGCAGCACTGATAGCATCTTTGTTTTCCTCTTTCTTCAATTGGGATTCTGCAACCTCTTGAACCATTTCCATGAAGGTCTTGCAATCTGAGGCGGAAACCTAGTGTTAATAAGCAAAAAAGGACATCTGATAAAAGAATAAGAAGAGTAAACATACAACACATAAGAGGTATATCAAGCTATCGGTCAATCTCCAAACTAGAGAACCAACATCAACCTCCTAATCTTTCAAAATCGATTATCCTTCCCCACTTTTCCTGACCACAATCTTCAGCTAACCAGTGGGGAATGCCAATACACACACTTGGGCGTAGAAAGCTCTGATCCTCTATCGAGGATTATACTTAGTTTGTATTCAAACTGGTAATAAAATTTAAAGATGGATTTTTTTCAGGTAATTTCAGTAGTAGCTGTTGTTTATGTTCTCCACCACACACTCAATGGAATATGAAAAATCCAAATCATCAGAAATTAATGAGAAGTCCCACTGGTTTATAGATATTAGAAACATTTAAGCATCCAGCTTACAACAGGAGTACAGGACTGTAGACACCCTGTGTTTGCCCGGATTCTTCCATGCTTATGCTTCTTGCTTCTATTTCTCCCTCTCCAAGGCGAAGACGGACTCCACAAGGTCAAAGTAAACCCTGTTCACCCATTTACAAGTACCCTAGTACCATCTATAGATCACCCAAGCATCAATTCCAATATAGGGGTATTTTAGTCATTTAAGACTCAAAGGCGAGACCGGACCCAAGTTAACAATCCAAGGTTTTTGAAACCCCATTCGGACACTAAATTAATCTGAAAAGCTCAAGAGATCAGCCCCCAAGGCATGGGCAGTATGAAGACCAAATCAGGATTAGGCGGTAAAGCATTTACGGCCCATGTTTAATTGGCTTATTTTCTGGTTGGTTTTAATTGTTTTACCGCCCATATTTTTAAAGCATAGTTCCCAATTGGCGGTAATATATTTACCGCCCATTATATAGTGTGCATATTCCTTGTTGGCGGTAAATATATTACTGACACAAATTTTGTAAAAGACACTTTGGGCCAAACGGTTACACCTTTACACGTCGGATTTTGGAAATTACCCCAATAACCCTCATTGGCGGTAACCATTTCATTTTTAGGCTTACTTTTCAATGTCCACACTTATATTACCGGCATTTAAAAGGTATTTTCAAAAATCAGTTACAAGATCATGTGCAAGACTCTCTGAGGTCTCCGAGCACCAAATTAAAAAATCAAGCCTAAAATGTCGGTAATCATATTGGGGGCATTAAATTTTAGCTTAGTTTTGAAATGGAGGTACGGGAATTACCTCCATTTTGGTTTTTCTGTAATTCCAACATGGTTTCTTCTAGAGAATTCTTATGATTTGGACAACTTATACCCCTAACAACCTGGAAATTTCCTGAAGGATGATCTTCCTTTAATTACCAAAATGCCCCTAAATGACTAAAATAACCCTAAGAGTGTTTAGTCCCATATTGGAATTGGATGAGTTTCTCACCTCAACCTCTCCCCTATAAATACCCAACCCTTCTACCTCATTTGACACAACTTTTGCTAGCCAAAATTCGCTCAAAAAAGACTAAAGAAAGTCATGCTTTGCAAGGCATTCTAAGTCTTGAAAAATCTTTTACCCATCCCCTTTGCCCCAAAAATCCAAGAATCCTCCAAGTCCCTAGAACATCAGAAGGAGAAGGCCTTGGAGAGGAGAAAGAAGGAGAAGAAGGAGAGCTTGGAGATTTTGGAAAAAGTTGGAAGACTCTATTTCAAGGGGGTCTCCAACCCACATAAGTAGGCCAACATTCTATCTCATCCTATTTTATTTTGTGCTAATTCTCTTCTTCACCCTCTACTTTTATTTTTTGTAATGAACCTTAGATAAATTTTAAGCCCTATCCTCCTTTCTTCGGGTAGTTTGGACTCTCCTATGACGCGTTTCGCCGATTAGGGGGCTTCAAATGAAAGGAAGAGGGGTAGGAACCTATAGGTCTTTTTAAAACCTTTTTCTTTTTATTTTCTTTTTAAAAAAAATGATGTGTGGGCCAAGTTGTTGAAATTTCCCCTCTCTTTGCTCCAAGACTCACTAAGGATCCCCTAAGATGCGTTTTGCCGAATTGGGGCTCCTTGTGAGATATGAGATATAGAAATATCCTTTAGTCTTAGAATCCACATTTTCAATCTCATTGCTCAAGCTTTGTAGTGGAATGTTCCTCTTCTCCTTAAAAATGTTCACTAAGGATCCCCTATGACGCGTTTCACCGAATTGGGGAGCTTTGTGAATAATAGGGAAAAGAGGGGCATTCCATTCGTTATGGGACACATCATTGCTTTCGAAAAATCATTTTAATTTATTTTTATCATCATTTTATGCGTTCTAACGATGTCTAATCTTTCTAGATTATAGTCATTATAATGCCCGTTTTTAATTAGATTTCCATCATCATTTTATGCGTTCTAACGATATTTAATCTTTCTAGATTAGAGTCGTTATAATGCCCGTTTTTAAATAGATTTTCACCATTATTTTATGCGTTCTAACGATGTTTAATCTTTCTATATTAGAGTCGTTATAATGCCCGTTTTTAAATAGAGTTTCACCATCATTTTATACATTCTAACGATGTCTAATCTTTCTAGATTAGAGTCGTTATAATGCTCGTTTTTTTAGATAGTTTTCATCATCATTTATGTGTTATAACGATGTCTAACCTTTTTAGATTAGAGTCATTATAATGCTCGTTTTTAAATAGATTTTCATCATCATTTTATGTGTTCTAACGATGTCTAATCTTTCTAGATTAGAGTCATTATAATGTTGATTTTTAGAAGATTTAAGCATGTTTTCTTTTATCATTTTATGTGTTATAACGATGTCTAATCTATTAGTCGTTATAATTCTTCGAAAGTTAGATTTTCATTAACCATTTTTCTTTAAGCCGATTTATTAAAGAAATTTTTAAAGAATTTTGAAAGCTTAGGTTGTCGTCTTTAGACAGGTGATTTGGGGTGCCTAACACCTTCCCCAAATCACAATAGAACCTCACTTCCTTGAATCTCATCGTGGTTTTGCATTGATTTTGTTTCAAATGAATTTCGGTGACCAATCACACCATAACTCGATGATTGGTGTCAACCCAGTTTCTTTTTTTTAAAAAAAAAATTTTCGAAAAAGGTCACTATCTCACAACTGGCGACTCTGCTAGGGATAGTGAATGCACAATGGATATGGATCGAAGGACCGCTAGGGAAAATGAATGTAAGTGAAACATGGATTGAAGGGAGCTCGAAAACAAAATGATTGATGGAGTGAGTAACAATACATTCGATTTGTCAAATAGGTGAAAAATGATGGATGACAACACATTCCGATGTCAAGCTGATGAGAGGTGATGAGAAAAAGATGAATGATAACACATTCTAATGTCAAATAGGAGGAGATGACATAGATGACAACACATTCCGATGTCAACCAAACTGAGATGAATAACACATTCCGATGTCAAATAGGCGGAGATGAGATGGATGACAACACATTCCAATGTCAACCAGACTGAGATGAATGACAACACATTCCGATGTCAAACAAAATGAAATGAATGACAACACATTCCGATGTCAAACAAATCGAGATGAATGCATGACAACACATTCCGATGTCAAGCAGATTGAAATGAATAACACATTCCGATGTCAAACAGATGGAGATGAATGAATGAAGAGATGAATGAATGACAACACATTTCGATGTCAAACAAGAGGAGATGAGATGGATGACAACACATTCCGATGTCAACCAAACTGAGATGAATGACAACACATTTTGATGTCAAACAAGTGAGATGAAATGGATGACAACACATTCCGATGTCAACCAAACTGAACTGAATGACAACACATTCCGATGTCACACGGATTGAGATGAATGACAACACATTCCGATGTCGAACACATGAGATGAAATGGATGACGACACATTTCGATGTCAACCAAACTGAACTGAATGACAATACATTCCGATGTCACACAGATTGAGATGAATGACAACATATTCCGATGTCAAACAGATAAGATGAAATGGATGAGAACACATTCTGATGTCAACCAAACTGAACTGAATGACAACACATTCCGATGTCAAATAGATGAAATGAAATGGATGACAATACATTCCGATGTCAACTAAACTGAACTAAATGATAACACATTCCAATGTCAAACAGATCGAGATGAATGCATGACAGCACATTCCGATGTCAAGCAGATTGAAATGAATGACAACACATTCCGATGTCAAACAGATCGAGATGAATGCATGACAACACATTCCGATGTCAAGCACATGCACAGTTTTTACTAGAGACCTCTCGGCCTTGCCTAGTTTAGGATGATTGCAGCTTTGTATTGTATGATGCGTGTGCTATACAGTGTATGTGAAGTTGCATGTGCACTACATGGCAAAGTGTAACTAAATTATGACTCCAATAAAAGTGTATAACTTGAGTGCAGCTATAGTGCAATATGTGCGACTTGATTGAGTATGTGCAACTTGAGTATGCAAGATGGGTGAAACTAGTGCGATATGTGCAACTAAAGTGTGCAAATGAGTGTGCATGATGGGTGCAACTAGAGTGCGATATGTGCGACTCGATTGAGTGTGTGCAACTATAGTGTAATCTGTGTTGAGAGTGTATTGACTAGACTGGATAGTGTGCATGTATGAGATGCCGACCTATGCATAACTCGACTTATGATGCGGTTGAGTTGGCCAAACCTGGATTGAGCTGACATCCATGAGAGACGCAGATTGATGATGGGCTAAGTATATGACTCGCTCTTAGATACCCGTCTCATGCTATCTGAGATTTCAGATGTTCTTGACCTTGCTCTAGCTTCCTGTCGAGCTTGTTTGGTGCCTTGAATAGTTGTTGAGATGAGATTGATTTGACCAAGCCAAAAGACGTGACAAACACTATGACCTTGATGACCAAATTGAGGATAATGAGATATTTCTTAGGATGCTTGTATTTTGCTTTGAATATTGTCTGATAAATTGTCTGCACTCTTAATCTCTAAGGGATCAAGGTGGACTTGAGATAGGACAAAATGTAAGCGGGGGGACCGAAAGTTTGGGACACCCTTTTACTTGAGAAATCATTTTCCACTATGGGGAGAAGAATCTTGTTTATTTTGCTTCTGACAGAAGATAAAAAAAAAACTTTCTATTGAAAAATTCATCTACTTGAGCGCCTCTTGACTTTCTTCTTTTTGCCCTTTCTTTTTTTTTTTTTTTGACATTTTGTCTTTGCAGGCCTTTTTTGATTGAGGCTGATTTTTTGCTCAATAGATTGAATGTTATGACCGAACTTGATTTTTCAAGCTGCCTACGTTCCCTTTTACGGGATCAGGTCATTGACGTAGTTCAAGAAGACTAAGTACGGGGTGTCCCGTTGAAAGGTTTTTGAAAAAAAGGCTATTAGGCTCGAGAGGGCTAACTATCGAACTTTAATGATATATTGAGGGTGTTATATGATTCAGAAGGGGAACAGGTGACAAACATGGCCTCCTGTCATTTCTCAAAGAGGATAAAAGTGCAAGCATTTATCAAACAAGACCCTAAGCATACTACTTTTTAACTTTATCCATGTTGATTGGCTCAGGATTCCTTGTACAAATTGAGTTTGCCCCTTGCATCTGCATAGCTCAATGATACTCCTGTGAAAATTTGGTATTTGCTCTGGCTTGTTAATCTGTGTACAAATATTGAGTTTGCCCCTTGCATCTGCATAGCTCAATGATACTCTTGTGAAAATTTAGTATTTGCTCTGGCTTGTTAATTTGTGCAACTGTGTGAGGAACTTAACCACTTTTACTCTGGGTGAATGTTTTAATGAGATATGTCACTTGAAGAAAAATCTCATATCTAAATGAGAGTGGCCTTGCCCCGGCATGGACAAACCTTGATTTAGATCCGCTTTTGTCGCTTGTCAATAATAATTGCTCTGCTGCATTTCTCAATTTTGGGATCTTGAGCAACTACAATATCCTTATCCCCAGTATTGGTAGGGGCGATCTTATGGTGAACCTACCCCCAACTTGGAGTAAAGCCATGCATGCATTGACGACAAACTTATCGTGTTCATGAAACATTGAATGAAATAGAGACCGTGCAAAATAAATGTACATATACGCACACCTAGCCGATTTGTTTTGGGCATAAACTCATTACTGTGTTCATGTCTCTTGATTACCTTACAGCAAAACATCCACAACTATGAAATCCCTCAACAACCAAGTTCTTATTACTCAAGCAACTTCCTCACTGACCAAATCAATCATTTCCAGATTGTCAACTACAAATACAAATGAACTTAATCAGTTCAAATGAAGATTTTAGCTCCAAATATTGACAAGGTGCATATTAGATACTAGCATTGTATAAAAAGATTGGATTCTTCTCTAGCTCCAGGAGATGAGTAATAAGTTTATACTAGTGTAGTCAAGGCATCTAGGCGATTAGTCCTGACTACGCGAGGCGACGCCCAGTCAATTCATAGGCAATAAAAATAATTAAATTATATATATTTATATATTAAATATACATACATATAATATTAATATATACACATAACAATTCAAACCTCCTAGGATCTAGGTAAATTAAAATTTAATATTGTAATGCATGAATGTAAGTCTTTTTCTGTTAAACTATTAGTTGACTTATTGATCCTGTAGATGAAAATATTTTTAAAGACTAAAATATGAGACTTTTTTTATCGGACCTTTAGGTTTTAGTAATATTTTGTTATCATAGAATTTATAAAATTTTAAATTTTGAGAAATAACTTAACATTTGCAAGTTGGAATTTTGACAAAGGCACTAAAAAAGCGGATTTTGTTCTTAAACTGAAAAGTTGACATTTTATTCTTTAGGAATTTAGATCAAAGATAATTTTATTGAATTCAAATGGGGGGTAGGGGTATAACCCTATTTACATAAAATATCTTAAGTAAATGAAAGTCAAGTGTAAAATCATTTACTTAAATGGTATTTATAAGTAAATAAAATGTAAAACTGTAAAGCAGCCTAACTATTAAAACGTCCAAGTGACTACCGCCCGCCTAGAGAGGTGCTTAGGCGATGACAATCCAAAACCACCTAGGCAACCTGTCACGGCCTTAGTTATTTCCCCAACCTTGATCGTGCAACACTCGTGCTAGAGTCCATCATAGACAAATCAGCCTTACCCTCAAGCTTAGTAGGAGAGAAGTAGAAACACTCTTTGGAAAAAAGCTACAACTCTTATTACACAAGAGAGTATACATAATTGGATGGTTACTTGGATCCTTGGATGATTACAAATGAGGAGGTCATTCCCCTTTTATAGTTCTCATGGGAAGGTTCTAGACTCTAGAACATTCTCACCTCCTTTAAAAGATTTCTCTAGAACTCCCATCACCTCCTCTCTAGGACTATTCTAGAATTATTATCTAAAAAGCTTCCCACCTCCTCTCTAAAAAGTTTCTAGAGAAGCTTCTACACAATTCTCCCTATGAATATACTAGAAATCCTACTAGTATATATACAGAGCTCCCTATTAAAATTTGGGGTGTGACACTCTCCCCCACCCAATTTCGTGATGCCCTCGTCTCGACTACTTCCTGCGCTATCTCCTTCGTTTCCTCCGCTTTCTCCACTTAAGGGTGTTCCATTCCTTTCCCTTCACAGAGTGCAGAGCCTCGAACCATTTTGTACCTCTTTTGGTCCCTCGCGCCAATGAGACCTGCATGATGACTTGTTTCCCAAAGAGTTAACACGGGGCATAGGTGTCACTTTCACCATGCCCAATAACTTCATCTCCGAATTGAGTCGGTAATCATCCAGCCCGATTACCGACAAGTTCGCCTCCTCCTTCCATGCTCCGCTGTGCAACCTCTCTCTCTGGACCACACCATGAATAGGTTTGGCTTCTATCTCGACAGCCTCGATCATCCCTGATCCTGTGGCCGTCTTCAACTCCAATCCCTTTGTCTCGTCCCCTGAGACAAAGTGATGTTTAGCCCCCGTGTCTCCCCGTGCCCGCGAGGCATCCCTATCGAGGTGCTCCTCTTTGACCCTAAGCCCTTCACCCTCAGGCTTGGTCGTATCCACCTCCTCCGTTGGATTGAGGAGCTGCACTGACCCCGTGCTTGGCTCCTCATCACCTTCTTCATCCGAGTCTTCATCTGACCATTTTCCACTCTCCAATTTTGCTAGGCAGATCTTGCAAACTTCACAATCCCTAGCATTGTGCATCTCATCACAGATGAAGCACCAGGAGTTCATCCTCTGTATCCTCCTATTTATCCTTTCCTTGACGGTCTCCTCTTGTTCCCGTTGGTTGGCGAGCAACGTATTCCTAGTGTTTGGCATCTCCTCATCGGGTTGCTCGATTCCCTTCTTGCGCCTCGTAGTGCTCGAACCCCAGTTCCTAATACGTTCTCGTATTCTTTCCGCAATAAGCTCCCTCTCGGCTTGTCGTTTCTCTATTCACTCCTTGATGGTTTGTCCCTGTTGCCGATGAGTAACGAGCATCGCATCCCTGGTGCTCAGCATCTCCCCTTTGGGTTGCTCGATTCCCCTCTCGAGTCCCGTCATGCTTGAACCCAACTCCCCAACGCGATCTCCCTTGCTCACCACGACAAGCACTCCCCCGGCAAGTCGTGTCCCCATGGCACTTGAGCATCCCTGGACTCGCTCCACCTTGGCTCGTCCGCTCCCAGTTTGAAAACCATAACTTTGCCTTCCATGTCCCCAAGTTGTTGCACCACAATCCCTGTACTTGTGGCCTTCTTAATCTCACACGTTACGACCCTCTCGTAACCCGCTTTGATACCACTTATCACAGCCTCAGTTATTTCCCCAACCTTGATCGTGCGGTACTCGTGATAGAGTCCGTCCTAGACGAGTCAGCCTTACCCTCAAGCTTAGTAGGAGAGAAGTAGAAACACTCTTTGGAAGAAAGCTACAACTCTTATTACACAAGAGAGTATACACAATTGGATGGTTACTTGGATCCTTGGATGATTACAAATGAGGGGGTCATTCCCCTTTTATAGTTCTCATAGGAAGGTTCTAGACTCTAGAACATTCCCACCTCCTTTAAAAGATTTCTCTAGAACTCCCATCACCTCCTCTCTAGGATTATTCTAGAATTATTCCTTAGGAAGCTTCCCACCTCCTCTCTAAGAAGTTTCTAGAGAAGCTTCTACGCAATTCTCCCTATGAATATACTAGAAATCCTACTAGTATATATACAAAGCTCCCTATCAAAATTTGGGGTGTGACAGACCGCCTAGGCAACACCCAGGCAACGCCTTGACTACACTGGATTATACTAATTACCATACAACATGTCAAGAGATTCCTACATAATTCATTCACCCCAATTGGACAAAATGGAAAATCACACTCCGAGCTAATTTGAACCTAAGTTTTTTTTAAGGGGTAACGGAGGGTGTCCCAATCCTGACAAGGAAGGACTAGTCCCTTCGGATGCACACAACACACGCAAACCACATGCATCAGGTAAGCCCAGGAGGAGTTGAACTCAAGACCTTGGAGATCTCCCCCAAGACCCGAACCCAAATTTGGACCAAAGTTAAGTACTCAGCCGAGTTTCAAAGTTTATAGTGAATTGCATGGTTTAAGTTTTAGCAATTGAGTGCTAGATCAAGCTCTCTGGGGTGTGGACTGACATAATTAAACCTTAAAACTCATCAAAGTCCTGAAAGCCAGATTGCATCTTCAAGCTTTTTAAGTCTTCGGTTGAGTTTACAATTCACACACCAATCTGTGCAATCCTGAACATAATTAAGGTGGAGCACACCACGTATAAATAAAAATGGAAAAAAAAAGGAGAATGGCGAGGTTTGATTTTGCTAGGATGCAACCATTTTTAACTTTTTTTAATCTAGAACAGATAATATCCAATTGTCTGACATAACAAAAGGTGCTGAATATAAGTTTCCAACTTTTATTAATCGAGCTCGAGCAAGAGGTAGTTCAGTTCGCTAAATTTTTCTACTTATACTAGGCACTATAACAATGTTGAATTACACTAATACCCTTAATAATACTAACTTCCACATAAGTTTATAAAAAACTTGCATAGAATTTTTTGTTAAGCTAAAACCTAAAAGTGGTATTTCACCTTTTATAATGGACTATTTATTCTTTAGTAAACTAAGAAAGGGGAGAACTAAAATTCTCTAAATTTTCTTCTTTGGAACATGATAAAATTCTATTATAGAGGAAGGAGAAGAAAGACGAGGGAGATTATAGAAATTGAAGAAGAATCACTTAATATAGAGATGGAGATGAAGGATAGATACTATATATAGATTACCCAATGACAAGATGGAGGATAGACATTATGATAGCAACATTATCAGTTATGTGTGCATTTGGATCTCTTATTATATAGCAGTGTTAAAAATCTCGTTCTCGGGTTTTTATCGGCTAAATGTTTCTCAGGATATTTTGAAATATGGAGTTTTCTTCGTCTATTTCCCACCTAAATCTTGGCAATGATTAAAATAATAATTAAAATTACAAAATATAGTAATATATATCACCAATTTATAAATTCAAACCAACAATATTGGGTATTTTTCTCAATATTTTTAACATCTCGGCTAAATCTAGGGATATTTACGTGATAAAAAGAGAATTATATTTTTTGCAAGTCTTTTAAAATATCATGATAAAAAAGGGGTTTAAAAATTTAGATGTTTTTCTCGGGTTTTTTCGCAAGAAATTAGGTATTTCTTGGGAGATTTGTAACAATGTTATATAGTTAATGGTTTTTTGAAAGACCTTTCTTATATGATATATGAAATGTTATAACAATTAATTTAAGTAGGTGATATAAATTTGTCTTTCATATTTTGTGAAAATATGCAAGGTGTACGTGTGATGCCAATAGTTTGTGGTGCAAAAATAAAAGTTTGACTTTAAATCAAGGATTATGGATGAATTGAGCATATTTGATATTTTAGATTTTTGGGGATATTAATTTTTGGTTTTATATTAATTTATAAATAAATTTTTATGAACCTTGTGATCTTATGATTTGAATTACAATTCGATTAAAATTCCAACTCTTACATTTTTCGATCCAATTCGATTTTGCCAACACTCTTTATGGGTTTCTGTCAATGGGTCAAGTAAGATCGCGAGTTGGCTCGAGCTCGATTATTAGTAGACGAGTAGAGCCCGAGCAAGCCTATATATGATACGAGTCGAGCTCAATATCACCCAGCTTAGCTCAACTCAGGTTGTTTAGACCCCTAAGACCAAGTGATAAAAACTGATATGTAACACAGCAAAGTCGGTGTGTGGTGTTCGATTTTTATTTTTCAAAATGTCACTAGTAGTTGCATTGCACTAAGAATCAATAACTAGGTTTCCCAATCTCTAGACCTAAGCTCAAAAAAACAAGTTACATGCAAACTTAGCAAATGTTCATAACAATTTTCTTCATCACTCAAATTTTATTTTTGGTGATGAGGGTGTCCGTCCAGGCCTCTTAGAGCACCCGCCTAATCCCCTGGGCACATGCAGACCCCTCAACCACACGCACCAACAAGGGGAATGGACTCGAACTCAAGACCTCCGCGTCCTGAGGCGTGGTCTTGGCCATCACTCAACTTGCACCACATGCAATGCACTAATCAAACAAGTAGAGAGTGCCAAGGTAAGTCTTCCAATGACAATTTAGTATGGAAACAACAAACAAGAAAGGATTCATGCCAACAAAGTACAGCCATCTCAAAACCCTCACAAAGGTAGAATATAATCAGTCCATATATATGTATGTGTGTGTCTCATCCAAATTTAATGAAATAACCTGTTGTACAATTACATCATTAACTAGCCAGAAAATTTTGTAAACAACCATGCACCTATTAATACCCTAACCACCATCATCTCAAGTTCCAAACCAAAGAAACCCAAATTCTTTGATTATTCTCTGTCATGGAGAGGGGAATCAGTACAGACACTTTGAGATAACATCAAGTTTCCAAGTGAATATAACTACAATGGCATTAAAAAATAAAAAAACTTGGAAATAACATCAAATTTCCACTATGTATCACTACTTTAACAGAACTACCTTCAGAACTAAATCACATCTCATAGCATAGTAGTGCTAATTAATAGAAACATGGAGATTCGGAAGAAAGAAAGAAAGTCAAATAACGATATTCAGTGGAGAAAAGAAGTAATTGATCGAAGCAATACTTACTCTCAACAGATCCAAATCGAATACAGAAAAGCTCATCCTTCAATTCACCATCGGCAAAATCAGTCGCGTGCCAGACACACGACTTATCATTTCCAGCGTGTTCCTGTACTGACATCGTCGGAAGAACTGGAGGAGAAAAAAAAAGCACAAATAGAAACACAGATCGAAATCAAATCCAAAAACAAAACTGCACGATCTAAAATCAAATCCAAAAACAAAAGGGGAATTAAAAAAGATGACAAAGAAAAAATCAACCTAGATGATTCGCACAGATCTTGAGAGTCTTTACTTGCCGCATAACCAACCTAACCTTCCCCGATTCTTTGTGTTTCAAAAGCTTGACAGTACCAACACCTCTCTCCTTCCATTGATTTCCTTCTTTATCGAAACGATAAAGCTTCGCTTTCCTAAAATCAACACAGATTGGGAAACAAACAATCAACAAATCTAGATGCTATTAAAAATAAACATAGAAATCGAAGATGTGATTGCTTACAGATCTAAGATGGCATCTTCTTCCTCTTCACCGGTGGTGACGGCGACCTCTTCGAGCCTGACGATGGGAGCCACCTGTGCTCCCGTGTCCTCGTCTTCCCCTGCTGCGGCCTCTTCGTCATCTCTGCGTTCTGGCTCGCTACTCGCCATTGCAATGACAGCACGAGAGAGAAGAAGAAGAAGATGAGGAGGAGAAACAAACAAGGAAAGGGTACTTGTTTTGGTTTTATATTGATGCTAAATCACCAAGAGGAGTAGAAAAAGTGAGGTTATTGTAGAACAGGTAATATAATACCTAATATGAGATCGAAATCCAAGCCGCTGAATCTGGTAGCTACAGATGTCTGAGATCCCCCCACCAACGGCCTAGATTTTAGTTCAAGGCGGGGAAGAAACAAGAAGGGTTTTTTCCTGATTGCCTAGTAGTTTGCTTTGTTTTTAAAATACTCATCTTTTAAAAACTCTTTTCATAATGTCTTTATTACTATTTTCTCATAATTCATTATTTATGAAAAATCTATCCCTCCACTACCACCCATACTTTATAGAATGGTTTGTAAGCACCCAATTTTTACACCTTACTTTTAACCATGGTTAAATAATTTTGATCATGATTATCCCTAATTGAACCCTAGTCAAACCTTAGGTAAACCTTAGTTAAACCCTAGGTAAAACTCTAAGCTTAACCTTAGGACAAACCCTAATCCTAGGTAAACCCTAGTTTAACCCTTGGTCGAAACCTTAGCCTAAGCCATGGTCTAACCCTAGGTTTAGTCTAAAACCCAAATCTTAAAGTTTGCCCAAGTCTTGCCCTAAGAGCATAGTTGTCAAGGCGACCAGGCGACTTGAGGGGACAGACCCCATGGACGCCTAAGGCGGTAACCTGAGGTGCCCAAAGCGTCGCCTGGTGAACTTTTTGTTGCATGAATTCCCTTTAATATGAGATCTATGTATGATGTATATTCTTTATAGAAGAGGCTCTATATTCATATAAATTACACAATTGTTAAGATGTACTTTGATAGAACCATTGTTAGAGGCGGTTCTAAGAATAATAAATGAGGATTTCAAGCATTGAAAAAAAAAAAAAAAAAAAATAAGTTTATAATGAGTCAATGACTATTGAAATAGAGAAGATAGAAGGATTATGAGAGATAAAAATAGACAGCCCAAAAGGAAAGAGAGAAATAGAGATGAAGGAGATGGGTGAAGATGAAGAATATAAGACTAAATAAAAAATAGAAAAATAATCTAATAATCAAATGAGGCGTTGAATAGGAGAGAAAAAAGAGAGGGAGGGAGAGAGAGATGTCGTACCTCTTACTATCAATTCTTTCTTTTTCTTGATTATACTCAAGATAAATAATAAAAATAATATTGATAAATAAAATATATAACTATGTGATTTGTACTTATTTAAATTATAAAAGATCCTTTTAAATATGAGTTTATGAGAGTTTTGGGGGTCCTACAAGAAATTTGGGGCATTTAAAAGATCTTAATTTGTTATTGGGCCGCTTGAGCTACCTGTAATTTAACAACCATGAAAAAGAAACAAATTGAGACTATATGATCCACTCATAAACATAATCCACCCATAAACAAAGGGAGAGAGACCAATTAAGAGAGAACAAGTTAACATCAGGGAAACATATTTGACACCGTTTGTTTCTTTTTTCTTTTTCTATTTGTGAAGTTGGATATACAAATTCTAACATATTATATTGTAAAAGACATGAAATATATATAAAATAACATATATTTTTTTGTTTACTGAACAGTCATATCCAAATAAAATAAATTTATGTATCCTTAAATAATAAAAAATATTACATATATCAGATTTTTAATAATGACCCCTTGAGACGGCCAGTCGCCTGAGCCTAGCAAAGCGCTTGGTCGCCTAGGCCGACCACCTGAGACGACGCCTTTAACAACTATGGTCACAACATCACCTCATTGCAGCCTCTACAACAACCACAACACCACCTCATTGCAGTCCCTAAAACAACCCCTTCTCAGTCTTTGTAACAGCCACTGAGTCACCCTCTGTTCAGCCCTTAACATACCCGAAATCACAGGTCCAGAACCCCATCTTCACGACCAGAAACAGTAGCCACAACCTTTATTTTCTCAAAACCAGAAACAACAGCGAACAACCCATGTCTACAACCCAAAAAGTAGCCAAATCTCCTCTATTACGTCCCTAAACCAGTCTATGCCTAGGTCTGTGACCCAAACAACAGCTATCATTGCCCCTACACCACTAGTGCGTAGTGCGTACTATCAATCTTGTCCCGTAACAACTCACTTCTCTCACAATTAGTGGCGCCTTCCCTCTCTCCACTCGTGGCCACGCTCCAGCAGCCTCGGCTCCTCCATTCACGATTTAATAAATGAGACCTTGCTTTATTTTTTTTATCTTGTAAATACAAATTTGTTAGATTAGGCATTGCATGGTTGCCGTATTCAGTTAGCTTTAGTTTAGTTTACAATTTTGTTAAATCCATCTAAGTTTTTTTGCGATTAGCTTTTAGGTGTGATTTAGATTATTGTTAGTGAAATTAGAAAATCTGATTTGTTGGTTAATTGTTAGTTTAGTTCCTCAGTTTAAAATTCTAACTTAGTTGATCTTTAGGCTAAAGCTTGGTTTTTAGATTAGCTCTAATTAAAGCATTTCCTTTTGGTTAGTCCTTAGGTTAAACTAAAACTGTTTTTGGTTACTTTGAAGGTCAGTTCTAACTTAGATTAAACCATTCATTTGGAAAGTTTTATTAGATTGGTCAAGATAAAGCCCTCTTCTTCTGCAAGCTTTTAGAATCTGTTTCTTAGGCTGTAGACTAAATTTGTTTCTAGTTACTTTCTACGTTAATTTTGACTTAGGTTAATACTATTTTTTAAGTAATCCAACTTTAATGTAGCTGTTAGGCTAGTCTCTAAATTAGTCTTAAACCAGTCTTAGGCCATTTTAAAATTTTGTTTAGGTTAGTTTTAGATTAATCTTAACCTGTGCTAAATTTCTTTTGGTTAGACTAAGTACACATTTGGTCAACTCTGTTTGTAATTAGTTTCTAGGTTAGGTTCAATTAAGTCCTAGCTTTAAATCTTTCTCGGTTAATTTTCTAAGTTAGTTCAACTTGGTAAATCCTAGGCTAGATTCATTGGATAATCTTAAGATCCAGTGTAGGATTAGATATAACTTTTATTTGTAAGCTTCTTAGATGTAACTATTTTGGACTTTTTTCTAGATTAGTTTTTACTGGTTAAATTTTAGGACAATTTTGATAAATCTTGGTAAATTGGTTTATCCTTTGCGAATTAGATAAGCTTAAATAACCATAGTTAGTTTAAGTTTGTTGCTCCGCAACAAACCTAAACTACTATTCAAAAAAATCCAAAAAAAAACTGAAAAACACAAAAACAATACAAAATGCAAAAATACCAAAAACATAGCAAATTCGGTGCACACTCTTAACCATGGTTAATCCCCCCTTAGCCACTCCAGTGCAACCTAGTCACTCCGATGCAACCCTTGGCCTCATCGGCCAACAACTCTAGCATCCGGGCTAATTCCTAAGTCACTCTGGTGCGCACACACACCTCTTAGCCTTGGCACGGGCTCATGTGCCAGAACTACACTCGGTCTGATCTCACCTTGTGAGTACGTAGGCAATCCAACCCGGGTTCAATCCTAGTTTAGCTTTTTTTTTTTAGATTAGTATTACTTTAAACACTTAGGCATTTTAATAAAAATTGACATTAATTGGCGTAAACATAGGGAATATGGAACCATTGAAAAATGGAAGCCTTGAAGTGCCTAACACCTTCCTCAGACTTAACTGAACTTCTTACCCTAATCTCAATCGCAGACCAAGACCTTATCCAAATCTCGGGGACTTATCCCTTCTGAATGAATAGGTGGGACTCTAAACAATCTTCACACCCATGAGAGTATAATCACCTCCAGTGAGGCGTAGTAAAATCCCGTGCTCACATGGTTTTAAAAGAAAATGAATAAAATAGAGATTTACATATGTGCGTATGAGATCTGAGAAGCTTCTCACTCTCTTCATCTTTCCATCTCATGAAGTTTCTCTTTTAATGGATGTTTTAATTTAAATTATCTTGAAAAAATCACAAAAATATACAAAAAACGAAATTTTCTACACTCATAATCGATACATATCAATACCAGTTGATACACATGATCAATACATCTACTCAATACCCATATCGATACATAGTGATTCTCATATCCATACCCCACGACAAAACTTGTTTTCATCATAACTTATGATCCAGAAGTCTGATTGTCTATTATAATGTTGAATTTGGGATAGCACGATGAGACAGATCTGAATTGAACAATTAAAGGTGGTTCTCCATGCTCAGAATTCCATTTTGAAGTCATTTAGAGGGTTTTCTGGGCTGATATTTTTGTAATTTTTGCCTATAATATCAATACTCATATTTCCCTATATTGATACTCATATTGACCTATACCGATAATATCGACACTCATATCAATACTCATATTGAACTGTACCGATAATACACATATTGACCTATACTGATAATATCGACACTCATATCGATACTCATATTAAACTATACCGATAATACAGATACTCATATTGACCCATATCGATACTCATATTGACTTGTATCAATATTATTGATACAAATCATTTTCAATCTTAGAACATAACCAATATCGATACGAAGTATTAACCTGACTTGTTGAGTATTATCAACCGCATATTATAAATCATAAAATAAAAAAAGTGTAAAGAAAACACATGTAAAATCATCTAATATGAGATTTAAGGTTTAAAATCATAAATATTATGATTATAATCATTTTTCTTAATGTTACTAATTTAGCTTTAAATAAAACACAAGAAACCTGAAAATCAGTGTTTTTCTTCTGTTAATGGCCTTCTCTCATAGGCAATGATTAATAATTTAGCCAAACGAAACATTGTTGTGAAAATCTGAGTCAAAAATGATAGGTAATGAAATATTTGGGGACTCTTCTTGATCAACGAATGGACTCCATCATTGAAATGAAGGAAGTTCTCCATGATTGATGAAAATAGAGGAGACACAAATGTCTTTTCTTCAAATGATTTGGATAAAATGAAAAAAGTTTACATGTACAAACTCCTTCACATGTGTTTGAGGGCATTCAGAAATGAGTTTTTTAAAAGGTGGGTATTTTGAGAACCAAACTACACGGGCACTGAGCCAACGCGGGTGTGCATTAAGGGCAGATCTCTGTATGATTCACACCATTGATCTCTCTAATTGGTTTGGGTTTGAACAGGATCATCCCTAGGTCCGTTGGATGGTTTAGATTTATGTAGCCCACAATTACACCAAGGACATGCTGAGAGAATTTCATCCTCAATTTTTTCGATACTAAGGGTTCCATTGATCCGCTGACAATAAAGACAGATGAATGTCTGGCTAGAGGAGATGATGTTCCTTCCAGTTATGTGCAATCCTCTTTTGATATTTCTCACTAGAATTGCGCCAAATGAATTTTGGTAGGGTAAGGATTTCCGTGAATCGATGCGTTGAAACTAAGGGTGTTCGGTTGAGGGGTAAATGGGTAGGAGAAAGAAAAGTGAAGTAAAGTGAAAGAATTGTATAAATTCTCGTGTGTTTGGTTTGAGAGAAAAGTTTAGGAGAAAATATAAATTTTTCCAAAATTACCCTTTGCTCTCTAGAGGAATAGGGTTCAACAAAAGGGTAGATTTGGAATTGGAAGCTTTTACTTTATTTTCTTTCACAATTCTAACTTTTTGGTGGAATAAGGTTTGGGTGAAAGTGAGAGAAAATTAAACACTATTGAGAAAGTTCAAGTTTTACTTTACCCCAAAATCCCTCAAACCGAACAACCCACTTTCTTTTACATTCCCCTCAACCGAACACACCCTAATGCTATGTTTGGTTGTCAAGAAAATAAGCAAAAACATGGAAAAGAAAAGAAAATTTTGGATTTCTAGTATAATTTTTAGTTGTGTTTTATCTAATTTTCTTTTCTTTTCCATATTTTAACTTATTTTCTCGGCAACCAAACATAGGGTAAATGAAAAGTCTAGAAAAACTAAGGAGTTTTACTTTATCCCAAAATCCCTCAAACCGAACAACCCACTTTCTTTTACATTCCCCTCAACCGAACACACCCTAAATGAAAAGTCTAGGAAAACTAAGGCTTTATTTGGTTAAACTTATCTGAAAAGATACTTTTGAACTCCATTATTGCAATGCAAAATGTAAAACGTGAGGTGTCGTGACTTTGCTCAAAAGTTGAAACTATTTGACAGCCATAATACTGGGCACTTACATTGCTAACCATTTGTTCCGGTTTCCACCACCAGCTGGTAGAAGTACAACATATGCATCTTTAATCTTTTCAAAAAAAAAAAAAAAAATTGATAAGCGTGGATAATATCCTGTGCCTTAAAAGACTCAGCCTAGTCCCATCTGCTGTATGGAAGTCTTTTCAATTTGAAAATGACAATATATACAATTCTTTTTTTTGGGTAATTACAATAAATGCATCTCAGTCTTATTGATTATGTACACACCCCCCACCACCTGCTCCAATGGATCTGACTACTCTTATAATGGGTGGCCGGATCTACTCATTCTCAATGGATGATATCTTGCAAGAATTTCACTCACCATTACTAACCGCTAACTCATAATGGCGATCCCTAAAATAAAATAAAATAAATTGATAATGTTAGTTGATGATAATAGAAAAATTCTAACCTATACCCAAAATTTCAAAATTCTCCCTGTTGTAGCAAAGTGTCACTTCTTTTTCCACAACTTCTTCCAGTAGAAACCATAACTTCCTCCTTTAACAAAATTGTTTTCATACCATTGAAAGGGTATCAATGCCGGGTGTTGCACTCCAGAGTTGAGTTTGGAAAATTTTGAATTCTGCATCTGGGGCTAGCACTTCATGATAATAAGAATAGGAATAAGAATAATATTATAGAGATAATATCTAAAGTAGAAGCATTATAGATTAAGAAACAGATTACAGTAATGTCTAAGACAAATCTTTTCTAACTGACAAACATCCCTTAAACCCCAAAAGGATAAGAGGGAGTGAACTGCTTCATTATCATCCATTAAATGCTCTGTATACCAACTCCATGGGGTATCATATCTCAGAATACATGTCACACTGTACCAAGAAACTAAAACACAAACTAAAAGAACCAAGTAATGAAATCCACCTAGCTCTGCACCACATTTCTGATCCCAAGCCAGATGGAGGCTTATGTCAGCCGGTTTACAACTTCGCAAATACCTCCAACATGAGTACTGATTTCCTGACAAGCCACAACAAACATTTCTCAGCTAAAGGTTTAATCAACAAAAAGGAAATTCGTAAAAAAAAAATATTGGCTAGGAATAGGTAAATATCAATGAGAAATTGATCAACCCAGCCAATTACAATAGGGAAAGGAAGAAATCAATAAAGAAATTGATGACCTCGGCAAAGTTTCTTCTTTTCAGTCTATGCAATTGTGTCCTTCAAGCTTCTTTCCGTCATGTTTCTTCTATTTTCATATAGTAACACATCTGCTGTATGGATAGGCAAACATCTCATATGATTTTTGCTTTCACCCTTTACACTAACCATTAAGGAATGTGTATGTATATATATATATGAATAAATGGAACCCTATACTTTACCTTTGACAATAACTAAAGACACGGGGGCCCAGAGAGAGCCTCCCATGCAGCACTATATTTTGGTCATTCACTAAAGAGTTCAGTCAATATATGTTTGCTAGCAAAAGTGATGTGTATCAATCAACATAACTTGATCAAACCCATTCATCAAAAATTCAAAATATCGCCAAGTACAATTTAGGCAACAGGGAAAAGAGGAAACCAATAAATAACTGATGGCCTCGGCAAAGTTGCCTATGATAAAATGGTTTCTTCGCCACATTACTAGACACAATGAGCAAATGATGGAACTTCTGCACCTTGCTGAAAATTTTTAATATTACCTTCATCAGGACACCTAATAACAATAACAAAAACTTCTAGCCAAAGAGGGTGAATAATGCCCTAGTTCAGCATTTACTAAAGAGCTCAGACAATATACGTTGGCTAGCGCAAGTGATGAATATCAATCAACAAAACTTGATCAACCCCATGCATCAAAATATAGCCAAGTACAATTAGGCAACAGGGAAAAGAGGAAACCAATAAATAACTGATGGCCTTGGCAAAGTTGCCTATGAAAACAGTTTCCTCACCACATTAGCAGTTAAAAGGAAAGGCTACAATTAGGCTGCTCACTTCAACATTACTGGACACAATAAGCAAATGTTGGAACTTCTGCACCTTGCTGGAAAGTTTCATTATTACCTTGATCAAGACACCTAGTTAGGCATTTGCTAAAGAGCTCAGTCAATATATGTTGGCTAGCGAAAGTGATGCGTATCAATCAACAAAATTTGATCAACCCATGCACCAAAATATAGCCATGTACAATTTAGGCAACAGGGAAAAGAGGAAACCAATAAATAACTGATGGCCTCGGCAAAGTTGCCTATGGAAATAATTTCCTCACCACATTAGACAATTAAAAGGGCAAGTGCTGCCTTGAATATTACAATACACAATACACAAATGTTGGAACTTCTGCACCTTGTTGGAATATTTTATTATTACCTACATCAGAACACCCTAATAACAACAGCAGCAACCAAAAAAACTTCTAGCTAAGGAGGTGCATCATGCACTAGTTAGGCATTTATTAAAGAGCTCAGTCAATCAAGATATGTTGGCAAGCAAAAGTGATGTGTATTAATCAACAAAATTTGATCAAACCAATGTATCGAAATATAGCCAAGTACTTTTTTTTTTTTGATCAATAGAAATATAGTCAAGTACAATTTAGGCAACAGGGAAAAGAGGAAACCAATAAAGAACTGATGGCCTTGACAAAGTTGCCTATGGAACACTACTGAACACAATAAGCAAATGCTGGAACTTCTGAACACAATAAGCAAATGCTGGAATTTCTGCTCCTTGCTGGAAATTTTATTATTACCTTCATTGAGACACATATGGCCTAACAACAACAACCAAAAAGGTAAAAAAAACTTCAAGCCAAGGAGGGTGCATCATGTACTAGTTAGTCATTTACTAAAGAGATCAGTCAATATATGTAGGCTAGCAAAAGTGATGTGTATCAATCAAAAAAACTTGATCAACACCATGCATCGAAATATAGTCCAGTACAATTTAGGCAACAGGGAAAAGAGGAAACCAATATAGAACTGATGGCCTCGGCAAAGTTGCCTATGGAACACTACTGAATAGTGAAAACAATAAGCAAATGCTGGAACTTTTGCACATTGCTGGAAATTTTATTATTACCTTCATTGGGACACCTATGACCTAAAAACAACAACCAAAAAGGGAAAAAAAACTTCATGCCAAGGAGGGTGCATCATGCACTAGTTAGTCATTTACTAAAGAGATCATATGTAGGCTACTAAAAGTGATGCATGTCAATCAAAAAAACTTGATCAACACCATGCATCGAAATATAGCCAAGTACAATTTAGGCAACAGGGAAAAGAGGAAACCAATAAATAACTGATGGCCTCGGCAAAGTTGCCTATGGAACACTACTGAATAGTGAAAACAATAAGCAAATGCTGGAACTTCTGCACCTTGCAGGAAATTTAATTATTACCTTCGTTGGGACACCTATGACCAAACAACAACAACCGAAAAGGGAAAAAAACTTCTAGCCAAGGAGGGTGCATCATGCACTAGTTAGTCATTTACTAAAGAGATCAGTCAATATATGTAGGCTAGTGAAAGTGAAGTGTATCAATCAAAAAATTTGATCAACACCATGCATCGAAATATAGCCAAGTACAATTTAGGCAACAGGGAAAAGAGGAAACCAATAAACAATTGATGGCCTCAGCAAAGTTGCCTATGGAAATAGTTCCCCCATTAAATTAGGCAGTCAAAAGGGTAGACAATTCCCTGAACACTAAAGGAAACTATAAGCAACATTAGGAACTTGTGCACCTTTCTGGAAAAAAAAAATATTACCTTTATTAGAAGAATTAACAAAGAGTTTAACTATGAACCAGAGCTCTGGACTCCAGAGCTCCCAAAATACGTAAGGACATTCTGTCCATACTCCATAAAATTTTCTATTTACTCATGTTTTGGGAGATCAACAAATCAGGAGCTCTGATTCATAGTAAACTCCTTAACAAAAGCACAAACTTCTACCCAAGGAGGGTGCATCGTGCGAAGAAGCCGCCTGTTAGCATGAAAGACAAAGAAGCACCTAACAACAAACATGACTTCGCCTATCAGAGTAACTATGACAAAAGCCTCACTTGGATGTCACTCCATAGCTTCTGAAAAGTATTCATCATTTAGAGGCATCACATACTCATCATTAATAATACAGATTATGTAAGCCTGAGATGAAATAACACCAGAAATTACCATACTAATATAGCTTTCCATTCGCAAGGATCGGAAAATGACACAAGATCAACAAGAACTTCACCTTTTTACCACAGCATACAAACAAGTTGCCTAAACATATACAGACGAACAGCAGTCCTTGGTACATACTATCTAACCCAAATCAGGACCCAAAAAATGAACCAAAAGGTCATGGGAAGAAGCTTCCAATTGGTTGTGTGTGTTCACATCACACTGTTGGTCCGGGATCCAATCCTGAGAGGGTGCGATGGATATATCCACCCGTCCCACTAACTTGAGCAGAAACTAACACACTAACTGGGGTTGCGGCCTATCCGTATATCATCAACAAAAACAAAACAAAAAACAAAAAAAAGGGTCATGAAACGTACATTATCTATCAGTGTAACTATGAGTAAATAAAGCTTCAGTGGAGCTTCCTCCATATTTCATGATAAGTACCCATGTAGAGAAATCACGCAAACCAAACAGAAAATCCCAACAGAGAGTTTTAAAATGAACGTCTGTGTGATTTCCATTCAACAAGAAACAAGACATTCTCTATCAGAGTAACTATGACAAAAGCCTCACTTGGATATTAGTCCATAGCTTAGAAAAGTTATTCATCATTTAGGAGTGTAAACCAAAAACAATATTTTGCATTTTTCTTTTCGCAAGTTCGAAATCAATAAACCAAAAGCAATCATTTTTTTTCCGGCAAAGAACAAAAGATATTTAAAACCAACAGATCTGAAACTTTTGGCGCCAACAGATTTAAAACTTTTTTTTGCTTCTAAAACAATCTCCAAGGATTTCAAAATATGAACAAAGAAACAAGAAAGAAAGGAGAGATTGAATAACAACTGATGAAGATCTTATACTTGGCGACAACTTCAGGGGAAGTGAGATCCAACTCCTTCTCCTCCATTTCCTCGTCGGACATGGCTGGGAAGCTTTAATCTCCTCCACCTGCGATGAAGAAATAAAAATGAAAAACTACAAAACCAAATTTCAATTCCAGTTGTGGAATGCAGGTATTTGAATCTAGACAAGATTGAAAAGTATGAAGTTGAGAAGAGAAAAACATAACAAAATCACCAGAAAATATCAACGATGGATGCTTGAATCAAAGCTAGTGTTTAATCGCGTTGAGATGGGGAGGGAGGAGAGTAACTTAGAGTCGCTCATCCATATTACAGAGGCGGCTTTCTACAACTAGGGCATCCATCTACACAAGTTATAACAGTGGTGGCTTGCTACAATTAGGGCATCCATCAGTAAGTTTGTTTATATAGGGAGGCTCATTACAGACCATGCGGTTTTCTACTATTTTATTTACTTATTTATTTATTTTGATAACATTATTTATGTTTATCTTTTTTTACTATTATAATGGGAGAGGCAAGTGTACCCTGATTTTTCCGAAATTCCCAAACTAAATTAGGGTGTGTTCGGTTGAGGGGTAAATAGGTAGGAGAAAAGAAACTGAAGTGAAGTAAAGTGAAGTAAAAGAAAATAAAGTAAAGAGAAAGTGAGTTTTCTCTTATATGTTTGGTTTGAGATAAAAGTGATGGGTAAAAAAATAATTTTTTCCAAATATACCTCTTGTTCACATTTACAAAACTCTTTTGATAAAGGGTAGAATTGGAATAATAAAAAGTTTTTTTCACTTTCTCACTATTCCACCAAAAAACTGGAATATGAAATGGGTGTAAGTGCAAGAAAATTTGATACTATTAAGCATCTTGATTCTCTAAAAAGTGAAGCTTTCTTACAAACCGAACATGAGATAAGTGGGTGTTTCTCTCACTTTCTTTTACTTCCCCCCACTTACCTCCAAAGGAACACACCCTTACGGAAAACAAAATTTGATTTAATATTTTACTTTAATTCCCAAACTACCCCTTGCTCACAGACAATCGTGATTGAACTCAGAGAGAGTTCAATCGCATTTGCGGGTTAACACGTGTCCTTTTTAACTCCTATTAACTGTGGTTAACTCCTTCCCCTCGCTCTCACATGCATCGCCCGTGCCACCCGCTAGTATTTAATAAATTAATTAAGCAAATATCTAATTTGGCCATTTTAAAAATGGAAAACGAAACAAAAATAAAATAAACAATGTAAAAGAGATGTACTACAATAAATTGTACTAATATATTATTTCTAAGCTCTAAGAGTATCTGGCATCTCAATAATAGATAAAGAGCGACAAAAAGTTTTATGAAAAAGTCCAACTTTCATGGCCTTAGAACACACCTGATTTTCCAGCAGATGCATGGGTCTTACTACAAAAATCACAATCTGGCTCAACCATTATGACCTGATATCATTAGTCCCACTCAATTTTATAAAACTGAAGGAGAAAGGCAAGTTTGGCCACCTATATTATTTGTCATGAATTGACCAGAGTTGCTGGCATGTAGAAGAATAGCCATGGAAGACCATTCTCATCAAAACTTCTCCCTTTTGTATGTTTATAATTGCTCAGTTGTAAGACTGACTTAAGACAAAAGTGAGAAACATCAATATTGAGATGTGAAATCAACTAGGGAGAAGGAAATATGGCAGAAAAGAAAACAATCAAAAGCCCTGGGAAACTGTTTATGTTGGGCAAAAGGGATGAATATAAAAAAAAAATTAAGACCCCAGAAACAATGGGAAGCCACCAAATGGATCTCAAGACTAACAAAACCGTCTAATCAACAAACCAGAATAACCTTTACACGTGGCAACCCAACCAAGACAAGAACCAACCATATATACTCCCACCATGTTTTCCCGTCATGTCCAACACAAATTTCTCAGCTAAGCCTCAACAGCAGCTAACATGCCTCTGCTACCAAAGAATATTACATATAACAACACCCCTACAACTAAAAGAAACACAGAGAGCTTATTCGGAGCTAGACCTTCAATTTCCCGCCATGTAAGGCAAAAGAGAAAAACGAATCCATCTGTCAATGTTTTTTTGGAGATCCAGGAGATTGCTAGCTTCTTCTTCCCCTGGAGCTACTACTATTTGTTACTCAATTCTCACGCTTGTTGCCCAGAAATCAGTAGGTGCCCATTGGGGGCATGCCAAAAGGCGGCATCGGAGGCATCCCCATCCCACCCATAGGTGGTGGGGGCATAAAACCTCCTCCCATCCCTGGCATTGGCGGTGCAGGCAAAGCAAGTGGCAGCAACTGGGCATACATATTCTGCAACCAACACACAGCCCATCAATTCATTTTTATCAAATCATTGAAGTATAAAGGAGAAATAAAGAATAAATGCGACTATATTAGTGTAATGGCCTCCCAACTCATTTTGTAAAAGAGTCGAAACCCACAACTCAATAGGCCTCTCCAATGGCTTCTACTAAGCTAAATAATCCACTAAACCTTATGAGCAACATCCATTTCTTCTGGCAGTCCAAAAGAAAGTGAAAGATATAATTAAACCAAGCTTTTCATAAGGACAATTTCAGGCTCAGGTAACACTGAATGGTCCCGACATCCTTGAAAGGTGAAACAGAACCAGGCACTAAATAGCACAAGAAAAAAGTTCTCAAAACCATACCTGCTGTGCAGCAATGTCCTTTTCCTCCTTCTCTTTAGCTTTCACTTCACTAAGAGCTTCAAGTTTGTCCTTCACAAGTTCATCAACTTTGCTTGTGTACTCGCGAATAACCTGTAACAACAGGCTTGAGTAACAGACGAAATGAAGAAGGGGTAATATATCATAATGACAGGGCAGAAACCAAGATATCACCTGCAATATATATGGGAAGGCGAAGTCAATCATATTGTTCATCCAGGCAAGTTCAAGAGCAACATCTGGCCGGATTAAGTCATAGCAAACAAAGAGGCACGATGCAAAGCATTCCTTCTTTCCCTGCATATACATCGGACAGAAAACATTACCACATCTTTCTAGGATTTACCAGATCCTACCAAAAGCATCACACATTTCACACAACTAAGGCCAACCCGCTGGGCAAACAGATAATTTGTTGGACAATTTTTGTAATCCTATGTTATACAATCCTTTTAATTTCCACATCCAATTGGTTTTCGCAGTTAGCAGCACAACGAATTGGAGAAGAGAAACATAAAATAAGAAACAAAAAGAGGGACAAAAGACAAAAAGAAAAATCAGGGAATACCATAAAATTAAGATGAACTGTAATTTTTCTTTTTCGAAGTCACAAGTTATTTGCTCAATGGGATAGACAGAAACGCTCAAGAGAAAAAATATTTTTACTATAGCTGCTTTAATAAAAGTAAAGCTCAAAAGTTAATTATGTGGAGAATGGGGGATATCATGGAAAGATCAGTTTGTTTTGTCATATAACCAAAAAACCAACTTAATATATGGTAATGAAGGTGTATGCCTGTTTTATTCTAGAAGGCTGTCCTACACTTCTAATTTAAAAAACATATTACAAATGTGTAGTAAAAGATGTCTAATTTAGTCCCATACCTGATCAATGAAATAAACAAGCAACTCCTCCGAAAGTTCACGGTCACCAGACTGTGAGCATGTCTCCATGGCATCTTTGTAAAGGTTGTCTTTCTTCGATAATGCAATGGACTGCTTCCATCTACCTGCTTTCTTATAAATATAGGCAGCAATACGCCTCATCTCAAGAAGCTCATGTTTCTCAACCTGCCCAAACATGTATCATGGGAGCTTGTAAAAACATACTGCTAAAAGAGAGGGCATAACGAGTAATAAATAAATGCTCACCTTCTGTGCAAGGCCAATCTGATCAAAGTTATCATGCATATCAATTGATTCACGCAGTCTGTCATAGTCCTCCTCCTCAACATAAATCTCGTTCAGAGCCTCATTGACAGCAGCCACATTGTTGCTCTGAACTGCAACCATGTATGGCTTCACAAGATGCAGGTGACCCGCCTGAAACACACAAAGAAATACATAACAAAGCTAATAAAGACTCGGTATAAACTCCTCCCAACCTTCATGTGTCATGAATCACAATTGGGAGAGAAAAGACCATAGTGCAATGTCCAGGAAATCAGAAGCCAGCAAAAGTTCACACCTTTCGCATTATATCCACTACTCGTGTATGGTCCACGCGAAAGGCAAGCACATTGAGAAGATCGTTTATAAGATCAGGATGTTCTAGCAAGTAAAAGTGCACAGCCTTATAGTAGAGCTCCACATTGGCAACTTTGGCCGCAACATCTTTAAACTGCATATGGTCCCATGCTTCTGGAGAATGATTCATTATGGTTGCTGCTGCATTGTCGAACTCGTCGTATTGGATATACAAAAAGGTGAGTTCCTTCCAGTGCTGCTGTTCATCACATGCTCGTATAAGCTTGGGAATGTTGAGGCGAGTTGAGAACAGTTTAATGTGCTCCATAAGCTTCTCAGGACGGTATCTAGCATATAAGACTCCCAATTCAGTAAAGATGCCCATATGTGCACGTTCCAACCCTAGACCACTCTCCATGAGAGATATTAGCTCATTGAAGCATCCTCTGTTCTGGTAATAATCGCTGACCTCTTCCAAGTCATCCACCTAGAATAGTCACATCAACATAATGCATATTATAACATTAAGGATTATTCAAACAAGACTTAAAAAGCTCTAAATTGATCAACATTATGTTCACCAACTGTTAGTTGAGGAACCATGCAGCTGGAAGCATTTTAAATAATCCATACCATGTGGTGCCACAACCAAATAATAAACCGAAATACAGAATTTTGGAATACACGTGAATAAATGTCACCTGTATAATGATGTTGAGCCCACAAATCTGAGCTAAGCGGAACTCCTCAGCATCAACACAGGCAAAGCAAATTTCCTTCCATGTCTTTGAGCTGTTGGCTTTCCGGGCTGCATCAACGGCACCTTGGAACTGTCTCAACTTCACGAGAGTACTAGCCAACTTGGCCCAGTTAGAAATAAAAGCAAATATGATTTTTGCAGCCTCATATAAGGCTTCATCATACAAGCGATCACCAACATTTTGGAGATTAGCAACATTTGGCGTGAGAATGAATTCTTCAATATCGCCCAGCCTATCAATCTTTGCATATGCATAAATGAGTTCGCTGTCCACCTTGGGCTCCTTAGACTTCTGCCTAACCATTAGAAGGTACCTCACCAAGTCATGGTACACATTTGCATCCCCAGCAGCCCGGATGACATCTAAGAATTGAGTAGCATCATCCGCACGAATAAATGACTCAATTGCGTCACTCACTAGTCCCTCCCTGAGTTGGGCCTTGGCCACCTGGCTCCAAATAGCATCTTCTTCAACACGGAATGCAAACTCGACTGCTCGTTCAATGCTTTGGATATTATCCAACAGGACATTTACAGCCTGGACATTCAAATTGAACTTCTTGAAGATGGAAAATGCTTCTTCATATAGTTGTGCTTCCACCGCCACCTCCCCAACTGCAGGCCCATCAAAGTTGTCTAACCTATTAATGTAATCCATAACTCGTGATGGATCTGCCTTTATGGCTGTCAGGATCAGAAGATTTTGAAGATTAAAATTCCCACTGAAGGCAGAGTTTTGGAGCACAATCTTTTCAAGAAGCTCAATTAGTTCATGTGGAAGATCTGCAGTCATGAAAGCTTTAACAGCTGCAGAAACTTGCTCAGGGCTCTTGCTTTCAGGCAAAGCAGTAGATACAACTTGATCAATTAGCTGTCTTCTATACTCATTATCAGGGTTAAGAACTTTCTCCCAGAGGTCAGAATCCATCCTTTCAACCACATATCTGAAATAAAAGTATGGAGTAACCTTCAAGCACCAAATGAACTTATGCATATAAAATAATATCTAAAATTCGACAGAAATATACAAACCTGGCCTGCAGTTTGAACAAGGAGTTCTTATTTGTGACAATGATAAGTTCATCGTCACACTGTCCTCTCCGGTAAGCGACAACTGCCAGGGTGGGGTCACGTTTCTCACAGTATTTACCCACAACACGCGAATCATAGTACGGGTTGGTGGTGAGAAAATGCTCTGGATTGTTGTTGCTGTCAATGATGATTTTACCCAGAGCATTGTGTACGTGTACATCCTGGCTTCCCTCACTTACAAGATGCTCCAAGAACTGAGTCAGTAAACGGAGGCGATTCCTGCAAACCACAATCAAAGCATGAGTATGGAAGTAATGAGAGAGAGAGAGAGAGAGAGCAGAGCAGAGCAGAGCAGACACAACACCTCTTCTCACATTCCTCCACAAGGGGCTCCACTGGTAGGAGCGAACGGACTGAAAGAATAAGTCCTTTAATGAAATCTTCAGGGCACTCATCATCTAGCAGCTGCCCTACGACTAGAGGAGCATTCCCTGGGTTGACCTACCAGGAAAAAAGACATGAGATCCTCGCGACTTCCTTCTTCATTTTCTCAAATAGTTGATGTTGACTCAAGCTTCATAGGATAGTTGAAGCATCTGGACACGTTCATGTGCAATGCAACAAATAAAAACCAAACTTGTTGGATAAACTCTTACCTTTTGAACATAACCTTCAATATATCGAAGCATGTTGTTTGAGTATAGGTAGTGGGTAAGATCCGGAACAAAACCAAAACGATCACAGACATTAATCAGGGGTCGTGCATCTGGAAGCTTGGCTTCCATTAGAAAGTTCTTTGTCTTTTCAGGGTCATAAAAGTTTGATTCTCTTGTCACACGTTCAACCTCTTTGATTTGTCCAGTTTTAGCAGCTGCCTCAATGTACTTAAAGTGAATGTCCGGATCTTCGCTGCTCAGGGAATCAAAAAACCATTTGTATCAGGAAAAAAATTCGGCTGCAAGAAACCAATTAAGGACGTTACGTCTTTCTTTGAAGGAAAATACATGGAACTCAAACATAAAAGGAAGAAAATACCTGGAGCTCAAATATGATCCCAAGAAGAAATACAATCCTTCATAGGACTTAAATTGCTCAAAGAGTTTTATGCACGCATCAACACCCAGCTGCTCAGAATATTCTTTGGCAGTCTGCACAGATGTTTGTTACTGAGCCTCGTTAAAGGCTTGGAATATTAGGAACTATAAATAGCACAAAGAAACCAACAGTTACCTGCACAATTATCTGAAGATTGCCTCTCAGATTGACCAGTAAAAGATCTTTCATGCACTCCAGTGCCCATTCCTTGGAAAGGGTCCCAAAGAACTCTACAAGTGACTGGAAAGAACCACATATTTAGAAGTAGTTTTACACAATCAAGTCTTCCATCAGACAGAGATGAGTGTTGGAGTACACATACCTGTGGCTCAATGGCATGTGTATTCACAATGACACGTTTAATATCTGGCAACTCGGTATAATGCTGTATGCAGGACAATGTTTAATCCAGCAGATAATCTAAGCTCTCTGTAAGAAATTCCTTTACACATTGCATGAAGCAAATTTACCTGAAGAGCTCGGATATAAAGACCAGATTTTTCACAAAGCTGTCCAATTCGAGGACGGTCATAGTGACTGAACATTCCATTAGCTAAGATAGCATCTGCTACATTTGGAAAAGTCACTAGATTGATCTCCAACACCTGAATAGAGGAGAAATGTTATGAAGCTATAAATTATTACAGAAAAAGAGAGAAAAACTGCATGAACTTCACTGCAAAACAATAACCTTTGTTTGAAGGAAAGTGTGTTCTGGTAAATTAGGCTTCAGAACATCTAACAGGAAGGCTGTTGCCTCACGGATCAGGTTCCTCTGGAATAGACAACAACAGCGAAAAAAATCTCTATTATTATTTTTTATTTCACAATGAAACATGTCTCCTAAGAAGATAGTTTTGGAAGAAGCAGGACTGAAAAGAAAAGGCGGAAAAATTAACATTAGCACCAAATTTGCAGGCTGAATATAGAGTCAGATGGTTGAATGAGAATGGAAACGCAGTCTATCAAGTATCAACCCAGTACATTAAAACATGCATAGATGACATATACAGTCCAACCTGAAGGAAGAGATCTGTGATAGTGTTGTAGTCAACTGGACAACCTCCCTCCATTTGAGACATCATTAGAGCAAAATTTACAGCTCCCTGTCATCCGAAAACACAAGTTGGAAATAATTCTGTCAGAAAAAGTGTGTTCAAGTGAAATTTAAGTTAAAAAGATTAAATATGAGAAGAGGTTCAATTTCCACCTGCGGTTCAGGAAGTACTCACTTTCCAAAAGGTTAATTTGCCACCATATAAAGATTGGATTATATTTCAAGTATTTAACATTCATGAGGTGTGTTATCAAAGCAAACAAACTTTCAAATGTTGCACCCACATAGATAATAGTCATGACGTGTTTTAAATTTTGACATTTCAGCAAATAAATACTTAAATAGTAGTCAAAAAAATTGTACTTGTTTCAAACTTCTATATAAAAAAAACTGCAGAATACCTGGGGATCTGATCGCAGAATTGTTTGCAGAAGGAACAAATAATCAGGCGTGTACCCAACCTGCATAGATGAAAAATCATGGGTACAATGAGAGCCCCCAACTTAAGAATAATAGCAAAACAATGATATAATTAAGACAGCAACAACTACATATACAAATTGTCCATCCTATCCATGACTAGGATATTAGTCCTGAATAGACTAACTATCATTGACAAGAGATTTTTTTTTTTTTGAGAGTGAAAATATATGGTCAGATGCGTAAATTACCTGCTTTGAGTAGATGAGAATTTTGTCGAACTCCCTCCGTTCAGCAAAAGCCGCAACAACTTTTGGAGTTGCCCTAGCTTTGATATATATTTTCAGTGCAAGATCATTATCGACAGTCTACAATGGAAAATGCATCATGATATCAGAAAGATATCAAACAATTTGTAAATCACGTTACACAAGGCTCAGGTGACCATTGCATGTAAAATTGATCCCAGGTCCATTTGAGAATCAGCATACATTAGACCGGGAGAAAAATGATTCTACCCAGGTTGAGTAAAAGTAATGGTAAAACCTAGGCATCCTACAAAGTTGCATCTCAAATTCAAAATCAAACCTTCACAAGGTCTCCAAGTTCCTCGCTACATTCAAGCTTGTCCTCAGCCAACCAATTCTCCAAGAGATTCTTTTTATTCTGATTCACCACAAGGCGTGATAATTCCAACGACTCAAATGCGTTGAGTTTTCCTTTTGTTAACAATGTTCCGAAGTACTGCAACAAGGGAGGTGTCTGTCCAGCTTGCACAGGAACACTCTGCAACATAGGAATACCATAAGAAGATGAGAAATTTTTCCTTCACCCCACTTCTAAGACATTGTGAAACAGATACTAAATATAAGGATTAATCTACATTAATTCATTTCTCATAGTGGAAGCCATGTGCCCAATAATCCAATGAAAAAAGCAAATGAAAGAACTGATTTCCAAAGTTGACTTGTTCAGAAGTAGCAGAATTCTAAGCAGTGTGGAAAATGAAGAATAAAAATATCCCAAATACCTGAAATTTAGCAACAGTGTCAGGTGTGCGAAGGATTCCCTGTGGAGAGTCTGCAGCAAGCTCTGCAGCCTCCTTATACTTTGTCTGAGCAAACAATTCCTGGAACCGTTGGACAACCTGAGATATAAACAAGATGATGTATGAGCAAATATTGTTATATATTCAATTGAAGTACATAAGTTGTAACACCCTCCGTTACCAAAAAAAAGTACATACGATGGAAATTTTTTTATCTTTCTTCTAATATGACCTGATAATACTCCATGCATATCACACTAACATCACAACACTGATCTATGCTGCATAGGTTTGTATAATGACCCTATCTACACACGTGTATCTCTGTGGGGTGGAGAAGCTGAACTCCTATAATACAGACACATGGAAACGAGTTTTGGGTGCTTTCTGAAAAATAATTTAGGAACCCATTTCTGCAAAATAATTTCATTGGAGAAAGGCTCAAAAGATAAATCTTTAGTACAAGGATAATCATGTCTCTGATTCAGCACGACTGCGCTTGTGGGGCTGGGCTGGGAGCAGCACTGCTTAACGAGACCTAAATCATGCCACCTAGCTCTTTAAAAAATGATTGGCTATCCAAATAGTTCAGCTTGACAGCATCACTACTTTGGAATGCCTTTTCTGAGAATTCAGGCATTGTGTTATTGCAAATTTACTTTCTAGCTCCTTTCAGAAATCATCCAGCTGTATTGGAAACAAATAGCTATCCACTTACCAAGTTCTCTGCCCCAGGAAGGTTTCCTCTTTTGGCAAGATTAACAGCAAGCTCGAGATTGTTTAACTGTAAAAATCACCAGAAAGAATCAATAAATACAATATTTAATTTTCCACAATAGCATAAGAGAAGAAAAGCTGAAACATACTTGGCCACTGACAAAAGGCACAATTGTTGCTTCATTTACAGTGGCAAGTAACACCTGGCCTCGCCTATTGACGGCATAGAAGCCTCCAACTGATGAAGCTTCTGTCGTTAAAAATATAGGATCTGGACTAATTCGGTTTCTGTAAACTGCGGTGGCTGTCTCCAGGTCATACACGAAAAGAAGTCCAAGCTTGGTGATCACATATATCAAACTGTACTTGTGTGATATCTGTCAAATAACAAGTTGCCAACTAAATATTGATACAATAATTCAATGGAACTTGGTACAAGTGTGCATGGCTAAAGATGATACCTGCATTGCCACTGGGAAGTCATCAGCAAAATCTGGTGGAAAGAAAAGATCTGCTTGTTTCTTTGTAAAAGCAGGTTTGCCTGTTAACGAAATTCGTAAGATCAGTATTGGGCCTACCAGAAAAAATATTAACTGAAAGCTCAAGACGCATGAGTCCAAGAAGCATAATGAATTTCAACGAATAGTAAAATATAATGGATGCATCATATACTCAGAGAAACATTTTTTTTATCAATACAATACTAAAAGAAATGTCATTTCTTGAAGGAAGGCAAGTGATTGAGCACTGCTACTCAGGCAACCAATATGTCTCACCACAGGAGAAAACCATCAGTCGCGCTTGTAATTTCAGATAAAATGTCAAGAAAGCTTTCAGATGAAAACACATGAAATGAAGGAAAGATACTGAGCCAACTAAAAAGATGGAAGAAAAAAGTAGAGGGTAAGCGGACCTGGCTGGGCTCCAAGTTCAATGATGTGTAACTTTGACATAATTTGTCCAGCATTGGTGGTCTTCGAGGCAAAACAAATAAGAATAGAAGGGTTCTCATTCCCTTGAACCTGTGTATGACATGGACATACATAAAATACCCCACTCAAATAACAACACATCATCAAAATTATGCAGGAAATTCAGAATCCATAGAAACAAAGTGGAAGGAAAATGCGCACTTTAAATGAGGCAAACGATGCAGCATGTGCTTCAAGAGCTTGACTACGCTGCTGATCCACAGAAAAAAGCTGCATATTCCCTTTGACCAGTTGTGGTCTCTACAATCAAAATTGGAAAATAGAAAGTATAATCAAGGTTATAAAGAAAACTGATAGGAATTTTATCTTCTCACTTTCACCACCATTAAAAAAGGTGCAACTTGCAACAAGTTGATAGCTAAGAAAAGAAAATTAACAATAAGCATACAAGTAATACAATACAAAGAAAACAATACCACTGCACAACTGATTCACTAAATAAGCATAAAAATATACAATAAAACATAGCACCTTGTGCACCTATGAGATTGTCTCACCAGAGCACAAGGTTCGGCAATCACAACTCGGGTTACCCTTTTTGCTGCCTACAGCCTACTATGCCGAACTGAGAACCGGTTCGTGGTAAGGTTCATTTCGGTTCATCAAAAATTAGCGACCCCGTAATCATACCCAGTAGCTCCGGTTTGACGAATTTTTCTTTTCCGTTCGCAAAACCGCTCATCAAAAGACATTTCTTTATGGTTTTTAAAAAGTTTATAAAATTTTATTTACATGCTTAAAATATATTATATACTATAAAATATATTTTTTTTACATGCATAAGTAAGCAAATCTCGATGACCCCATTCTCTACCCTCCTAACCATTCAGCTTAGAGCTTTCATCACCATAATGAACAAATACAACAAGAAGGGATCACCCTGCCTCAACCCCGGAACTATTGAAATATCCCTCTTAAGACCCATTGACTAAAAAGAAGGAAAAAAAGATACTGACCCATAGTCGATTTCATCCACCACCTCCATTCAAGGATTAAAAATACAGTTTTGGGGGATGTATCAATCCCAACCGAAATTTATATGTATCGGTTTCGGACAATACATATAATTTTTTCTATTTAAAAAAATTATATTAAAATTTTAAAAAATCAAATGATTTATATGAACCAAATTTACCAAATATAAAGTCATGGGAAGCAATTTAAAAACAAAGCAGCAAACATAATTACAATTACATAATGGATGAAAACATAAATAACCAATAAACGATACGTATCGCTATTTTGTATCAGTATAAATATCGTATAGGCCCTACAAGTGGCTACCAAAACCTATATGTATCACTCGTTTGGTATCGATTTTGGCACTTTTTATTTTCATGCTTCCATTTGATCCCAAACCCAATGCGCCTTATTACATAATCTAGGAACTCCCAATTTTCGTGATCATAGGCTTTCTCCAATTCTAATTTCCACAAGATGAAAGACTTACTGTATATACCTATCGTTTAAACATTCACTAGCAATTAAAATCTCATCCCCCTTGACAAAAGCACCTTGCGGAGGCGAAATGATCGAACGCATTACTCTCTTTAATATATCGGCCAAGACCTTAGCAAGGATACACTACTCACCTAGATAATCGGGTAAACCGCAAAAGTCTCGTAACTCCTGTGGCCCCAGAAACCTTAGGAATTAATGCGGTGATGGTACTGATACCCCCAAAAATGTGATGAAGATACAATTGAGGGTCTTATCGAAAGAGCCCAAATTAAAGAATTCATCAACGACTCCCATTAAATCTATTCTAATGATGGGCCAACGCCTTTTATAAAACGAGAATTTTAAACCATCCAGGCCAGGGCTCTTGTCACCCTTCATACCTACGAGTACATTCCAAATCTCCACATCGGAGAAAGGCTTCTCTAATTTCATCCTATCTTCCTCCTCAGCTCCTCTAGGCAATCAAACTCAATACCATCCAGCTTGGGTCTCCTTGGATGAGACCAGTTAAATAGGATTTGGCAGAAGAGGACAACCTCCTGCCTAATATCTTGCACCCTATCAGCCAAACATCGCCCACCCAGCCTTGAAATGAAAATAAATTTATTCCCATGATGGCAATCTTATGGAAGTATTTCGTATTCTTATCCCCTTCTTTGAGCCACCTAATTCTCAACTTTTGCATCCAGCAAGTTTCTTCACTTATAATCAAGGATTGAAACTCTCTTTTTAGCTCAGCTCTTTTATGCCCCTCTACCAAAAATTGGCCCTAATTCTTCTTTCTTATCGATATCTTATATCTCCCACAAAATTCTAGTTTTATAATTTTTATTGACCCCTAACCTAAGGCACCAAACACTTCCTTATTCTACATCTATCTGCTTTTGAGTTTCAAACCAAAAAATCATGCTCGACTTACCCCAAAAACTCTTAAGAATTCTAGACCCCCTCCACCACTTCAAAGAAACTCGGATCCCTAAGCCACATGTCCTCAAACCTGAAAGGAAACGGTCTGTCCCCTCTACTGAAACTCTCCAACAAAATAAGAACATGAACAGATGTGGGTCCTAGGAAGAGCCCTTTGAATCATAGCTGAAAACTGCTCCTCCAAAGTAGGGCAAAATAGAAATCTATCCAGTCTACTCATAGTTGGCCTATCTTGCATACTCGACCAAGTAAATGCCACGGCATGCAAAGGACTGTCGATCAAACAGTATCCACCTTTTTTCAGAGCAGAATCAAATGACATTAAAATGTCCCCCAAGACAACACCGCAAATCCCATCTAGCTCCCATATCTTCCAATTCTTGCCGAAAGTCTTGGAAATCTGAGCTCGAGTTAGGGCAATAGACCCAAGAAAACACCCCACAGAAACTCATCTCCCACAATCTTCAACAAATCGATACTGAGAAAGCCTCTACTTCAGTCTTCAAGACCTCAATGAACTTGTTGTCCTAAACAATAGTGATCCCCCCAAAAGAATCTAAGCAAGGGAGAGCCACCAAATTGGCCTCCCGAGAACCCCACGCATCCCAAATAACCAAATCTTTAGCTGGCTTAGCTTTCAACACCACTTTTTTTTTTATCAGCGTCCGTCTATTGCCCATACCCCTGGCCTTGATGGTCCAAGATAATATGCTAATGGCCATAAGGAATCGATTTAATCTCTCCCCTCAAATTCTTAGCAGATTCACTGCCTTTATAACCAGATCTCCATTCATAAGTGACCAAATTGACCAAATCCTCTAATTCATTCCGAAGCCTAAGATTACCGTCGCTCTTACCTGCCGCCGATGACACACTATTCCCCTTCTTATTCCTACTTTCTATATCCTGGAACAGATTCTTTGACTCCTCTTCAAAACCCTCAAAAGATAGATCCAAAAAACTGTAGAATTCTTCAATTTTACTTAAAATCCAATCTGAGACATTCTCTTGATTCCTACAGACCAAATACCCATTCTTGATATATTGAGGTGAACACACAAGAGTGTTCTTCCTTCAAAGGCTGATATTGGGTACTCGCAGTTCTTCCTTCTCCATGTGTGTTCCTCCAACTCGACCACCACATCTCTCCACTTTTTGACCCTTTCATGGGTAATTTACTACAAGAACTATGAAGATGCCTTTGCAGATTAATGGATACATAAATTGAGCAAGAACGGGACTTCATAAATGAATGTATAGTCTATGTGATAATGGGAAAGGAATTATACAATCCTGCATACCATCCCCAATCATGAAGAGAACACATGCAAGCAATCAAACCATAAAAAGAAAAAGAGGAAAAAAATCTAACTACTAAAATTTATTGCTAGGCCGTCAAATTCACAATAAATATGACAGCATATCATTTTTGTCTTTTGTTTTTCCAGTGTCGACCATATTAACAATAAACAGATAAAGCTTTTGCGACTTAGTCCAAACTTCAGATATCCAACGATATGTAGACACAAGAGAATAATATGAAGACCTTCAAGAAACTGAGATATCATAGCAAGCCAACAAGTACTTGCTAACGCATTCTCAAACATAAATCCCATTATCAAAAGAGCAATGAAGATGCTTACAACTAAAATCATCTCGCAAACAAAGAATCTGACAAACTGTACAGGTCATGCCACGAGAACAAGCAATGACTCATGTAAAGTAAACGCATACCTCAGGTGAACCAGGAGCTATTCCTACCAAAACCAACCATTTTTCAGAAGGATCACATCGGTAGTTAATTATTTGATTATTCATCAAATTAGCTGTCCTCTCAAACATCTTTACAGGCTCAGAATCACCTGCATACAGAAAACATATGGAAACATTTTATAACAATTCAACCATGCTATAGAAGCTTTTACCAGAAATATGAACCTTACCGTAAAACAAGAAACTGTATAATGTAAAAGTTGCAAAGCAAAAGAATACCAACTCAAGGATAAAGAAAGGAATCTCACCTTCAATTGACCAATGATATACCGAGGTTAGCGTGACCAGACCCAACATCTTTGGAGTGACCCACTTCCAAAAGACAACCTATCATTAAGCAAGGTGGAAGGATTAATGCCCCTTTGATGAAATTGATTTCATCAAAATGTATTGGAACTTAGAAGAGAGCAAAGAATTCCTCACCTGCTCAGGCATCTGATGTGATTTCATTTTTGCTTTCATTTCAATGTTGAAAATTTGTAAGTGATCCTGAGTAGTTCCCGGAAGTTGAGCTTCACATAGAATGTCACAATTTATTATCCAGATAGGAGTTGTAACAATGAAGAGCCTCCAAAATGTGTAACAAAAAATAATGCACTTACTGCATTAGCATATAAAACATCGATTTATTTCTAGATATGTTAATCATAAATAAGAAATGAACATGAAAATACAGAGCTAATGCATGAGAGGAAGATATGGAACTACATCAAACAAATGGTCTCTAGGTCGGTCCAAGCCCTCTGCTCAGAAGCTAGATTACCAAATCCACAAACATGCTAAATTAATATATATATATATTCAAAGAACAGTAGAATCTCAAAGCAGCACAAATATGCTTTACTGACTATGGAGATGGGAAAGCACATGATATATGCAGCCAAATAGGCACCAATCTTAGAATTGGCATAGAAAAACCTACCAAGACCTAAGCATGAGTTTTCGCCTTTTGAAAGCATCATAGAAAAAAAACTGACGAAAGATAATTAGACATTTTATGTCACAAACATGTGTAAATACAATTATATCATATATGTTATCAAATTACACGCCTGAGAACTATTGTGCAAATAAATCAACAAATGATAGGAGAAATGGATGTGATAGAAACCTCAATGCATGAAATATGTGGTCATAGCCATTTAAACCAGTGAAACAGAAACATCCAAGGGAATTCTAATGCAAGGGGAGTAGGAATCTTATAATGTAAACATTGAACAATAATGTTACTAGTTGAAATATGAATAAATTACTTCTCTTCCATTTACACAAATAAATTAGTTCTCTGAGTTGAAATTTTTACTTATCCAAATCAATTTACGTTACATCCTTATGTGGCCAATGTCATCTACAACTTTTTTTCTGCTTCTACAAACTTGAATCTTGAGGATATGCAAGGAAGAGAACAAAAATTGATGGAAGCATAAGTTACCCTACAAGCAGTTTGTGAATATAAACTAAACAAAAATTGGTGGAAGCATATGTTACCCTACAAGCAGTTTGTGAATATAAACTAAATGAACTATGAATTTTAGTTGGAAATATAACTAAGTAGCTGGCATGCTTGGGGTTACCCCGTTTAGACGTAAGCCGAACAGCATTTGTTCATTGTCTCCATCCACTTGAGGAAGAGCAAAAACGCATATTCATAGTTTTCTCATCTCATAGTGCAAGAAACACAGTGAACATTTGTGAGCAGGAGAAAAAGGAAACTGGAAAATAACGCAGTTGAGTCATAAATGAAGTGTTTGTTTTACAGTATAGCCAATCATAAGGAGTAATCTGATAAGTGAACATTTTGCAACAAGGACACGATCGATATGAATGGAAATTGTGAATTAATATCAAAAGAAAAACATTTGAGTGGTAATCTCTTACCTTTCAGAGCAAGAATTCTGGTATTAGGGTTCATCAAAGCAGAGTCTGCAGTGATAGGCCTCCTCAACGGCTGCATGGGCATGCTCATATCAATGATAACAACACTATTCTGTGGTGCCGTTTCCCGAACGCATATGTACTTATCAGATTCCATTGTAACATGCGTAAACGTGATGAATTGCGGATTAATTCCGATACTCGATAACTGCAAATACATTAGATCAAACAAGGGCACCATAGAAACACATCAGACCTTCTCTGGATCACAAATATAAAGCAAAACAACAGGAACATCACAAAATGTAGCCTTCTAACAGTAGGGAAGAAAAAATGTGAAATCAGTATCTATGAACATAGAAACCGAACGATCCAGCATTCACCGAATGAGATCATGATCTATTCAATTGATCTGAACATATCCGATATCTAACTAAACTTTGTGAAAAATTATCAATCCCAAAATTCCTAAAGGAGATATCAAACCAAACACAAAATCAAGGGCTCGCTTAAGAACAGATTGACCTAGACTCATCTAGGCCAGAAATCAAGGGGGGAACGAAATTGAACCAAAAAAACCAAATATTCAAACATTCTTGATGATTAAAGCCACAAATAATCAGTACAAGACATCGCCTGTATCACGAATTTAGCATAAATTTTAAGAATCAGTATAAAATCCAGCAAAAAAAAAAAGTTCTAAAATGGATGAGGTGAAACAGAACTCACCGTTAAGGCCTCTTTCATGGTAATCGGAGCATTTGCAGCAGCCATGGCGCCTAGATCGAATCTTCAAAACCAAAATCAGATTTGGAGAGAAGATCGAAACCCCCTATTGAGAGCTTTCCGGCACCAAAGAACTGTTATGAACGCTACGAGATCTGAAACAAGGAAGAACTCTTTCAACCCTCCGGGAGAGAGATCTGAAGAAGAGAAGATGTACGTGAGAGAAAGCGCGATGGCTTTCTTTCTCCCCCTAGTTAGTGTCAAATGGAGATTCAATTACCATTAAATATGGTGGACATTAAATTCAATGAAATGACGATGACTCGAGGAGAGCCAGCAGATATGAAACATCTTGACTTAGAATCTTCTACGGTTACGACCAATTAGCGGGTGACACGTGTGATGCACGTGAGTGCGAGGGGAAGGAGTATTAACCATAGTTAATAGGAGTTAAAGGGGACATGTGTTAACCTACGGATGCGAACTCTCACGATTGACTGTGATTCTATTATTTAAATAAATAAAGAGATGAGCAAGGGGTAGTTTAGGAATTAAAGTAAAATATTAAATTAAAGTTTTGTTTTATGTAAGGGTAGTATAAGAATTTTCGGAAAATCAGGCTACAGTGGCTTCTCTCATTATAGTAACTAGCGGGTGGCACGTGCGCTGCACATGAGAGCGAGGGGAAGGAGTTAACCACATTTAATAGGTGTTAAAAGGGACACGTGTTAACTCGTGGGTGCGATTGAACTCTCCCTGAGTTCAACCGCGATTAACTGATTCTATACTTTAAATAGATAGATGAGGGTGGTTTGGAAATTAAAATAAAACATTGAATTAAAGTTTTGTTGTATATAAGGGTAGTTTAAGAATTTTGGAAAATTTAAGCTACGCCTGCCTCTCCCATTATAATAGTAAAGAAATAGATAGATGAGGGTAGTGTGAGAATTAAAATAAAACATTAAATTAAAGTTTTGTTGTATCTAAGGGTAGTTAAGGAATTTTGGAAAATTTAGGCTACGCCTGCCTCTCTCATTATAATAGTAAAGATAAAGAATAAAGATAAAGAAGAGTCCGGTTACAACACAAAAGAACTCAGGTTAATAACTTTAACGGTAGAGATAATATTTTTTTAATATTTCTTTCTTAAAAATCAAGGTAAGATAATTGAACCGAATAAAGGTTTGTAATCTTAGTCACAATTAAAAGCATGTTGACCTGTGGGAGAAACATAACTGGACTCCAAAAGTCTGATTATAACCAACTAGTGGGTAGCACGAGCGATGCACGTGAGAGTGAGGGGAAGGAGTTAACCATAATTAATAGGAGTTAAAAGGGACACATGTTAACCTGCAGGTGTGATTGAACTCTCCCCGAGTTCAATCACAATTGGGTGTGATTCTATTCTTTAAATAGATAAGGGGTAGTTTGGGAATTATAGAAAAACATTAACACATTAAAGTAAAATATTGAATCAAAGTTTTGTTTTATATAAGAATAGTTTGGGAATTTCGGAAAAATCAAGTTACGCTTCCCTCTCGCATTATAATAGTAAAGATAAGGAATTTCAGTCCAAACATAAAGGTTGAGGTACTTGCCATAAATGCAGGTGCTTAAACACTTATACATCATTAGCGGGCCACACCCGACAGAGGGAAGTGAGGAGAGAGGGGGAAGAGTGACCTATTGAATCTCAAGTTAAAAGAGACCTAAAAGAGATGTGGAAAAGTATGGAATATAGAAAAGATATAAATAAAATGTAATTTTGTTATTAATAATTATAATAATAGAAATAAATAAGATATAATTTAAGAATATGCTTAATTTACTACCGCATCTCACATCAATTGTGGTTAACATTCACTTAGTCCTAGGGTTAAGTAATTTAACCTTGGTTTTTAAAAAGGAAAAAACAAATATATTAACCTTTATTTTCTTAAGTTTAACTATAGTTAAAAGAGTGTTAAAAGAGACACTTGACCATGATATTTGACTACATAGTCTACTGCGTGCTAATTACTATTTGCTAATTACTATCCTATAATTTAATTGTATTATTATCATTTTCATTATAATTATAATAGTAGAGAAGATAAGTATAAGGATAATTTTATTTCAATTAACGATTTAAGTAGAGAAGATAAATGTATGAACAATTTTGTTGATAGAAACAAAATCAAGTCTTTAAAGGCTTTACTTTTATGGGATCGTTTTTCCTTGTTTTGCCTGCAGGCTGCGGGAGAGTGTCTTGTCTTAGCACACGTATGGCATTCCCCTCAATGGCTTTGAGGAAAAGAAGTACAAAATTCCAGATGAGGGAGATGTGTCAAAATATGCCTCCATTTATCGTGTGCATACGCCGGTTTGTGGTCTTAAAAAATTAGGAACGAATCGAACAATTTTGCTACTTTGAAGCAATATGTTACATGGGAACTATTTTACTGGGCATGGTTTAGTGGGGATGTAGAAACAAATGGAGAAAGCCATGCACGTCGTTGTGCAGCTTAGGTTGGATAGCGTAAATGCACCCAGATCACTAGGAGTAGAATGATCAGATAAGTTGTTATTGGTTTGCTTAGGTTATTTAATTTGGTTCATTAGCTTAGTTAGCTTACTTAAGCATATAAAACAAATAATTATTTTGAAAACCCAAAAAAATGTTTTTTATGAGTGGTTTGCGAACTCGTAATAAAATTTTGTTGAACTCAAAATATAAATTCGACAGACCCAAAGAAAAATATCAACGAACTTAAACAAAAAATTTGACAAATCAAAACCGTTTGAAACCATTGTGCAATTTGCTCAATTACACGAACCAATCCAAACCAGACTGCGAACTACAATTCACTCTAGGACTCCCTTGGTCTAACATGCACCTTTTTTTTTTTTTTATTGGGTATGCTCTAATCATTTATCTAACTATGCACCTTATTTTATCACAACTTTGTTACTGATATAAAGGAGTACTATACAGCAAAGTGGCATATCCTATCCCGCTTCATGAGACATATTTGGGTTTGAGAATCAGCCAACACAAGTGGGTGTTGTATTTCCATATTAGTGCACCTAGGTTACCGTCTACGCTACCACTTACAAGTTGAGGTCCTGCATGAACCGCTTACTTAAAGAAGCACCAACCTTGTGCCCCTACATTAATTTGTTCCTAAACGATCACATCTTTTGGCTCAAATAAGCCAGTTTGCCTTCTTTGTTGATACTAATGGCTTTAAAAGGGAGTTAAAATGGTAAAAAAGATGTGGATCATAGTTATGTTTTTAAATAGCCAAATGGCTTTTACCAAAATTAAATTTATTAAAACAACAACGATGAAATGACAAAATAGAATTTGTTTTGCCAACTCCAACTTATTTAATACAATGCATTATTGATGATAATGATGCTAATGTTTGCCTATATTGCTCAAAGTTAGTCTTTTAATAGCCAACGCCTACTAAGATACCCAAAAAATCAAACATGAAAGTTTAGCATTGGCTGTCAGCCATCATAGGATGTCCAAAGGTGTCAATTCCATAATTTGTTGTCTATGCAATGGAGGCCCTCCTTAAATATAATATCTGAACACGGAGGACATTAGACTCAGTTTCTCTCCTCACTTTTTTTTATGGAGCTGATAAGTGTCCTTATTTTTCGCAACTACCTTTCTAGCCGGTTAAAAGTAAAGAGATGGTTTGATGTTGAAGCTTTAACCCCTTTAAATAAAGTGAGGAAGAGAGAAATTGGGGCCAACATTCGTCTACCACATATGGATGCATAACAGGTGAGGACCCATAGCCGATTTTAATTCATTAATACTCACAATTTATTGGAAATACTTTGTTTTGGGATTTTGTTTTGGCATGGGAAATCTCTTTCCAAAAAGATTTTGTTTTGGCATGGAAAATCTCTTTCCAATACTTTGTTTTGTCATGAGAAATCTTTTTGGAAAGAGATTTCCCATGCCAAAACAAAGTATTTCCAATAAATTGTGAGTATTAATGAAGTAAAATCGGACAGTTGGTACTCTATATTCATATCCATCAAATGTTAGTCTAGTCAATACAATATATAATGTCAGTCATGTGTCCACTTATGAGGCTCAGCCTTTCCCATTGGAGAGGTGGGACTCGCGTGCCCAGCTTAGGAGTGTCAATGGGACTAATTCGGGTCACAAAAGCCTCTTGAAATTGTCAAGTCCAGTTTGTTCCTAATTAAAAAAAAAATATCACAAATACATATCACCCCGTCTTATTTGGCTCAAGTTTGGTCACTGTAGTATTTTTCCTTTCCCACCATAATAAAATTAATTTTAAATAGGTAGTAATTGTAGAATATGTAACAACCAAAACTCTAAGCACTTCAATTACCAAAGTACGAAGCATACATACCAAGCAATAAGGTTTCACTATAGAGAAGAGAGAAGGAGTAAAGCTTTATTAATAAAAGGAATAAAAAAACAGTCATACTATATTCACGTTTTCACCTCTCTCACTATATATACAGGGCAAAACTCTTACTTTAGATAAGATAAAGACAAAGTAAAGATAAAGATAAAGTAAAGATAAAGACTCCTAAAAGATAACTACAAAAGACTCTTATCAAGATAAACTATTTTAACCCTATCCAACTAGACTCTACTTATCTTTTGGATAAGTTAGAGTTTAGTGATGACTCTTAACACTCTCCCTCAACGCCAAATCTCTACTAATGACGCCAAGTGCATCTCTGAACTTTGTGAATTTTGACGAACAAAGCCCTTTCGTGAATATGTCCACCAACTGCTCATTTGTATTTACTGGCATAAGATCAATTTCTCCTCGAAGCACTTTTTCTCGAATAAAATGATGATGAACTTCAACATGCTTCGTTCTAGCGTGAAATACTTGATTTTCTGCTAGTCGAATTGCGCTTTCATTGTCGCAATATAGTTTAATCTCATAATTTGTGGTTTGATGCAAATCAAACATTAACTGCATTAACCACGCACTTTCTTGCGCTGCCATAGCTGCAGCCCGATATTCTGCTTCCGTTGTTGACAAAGACACAGTTGGTTGTCTTTTGCTGCACCAAGAAATAGCACCCGAATCAAGACTAAACATATAGCCTGTAGTTGATCTTCGAGTCGAGAGATCACCTGCGTAGTCTGCATCACAATATCCTATAATTTTGCATTCGACAGCTCTTCCATATCAAACACCATGATCCATTGTTCCTTTTATATATCTTAGAACTCTTCGAACAATCTCAAGATGTGGTTTTCTTGGACTATGCATAAATCTGCTCACGACCCCTACTGCTTGAGAGATATCAGGACGAGTTAAAGTTAAGTAGATCAAACTTCCCACTAATTGTCTGTACATGCAAGAATCTTCAAGTTCTTCAACTTCATCTATACGAACTTTAGTGTTAACATCCATCGGCGTAGCCATCGGTTTGCAATCAAACATTTCAAACCGCTTCAACAGGTCACTGAAATATTTTTATTGACATAAAAATATTCCATATTTATTTCGATCTATCTCAAGTCCGAGAAAGTGCTTTAGCTCTCCAAGTTCTTTCATCTGAAATCGAATTCCAAGATTCATGCGGATTCTTTTAATTTCTTCTAGATCATCTCCAGTAATAATCAAATCATCAACATAAACTAGCACAACTGCAACTTTGTCTGTTACAAATTTTACAAACAAACTTGAATCAGTTGGGGCTAGAATATAACCACTGATTGTGAGAAACTCAGTAATCTTTCCATACCATGCTCTCGGAGCCTGCTTCAACCCATATAGAGCATTTCTCAATTTGCAAACATATTGAGGATAATGAGGATTTTCAAATCCCTTGGGTTGCTTCATATAGATTTCTCGATCTATTTCACCATGAAGAAATGCATTCTTCACATCCATTTGCCACAACCTCCAATCCTTATTAGCAGCGATAGCAATCGGAACCCGTACTGTTGTTATCTTAGCCACAGGACTGAAAGTCTCATCATAGTCTATTCCATATTGTTGTGAAAAACCTCGGACAACTAATCGAGCCTTGAATCGCTCCACTGAACCATCTGCTCGGGTCTTGATCTTATATACCCATTTGCAAGAAATAGGTTTTACATCATCTGGTTTTGGCATTAGATTCCAAGTCTCATTCTGCTTTAAGACTTGAATCTCATCTGTCATAGCTTCCTCCCATTCAAGAATCCCTCGAACTTCTTCAAATGACTTTGGTTATTCAATCACCAAATCTTTGCCAATCATTACTTGCGCTAGATCTGTATTCACATTCTTCAGTTTCGTCTTTTCAGTTGCATACTTTGGATTTGGCTTTGGTACTCGTTGTGACCTCCTTAAGACATGCTCATCTTCTTGTTCAAACTCTTCAAGTTGTGAAGGCCGATTTTCTTCTATAACAGTCTGTTGATAAGTTCCAGTTTTCCAAGGGCTTGCACTAGATGTCATTTGTGACACATCTTCATCAACCTGTACAATTGGTTCAATTGTCTTCTGATTGGAAGTCTCCTCTTCTAGTTCATCTTCAAACTTTTGATCAACTAGAAGATCGACATGATCGACTGACCACCATGATGATGACTCATCGAACACAACGTTTCTCGACACATGTACTCGATCTGAAGTTGGATCAATACACTTTCAGCTTTTCCTTTCCTAATCGTATCCCACAAAGATACATTGGATCGCCTTTTTATCAAACTTGCTACGAAAATGGTTAGGCACAAATACATAACATACACAACCAAATACTCGAAAGTGACTTACGGTAGCCTTCATCTCGTACAACTTCTGGAAGGGTGAAAGGTACTCGAGCTTTGGTTGTGGGAGGCGATTAATAACATGATTTGCAGTCATCATGCATTCAGCCCAAAAACGAGCTGACACATTTTTCGAATATAACAGGCTCCTGCATGTCTCGGCTAGATACCCGTTCTTCCTCTCCGAGACCCCATTCTATTGTGCCGTATAGGGACAAGTCAGTTGTCTTCAGATACCATGCTCTTGTAGATACTTGTTGAACTCTTCTGAAGTATACTCTCCCCCGTTATCCGATCTTAGACATGTTATCTTATGCCCAAGCTCATTTTCCACCTTACTCTTAAGATCCTTGAATTTGTTGAGTACTTCCTATTTCTCCTTTAGGAAGTAAATCCAAGTGTATCATAAGTAATCTTCGATGAATGTGAGTATGTATTTCATACCTCAAAGTGAAACATCTTTCACTGGACCAAACACATCTGAATGCACCAATTCAAGAGGTTTCTTAGCTTGAAACTTCGACTCAGTGTAGGGAAGTTGATGTGCCTTGCCATACTGACATCCTGCACATACTGAATCATCTCGGATCTCCAGATCAGGAAGCCCTTTCAATATGTTCTTCTTCATCATAGCCTTTAACTTGACAAATCCAACATGAGCAAGCCGAGCATGCCACAAATCAGCTGTTTCACTCTTTCGAGTCTTGTCTACATAAGCAGCCTCAACTGACATAACATAGACGGATTCAATTCTTTTGCCTTGCATGATGAGAGTACCTTCGATCTGCATCTCTTTGTAGATCTTCATATCATCGGGTCCGAACACTACGGTGTTTCCAGATGTCGCCAATTGAGAGACAGACACCAAGTTCTTCTTCATCATTGGGACATGGAATACATCTTGAAGCATTGTTGAATCCTCACTTCCTTTTGATATACATACAGCACTGCCTACATGAGTGATTGGCAGCCTCGCATTATTTGCTGTCACTACTACTCGTTGGCCATTATATTGTTTCTTTGAAAGAAACTTTTGATCATCTCCAGTCATGTGATTTGAGCAACCTGAATCAACTATCCAATCAGTAGAATAGTCTATTCGATTATTATTGCTCGTAGGCATGGTAACTGTAGTAGTCAATCTGAGTGCATCAGATTGTTCTTCAGTGATTGACAAATAAGCACTTCACTCCTCTTTCTCACCATCAATTTTCTGTAGTAGGTCTTCTGAAGTTGTTGCATTACCTTCATCTTTCTTCTTCTTGGGTGCTCGACAATTTCTGGCAAAGCGACATGGTTTGCCGCAATTATAGCACGTTCTGGTTCTAGGATCCTGAGAATCACGTTCCTTGAAACTATCCTCGCTCTTCCTTGAATTCGAGTTCGATTGATACTTCGAATTCTTTTGTTTTCTCCTGTCATTAAAATACTTTTTACTTTTACCAATGTACAAGGCTTCTTATTTCTCATTCGTAGAAAGACTAGCCATTTGCTTTGCTAGACTCTCCTGGTTTGCTAGAAGGCTTTCAAGCTCCAAGAGTGTTGGTTGAGTCGGCCATCCATGAATTGCTGTCATGAACTCATGGTACTTAGGCTTTAGACCTCGAATGATAATTCTTCTCATACGAGTATCTGTAATTTTCGACTCATCATCAAGTTGCGATATCTCAAGACAGATTCCTTTTACTTTTATAAAGTATTGAGAAATCGACATGCTTCCTTGAGATACCGAATTTATCTCGTTCTCCAGCAATTGCAACCTTGCATCATTAGATCTGGTGAAAAGTGTGGATATCGCATCCCATGCTTCATTCGGAGACTTGGTCTCTCGAATATGTTCAAGCAATTCTTTCTGAATTGTAGCTTTCAACACGAATAGAGCTTTGCCTGCCTTTATCTTCCACTTCCTTAATTTCTCAGCATTCTCTTCAGTTTTGGGTGGTGCGATGATATCTTCGCCATTCATCACCTCCCAAAGATCTTGGCCCTGTAAATACGATTCCAAACAGGATCTCCAATACTCATAGTTAGTATTGTTCAACTTTTCTATACCGCTTACAGAATTTGCATGCTCTATTGATCTGAGTTGAGGAATACAAGGTATTTGATGAGATCTTCAGACTCACCGTTTTGAGATCTTCAAGCCCGTTCCCTGAACCTGGCTCTAATACCACTTGTAGAATATGTAACAACCAAAATTCTAAGCACTTCAATTACCAAAGCACAAAGCATACATACCAAGCAACAAGGTTTCACTATAGAGAAGAGAGAAGAAGTAAAACTTTATTAATAAAAGGAATAAAAAAACAGCCACACTATATTTACGTTTTCACCTCTCTCACTATATATATAGGGGAAAACTCTTACTTTAGATAAGATAAAGACAAAGTAAAGATAAAGACTCCTAAAAGATAACTACAAAAGACTCTTATCGAGATAAATTATTTTAACCCTATCCAACTAGACTCTACTTATCTTGTGGATAAGTTAGAGTTTGGTGATGACTCTTAACAGTAATTGTCTTTGGATGACACCTGAGATTGGTTTTGGTTACATCTTGAGATGAAAATCATTAGAGATTTAGAAATGAAATGACAAGAAAGATGTTAAATCATTACATTGCATATTTATCTATTATCAACCAAATAGCCACTTGAAGGGCAGAAATAATGCGAAATACGTACAGCTCTACTTAGATCTATAACACTATTAATATAATTATCATAGGGAGATTATCAACAAACAGTTCTGAATATGGAATTATATCTTTATTTGTTTAAGCATGAGAGAATGACACTTCCAAAATTATTTGTAGAGATTTCTCCAAGTAAAACCCTTTTTTCTTGTAGAAGAAAGTGACGAATCAAGATCACCTATACCTGTTAGGTGAATTCTAGCCAACATTAGATCTCCCTTTAGTGCTCCATGGAAATTATAGAGCTCTCTCCCTTACTTAGTCTACTAATAATCAACCACCTTAAAGGAGAGTATCCTTATATCTTATAGAGAATGTGACGAGAGAATCTTAATATAATTATTATATTAGATGTATAAGAAGTCCTAATCTAATTATAATTAACTTGTCAATGAAGTTTCTTAAACTAATTATAATTCATTAAGTTAGTAGATCCTTTTTAATTAAGATAAGTGGGTACTACATACATGGGTATGAGGCCTATCTGGGAAAAAAAATGGGTATGGATAGGGGTCATACCCATGATCCATAATAGTGGATATCGTCTCTTTTGCTTGTCCATATATATTTTTTTACATATAATATCCATTACCATACTATTTGGTTAAGCTTGGTTAGCTTTCATGAACATCTCCCCAAATATATTGCTTTGGATATTCTATATCTGGCTAATCCAAGGATAATCTATTGACTCAGTTAAGAGGTAAACCTTAACACTACAAGTGATATGAGATAATTATATTGAGTTCATGAATATCAGGAATAGTATATTATTATAACAGTTCTTTTTCACAAACATTTAAAATCTAGTGATTTCATCCAACCACATTGTCCCTCATCGAGAACAACTTTGTACATAACTCTTTTAAATACATAATTGTTTATTATGAAAGAAGATAATATTAAATAAATATTTTTTTAATGCACCTGCATATGCTTTGAGCTCAGACCTTCTTTCTCCCCAAATTTGGATAATCTCTCAATTTAGTTAGTATGGATCCCTTGTTGGACATTTATCATTACTCAAGTAGTTCTTTGATCTACACCAAAAAAAAAATAAAATTAATTCTTAGATTAATTATCCAACTATCACCTTATAATAGTCTCTTAATAAATAAAGTATTTAAGTAACGTCAAGACAATCAAATAACTTACTTAATAATTAATGAACTCCCTCAGGTTAAAGGACTCATAGAATGCTTGCAATTGAGAAAACATTTAACTGATAGTAAATTTAGTCAATATGTGTCTCCATTACATTTAAGTACTCATATGTTAATATATAGTCATCACTACACTAATTTGAGATAAATTAATTATATATCAACCATTGAGAACATCTCAATATAATAATAGTCATATAAGGAAGTGTCAAGCTTCATCCATAATTGTGACTATATTAGGCATAAATAATTGAAAAGCTAAATCTTTATGTCTTAAGGGCCTTAAGAGGTATCTCATACCATAATGAGCATCTCATGATCTGATATTGGGTTAACTACTTATAGTGAATGAACTGATGAATGTTAATAGATAGATTTATCAATAGGAAAATACTGTTTCATAAGATAAATGACTTTATGAGGACATTATTTTTAACACTTCCAGTACTTGAAACGTGGATGGTTCAATCAATATTACACATGTCACATGACATATCTTTGGCACAAATTAAGCTTTGTAGCTTATGGCTCTCCCCGTTTTTAGTTTCATTTGAAGAGTTATAAGGCGTTGATCCTACACAAGAATACTCAAAACCTTTTTGATTGATACATCTCAATCTTTGAGCGTGCCCAATTCATAACAGTTGACCCAAACATAATTTGAATTTAACCCAAAACTCTGGATTTCATTGAATTTCCGGAGCTTCCAAAACATGGGTAAGTATAGAATTTTACAAACACAAGTATCCTCATGTTATTTCAATATGTTCCAAAATCCTTGAGGACAAAATATGTTTTGGGAGCTCCAATTCATAATAAAACTCTTAAGAGTTTAAATATAAATCGATAGATAACGGGAGCTCCTCCGAAAAATGCATTGCCAGGAGCATTTCAAAAAGGCACAGGATTCTCTCGAGTTCAACTCGAGAGAATCTCTCGCCACGTGTCTCCTTTGACACCCCTTAACCATGGGTAAGGTTCACCCACCCCTAGGGTTCACTCACCCATCCTTGGTTTTATTTATTTATTAATTATTATTTTTTAAATTAAAAAAATATTTTTAATATTTGGAACCCCTAGGAGTTCCAACTCGAGAGGATCCTGAGCCTTTCAAAAATTACACAAAAATATCTGACTTAATAAATGCCATTGTTTTATTTTATAATTTCAAAATTAATGTTGTCATAAAACATTTTAGGAGCTCAAGTTATCTGTTGAACTAGAGTTCTTATTTTTTTCTTTTCTTTTTTGCTAGCGATATCATTTAACTACAATTAGTAGCATCAGGTTGCAAGTCTCACCCTTTGAAAATAAATTCCACGAACTCTTCATAAGAGAAGCCACACCCTATCATTGGAGCAAATGGTATCTAATATTAATTGTGATGTCTCTCCGAGAGAGTGAGAGTGTCCCACAAAACCCTGAAAAACTGCATGACACTGCTAATGGTATCTAATATTAATTGTGATGTCTCTCCGAGAGAGTGAGAGTGTCCCACAAAACCCTGAAAAACTGCATGACACTGCTAAAGAAGGCCAACTGACTGGGGTCACGGACCTAGACTATTCTATTATTCAGCCACCTCTTGAATTGACTGTGACATTCCTTCGGGTACTTTTAAATTAAGGTTGGCCATTAGTGTCATAGTTGGACCAGCAATTATGCTTCACTTGATAAAGTACTTTAATTAGAGAAGTCATTGAAGTAGTTCGTCGTGATTTTAACCTGGCCCAATTTCTGTAGGATTTTTTCAAAAGGAAGTGATTTAAAACTCTCGATAATAGGTACTATTGAGAGCCAAAGTCGTATGATGGAAAATCCAAAGGTGCAAACTCCATTTGTGGGGCCTACCCTTTAAAGATTGTGCAAATTCTGGTCATTTGATTTTCAAACGTGCGACTCTGCTCTCGATGGTACCTATTATCGAGAGTTTTCTATCACTTTCCTTTTTCAAAAGAAAACCTAAAGAAGCGGAAAAAAAAATGTCATTATTATGGACAATACTGTAAACTTTAAAGGACAATGAAATTGCAAAACTAGCCCATAAAGTGTAGTTAATTACAAAAGAACCACCCATATTGTGAGTGAATGACTAGATGGTCTTCCATTAAATTATGACATCCTCCTCACTTCCATGTTATCACTAATTTGAAAGATGGGACATGAGAAAGCTCTATTCTTTTTTTTAAAATGAAGAAGAGGATACCAAAAAAACCTAAAAGAGAATAGAAGTAGGAAACAAGTAATCTCAACCTATACCAAAATAATTACCATGCAGTAAAAAACAGTATATTAAGGGAATCATGAATTTTTATAGAAGTCAAACTATTCGTTAAATAAAATTAATTGCTCTTTCAATGTTATTTTTAGTTATATTTTGTAATTATTTTCTCCACTTCATTAGTTGTTTTTGATAGATATGGTGCTCAGGTAATATCACACAAAGAACACACTTAATTGTCATTATATCGTCAAAGAGGATCCGGTGTGCTTAAATTTAAATATTATTATAATTTATAGTTATGATTTTTGTGTCTTAAACTATTATTTACGTAAGATAATTAGTAAATGAACTTTAAAATTCTAATTTGAATATAAAAATAAAGACATATAATTATTTAAGTGATATATTGATTAAAATTATAATTTATAATAATTATTTAATGTATTAAATTATTATTTATTAACTATAAATATTATTGTGAGTATTATTTATAATTTTATTTCTTGATTTATAATAATTAGTATTTAATATACTAAGCTATTATTTATTAAATTTAAATATTATTATATATTTTTATTATTGTTATTATTAATTATTTTATGTATTAAATTATTATTTACATAAGATAATTAGTAAATATACAATGAAAGTTTGAAATTCTAATTTTAATATAATAATAAGGATATATAATTATATAAGTAATTTATTTATTAAAATTATAATTTACAACAATTATTTTATGTAATAAATTATTATTTCAATTATAACATTTTTATTTCTTATATAATTAATGTATTTATTAAAATTTAATTAATATTATAAGTTATAATTATTAAATTATATAATTTATAATTATTATTATTTATATAAAATTTCTATTTACATAAAATAATAATACTTAAAATATTAAATTCATTATTTATTTATAAATATTAGTCTTATATATTATTATTTGTAATATTATTAATTAATTAATAATAATTATTGTTTAATATAGTGAATTATTATTTATTAAATTTAAATATTATTATCATTATTATTTATACTATTATTTATTAATATATATTTGTTATGATTTAATATATTCAATAATTATTTATTAAATTTAATTGTTATTATAAATTATAATTATATTTGTTTTATTTACTAAATTATTATTCATTTAAGATTTAGAGAGAAATTTTCATAAAGTTCGTGTCTTTCCCTCAATTCCGCAACAGTGTGTATTTGTCAAATAACACCTCTGAGTAAGGATATGAATTCTCTTTATTTAGCTTATGAAATCATTGTTTCAAATCCGTGCGGAATTGATAAATCCAATTCCAATTTTTTTAATAGTACATGTCAAACGACAGAATTGGAATTCAAGAACGGAATTACCAATTCCGTCTACCAATTCCATAAATCCAAACGCACCCTTATGCTCTTCAATTCCATAAATCCAAATTTCAAACGCACCAAACATTGAAGATCCCTTTAAAGTTTCCATGATGCTTATTTAAAATAGTCTCACATCCTCATAGTCTTTTTTTACGACTTCAAATTCTCTCAAGTTGTAACCGGACTCCTTGGAGTCAGGTTATGCCCCTGAGGTCGTCACATGTCCCTATTGACACTCCTTAACTGTGGTTAAGATTCACTCACCCATAGGATTCACCCACCTATCCTTGGTTTTTTTAAAAAAATTACCAATTTTTTTAATCTTGATTAAAATTCACTGACTATTATTGTTAAAATAATTTCAATATTTTTTTCTACTCCGAAGTAAAATAGAGGCAAACAAATGAATTTCACCGAAAATGTCAGTTGTCTTAAAGAAAGTACACTTGGAAAATGACACTTTCCGTGGAATTAATTTGTTTTCCCCTATTTTACCTCAAAACAAATAGAGCATAAAAATCAGGGATATGTGGGTGAACCCTATGGGTAGGTGATTCTTAACCAAAGTTAAGGGGTGTCAATAGGGACATGTGGTGACCTCATGGGCATAACTGGACTCCAAGGAGTCCGGTTACAACTTGAGAGAATTTCCAATGTTTTTTTACTATTACAAAGTTGACTCAAAATCTGATGTGGCAGCTACCCTCTTGGTGTTTGCAGCCCAGGGCTACAGTCTCCAATATTGCTGCCAAGATTTTCTCCCATAATAACTCGTAACCACACGATTTGCCCCCATAATAATTTGTAACCAGGTGATCCTAAGTATTTAGTAGTTTGTTTCCATTATATGGTTAGATCAGGCTTAATCTAAAACATGTAACCATGTTTTTTTGGTAGGTGACATCATTTATTTAAGTTATATCTAAGTTAGTAGTGTCGGATAAGAGGAGTTTTTTTTTTTGTGATAGAAATTCCTAGTAGAGTCAGACTTTGAGTAGGGGTTATCTTGGGCAGTGGAGCTCTTGCTTACTCTTATACAGATGAGATTAGATCGTTAGACCTCTAACATGGGAAGGCCACATCCCTACCACTCATGCAAGAGGTGGGAGTGTGTGTAGGATAAGAGTTATGTCAGTACAAAAGTGAGCCTCTCAATTGCCCATAGATTCAAACTCGAGTCTTCATCAAATGAAAAATATGTTTTACCACTTCAGTAACGCTCACACGTGCCCTAATGTTTTATGCGTATGTTGGGTTGTCAACAGGCCGTGTTGCGTTGTTGTCCAACATGGAGGAGAAAGTGCCACATCAGCTGGCACGCTTATCAATTGTCACATCAAGGCTAATACGCAGATATTTTAACTGACGGAGGAATGCTAGTCCCATTCGCAATTTCAAACTCTCAATTTGGGTGTAAGTGTAACATATGACATTGTTATCCATTCATCAAGTTTACAAAAAATAATTCAAAGAAGCATTGTAGATTTATTTACGTTCTCTCATTAACAAGGAAAAGTATAAACACTTGTCACTACTACTATCCTGCAAGCTTGAAAGTCGATTGGGGCTAACAATTATTTTAGCTGACATTAATGCCCTCTCGTTTAGGTTTGGGCAGCAGCACAGGGGCTGTTGCTCATCTTTTTTCCCGGATATGGCTGTATGTAAAGTTGGTCTACGTCCACTCAGGTTGAAGCTGACCCCTATACAACTAAAATACCCCCTACCCACTTGAGTGAAGGTTGGCAACAATGGTTGAGTTACACTTACACAAGCATTTTTCTTTAATTTTTTGCATAAGCTATGCCTTCTTTAGAGCATGAGATTCTGTTGCTTCTTCAATGGAATGTGATTCCTGACTCCACGTCCAACACTATCACATTAAAACCATGAGTGTCTTTAAGAAGAATTTCATCATGGGAACATCCACGAAATGACCTCACTCAGCCAACATTTGTTTGTTTCTTCTTTATAACCAAATTCGATAGGGATGGAAAACAATTATAAAAAGAGAGGGACACGTTGGTTTCCGAAGAAATTCTTGTAAAACTCTCACAGCTGGCGATGCTAGACGGATACGAAAAGGGATGCTAGATTCCCACATTACTTCCAAGAGCAATGCTATCGTTCACTTCCCGCTGTCCACTCTACCCCTTATTTATAAAAAAAGATAAAATAATATGATAATTTTTTTATAAGTTTTATCATTTTTATTTTGTCCTTTTATTTTAAATTAGTAAAGACAACTGAAAAGTGGACAATCTGAATGTTGCATTGCTCTACTTCCAAATATAAGGTATGACCTAACTGAGCTGCAGCTTGGTTAGCTTTGAAGATGTGGTGCACATGTACACAGGGGCGGAGCCAAGTGGGGGCCTAGGGGGGCATGTGCCCCTTTGGATTTTTGAAAAATAATTTTTTTCTTTAAAGGCATAAACATGGGAGAGTTAAATCGTTGTTGCATTGTTGCTTATTTGTATCTTTAAAAAGTGGGCCTCATTATTTTGTTGATGTGGGTCAACCTTCATTAAATGTGAGCCCCTATCTTTTAAAAACACAAACGAGCAACATTGCAACAATGGACGTTGTTGCCCATCCAAAATCGACATGGGAATGGGACATACAGGTGTCCCTAAACTTAAAAAGAAATCTCTTTTATACTAAGTTGTGTTCAATTATTTAATTAGATATAATCGTGGGACAAGGGGCATTAAGATAGTGCGGTCATAGGGCAACTTAGAAGACACAATTCTAGGATGTCAAAAATACAGGATGCCTTTGAGTCCCCTTACTTATTCATCTCCTAAAAGTTTGTTTAAATTATTTTACTTAGCCATACAAATCAAATTATTTTACTTGAGTAAAAACTTTTACAAGATGCAAAAAAATAAATTGAGTTTTAGGGTGTTTCAAATTTTTTTACACTGTATCATGGCATCTTCTCGAGAAGAGTCTCGAGTTGTCTTATGATTATATGATCTCAATAGCATTTTACATAGGGATAAATATTGGACGATGATGATATATAAGCTTCTAGTTCAGTTGTCACAATGATATGGTTTGAATGAAAAGGGAAAATCTGGATTCAAGAGCCAAAATTCCATCCTCCGTTTACGATTGGATGATCATGAGTCGAATATGCCTTTCATATCCCGTGAGATTATTCTGGTGCAAGGATAATCTTCTCCCTCAAACCTAACAAGTAGATCAAACCAGTTGAGAAACACGGAATTATGGTTACAAAAAAAGTAAATACATAGTTGGAGAATCTTCTATGTAAGCTTCCAATTTTCCGTGAAAAAAGCTTACTCCTATCCAAGCTTTCAACATCCAATCCAAACAGAGGATATACTTCCGTGCCACATTGAGGCATCCGATGTTCATGCATCGCAAACACCAACTTACCAACAATTTTAAAAAAATTAAAAATAATTTTGAACAAGGAAATCCCACATTCCCACTAGACAAGCGCATATTCCATCCCATCTCCACAATTTATGCCTTAATATTAGCCCCCTTTTCGTATCTTGTTCTTATATACGTTTAAATAATATCAATAATTATTTATATAAATCTAATATTAATATTCTTTAAAAAATATGCAATATACCATTAATAATTTAATACGGTGGTGCAACTTGCAAGTGGGTAATGGTCCTGAGTCTATGGGTGTCAATGGGCTCTCAGCTTATAAGTCCGATATCGTGATTTGAGATTGAGCAAAATACTAGGGCTCGACGAGCCAGATCAAACTGAGCTAATAGACAAAATCACTTTATTAGTGAGTCGAGAGTTTGATTATGATTTATGAACCAGTTTTTCTCCCCAAATCCTATGTGACACATGCGATTAAACTCATTTACAATTGACTTATCCGATCTCTAGACCCCATGCTCTACTTTTCAATTATCAAGAACAACGACTCCACCCAATAAGGGTTCCACCCTTCCGCCAAAAAGATACAAAAATATATATTAAATATAGAAACAAATAAACAAAATGGGAAAGAAAAGAAACAAGGATTCGCTACACGGTTCACCAATGCCAATAAAGGCTCCACCCTTTCACAGCTCCACCTAATAAATAAAAATATATTAAAAATGGGAAAAAGATAAGGATTCTCTGCAAGAGCAGCCTACAAAAGAATGATTCAATGACCTAAATCTTAACCCTAACTTGTTATTTAAGTGTCATGTCGGCTAAATAGTGTTTTAGAGTTAGGAACTAGATTAAGGTTTTCAATTTTAAGGTTTTAATCCTTATCCTAAAATTTAAAATTATAACTTTTGGTTGAGCAGTGGACCCATTGGTCCATTTCAAATCTTACCCCATGTCCATTTAACACTCCTTTAACCCTGCTTAAGTTTAACTAAATTAAAACTAATATTTTAAGTTTTTATTTTTGAAAAAGGGCTGTGATAGACTTATCTGAGATCTCCATTTGCAAACACCTAAATCTAGTCCTTATTAGTCTACACCCTACTCTTAAATACTCATGAACTGTGGGGAGAATTTCAAAATGGGGCATACACTAATAAAGATTAGTCTTAAGCTTACGTTAACTATTTTTCTTTGAAAAACCATAGTTGGATTGTTAAACCTTAAGGATGAGGGAATACAAGCAAAGCAAAGAAAGTAAGTACTTAAAATTGGGGCGTGGACGAATGAGAACTTGTCATTTGGTTATAAAATGGAACCTAGGTACATTTATTATTTTTATTTCTTGTTTTGACACGTCAGCATCAATTAGTAGAAATTCGCGCCTTGATGTCGCATTCTAGGGTTTTGGATATTTTGCAGCGACTTCTGCAGGGTGATTAGCAGCGTAGCATTGTTTATAGAAAATAAAGAGATAGTATCAAAACGCTGGTTACGCAGGCCCCGAATATGTCCTCTTATGGTTTCTCCTATAAATACTTGAAGAAACCTCACAACATCTCCCGAATATAGCAGAGCCATCTCCATTGTGTTTTCGCTGCTACTAAAAAGCAGGGTTTCTGATCTCACAGACATTCTCTCGAGAATTTCACAGAGAGCATTCGTTACAGAGAAGAAAAACATTGATGGATGCTTACGCTGTGCATTTGGCCATGGCGGCTCTGGTTGGGGCTTCATTTGTAGCGGTTTCGGCTTACTACATGCATCGGAAAACCCTAACTCAGTTACTGGAGTTTGCAAAGACGATTGAGAGAGAGCGACAGCGAGGAGATGGTGAGTTGGAGAGAGCTGACTCGCCACAGCATTTCAGAAAGGATGCTGAGAAGCGGAAGAACCACGGTCGTCGTAAAGGGAATCGTCGAGCGTCGTCTCCGAATGTTACTGAGTTTGCTGGTGTGATTGCTGTGGAGGAAAAGCGGAACGGTCCGGTATCAGTGGATTCGATTCCGGCTGGGCTACATCGTTTAAACACGGTTCCTGAAGGTATGCCCTTATCGGATTTCTCACCGGAATGAATGAACTGAATTGATCGTAATTTGATGTTTTACTAATGTGAATGGGATATTGTAGGGTTCAACAAATGATTTTGAAACTGTTGTTATATTGTACCGGGATTTTAGAGTCCCGATTGTAATATTATACATAGATATCATTAGAAAGAGGGATCGAATTTTATAAGATTGAATTCAGATGTTTGATTCTAATTACTATCTCTGAAATAATTTGCAATTATTAGTAACAGACTATCATTTCCAGGGCCGGTTACGGATTGGGTACCTGGAGTATGCAGAAGCATTGGGGTAGTTATCATGGATTTTGTAATTATACTAATGATGCATTGGAGAGAAGCGTCCACTTTAGTATGAGAATAAGCAATCAATGGAAATTTAATTGAACTTGGTAAAGTGTTAAGTAGGAGAATGCACATATGTGAGGGATTTAGGAGTTTTGTATTAAAGTACTTCTTGTCTCTAGTACCTGATTTGGCGGAGGACAATGCCTTGATTTGGATCAGCACCCTTTTTTCCCTGGTATAGAAGAAGTTACCAGGCTTGCCAAGCCTTACCAAGAGGGGCTTTGAACCCAAGATCTTCCCCATAGTGGGGAATGCCCAAATTGACCAATTCATGTGGGAGTTGGCATAGCCGTTTAATCCTTGTGGCCAGTTTGTGGGTTACTGCTTTGGGATCCTGCAGTCAAGACCTGAAAAAAGAGCTAATGAGAAATCATCACATTCTTTTGACATGGCGATGGAGAGTAGCCTTCACTTAATATGAAAACAATTTCAACGTACTTCCTGATCACTTTCTTTTTCTTCTTTTGATAGGTATGTTGACTAGAAAAAAAGAAATAACGGGGATAAGTCCAAGGAAAGATAAATTAATAGTAAAGAAAACATTAAAATGAGCTTAAAGAAAGATTTCCAAACATATAATCCTTTATGTTATCATGTTCAGAAATCCAATTTATGGAAGTTTTCTAATGATTGAGTCAATATAGTTGTCAATTATCATACAACAAAAGACGTTTTTTTTTTTCCTTTTTCAGTGGCCCAAGTATCTTGATTCAACTGAAATTGTTTCAAGATGTTTTGATGTTGTTTGTCTTCACTTCACCAAGTGTTCTGCATTTTCTTTCTCATAGTCGGTACAACATCCCCAACCTTTTGCCTTTAGTCTCTGAGCTGGGTTTTCCGAGTCCTTAGCATTTTTTCTCTATATTTTGTTGATTTTCCCAAATTATGCTGTAACAATTTTTTTTTTTCTAGGGTCAGTAATCAACAAATTATATCAGTTTAGTTATCGGTCAAAAAAATAATAATAAGAGAAAGAAGGAGAGATTACTGGGATGTAAACTCGAAACAAGGAATACTAAACTAACAGGTAGAAAAGGTAAAAAAGCTTCCTGTGGATTATGCCATCTTGTTAAAAAGAAGAGCAGAATATAGCCATATATGCAACCGGGTTCAGGACTTATGGGATCCCTGATGAAGCTCCCCTGCTGCAGATATTCATGATGACAAGAGAAAGCACAGTATTTTTGTGTAGCAATTATAGGTCTACTTTACTTGTTGATGTTAACTTGACAAATCCAACAGTTGTATCTACTTATTATCCAATTCATATAGAAATGATTAGAAACTTTACCATCTTTCATATGTTTATAATCATTGGAGAGTGTTCTCTTACAAACCCAACAGTTGTATCTATTTAGTATGTTATTCATAGAAATGTTTTGAAACATTACTATCTTTCATGTGCTATAACATGTAGAATTAGGGGTTAGCATGTCGTATTAGACTGTGTAGACTACTCAACTAACAGGGCGAGTGTAGCTCCAAATTAGATTTGTCTTTCAGTTTTTTAGCGAGGTAATCCAAACTGGTGAATTGCATTTTTCACTTTGATTTATATTGTTGGAACTACATACCTGGTGTTTGGGTATGTAAAAACATGCTTACCGTTGAATAAATTTAGCTAGTTATTGATGTTTTTGTTAAGAAAAAAATCTCTTCATCTCCTTGCAAATTGTTGACCTTTTTTTTTTTTTGCACATCCTTGCAAATTGTCGACATTTATTTGCTGTCTTGGATCAATTTTGCATATTTGCTTTACAACTTATTGTTTCAGGACAATCTGATGATCGGGCAAGTTCAACTAAGAGACCTGAACAAATTATCAGACCAGCTACTCCCAAGTCTCCTGTGGCTAGTGCTAGTGCCTTTGAGAGCATGGAAGGATCAGATGGAGATAATTTGACTGACAACGATAAACTAGACACTACATATTTGCATGCCAATGGGAATGCGGTAAGTTCATCATGTGGTTGTGAATGAACACATGTTTTTCTATATATAACAAGTGATGCAGCTTCATTCTCTCTCTCTCTCTCTCTCTCTCTCTCTCGCATCTCTATCTCTCTCTATCTATAATAGAAATGACTGGTTCTTGTTGTCTCATTGTGGACCGTATAGTGTTTCTATAATGCGCCTAACTATTTGATAATCTGATAATATTGTATTTGAAACTTTCATGCACAGGGACCAGAGTGTAAAAGCTTATTGCATACTCTGCCCGAACACATTAATGCCAATGGAGAGCAAATGCCTATAGCTACAAGCATGATTCGGTCCCATAGCGTATCAGTTGACCTGCATGGTGTCCAGCCTGACCCCATTGCAGCTGATATTCTTAGGAAAGAGCCAGAACAAGAAACTTTTGCACGCCTTAAAATTACCCCAAATGGTAATGTCATTCTTCTTTCTCTCCTTGATGTACAGCAGGACCTTTGCACTTTTTCTCTTTCTAAAATAGTCATAGTGAATTTATAATTGAAGGGGTTTGTCATGGTCTAGTGCATATGTAATAAGGGCTATTTGCTTTCTTCTTATTGCCTCCATCTACACAACAGCTAATAATACAAACACTGGTAGAAAAGAAATTCAAGCAAGAAGACAAACGGGAAGGCAGCAACTAAAATGGGTTTGGAGCTTTTGGCATCATTAAACAGAATACGAAGCTATCCTTTCTTAGGTTAAACACCAACTAAATTCGAAGTCTAAACCTAGAACGAAAAGAAAGCCAAAACAAACAAACTTTTGGGCTCAAGCTAGAACTGGGAATGGATGTGGCATCATGCCCTGTTACTGGGATTACACCACAAACACTGGCTGACAACAGCCCTTATTTTTTTGTCAATTTATTGCTGATTTTTTTTTTTATTGTAGTTTATCCTTCAAGTTATCCGCATATTGCCATAATTTTAGATCCTTGAATTTTGAAAGCTCCTGAAACTTGCTGTTTTTAAACTCCTGAAACTTGCTCTTTTTTTTTTTTACAAAATTTTCTGAAGAGCAGAGCAGAAACACCTTGAAATGTTCAAGTAATCAACACATCTGAAGAAACGATGAGAACAAAAGAGATGCATTAACTTTGACAAATGCACACAAATATAATAAAATATGGGATTTTCCTGAATCCAGGTTGGGCTTGGTCAATTTGTTGCACTTGCATAATATCGTAAAACCGTTGTGAGGATTACCCTATTATCTTCAAAAAAATAAAATTAAAAACAAGAAAACTTGTGTATTACCTACTGTAATTGTTTTGTTGTTATCAATTTTGAGTTTGTTATTATCATTTCATAATGGTCAATCATTGACTTCTACAATTTGAAGAAGGCGGCTGGAATTGATAAGAATTTCTATTATCAACATGGATTTAGGAGCTATATGCCAGATCTTTTTATGTGCCAGATAGTGTTAAAAGTTGTAGTTTTGGTTTCCATCCCTTGTGTTAATAGTTTGTATTATGTACTGCATATCACACAATAATATGATGTTCCCAATTCCGTTTCACGTTTTTTTAATTGTGTATTTTGTAAAGTTTCATATGCATTCTCTCTCTCTCTCTCTCTCTCTCTCACTTTGTATTATTGGTGAATGGTGAATATCACACAATTTATGTTCCGATTTTCTGTTCACTTTGTTTGGTTGTGTACATTAGGTAGCTTCATATTCACTGCCTAAACTATGGAATAATGAAGGTTCAAACTTAAGAACTCCTTTAAAATTAGGTGAAAAATTAAGCTATCTTCCCCTCCCAGAATGTTGAATTGCTTATGTTGAGAAAACAAATTCAACATTTACCTCATTTTACTTCTAGTGTTGTTATCTATGCCCATGCCAATGCCTTATCCTAAATATTTGGGGTCGACAACACGAATCCTGTTCTGCCATTCCATGTTGGTAACTATTTTATTAGACTGGGATTGATCATGTAGCTTAATTGGATGGTTCCTGGTGTTTTAACTTTGATGCCATACTTTCAGTCTCAGCTTACCAATCAAAAGATGATTTTTTTGAGATCAGTTGTGACTTGGTGTGAGATCTAAACGTCCGCATAATATCACACATTTTGATGCCATAGTTTCAGTCTCAGCTTACATGTCAAAAGATTGTGTTTTTGAGATCAGTTGGCGTGAGATCTAAACATATCTACATAATATCACACGTGTGTCTCTGTGCTCAATACTTATTTGTATTTATATTTTATACATTTCATGTGCATATATACATATACTCATCTATATGCATTTGCACTGCCTGGTCTCTTAATTTATACCTATCCCAAAATGCCTATTTGCGATTTTGCCAGTACTGAAATTTCAAAATTCAAGCATTTTATGTTTAATCCCATATGTAATTTAATGCCAAAAATGTTAATTGTTGTATACAGAGGTACCATCACCGGATGAAGTGGAGGTCTATCTGGTTCTTCAACAGTGTCTTAAGTTGCGAGTTGGTTACGTGTTCAAGGAAGAGGTTGCTCCTTGGGAGAAAGAAGTCATAACTGATCCCAGTACGCCAAAGCCTGATCCAAACCCATTTTTATATTCTCCCAACAAAAAAACTGATGTGAGTTTGTCATGCTATACTCCATTTTGGGGCCTTTTAGTTTTCCTGTTCAAATTAGTATCAGTCTCTCCCACTCCATTTGTTGTTGTTTTTGCTGGTTTAACTGACATGCACCATTTTGTTTCCTCAGCATTACTTTCAGATGGAAGACGGAGTTGTTCATGTTTATGCAAACAAAGATTGTAAGATGGCAACGTATTTAATTACTGTGCCTTAGGTTGTTTTGCCCATTATTTATGATTCAGGAACACCTTTTGTTCATTGGTTCGGGAGTTCATACCGTGTTCATTTCTTTTCCCTCCAGCGAAACAGAAGCTTTTTCCTGTTGCTGACGCGACAACCTTTTTTACTGACCTGCATTGCATCCTACGAGTAATAGCCGCAGGGAATATTCGAACTTTATGTCATCATCGGCTGGTTCTTCTGGAGCAAGTAATCCATATTTGTTAGATTATCATCACTCGAAATGAATTTCATATAATTCTTGTGATGTTTGCAGATAATGGTATGGTAATCAATTTAATATCCATCTGCTTCCAGAAATTCAATCTTCATTTGATGCTTAATGCGGATAGAGAATTCCTTGCTCAGAAAAGCGCACCACATCGTGACTTTTATAATGTTAGGAAAGTTGATACACATGTTCATCACTCGGCTTGCATGAACCAGAAACATCTTTTGAGGTTTATAAAGTCAAAGTTGAGGAAAGAGCCTGATGAGGTAATGATTGGATTTGCTTCTTGATGCCGTGTCAACTTTATTTCTTGTGGGTTCTCATTAGGAAGAATTACATTGGACTCCTTACCTCTTTAAGATTAGTCATCAGTAAGGGTCATATCACATAGGCAAATGTTATACTTGAAGCCTGTCCAACACAATTAAATCCTTGTTAGCTTAACAATTGGTGTTAACTAGAACTTCCTCTTTTAGAAGATTACTTCAATTGCTATTTCATCGAAGTCTTGTGTCATTTCTAGGTTGTAATATTCCGAGATGGTACATATCTGACGTTGAAAGAAGTTTTTGAGAGCTTGGATTTAACTGGGTAATGGATAGTTTTATATCATAAGAAAAATCTCAGTTTGACTTTTTCTTAGACATTGGAAATAATTTCTGGCATTTTATTGGGCAGGTATGACCTTAATGTAGACCTACTAGATGTTCATGCAGACAAGAGCACATTTCATCGTTTTGATAAGTTTAATCTCAAGTACAATCCTTGTGGTCAAAGTAGGCTTAGGGAGATTTTCCTTAAGCAAGATAATCTAATCCAAGGTATGTACTGCTATTTAAGTTAGATTTCTTATCGTAGTAATTAACCTTGAGAAGGCGAGACATTAAAGTCACTTCTACCTCGGCAATGAATTTCTATCAAGTTCCAAATATTTATGCAAGGAGGCTTAGAATGTTTCATTTTAATCATTATTCATCTTAATATAATGATTAAAATGAATCATTATGCATCTTAATGCATGGTTCTTTTTCTTTCTTTTGATCTAGTATAATTATTTGATTACCGATTAAAAAATAAGAATACGAATAAAAGAATTCATCATGTATCTTAGCTTTCTCCATTATAAATTTAATACAATAGGCAAGAGCGGTTCGGATCCTTATATTGTGCTTACGAGAGTAATGCGATGAGAACGGGAAAACAAACTACTGCAAGAATAATCCTATATTCTGAAAGTGAAAACTTAGTTTTAAAATCCCATGGAGAAGGATCTCACAATGTTGCGATTAGGAATTAGCATTTGATGCTCATCTCCACCTAGACGAATAACCTCCTAAAATAATCTTAACTCCCACTTTAGTTGCTCTTATTTTCTCCCAAATTTTGATCATTAAAATATGCTTTTTTCATCTTTCATATATTCTAGTCATCAAATCGTTCTCATAGCGCTGACGCAAGGGGTACTAGGTGCAAACTTAGAAGTGTCTGGAATGGCCCAAACTTTTTTTCACCCAACAAATATGGCACCTTTACCTTTTATAGTTTTTTTTTCCCAGTAACAATGAGATTATAAGAAATGGAGAAGAGAAATAAATACAAAGGCAATGGAAAAAAGATCAGCAGGCCCAAAGTCAACAGACCACAAAGGGAACATAAAAGAAAAACAGCCAAAAAATCGAGAGTACAAGAGAGCAACAAGATGTGGTTATAGAGGGATCATTTCATGGGATAGACTATCCCTTGAAAGTTGAAACGCCCTCTATCACCCATAAGTCCACCGCTGTATTCGCCAACCTAGGGGTCTATGAAAATGATATGTTGGAATTTGGCTGATGCATCATAAAAACTGAAAAAGAAAGTCAAACTTTTGAGCTTCTTACCGTGAAGAGCCATGGATATAGCCATTTTGCTAATAACTATTTTGAACTTGAAAATAGTGGTTCTAGTAAGATTTTCCCTTCAACCTAGGGGTTCATTTTCTCTCAAGCTTTAGCACTTCCTCTTGGTTTATTGTTATTTTGTCCACTTCAACTATGAGATGATTCGGGGTTTTTTTTTTTTATTGATAATGAGAGTCATAAATAAATCAAAAGAGAGCTACAAAAGAAGAGATTACAAGAATGTAAACTCGAAGACAACAAGAAGTAAAAGCAAAACAAAGCAAAAATCAGTCACGACATAGGGTTCTTTTATATGGTGAGGGTAATCTCAACCGAACAAGGCTCGTAGATTTGCCTCCTCTTGTCGGAAGCTGTCCATTCGAAGACCATTCGGTGGGTTCGAGAACAAATACGGTAAAGAGAGGAATGTGACTTGTCAAAAACTCTCTTATTCTTCTCTTTCCATATTACCCACGAAATGGCCTAGGAAGGGATGCCCAAACTGCCATCCGAGCACTATCCTCACTCACCAAAACCCAGTAGAATAAAAAGCTTAGAAGAGAAGAAAGAAAGACTCAATCCACGCCTACTTGGGATATGAAATTCACCCATATCACACCCACAATAGGGGAGTGTAAAAGCAGGTGATCAACTGTCTCTTCCGTTTGAAGACACATGAAACATTGATTAGCCAAACTCCATCCTCTAGATTTAGATGATCACAAGTGAGAATCTTATTCAAAGTTCCATTTCATAGAAAAAAAGATACCTTACATGAAATTCTTGATTTTCACGCAATTCTATTAGGAAAGGATGCATGAGGAACATACCCTAGAGATTATAATAGTGATCTAACTGAAAATCGATCGTTGTTGCCGCTAGACCAAATTCGAACATCTTTGCCATGAAGCCTCAAAGAGGCACTCCTAAGCCGAAGAAAGAGACGACACATCTCACCAATTTCCCAATCATTCAAATCTCGACCCAACTTTGGACATCACACTACCCCCGGATCCTGCAACTCGAAGGAGTCTCCTACTTGCGCATCCCTATCTACCGCTAAGAGGAAGATGCTGCCAAATTCATCCTTAGCTGCTTAGACCCACACCATCGAATATCGGACCCTCTGCCCACCTGAAATCTAAACTTGGGTACACTAGATTGGCGACAACCATAATGCCTTTCCACAAACCGAACCCGTAGGATATTTTGACCGCCCACGGAACCCAATAGGATTCCTCATTGTATTTAATGAGTATAACAGACCGTCATAAGTGCTTTCGGTCCTCACCAAAATGCCAAACCCATTTTCCTAACAAAGCCTTATTCACGAGTGCTAACGACTTCAGATTTAGACCCCCATAGTTTGTTGGACAACAAATTTTATCCCAGGCTACAAGATGATATTTGAATCTCTCCCTTTCCATGCCATAGGAAGTCCCTTTGCAACCGTTCAAGGGAGGGAGCGACTGATCGAGGGATTGTAAACGTGGACATGTAGTATATGGGGAGACTGCTCAACACACTCTTGATCAGAGTTAGCTTTCCACCTTTTGATAAACAGGATGATTTCCGATGTTAATGCTTGATGGTTATGTTTTTTTTTTGATTGATATCAAATCCTTTTTTATTGTTTATGTCAAATCGTGTATTCTTTTCTGCCATTTCTTATCCAACAGGCCGTTTTCTTGGCGAGCTGACAAAACAAGTGTTTTGTGATCTTGCTGCCAGCAAATACCAGGTGCTTCCTTGATTTTCTTTTCTTTATTTTATTCTCTTTCTTGAATTTTTACATCAATGTATTCTCTACAATTCTTTTGTCACAAGTTTATATATATATATATATATATATATATCTTATACCAATTATGAAGATCTGTGAAAATTCGCCCATTTAGTTATTATTATTTCAAATCCTTGGTGATCATGGTTTTGACTTCCCCCTTGTATGAATGCAGGTTCCTGGTTGGAACAGTATTTTCCTGAAGAACTTTATGGGGCATAAATTGTGTCAAAAGAATTATATATATATGTATATATGTGTGTGTGTGTGTGTGTGTGTATCATTATATGTAAACCGATGTACTTCTTATAAACAATTCAACATGTTTATTTTTCAGTCCAAATTCCTGCGATCATGTGGCAGCCATACCATGCACCGACATTTATTAGTTGGCATTCACTAGCAGTCATTATGTACTAGTATAGTAGTATGCACTCGTCCATTCCTTTCTACATAGGACAATACTTACTAGATACAATTCTTTATGTTGATTATGCTTTCAAAACATGTGTGCTTCAAGTTGACATGGGAAGGAAAGTAAAGGTCAAGATTATGAGAATTGGTGTGGTTAATTTAATTTTTATATTGGGAAGATTAAGATTGCTTATCTTTGGAAAACTTGTTGAATGTCTAAAGGTGTTCTCCATTTTCCATGGTGACCCTAATGTTAGAAAGTGATTCCTCATGCATCATATCTTGGGAAATTGGGCCTGGGAAGCTCACTAACATCTGGACTATTTTTATTTTTTTAAAGTTGGAATTTAAACATGATTTTATACATATGTAATATGTTATGTTGTGCAACGAATTGGATGGCAAAGTAAGGTGTTTATAGGCATCCTTTGTATATATAGATTTTTGTTCCTAATTTCGAATTTTGCAACAAATGTTAGCTTATTAAAAATATAAAAGAGAGCTGTTGGTGGTTCTCGGAATGTTTGGAAAGAACTTGGTTTATTACACTTAAGCCAGCTTTATGTAAGCCTGACACCATGTCATTAGAAAAAGAAGTACCTTAAGTTAACTCTGAGGTTTTTGGTTATCATTCTTCAATTGCTTTCTATTTGCTTATTGCATGCAATATTTGCACTTAGATGTTCTTTCTTTATGTGGTGTGTGCGTCACTGATACTAATGTTGTTTTGGCAGATGGCTGAGTACAGGATATCCATATATGGTAGAAAGCAAAGTGAATGGGACCAACTGGCAAGTTGGATAGTGAACAATGACTTATACAGTGAGAATGTTGTTTGGTTAATTCAGGTATTTTGTTCTGGCTTTCCTTATTATGGGTAAAATTAAAAAGATATTAGTCCTAATTACCAAAAACATGTTACGTTATATAAATGCGATACTTAACGCGACTTTTTTGTCTTTACATTGTACTTGGCCTTTGTCATTCAAGAGTTTATATCATGTATGTCATATCTTAAGGGAACCATTTTTGCGTGTGTGTCTTTAATCTATAATATGGGGCTTCTTCTGGCATGATCATCTGACTGTTGTATCTTATATGGCTGTAGCACTTCTTACTAGGGATGTATTCAAGCATAGCAGGCTCAGCGGCTTGGCTAGATCAAAATGAGTTCAAGCTGCAATTTTTGGTTCGATCAAGCCGAGTCGAGCCAAGCTTCTTTTTCAAACTTGAAACTGTGTTCGAACCAAGTTGTTGTGGGAATATGCAATGGCCTAAATCTAGTGGGCCGAGATCAAGATTGAATTAACATTAATAATGAAAATTATAAAATAACAATCTGATCACAAATAATTATTCCAGAAAATTCAAGAAAACAATTTTATGATGATTTCGAGACCATGTCACAAACCTACAAATACAGCCGTCAGTTATATCGCGAGAGTTGTGTAGAATTCTATGTATCCACAAGCTTAGGGATTAGCTCTTTATTCAATGCAAAGTTTCTAACCTTTTCTAGGGTTTCAAAAGTTGAAGGGTTAGGGTTAAGGTTTTTTTTTAAAAAAAAAAATGTTTAGGGTTTTGCAATTGCAGGAAATCTGTAATAGTATTTGGGACTGAATGTGGCTGCAATATGGCTGGGGTATGAGGGTTGCAACTGCCAAGAGATTAGGGGAAAAGGCTTTGGCAGTTAAGGGACAGGCTTGGGGGAAGGAATATAGGATTGGGACAATTCAAGAATGGGGGTGGAGACTTTCGGCAGCAACTAGGGATGGGACTAAGGCTTGCGGCAATGCTGGAGATGGCTGAGACAGCCTGCAATTGAGCTGGGACAATAGGGACTACTTGTGGCAGCCAAGGAAATTGCAGGAGACTGGTGCGACAGTCAATAGGGGTGGCTTGGAGGGCTGTAACAGTCCAGAATATTGGTAGGGAGGGCTCTGGCTCTGCAGGGACAGCAGGACAGAGGCTGCGGCAGTGAGGGTTTGGGCAGGGAAGGCTAGGGTTAGGTGGTTTCCTTGGGGAAAGAGATCTAGGGTTTTGTAAATTAGGGTTTCAATGAGAAAACAAAAAATAAAGAAAATCAATTGACAAAATAAGAGAAAATATGAAGAACATACTTTAGAGCTTTAGGGAATCACTCCCATGGCATCACACCAATTCCATTCATAGGAGAATACTCAAAAGCACTCTGTAGTCTATATTTTTTTGATTATCATTCCCTAAGTCCAGCCCATTGGGCTTTTAAAACTATGCTAAATTATACTAAATCAGCCTATATGCACATCTTCCTAGAGTGGGGTCTTCCTAATGATCTATGTGTGTGAATGAGGTCTTCAATACCCCAAGTTATCTATCCAAAGTGACACGTGGGTCTTCTTTTTCTTCCTCCGCCTTTGTTAAACCTTAAATTCATTAAGCTTCTGGATGTCCGCATCACGAGTTCAAGCTAGGCCCTGTTTGATTTGGCTCGACTCGAAGCTTAGCTTGAATATTATACCATATATTAATAAAATAATAATAATAATAAATATTATAATAGGATTTTTTAATGAATCAAGCTCGAGCTCAAGCCAAGCCAAGCCATTCTATTTGAGCTGAGCTTCAAGCATTGTTTTTTGAGCTCGAATCTGGATTGAACAAGTTCAACCGGGCTCTAGCTTGGCTTGAATACACCCCTATTTCTTACCAATCTTTAAAACTTAGGTCATTGCGGAAACAAAAATATTTCGTGGAAATTTACAGTTGTATACAGAAATACTTCTTGGGTTAGAAGTATGTGTAAGTGAATTGCAGGGCACCGAGACATTTTTATCTCTTGACTTCTCCATTTATTAGTTGAGTTTATATCCTTGTAAAATCTTTTTTTTTTTTTTATTTCTTTTGTAGATATAGTTGTATCCTCTCCATTTTGATATAAGACTTTGCTACTGAGGCCACAAAAAGGGCGAGACCACCGAGACCGTGCATGGATGCACGGGATTTCAGGTGGGGCCCATGTTCACATAGTAGGCCCCCCTGAAATCCCATGCATCCATGCACAGCTTCAGTGGTCTCGGCCCTTGTGCGGTCTCAAAGTCATTTCCCTTTGATATATATTATATTGTGTTGCTTGCCAATCAAAAATAATAAGTCTACAGAAATACTATAGAAAATACATCAGTGAAACGTTGAAAATCTAATATAAAACCTTAGAAAATGATTAGTTTGCTTAAATATACACTCAAAGTTCATTGTGTGATCTAACGTCAGTGTAATAGTAAATGTGAGGTTCATGTTAAGTGACATTCGTTGTTTCAAATTTGAAACTATAATGTCAAAGGTGTACATTAATTAGTGTTTTATAAAGTAATACATAAAAACCATAAACTATTAAGTCATAACTTATAACCATATACCATAAACTATTAAGTCATAACTTATAACCATATAGCTCTAAGCATTATCTCCATCTCTACTAGGAGGCCTACGAAGCCCCTGCTCTAGATGGTGACAATATTGCGCCCAACACTTGTGGCTCAAGATTTCAAACTTTGGTTTGAACATAAATTTTTGTCACCAAGGAATTGAAAATATTTCTTGGATATTTATGAAAATCTGAAAATATTGTAATAATTTTCAAAACCATGAAAACATAATGTAAACCCTAGAAACAAGCATTGATAACTTAGGAAATGATAAATAATTGTCAAGTACACTCCAAATTCATTGCATAACAAATAACCATTTAGAATTAGAAAAATGAGAGAAATAACATGTGACAAGCTGTTGTGCATGTTTGTAGCCTTAAAAGCATAGTTACCAAGTATAGGTACAGGTATAATACAACAATGATCCATTCGGGAAGTATGAGTGTTATACGGCAAAACACTCTAAAAGTATGGGCAAATTAAAAGGAATTTAATAATTATAAATAAATGAAATCATGATATTAATTAATAACAATTATTTAATACAGAATATTCGTTTAACACGGTAAAAGTATGGCAAAAATACGTGTGTTGTATATGTTTAATACGTAATTCGCGTATTAAATGGGTATTATAGGGCGATACGCATATAGTACGTAACGCGGCAAAAGGATGCCATTTTAAATGGCGACCCCCTTAAAAGTATTACACGGGTGTTTGGTAACCATAGTTACCAAGTACGAGTATGGGTATAATACGACAATGATCTGTTCGGGTGTTATACGACAAAAGTACGAGAAAATTAAAAAATAATTAATAGTTATAAATAAATAAAGATCATGATGTTAACTAATAACAATCATTTAATATGGAATATGCGTTCACATGGTAAAAGTACAACAAAAGTGCACGTAATGTACGCATTTAATATGTAATTCGTGTATTAAACGGGTATTATACGACAATACGAGCATAACACGTAACACGGTAAAAGTACAGAGTTTTAAACGGCAACCCCCCTAAAAGTATTATATGGGTACTATACGAGTATAATACGGGTGTTTGATAACTATGTTGGTAACTATCCTGAAAAGTCAAGTTCCACATAATAATCGGTGTATGGTCATGATCAAAAAGTAATGCATACCAGAAAGAATATAATATAAACACATCGCATGAATCAGAAGACTTATATTCACATAGAGTTACATTGTGGCTTGTTATTTTTTAATTTAGAAATCATTTTTAAAACTATTAAAATATACATTGATGTGTTGATCATAAGGTTCCTAATTTGTTTTATTTTTTCGAAGAAAAATTATAATTTTTTATCAAAATAATTTTTTTGGCACTTTAAAAACAAAAATAGTTTGATATTAGTAACTATCTCATTGGAGTGTTTAGCTACCAACGGCCCGTTTTATCATAAGCGCTTATTTGGGAATTAATCGCTTATGTTCGGATTATGTCTTGATAATAGCATTTGGTTTGAGTCATCATAAGTGATTATGTAATAACCAATTACGAAAATAGGTGGGGATTCCAAAATTTCGCTAGGGGTGATTAGTGTGGACATAATCGCTTATGCACTTTAAGACTGAAAATTATTGTAAGCACCCAAATTTGCACCCGGTAAGGCCTACAAGATCCATCTAGTTTGTGAGAGATTCTTCAAAATATTATTTTCTTTTTTCAAAATATTTATTTTAAAAATACACCCGCAAAGGAGTTGGTTTTCAGTTTTCACCATAAGAACTAAAAAATGGGCTTAAAAGATTTAAAAAAAAATAAGTACAATAAAAAGTTTTACACACTTAGGTATCGAAATGTTATTGTCTGGTCAACATTTCTATACATATTGACCAAGTTATTGATTCATATAACTAAGAAAGTAAAACTACGGTAGAATTTTAAAAAAATGAACCGAAAATGTGTTAAGAAATACTGTAATTTTGATGCTGCACATAGGTTTCATGTTGGTAACAGTGGAAACTGAAGCATTTCGTATGAAATATTGGAAAATGTGTTAATATTATAAATCATGCTTCTTACATTGTTTTTCTAGTTATTTGTACATCTAGAAATGATGGAAACTCACTCTGTCAATTTTTATAATTTGTAAATTCAGATTGTTCTTGAGTTCTTTAACCTAAAAGCTTCTTTTCTTGAAATTCTAAGTTTTGAGATTGCTTACACAGTTTTATGGACATTTAAGTTTTAACTCATGTTTCATTGTAGAATCATTCCATACACAGACAATTGTGGACTGAAAGATACTTTTCTGAAAATCCTAAGTTTTTAAGAATGCTTAGACAGACAGTTTTTATGCACTTTTAACTTATATTTCATTGTAAAATCATTTGATGCACAGACAATCATAGATTTTTCTTAAGATGTTTTGGATCTTACCCTGGAATTTCCTTTTGTTTTTCAGCTTCCACGACTGTACAATGTGTACAAGGAAATGGGAATTGTTACATCTTTCCAGAACATTCTTGACAATATATTTCTTCCCCTTTTCGAAGTTACTGTCAATCCAGATTCACATCCTCAATTGCATCTTTTTTTAAAACAGGTTTGCCTGTTCACCATTCTATCTTGTAGAATTTTTATTTATATTGTTCCACGTTGCCCCTAATAAGAATAAAGCTTTCTTTGTTGGAGTTTCTTAATAATTACGAGTGGGGTTTGTTACATTGGTATTCCAAAAGAGTTAAATTTGAATCTTAAGTGTTACCAACTTCCATTTTGGATAAAAGAGTTTTCAAAACCCTTTATTTTGGTTTATGAGAGGTAAAAGGTTGGTTTTCAACTTTATTTCCTTGGATTTTATGTTTATAGTTGACCTTTTACTTAAATGGTGGTCGGCAACATTATTTTGCAAACCTGTTTATCACCTTAATGTATGCCTTCTTATGAAAACAATGCTTCAAGTGAAACCTTTTTAGTTTTGTTTGGAAAAGAAACAGAAAGGAGTGCTAAAGTTCAACTTCCCCTTCACTCTTAATTGGAAAAAAAAATCCTTCTACTCTTGATTTCAGAAATTCGATGAGTTAATCAAATTGGCAAGCTTCTTCACAGCGAGCGCAAATGCGCATGTCTGTGACTTTGCAAAAGTGTGGCACAAGGGCTATTGAAGTGCCTTTGTACTTTGCATGTGTGCATCATTGCAGATTTTCACAACAGGGTTGTTTTTATATCTTCTAACCATGTGGGATGTTTCGATAAAAAAAGCCATGTGGGATGCATGTTTCAAAAATTTAACACAGCTGTTTCCTTATCAACCAAGAGTATCTATAAAGGAAGACAACTTTTGAAGGGAAGACAGAAGCAAAAAATTTCATATGCTGAGTAGAAGATAAGTCATAGGAAACAGAGTAATCCAATGGAAAAGCATGGACAGCTGGTAAGATATTGGTAGATCAAAGGCAGAATCAAATGGAGAAGTATTCCACCAGCAGACATTCTAGATTTCAAAGCTGTCATTGAGAATGGTCCATACTATTCTTTTTTTCTTTCATCCTCCAATCAAAAGCCATAGCTGTTAAATACTGCAATCAGCAACGTTCAATATTTGAGTAAAATGTGCTTGTTGTATCTAGTTTAAATTTCATCTCGGTTTATTCTATGGTACCTCTAAAATCTTAGGTCCAAGGTTTATTAGATATCATATCTGCTTGTCATCTGTTTTACCTTTCAGGTTGTTGGGTTGGATTTGGTGGATGATGAAAGTAAGCCCGAAAGACGCCCAACAAAACACATGCCCACACCGGCTCAGTGGACCAATATTTTCAATCCTGCATTCTCATACTATGTGTATTACTGCTATGCTAACCTCTACACTCTAAACAAGGTATTTTTTCAAGAACAATCTCTTTCTCCTGTTTTACCTAATGCTTAAAAAGAAAGTTGCACCTCTTGATGATCGCCATAGTAGTAGTAGTAGAAGGTATCTACTTCAGGTCATTGACAAATAAATCATTTGGAGACAAAAAAAGTCTGCCTCTGCCTGTGCCCTACAAAACTTTTTTCCTCTAACAAATATCGAACTCATGAGAATTTATTTATCTCACCTGTGGACATTTTTCTTAGTAATTTTGATTTTTTTGATATGTGAAGAAATGCAAGAGATCAGATGGTTAGAATCATCGGATCACTTTAAACATTTAACTATGGGATATTATACGTGGGGCTCATTAGATGGTGGGTCTTGCCTCCTACCCCTCCACATGTGTGCCACGGTTGCAGCACAGGCATAGAGGACAGCTTCTTTCCATATGACAAGTATTCCTCACAAATGAAATGTTTCAACTCTGTTTCGATTTGAGATGCTCATCAGAATCTTGGAACTGTTTATTGTTATCTGTCAGCTCCGCGAGTCAAAGGGCATGACAACTATCAAATTTCGTCCACACTCGGGCGAGGTATTCCTGAAAGCTCTTCTTGTCAACATTGACTTAATTTACCAAATTAAAGCAGAATGTCTCATGTGGTCATTTACTTTCAGGCTGGTGACATTGACCACCTTGCGGCAACCTTTCTTACAGCTCATAACATTGCTCATGGAATTAATTTGAGAAAATCTCCCGTTCTTCAATATTTATATTACCTTTCACAGGTGAATAGAAAAATGAGAAGAAACTCATTTTCAGCTTATGTTATTTTAATTGGGTTGTCTTACAATCTCTAATTTCCTCTGATGGGTTTTTGGTGATCAGATTGGTCTGGCTATGTCTCCTTTAAGCAACAACTCCTTATTTCTAGACTATCATAGGAACCCTTTTCCAATGTTTTTCCTACGGGGACTAAATGTTTCCCTTTCTACGGATGATCCTTTACAAATCCACTTGACAAAAGAACCCTTGGTGGAAGAATACAGTATAGCAGCTTCCGTGAGTTCTCTCTCTCTCTCTCTCAATGCATTTCATTATTTAGGTCTGAATATACTAATCCCTTCACAAACAGGTGTGGAAGCTAAGTGCATGCGACCTATGTGAGATTGCCCGTAATTCAGTCTACCAGTCAGGTTTTTCGCATGCTCTGAAGGTACATAACATAAGGTTTAAGTTATAAATTTTACTTATGTTTGTGCATAGGACAGTCATTTGGTGCTGGCTCCCCAATCCCCATTGCGAGCATAATTACAAAGTTCTCCGATTTTTTCAAAAAAGTCCCAAATAATACCCGACTTTTGGAAAAAATAATGTATCACAAATTTCGCTAATTAAACATGAATTATTCACGACTTTTGAAAAAGTCCTAGATAAATATTTAATATAAGAAATATATTTGTTTATAATTTTGAATAACTAGTAATCTTAGTAATTTTTTTCCATACATTACCCGGCAGTTTTCTGATTTATTTCTGAATTTTTCGAATTTTGCCCGTGGACAAGTAATTCCCAAACCCCAACTTGGTAACTATGGCTGCGGGAACACCAAAAGAAAGAGAACTTGATTGGGGGCCAATGTAAACAGGCCAAATGATCCCTCAAAGTCCTTGCCAAATTCTGTTTTCACAAGGTGCAGGGCTCTGCACCAATTACTTCCCTTTCTGGAAACTTCTACTTCCTAATTTTGGGCATAGGTGACGAAAATTTTCATCTGAAATAACAATGGATGACCAAAACCACGAATGACCAAAATTTTCATCTGTAATAATAGTGGATGACCCAAACAACATGGATTGGTAGGAAATAATTTGAATGTATAGTTCCATTTCATGGTAAGATATTCTACAGAGGGGATTTTTATAGTCTTTAGGGAAATTTGGCCTAATCAAAATAGTTTGATGGTCATTATTGGAATTACCGGGAAAAATAATATATGGTTTAAGTACCTGGACTGGAGGAGTTATCCTCTTTATCATTGTCAAAACCCTCCATATCAGATCCTATCCACAAAATCTCTTGGGCGATCCGCTTTATGCTTTTTCTCTACATTCCATAGGTTTGATCCAATGTAGTCAATTATTAGCTTAGAAAATCTCCTTGGTCGGACTGTTATAAGTTTGGTCAATGCTGCCTGTGCACTGATGCAACAAGGATTTAAAGCCTCTCCTAGTCTCCTGTGCAGACAAAATGTTACTCTTATATAGAGGTCCTTTCTTTCTTATGAAATTCCCTTAATTTTTGTTCTCTCTTGTTTTCATTCGGCATCCGGCTACTTATAAAGTAGCTGGAAACTCTAGTGCTTCTCATAGTAGGAATATAAAAGTATCAATCCTTGATCCTTCTATTTCTGAGTTCACCAAGGGCGCATTACGTGCTTCTTAGCTATGAGCAACATTAATTGCTTTGAAACTGCATATTAGTAACTTTTCTGGAATGTTTTTAAGTAACATGAAAATAAATTACAAGAGGGTGAAGGAATGAGAAGATTCCCAATCAAACAGCAAAGGATCCAGCCCAGTGGTCACAAAAAACAATGCGTCTCCATTTGCTGCATACAAAATTGGAACTATGGATGCCCCAATCAGAACTTTTCTGGAATGTTTCAGTTATGATTTGTTAAAATTGGGACTTGGTACTATTCAAGAGAACTGTATTGAATGCTGATGATTCATGTTGATGCTTCCTCACGTTCCTAGTGCCGAGTCTGAAAGGTTAAATTTTATTTCTTCAGTCACATTGGATTGGGAAATCATACTACAAAAAAGGTCCAGATGGGAATGATATCCACAAGACTAATGTGCCTCATATTCGGGTGGAATTCCGTGACACGGTATGTGCTATAATCTGGTTTCTCCTGCCCATGCCTTTATTTCTGCTTCTTGGGTATTTCTTATATGAACTTTTGTTAAGATAAAGAAGAAAATGAAAAGTAACTAATATGATCATGCTGTTGCAGATCTGGAGAGAAGAGATGCAACAGGTTTATCTGGGCAAAGCTAATATCCCCAAAGAAGTGGATAACTGAAATACAAGCCACATTAACATTTACTTCTCTCCTCTAGATGATCATTCATTCTTTTCCTTGTAAGTTTTTTGTCCTCCATTTGAAAAAATAGTTATCAGTGTTCTCTGTTTTCTTTTTTTTTCTTAGGTTAAATATTTCGGGTTTCGGCACTTAGGGTGGGTTCAGATTCACCAGTGTATGGATTTCATCAAGGAGATCTTCTGGGGAATTTTTTACCCTGTCAGATGATCATGATTCATGACCTCCCACTCATTATTTCCGGAATCTACATCTCAATTTTTTTTTACTGTTAAAATGAATATAATAGATCGAGCGGTTAAGATTGTCAGACTAGTCAATCTCTCGTTGTGGTGTTTCTCGTTGATGGGATCTATTGGATAGTGGGTCATGCAGTACAAGTAGTACGAAAATGCGGGAAAAAAATTATAACATTACATATCTAAACATGAGGTTGCCTCCGATTCATTTCCTCCTTTATCTCTCTTTGTTTGTTTATTTATTTTTTAACTGTTAGGTGTTCGTAGCAGGTGAAGGGCCTAAATTTCTTCCTTCTCATCCAGCACCAAACCATTTACAGGTGAGTTTGCAATCTGAGAATTGGCTTATCACAGGGCTAGGAGAAGCCAATGTATGAGGAAGTTACCGGTAGATGTGTGCATGCAGATAGATCCCTGGTGTCAAGGCGAGCAAGAGCTCCAGGAATCACAATTTCAGACTTTAGCAACAACAATGATATCCTGGTCTTTGGCCGAAAATTAAAATACGAGCTTGTATATATTCTAATAGATCATCTTAAGGAATAATTACAGATACAGGTTTTATTACGAAGATTTTCATCTGTAGTCATGAGGTTAATCTTTGTGCTATTTGAACAGTTGGTTCCATAGAATGTTGCTAATGCATCCCAAAGAAGGGCTTGTATAATCAAGTTTGGTTCGAAGCTGTCAAACAAATAAGGGTTTCGTACCAACTTTTTTTCATTCAGCTGGGAATTTTGGAACTTAAAACACAATAAAACAGGCAATTATGCACAACATTCTTTTTTTTTTCCCCTTAAGATGCCTCATCTCAGATATCTCTTGCATGTTCTTGTTCTCTTTATAGCACTAGTAACTCCCTTCGAAGATTGCTTCTTTGTTATCTGCCCTGTTTTCTCTAGTTCTGTTGATTCTCGTACTCTCTGGTCTTTCTTATTTCTGACCATACAGCCATTAAAAAAAAAAAAAAAAAGGTGGGGGGGAGGAGGGATCCAATGCATGTTCGAGTTCAAAGGATGAACCTGAGCCAAATGCAGCCAGAGTCCTTGCTCCTCCTTCCCACATTGGCACGTCTCTGTTTGGTTCAAGTTCAACCCTTTGGAATGGTCCTTGCCCATCCGAATGGAGAATGATCTAACCATTAGGCGGTGCATGGTGACCAGAATCCCATAAACATGAAAAGTTTTAAGCATAGGATCTTATTTTGACACGGAGCTTGGTTTTATCGTGTAAAGCAAGGTTTGAAATCCCGAAATTGTCACCCAAACCAAAATTAGGAAATTTCAGTTATTTCGGCAGGATTTTGGATTGGACTTTGCCACTGAGACCCCTTTAGGGCCGAGACCACCGAGATTTCACAAAATTTAGCGAGTTGGGATTTCAAACCTTGGTGTAAAGTAAACCGACTGTATCTCTAACCCAATTTTTATAAAGCCTTGGGCAAATACGCATTAAAAAAATCTTCTTGCTGAAACCATAATCCAACAATTCAGCCATCAACTTCGCATTTAAAGGAGAGGAAGTTCAGAAAAGACCCGCAACTTTGCTGTTACAACAGAGAACATGGGCTCAACCAACAACAGTGTAGAGATCATTCTAATGATTTAAATAATGGTCAATCTCTTACAAACAAGAGCTGAGGATTATAGACATGACACTTGTTATATACAAAAAAATACCAAGATTCTCTGGGGACTTTCACAACTCATTTGGTATATCTAATGTACACACAGCTACTCCATCGGCACCATTTTTCTTTCCCGTGTAAGAAAAATTCATTATAAGTTTAGTGGGTCTGAGCGCTTCGCAAATACAGTTCAGTGGCAATTTAGTCAGTCAGTCCCATTCTTGAAATGTGAAAACAAAATAGTTCTATGTTTAGAACCAAATATCACTTGGGAAAGTAGAAAGGTATACACAGAGTTATCACCAGTTAACATATTCAGCTCCTGGTTAACCACCACACGTTTACCATCAAAAAGCTTCACTGATTTTTGTAGGACTGCAGAAACAAAATGACTAATTAGAAACAACCCAATCCAAAGACAAATTAGATCGATTGCAGAAAAATACAAACCTCAAAATTCTTCGACACATCCTTCATCTGCTCAGCAAGTTCTCGTCTCTTTTGTGCAGCTGCAGGAAAACACAACCGGCCACATTGTCACAGCAATTCTTTTTGTTTTTGGAAGGTATTACGTTGCATTACATTTTTTTCGGGGAAGGTAAGCTAAAAGAACAGGAGGTTAAATTCTGTATCTCCCTAAATCAGTGAAGTGAAAAGGATAATGCTAACTACTACTAAATTAGTGAAGTGAAAACGAAACAAACCCGTGTTTGAAATATCTTCTATTCTCTTTGATGTCCTCACAGCGAATCTCTGGAAGGCCGGGCTGATGTGAATCCAATAATGAAATTGAACAATTAGAGAAGCATAATTTATTTCTTTATCCAGATAATTATAAATTCTCAATACTTGGAAAGGTAAAAAAGCCACCATATCAATAACAAATTTGACATCATGAAAAGTAACACACATTTCTTATCTTGGTTTCCTTACAAGGGGAATGCTAGCAGTAACTGCCTTCTCATCAAATACCTCCAAGAACATGACACCTGTATTTGCCTTTACTGGTTATCTGTCAACCAGTTAACGGAGAATACTGAGCAATGTGAAAATTGTTTTTACTTCAACCGATAACTTAAAAGAAAATACTGGAGTCAAATTTTGGGAGTGACTTGAAGTGTAAGTGACCGCTAGCACTCCCCTTCATTACAAACTTCCCCTCAACTATTCACCAGAAGTTTTTTTTTCAACATTCCAAAAATATGTAATATAAATTATGTATTACTACTGTATATATAATTTTAGATTTCTTAAGTGGGGGCATGTTAAAGTATCAGGTCCATACTGAATGCATAACATGCATTGAGAACCAGTGAGATGATACACATGGATTCTGATCGTATAACTATTGTTCCCCAAAATCCAAATGCAATATAATAACCAAACTGGATAGTCCAAGGGAACAGTTTTCTGGCTTCACTTACAAAGAACCACCAGACTTGAACTAATAGAGAAGCCCTTATTGAATAAATCAATTCATCAATATCAATCAACAAATATAAACAAAACGAATGCCTCAACCCCTTAGATGTTACTTGATGCGATCATCTCCGCATTCGGTACAGGTCTATGGAGTCATCATTGACATACAATCAGGAAAAAGGGAAAGACAAGAAATGTAAAAAACCAAAACATGACTTCCCCTGTAAATCAAACTCAGTCCTTTAGATATTCTCAGAGCTGAAATCAATACCTATACATCCATTGTTCAAATTAAACAAAATTCAAATAGTTTCAAAGTACTAAACTTATCCATGAAGGAATTTAATTGCTCCAGTGTTGTGTTCTGTTACGCGCCTTTAATAAGTAAATTGATCTTCCGCACCTCATCAGGCCGGTCTTTTGAGGAGTATTGGTCGAAGCACTTATCATGTTCCCCCAAAGCAAGGGGAGAGGAAAGACACGGGAAGAACAATACCCCAAATTGGAACTAAGAGATCCGTAATGACCAGATCATGAAGCAAAATCAGAACATAAAGACGTTTTTTTTTTCTCAAGATTGTAATTTCTCAAATTACCAGGATTATACTAGTGAAAATCAATAAATTTACAGGAAAGGAAAAACAGGAATCGAAGGAGAAGGAACCAGAAAGTACCTGTTAGCAAGACCATTAACAACTATCTCATTAACGAGATAAGATATAACTCTGTTCATGAAATTCCCTCCCGCCATGATATTCTCCAAATATAATGATCTGGAAATTCCACATCCAAATTTTTTTTCAGAATACAGAGGATCAAATAAACCCTTAAAAAAAAAAATCCTTTTACCAAACAACAAAAGATTTAGAACAATTCGAAGACACCCAAGCGAAATCTCCAATTCCAAAGCGAACAGGAAATGTGTTTATTAAAAAACAAAATCTTCTGCCCGTGAATGTGAGAATTTGAAGAACCCTAGAAAAATCTCAGATCAAGAAAACATAGCCTATTACCTGTAGAAAACCCTAGTTTCCAAAATCGCATGATGGTAATGCAAGTCGGCACGAGGATTCCTTTTAATAGTCCGGAAGGCCAACCGGATCGGACAGTTTACATGATTTCGTTATAAAACTAGTAAAAAGCCGTGCGATGCACGAAATGTTAAAAACAAAAAACAAAAAGTATATGATCGCATAAATAAAAAATTTGTGTTCATTATATTTTGTATCCCGGTCCGGCCATTCATCACTGGATTAAATACTAATCCGTGGTCATCCTTCCAACAGAAAGGACCCTAAAGAATATAATTCATTTTCACAGTACTCAAAATATATATGGGATAATATAAATAGAAATATATGAATATTGCTATCAAAATTATGCATATATTTATTTTAGTTCCATATGTTTTGTGTTACCTTTTTTTTTTTCATTCACTTCAAACTTGACTAATAAAACAAACTGGAGTTCATAAAATAAAATTAAACAACAATAAAAAAAAAATTGAACAACAAAAAGAAGGTTTCTCATTCCACTCGGTACGTAGAAGATGACAACATGTCCAAAGAGTCTCATTTAATATACATGATAACGTGACCTTCGTGTATAACATGTCTTCTATGTACCTTATACATACCACAATCAACTTTAATTTCAAGAGAAATCACACCACTCCTATAAAGGCAATGAGTTGTATATACCACTCTCAACCATTCGATCGGTTCTCATCCAAAGTTTATACATGCAAAAGTAGAAAAATATAGTTTTAATTGGAAGATTAAACAGCCCCCATCACATAGATGTAAGAAATCAACGATAACATTCACCGAAGAAACTATTCATGAGATGAAGGTTACGAAGCTATAAACAATATTGAGAAACTCTGTAATTTCTCAGTTGCAAAAAAGGTCGTTGCCATATATGCACATTTGTAAACAACATAGTTGGATGTGATTCTCTCTATTTCTTTTGCAAAAGAATTTTAAAAAGAAAAACAACTAAAATAAAGAAATGGAAAAATCAAAACTCTGATATTTGTAGATATTCTCAAATATTAGTAATATCAAGAGAATTGCAGTTGAGAGAGGTTGGGATGAAGAGGATTCATCTACTTTGACAATTTCATTGTTTTGAAAAAAAAAGAGGGTGTGCTATGGAAAACCCCAACAGTGTGGTAGCAGAAGACAACCTCTTCATTCTCATATCCACCTCCATCGTCCTAGGTGGGTTCCTTTTCGATACGATCGGGCTCTTCATAAACATATTATATTCTCTCATCTTCTTGCTTCTCCCTTTGCAAACAGAAACGAAAAAAAAATAATCTAGAAACACATTTGGATCATGGTGGATACTACAGTTTAAGAATTGGTGCAAAATGCGGTGGTAAATTGAACCGTTGCAAGGGCTGATGCTTAAATGAATTGTAACAGTCATCCTTAAATGAGAGGGAAGTTAATGGAGAAAATAACTCCATTTGGATTTTGGACCACGGTGGTACTGGTGGGTGCTTCTATTCTTTTTAGGAAATGCTTAACTTACTGCCCGCTTGAAACTATGTAGTCTAATATGCAGTCCTCATTAGTCGATGCAGTCCTTTTTACCACACATCAACTATAGTTAAGATTTACTCACTCCTAAGGTTAAGCAATCTTAACCTTGGTTTTTAAAAACAAAAATATTAACTTCAATTTTCTTAAGCTTAATCATAGTTAAAGGAGTGTTAAAAGAGACCGGTGACCATGGCATTAGACCACATGGTGTGCTAATCACTGTCATTTTTTTTTGTAGTCATACTCCAATATAAGAATGGGTACAAAAAGCAACTGAACCATTGCAAGGGCTAAAAGGTAACATTCATTTTTTAAATGAGAGAAAAGGTAATGAAAGAAAATAAATCCTCGAAGGGGTAATAGCTAAAGCTCCCATATCGCAATCATTAGATGATTAGGTAATGGAGAAAATTAAATAATTCCTCAAAGGTGCAAACACTATTGTGGGGCCCACTCATCAAAGAGGGTGCAAATTGTGGTAGTTTGATTTTCAAACGTCTGGCTGTGCTCTCGATAGTACCTACTATGGACAGTTTTCCATCACTTAATGGCTAATGATCCCATAACGCATTCATTAAGTACGAAAACTATTCCTCATTTATTATTTTATTATTGCTAAAACTTAAAACCTCCGTAGCAACTTCTTAAGGGAGGACCCTGGTCATTTAATAAAGGACACATGTGGAAGGGGAAGATGATAGGTGAGTTTTTTGAAGATGGAGAAAAAGAGTGGGTGGAAGTTGTTGATTTTAATTTGCTGACGTGTCCTTACAGATGAAAAGGAGTCTTACGTGGCATTAAAATGAAGACTTATGTGACAACCATAGCAACACTCTAACTGTGTTTTATAATAGTAGTATAGATGTCGAAATTAATTTCTACAGTTGGTTTGGAAAAAGGGGCTGAAATGGGCATAAGAGTCTGGCTACACCCAGCCCTTTACATTTTTTTTTGACCTCTTGTCTAGCCCGAGTTAGCCCAAAACTTAGGAAAGCCCAAACATATTACGTAGCCTAAAAAATGGTTGAAATTAGTGTTGTCAATGGGCCAAAAAAGGCCAGCATAGCCCACAAAATAGTTGAAACTAAGGATGTCAATGGGCCGAGTTGGCCCCGTGGCCCGGCCTGACAAAAAAGAAAGCTCGTCCATTACCCATATTTTTGGCCGGGTGCTAGAGTCAATTTCTTATGCCCATGTTAATGTAGGCCAAACTAGGGCTTGACTACTTAAAGTTCGGATCCAGGTCACCCCATGGTTTGATATCCCAAAGTCCCGTGAAATTTCAGTTTCACCCACCCATCGATATCGATATGATGAAATTTCAGAAAAATCGATTTCGGACGAAATATCATAAATATTGGATGAAATATCAAAAAAACGAGATCTCGATATCTAGGCCGAAATCAACACCTAACCATCATTTGATTTTGTCTGATACTAACTGCAAAAACCGAGATTTTGGAGATTTCGTCGAAATATTGAGATTTCGATTGGAAAAAATGACATCCAAAAGAATATTATTTAAATATTCCTATAATATTTTTGTGAATATTCTCAATATATTCCTAGTATATTCTTTTCTTAATATTTTTTTTAAAAAATCAAACAATTAAATTACTAAAATACCCTCCCATATTAACCTATAAATACCCTTTCCTCTACCTTGTTTCTCACAACTTTCTTACCATTTCCTTTTTTTTTTTTTTTTTTCCGTAACCCGAGGTGTCCCAACCCTTTAGGTCAGGACTAGATCCCCGGGGATGTGACGAATGCCTGCAATTTGTCCCATCACAAAAGCTTGGAAAATTTGGGCGGGAATGGCCCCAAAAGTGGAGTAAGAAATGGAACCCATGACCTCTCGCTTGGCAAAAGCTAGGATCATTTCCCCTCTCTTCCTAGTTAGTACTTAGTAGTTAATCTTAGTTTTCATTTGTCTTCTTTGAATTCCTCCATTTTTTTCTCGAAGTTTATTGGCGAGGTAGTGACGGGGATTGAAAAGAAGGAGACAAAAGTATATTATTTTGTTTAATTTTATTTTCACGTTTATTATTTTGTTTAATTTATATCATTTAAACTATTTTGTGGTTAAATATGAAGCGAGGCTCCTACTCAGTTTCCAACAAGCATTGATCCAATATGACAACATTGCACCATTGTTGATAATACGAAAAAAAATCCAACAAACAACTTTGTTGCAATTACTACAACAAAGAGTGGAGGTATCACTCGAATGCGCCAACATTTAGACGAAGTTAGAGGTGAAAGTCGGCATTGTCTTGACGTCCCGACTGAGGTAAAATCTTGAATCAAATCTAACTCTTTTTTCAAAAGCTAGATTTGATTAGAGATCAAGACAATGCCGACTTTCACTTCTAACTCCGCCTAAATGTTGATGCATTCGGGTGATACCTCCACTATTCATTTTGTTGCAGTAATTGCAATGAAGTTTTTACTTGAATTTTCCCATGCTATTAACAATGATGCAATGCTGCCATGTTGGATTGGTGCTTGTTGGGAACTGAGTAGGAGTCTCGCTTTCTACGTTTTCTACTAGTATTTAACTAAAAAAAACTTTATTTAAATGATATAAATTAAACAAAATAATAAACATAAAAAGAATTAAACAAAATAATATACATTTGTCTCTCTTTTCGGTCTTCCTCACCACCTCGCAAATAAACTTTGAGAAGAAAGGGAAGAAGTCAGAGGAAGGAAACTAAGATTAACTATTAAGTATTAAAAGAGAGGGAAGATGGTAAGAAAGTTGTGAGAAACAAGGCAGAGGGAAAGAGTATTTATAGGTTAATAGGGAAGAGTATTTTAGTAATTTAATTTTTTATAAAAAAAAATATTAAGCAACCAATATGCTAAGAATATTCACAGAATATTCTTTTGGGTGTAATTTTTTTGGGAAGTATTCTTCTCTAGTTGTAACCGGTTTTGCCAAAACCGGTTACGCCTGAGGTGGCCACATGTCTCATTTGACACCTCTTAACTATGGTTAAGACTCACTCACCCCTTAGGTTCATCTACCTATTATTGCTTTTTAGAAAAAAATAATAAAAATTTATGTTAACTGTGGTAAAAATTTACCAACTCCTAGGGTTAATTTTTTAAATATTTATTCTAAAAACCAAAGGTGGATAAACCCTAATGGTAGGTGAATCTTAACCACAGTTAAGGAGTGTAAGAAAGGACATGTGGTGACCACAGGGTTGTAACCGTTTTTGCCCAAAACCGGTTACCACTGGAGGAGATCACCAGTCAATTTTTTTCGGCGGAATTTCCGAAATGTCGGTTTTTACGGTTAATTTCGGACGAAATCAATCGGTGGGTAGGTGCCATTTTCGCCCGATATACTGAAATCTCGCCGTTCCAAAACCGCGATCGTGATGAAACCGAAACCAGACGATGGTAGGTGCCGATTTCGGCCGAGATACCGAGATCTCGCTTTATCCGAAATTTCGTCCGATATGTACGATATCTCATCCGAAATCGAGTTATAAAAAATTTTCATCATATCGATATCGTGGGGATTCGCGTTCCATGGCTGGTACCCCTCTGGACCTCTGGTGCGAGCACAGATATACTCGACTTATGCGCTGAACTGTTCTCCCTTGCCCAGCTCTCCAAACCCTAGTTTTAATTTCCCTTCTGTTTTCTCTAATCTTTCCTTTTCTCACATCACCTCAACGAAACATCACCGTTTCTTTTCCTAGAATTGAAATTAGAGCAGAAGTTCTTGAATCCCAAATCCGTGGCTTCGATGCATTGGCTTGGTGTTGGAATTTAGAGATGAAAATCTCATCCGAAACGATCATAAGAACTTGAAGGAGAGGTATTGATTTGATACTTCTTATGTGGTTTCTGCTGATTTGATTTTGTTGCAATTTAAGTATGTTTATCGAATATTTAATTTTTTTTAAATTTCTTGTCGTCACCTTAGAATTTATGCCGGACAATAAGCATTAAAGCCACTGTTTCATGATCTGGGAGGATCATTGAATCTCTATTTTTTTTCTGGCTTTTAGTAAAATTCGGGAATCAATGTCCCCAAACAGCCTCGGATTGTCTCTGGCGAAGCCAGTAAACTCCTCTCGGGTTCCATGCACCGAGAGACGCATGACCACTTTTTGAGTGGCAAAACCAAATCACTGCCCCCCGTTTGTGAACGTTAACGTTAGTAAACGTTTGAAAAATATATATTTTTATTACGTGGTTTTGGGAACAGCGTGTACGGGGAGAGGGGAGAGACAGAAAGCTCTGAAAGGAAAACCAGGTAGATGCCTTCTCCTTCTCCTCCCTTCTTTCGGTTCTTGAGGATTTTCGCCAAAGCACCGGATATCGAAGGGTTCGTGGCTGCCGACGACACCATACGGGAGACCATATCACCACTTTAAATTTTTTTGGGGTTCGTGGCTGCCAGAGCACCGGATATCCAAGATTTTCTTTGAAATTTCTCTACTTCCGGCGACCACGAAGCTTGAAAATCAAAGGTATCATCCTTCTTCTTCCCCTGTATGTGTGTGTATATATATATATATTTTTTTTTTTTTGGGTTTCTTGTCATGATTTAGCTTATCCCCTTCTTTTCTATTTGAGGGTTTCTTGCCAATATTTTCGGGTCCTCCCACTTTTGTGGTCATAAAGTCATATGTCTTCTTCGAGTTTATACCAACACTACTTGCCATATTTGCTTCAACAGCTAGAACCTTAGTTACAATGATGATTGTGCTCTAATTGACTCTGAATCATCTTATATTGTTCGTTTGACTGCAGAACAATAATAATTTGAGCCTTACAATCACATCTAGTAGGATCTCGCTGGTTCACATAAACCATTCATAAGTTTCGGATGAGATTTTCTTATGGCATAAGAAGAATCAAAACAATACCTTCGAGAAGACTTGTTTTGCTCCTACAATATTGACATCTTCATGAAGGTACGTAGTCTGTAAAGCAAATCGCCAGTGTTCTTCCCTGTGCCCATTAGTGTTTGAAGGTCAGGATTAAATCATTTGGATAAATTTAATAGCTGTAAACAGCCTTAGAAGAGATCCTAACCTTCAAATACTTAAGCCATAGGGAAGAGCACAGACGATAAGTTCATCTGCGTTATGGTGGACATCGACCACCACTATTATTAGGGTCGCCCTCCTTCCGAAGGCCTTGCCACCGAAACACATTTTGAACTTAGAATCAAGGAAATAAAGATAACCACTAGGGCCATCTTGTAGGGAATTCCACTGCAAAAGCTCATCTCTATTTGGAGAATAATAGGGTGGTTGATTATACTCTTGGGTGAGATAGCTAAGTAACCAGAGCGCAGAGCAAGAGCGAGAGCGTCTATTTTAAATATAGCATAGAGTCTAGAGGAGTGCCGAGCAAGGTTTGACAATAGGAACGAAAGGGTATTGCACATAATGTGAATTAGCGAGATCCTACTAGATGTGATTGTAAGGCTTACATTATAATTGCTCTACAGCCAAACGAACAATATAAGATAATTCAGAATCAATTAGAGCCCAATCATCATTGTACACCAATGAAGTCTTACATGTGTAGGTCATGGAGGAGAGTAGCTAAGGTTCAAGCTGTTGAAGCAAATATGGCAAGTAATGTTGATATAAACTCGAAGAAGACATATGACCTAATGACCGTAGAAGTGGAGGGGCCCGAAAATATTGGTAAGAAACCCTCAAATAGAAAAGAAGGAAGGGGATAAGCTAAATCATGACAAGAAATTAAAAAAAATAATTTACAGGGGAGAAGGATGATACCTTTGATTTTTAAGTTTCGTGGTCGCTGGAAGTGGTGAAACCCCAAAGAAAATCTTCGATATCCAGTGCTCTGGCAGCCACGAACCCCAAAAAAATTTACAGTGGTGATATGGTCTTCCGTATAGTGTTGTCGGCAGCCACGAACTCTTCGATATCCGGTGGTCTGGTGAAAATCCTCAAGAACTGGAAGAAGGGTGGAGAAGGCCTCTACCTAGTTTTCCTTTCAGAGCTTTCTGTCTCTCTCCGTACATGCTGATCCCAAAACCACAGGATAAAAAAATATATTTTTCAAACGTTTACTAACATTAACGTTCACAAACGGGGCTCAGTGATTTGGATTTTGCCGCTCAAAAAGTGGCCATGTGTCTCTCGGTGTATGGAACCCTGAGAGGAGGTTTCTGGCTTCGCCAGAGACAATCCGAGGCCCACCAAACATGTTCTTTTGTTTGACTCATGCATAAGTACTAGGTATATGCAATAATTCTATTTCGAAAAACTCGAATGTCATTATATGCAATAATTCTATTTCGAAAAACTCGAATGTCATTATATTTTATTTTCATTGTCAGCAGTTAGCAAAAGTTTTGAATCCAAATTTGGGATGCTTTGATCAACCATATTTGATGATCAACAAATGGGTAATTACAAACATTTGGGCTGGACTGGACTCATGAGAACCAATAGGGGGTTGGGCTATTGGCTAGGATCACGCCTCAGGAAGCGGAAGTCCTGAGTTCGAATGGCCACCCTTAGAGATTTATCCCCGTGCGTGTGGTTTTTGGGGGTGGGGAGGGTGTTGCCCGTGCCCGGGGGACTAGTCGAGTGCTTTAAGAGGCCCGGACACCCTCGTTACCAAAAAAAAAAAACTGGACTCATGAGGGCAGTTTTTTTTTTTAATGATAGTTAAATAGACACACACACATAACTCACACACCTAGACCATGTCTCAACCGAAGCCACAACCACACACACCTCTCGAAAAAGAGAGGTATGGTGGGAGTACTTAAGGAGACAAACCCAACCATTGGTAAGCGATGTGGGACTAAGGTCTACACACACAAGGGGCACTTTGGCTTTTTTATTTATGATAGTTTAATAGACACACATACACAACTCGCACACCCAGACCATGTCATGAGGGTAGTTAAATAAGCTTGCTTTTTAAAGTTGGAGAAGGAGCTATTATTATTTCAAACTTTGAAATTCAAAGTGATCATTTTATGCCATAAGAAATTCTGTAATGAGATAGTATGTAATAGACATATGGAGTGAGTTGAGGAAGAAAGTTAGAGAAGAGTTTTGGATTGACCCGAGAACTCTAGCATACATGCAGGCATAGTTGGAAAACTCATTGAGTCAACTCGAAACTCGGCCGAGTTACTCAACTCGCATGAGTTTCGAATCGGGTCACCTCAAAGCTCGAAGGAGACACTCTTCGGCGAGTTACTCCAGTGACTTGGTCGAGTTGAGTTTTTCGACTTGGCAGACTCGATCAAGTCATGAAAGAATATTTTTGTTATTTTCATTTAAAAAAAAATCTAAACTCAAACGCTGTATTGTGTTTGCATCAGCTTTTTTTTGGAGTTGCAAAACGAGCCTACTCTCTCTCTCTCTCTCTCTCTATATATATATATATATATATATGCAAACACAATATCAACTGAGTCGATTTTTTTTCGAGTTACTCAACTTAGCTAACTTTCGAGGTGACTTTTCGGATTTTTGAACCATGATGCAGGCATTGATTCTCTTGCGTGAGTGAGGGAGGATGGGTTGAGTGTTTAGAGTGTGATTCGTAGAACATTTAAATTGAGAAAAAAAAGTGTTAAACTGAATCTAGTGCCTTTCAGAGAATAGGTTTAGGGGCTGAACTTTTTTGGAAGAAATTGATTTGGCTATCAAGCATGTGATATCACTAATTTGCTCATTTTGTTATTACTAGACAATGAAAGTTCTTATCTTAGTTATACTAGACTTCAGTTCATATTACTTTGTTTGTAATTGGTGGATTGTTGATATTCAGGGGCAATAATTTTCAAGTGCGTGTCAAAGGCTCATGAATCCTCCCGTAGATGAGGTCAGTCAAACAGAGGTTAATTGCATGGAACTTGAGAATGTTGAACCATTTAAAATGGACGCTAAACTTGTTATGGAAGATGGTGACCTCATAACGGAGAATATTACAACAATGGAAAAACAATTATTGGAAGAAAACGATTTAGAACTATCTATGGATATGAAATTTGGTTCTTTGCAGCATGCAAAGGAGCATTATAGAACATACGGCCAGTTTCTAGGGTTTAGCATTCGTACTGGTTCCTCCCGTCGTTCACTAAAGGACTGACAATTTATTGCTGTACTTTTTGTATGTGTTAAGGAGGGTTTTAGAGCAAATGATGCACTGGAAGTTAAGGAGCCACGACCAATTACAAGGGTGGGTTGTACGGAAATGATGAGAGTGCATATAAACAATGAGGGAAATTGGTTGTGATCGCTTTTGAAAAGACCCATAATCATCCCCTTATGGGTGCACATAAGGTACATTGCCTTCAACCGCATAGAAACATGCCAAATATTGTTAAAGGACGGAAGTGTGGTAGTCGAGCTGTTGGGACATGTTCAGCCGAGAAGATGTCCGGTTTAGCAAGCCAAACTGTTGGAGTAAGTAATCTTGACTTCATTGAGAAAGACAAGTTCAATAATCTTGGTTATATTCCACAGAGGACCCTTGCAAAGGAAATGCTTGGGCAGCTCTTGAGTATTTCAAATGCAAACAAACTGAAAATTCTTATTTCTTCTATGCACATGAATATGTGTAATGGTTTGATGCTTGGTGATGTAATAATATTTGACACAACATATTTGACGAAATATACTTGCATCATTTGTAGGAGTCAACCATTATGGACAGTCTTCGTTATTCGGTTGTGCACTTCTTGCTGATAAAACCAAGGAATCATTTATTTGGGTTTTTAAGACATGGCTTGAAGTAATGTATGGACATCAGACGCTATAATTACTGATCAAGATAAAGTCATGCAAGAAGCAGTTGTGGAGGTTTTCTCAAAATCATTTCATCGATTTTGCTTATGGCAAATTATAAGAAAAATCCGAGAAAAATTGAGTCATGTGTGTTGCAAGCATGAGAATTTTGAGAAATGTTTGAGGAATGCATCTCTGGAAATGTAGATGATGACGAGTTTGAATCTAGATGGGCATCACTCCTTGAAACCTATCATCTAACAAATAATGAATTGATTCAAGCGCTCTATGAAGATCGTTATAAATGGGTCCCAATATTCATGAAGTGAAATTTTTTTGCGGGCATGTCTACGGTTGCCCTTGCGAAAGCATTGGCCCCTTCTTTGACGGGTATGTGAGTGCAAGGACCAGTATGAGACAGTTTGTTGATCTAAATGATGCAGCCCAACAGAATCAGTATGATAAGGAATATACAGCAGACTATGAGATGATGCATGCCAAGCCAGTTTTGAAGACAAAATCACCTTTGGAGAATCAGGCTGCACTTATTTATACAAGAGAGATGCTTAAAAATTTTCAGGTTGAAGTGATCAAAAGTACAGGTTATTTTGTCAAAAAAATGGAGGATGATGGGGTAATCAACACATACATGGTTGCAAAATACAACGAAGAGGAGCCGGACAATGATGTTCACTACGACTGAAACGATAGTAAGTTGTAGCTGTCAATTGTTCGACTTTGTTGGCATCTTGTGTCGGTATGTCTTAGCTATGTTTGCAGCAACATGTCTAGAGAAGCTGGTTTATTTAATCATGGTTTAAAATATCGATATGTATCGACCGATACGGGTTGATACGTATCATGTTTGGAGCTACCCGATACACTGGTACGCTGGAAAAAAATTAACCCATATCAGACCGATACAAGCCCAATATGGAAGATTTTTCAACTAATTTTTTTCTCTCATACTATTTACACTAGGATCCAAAACACAGACCTGATACACACAACTTATTTATTTAAAATATTATTTAATTAAATTATTTTAAAATAATATTACTTTCATTTACTTAAGATATTAATGCAAATAAGGTTATCACCCCATTTGAATTCAATAAAAATTCTTTTGATCCAAATTCTTGAAGAATAAAAAGTCAACTTTCAATTTTAGAATAAAATCCTCTTTTTAGCACCTTTTAGGGATTGGGTCGAAATTTCAATTTTCAAATGATAAGGTATTTTTCAAATTTCAAATTTTCATAAATTTTATTATATCAAAAATTACCAAAACCCAAAAATTCGGTAAAAAAAAAGTCATACTTTAGTCAAAAAAATATTTTCATCTACAGGGTTAAAAAGTCAACTAACAGGGTAATAGTTCAACATAAAAAGACTTACATTAAGCTTAAAATTTATGGTTGTAATTCAACACATTCTTATTTAACTCATTGAATATAAGGTTTTCATATCTAAATTGTTTTTCTTATAATTAGGTAAGTGACTATGATTTGTATTTTCATACCTTCTTATCAGCACAACATGTACGCCGTTTTTAACTTATAAAATTTTCAACTCTCATATGTATGGTTATAAACATAATTGGAGACCTTCATTTAGTTTTTTAATAACTTATATTTTTATTAAAAGAAATTTACTTAAGGTATTCAAGTTTTTCATTGCGTATCCAAGCATTTCTTAGTGTATCTTGATTTTTTATGTTGTAGCCATCCGATACGGTCCGATATATCGATACGTATCCTATTTTGGACTTACCGATACGGCAACCGATACCGATATTTTGAACCATGTATTTAATAGATTGGATGATTACATAGAGACCCAAGTGGGGTTTATATAGATATTACATCATCTCAAGGTAGAAACTCATATCAAATCTAATTTTAATCAAATCATAGTAATTGATCCTAACCACTTTATGGTATTCTCTAAACTATCTCTAATAACGTGTACATCTACCATCCCACATATATACTTCTTAAGACGTTGGACAATAGAGGGTAATAGTAATTGTGTGTGTAATAAAAACCACATTGAAATGCAAGGTATTGGTCTGAAGGGTGAAATGATTTGTTTCAATGATCTATGTTGGGGCCATATGAGACTTGCAGCAGAAGCATCGAGATCTAAAGAAAGCTATAGTGTGGTGCAAGGAGTTGTTGCAACTTGCAACAAATATTAATATTACCAGATGCGTGCATCATGGGAACACAGCTGGTGGAAGTAATCAAGACCAAAGTGGAGAGGGAAATCAAGAAAGTAATGCCATTAGGCTGGCACTGATACAGGATTTGTTCCATATGCAAACAAAAGAGCGTCAACCTACAAATAAAAAAAGACACAGACAGGACAAGTAGACATGAACTACAAGGATGGTCATGCAAACTGGCTTATGATGTTTGTACCTGCAAGGAGCCTACTCCGATGTCTAGATTGTCTGCAAGGTTTTGTATTGCGCCTTTAACATAACTTTTTTTCCGATTGCATATTTTGTCCGTCTCGTCACAACTTCCTAATGTATATCCATTGTACAGTTGAGGGCATGTTCGCCTTTTATTTGCTGGAGCTTGTTCGAGTAGATGTTCTCATTCCAACGCTGGTAAGAGCTCTTACTCTTTTGTACTACTTAGGTCTATCAATCTTGTATAGAATTAACTCATCAGGGAATTGGAAGCAACTATATTTGCACAAAATTGGGACTGAGAATTTCTTCTAGTCGAAGATATTCAGATTTTGAGCTACTTACAGCTATCTTTGGGGTTATATTAGTTAAACATGATTACTGGCAATTTGAGCAACACATGAAGCCGTTATAGGGCATTTTTTTTTGTTATAAACTTGCTTTTGCTTTCTTAATTTCCTTTTGTTTAACATGCCATATTTATCTTTTATAACTAACGACATTCAGTATCATGCAGGGTAGACTGAAGGATAGTCTACTGCATAGTTGCAGGGAAGCTATGTCAAGGTGGGAAGCTCGTTTCCCAGACTTGCTTCCACGGATAGACTTGCTTCCTTGGAAAGACTCACTTCTTAGGAAACTCGTTTCCATCACGTCCCATTTAGTAGTCAAAGGGAGTTGTATGTGTGAAGTGATAGGATAGACCAGAGTTTATAGTTTAGGTTGTAGACTCTAAGCAAGTATCGTCAGTTGTAACCTAAGACACCTACTTTTCAACAAAAATCTCATGTAAGAAAAAATCAAAAGTGTAGCTACCCATAATAACATAATGGGAATGAGAAGCCTATATCTCATTTCTGACGTCCCATTTTCTAAGGTTTTTTTGAGCCTCTCTTCCCGTTTCTCACTTTGCTTCTCGTTTTCACTTCTCGTTTTCACTTCTTGCTCTGGTAACTATGGTCTATTGTCCTCATTCATGCTTGTTGGACTCAACATTCGGTGGTTTGCACCTTGGACATTCGATTATTTAACCATCCATCTATTCACTTTTATGAGGACTTTTTGCCATAATATTTGCTGATCCAAAAGAATGAGATTGATCAGATTGTTATGAATACTTTTATCGTCCAATTGATCGAATTTGGCATAGATATCTTAGATCTGTTGAAATCTGGGTGCTCACCTCCCCTGCTGTATGCATCTTGATGTGTAGGAATGAAGACACTCTAACCATCCTTAGGGTCTACCACAAGGAGTCCTAGATTCTTTTTATTGATTTTATTTGAAAGTACGATTGAAGAAAACCAATTTTTTTGGATATAATACAAACACACACATTGTCACAACTCACACACATTGAAGAAAAGCCTCTCAAAGCATTAACTTGTCTACCATGTCCATTCCTCGAGACAATTGATAACCGTCTAAGATTCCATAGATAATAATTTTAAAAAAAATCTAAGAGCATAAACTGAAATTTTCACTTTCAGATTTTGTTACTCCACAGCAGCTTCTTATATTTTATCTATGGAATCTGGAAGGTTATCAATGGTCTACAGGAATGGACATGGTAGACGAGTTAAGAGGGTATGGGCCTGTGCCTGCTTACTCTTGTTTTAATGGGACTGATTAGTTCATGCTAGCTCTTTGTCAGATCCTAATCCCAACTCTTAAGGGTCAGCAACACAAATCCAATTCTGTCATTCTAGTCTATGAATTATCATATATTCTGTCAAAGGATATGCTATAAAAAATTTTATCACTATCTCCATGTGTCATTTTCGGCTTTACCTAGCCCTATTAAATCGTTATAGTTGCACCAAATCGCTTCTTCTCCCTGTGCTTGCATTGGGTTTTGCTGCACCAAGGCTACAGCATGGCTGCACTAGGCAAATTCTATGGTACCCAGAAAATTTTCCAGTAACTGCTAAAGATTATACAAGAATTCTTACTGCTTCCAACAATTTTATCTCCAAGAGCAGCAGCACTGCTCCTCAACTGTTCCAGTTGCAATGATGCTCTTTGTTGAAATGGACAATTGTGCATGCCGTTTTCTCTCCAGAATTCTCCACAATGTTTTAGGAGTGAAAGGGGGCTGGTGGAGGCAATCAAGTTACTGTGGATTCAATTGCAATTACAGGCCAGAGAGATTCCAAGGTAATTGAAAAAATCTTACCAGCATAATTCTAATGAGATCAGTCCCACTTGCATACCTCTAATGAGATCAGACCCACATGCATACCTCTGAACTCCAGTGATTGGATTATGCTAATGTCATCTAATTTAAATTTTGAGATATGCTAGCCCCAAATGCAGACTTCCAAACTCTCATTGAGGAGTGACATTTGTTGCTACTTTTCCCTACCTCCGTAGCCAATTAAACCTAAAAATTCATCCTTTATAACAAATTGTTTTTTAACTTGTTGAAGGGTTAACACACTTTTGTCCTGCATTCTGCCATAGACAAGTTAGCTCGAGAAAAACCTTGTTGGCTCGAGCGAGAACTAATTTGCTCGAACTAAGAGTATTCTAGTAGCTCAGAGTTACGATAGGGCAATTAGGTAGTAAACCCGTAGCCAACTTGCTCGAGCAAGAAGTAGATCGCTCGAGTGAGTGCTGCAGGGCCAGAATAAGGATTTTGAAATTCTGATTAGTTTTAAACCTAGTATGTAAGATACTTTTGGATTTAGGGTTTTTAAGAAATTTCAAACTTTTGAGAGAGAGAACCCTGTTTGAGAGGCTATGATAACTTTGTATTCTCTTTGTTTTGATTTAGTGAAGAAGATGATCTTTGTGGATGCAGCTCATACCGTGTAAACCACGAATATCATGTGTTCTTGTGTGTGTTTGCTATTTCGTATTTATAGGTAATATTTTCACCGCAATGTGTTGCTCCCACAATGAAACTTTGAAAAAAAAAACGTTCAAATCTGCGTCCGGGGCTAGCACTCGTCTTAAATGTTGAAATCAGAAATATGCTCACCTATTAGAAGGTGCATCATTGCATATCCCATTCCACCCATCCCACTCCTCTTGGTAGATAAACGTCGTCGAACAAAGAGGATGGCGAGAGGAGAAGGGGTGTTTTCTCAGGACAACAACACACTTAGGGTCCGTTTTGGCGAGACTTGTAAGCTCCAACTCTTTGCTAATTTTGTCATTTGACGATATGCAGTTTCTTTTGAAAACTTAATGTATTGTGTTTATTATCTCATAGGTTGCAGTTCTCTTAGGTTGCAATTCTTGTAAGACTTCAAATGCAACAAAATAAATGATTTCAAATCTTATTAAAAAAAATGATATAATAAGACTTGAAATCTCATGATAATAAGAATTAATTGTTAAGTTTTGTAAATCTCAACAAAAGACGGGCCAAAATTTTTAGCTATGTGTAGGAGAACTGTTCAAGGCAGAATTCAATACATAACAAATCTAGTGCTCTAACTTTGGTCGGTCTGAAAATTTATGGACAGATTGAAAAGAAGTCTACAGATATACCTTTCTTGATGGCGGTAGATTTGAGTTTAGAGTCTTACCTCCTGAATCCTGACGGGGCTGTGGATTTAGTTTACTGATTAATGGCCCATATCCTTTTTTGTCCTTTTTCTTTTGGGTAGTAAAGTTATCATGTAACACACATACTCCCTACACGCGCGCACACAGCCAGACTTAAGGTAGCCGTTAAGGTGCCATAAGAGTAAATCTAAGCAACCACTCCAAAAGGGCCTGTCGTAAGAGGGTTTATAAATCCAGGGCCTGTTATGATTCCAAAAAGGCAGACCCTTACCTGATGCGGGTCCCACCTCAACATGTGATGAATTTCAAGAGGTTTACCGACAACTGCTTTCACTCTTGCCTCATCCTCCACTACCTCTCTTCATCACCCAATAGATTGTCTATTGTCTCCCTGTTGTATATCATACTAATTATCTATAAACACCAGAGGTACATTGTGTGGGAACCATCATGGAAGGTCGTCCACCCCTATGAACTGCTAGCTCTACTTACAGTTTATAAGCAATACAAACACTCGGGAGTGACAAGGAAGAAGATGATAATATTAATTTTTTTTTATATTTAATGTTAGGATTTCACCATATATATTGTTGTTACAAAGCAAATTATGTTAGAGAGAGAGAGAGAGAGGGGAATGCCCTTTAATGTGCAAATTTAGAGTTATAAAAGAGAACCTAAAAAATGAGCCGGAGCTTCACCCCAATCAGGGGAGAAACCACATGGGGCCAGGAGGGGGGCTAGCCCCCCTCAAATGTGGGAAAACAAAATCTGTATAGTGTTAACATGGGTGTAGCCTAGGAGCAAGGGACTCTAAGCATCCCTCCTCACGAACACTTTTGAGAAGAAATAAATAAATAAATACATTTATATTAATTAAATTAAGATAACATAAGCATAAGAATTATTTAGTTTAAGTTTAAGATGGCCTAGCCAGGTGCAAGTGAACAGTTGCCCCCTGACTATAGAAATATATATTACTTGCAAACGGATAAAGAGACAAGATGACCACAAACTTAGCCTCAAAATTTTTTCCCTCACACCACATTGTTATCCCCGCTGGGGAAGAAAATGCTGACTCCGCCCCTCCCCAATAGATCAGTGGAGCTCTCACTATTAGGGATGAATGTAGTGGTTCAAGTCTCAAGGGGAGCTCAAGCTCAGATTTAAACTCCTAAGGCTCCGTTTGGTTAGCAATATTCTTGCATTTTGTTGGGAACGAAAGGGAGCCTATAAAAGAGAAGAAAAAAACTTTAAAAGAACAAAGCGGTGTAGAATAATTGGTTCCAAGTGTCGGGCAAGCCAGGTAGGCACCAATGGCTACAGTCAGCTGATCGAGCAGGGTTGGCTCTCTGTTCGGGACTCAGGTTGCCACTATAGATGGAGGGGTGCCCGTCTTTCCTGAGTTCCGATAGCCCTGTAATGTCCAGCAGGTACGCCGGAGTACTCATGCCCCGCAACACGGACTCAACCACCCCCATTTGATCTGGGTAGGCCCCTGGGTATGTTACTCCGCTAAGTGGCGCCGTCTCACCGAAACAATTCTTCGACACCGAAGCAGCACTACTCCATTCGGCTGGACTGTCAATTCACGGAAACAAAGCCAAAAAAAAAAGATTTTAGTTTTTACAAAGAGCGAAAGCCACACCTGACACCACCGCACACGGCACATGGTTTTGAAAGTACTGGGTCCCACCATTAACCTTTTGCAGAAGTCCTGTGTAGGACAGACATCACATGTAGGATGGTACACAGCACTAAGTGTTTCACCGACTTGACTAAAATGACGAAAATACCCTCATCAAATACACTAAATACTTTCTGTCCCGAAGAGTACGTCATGCTTAGGATGGCTCTATCTACCAGTGGAGATCGAATCATAGCCGATCGCGATTGAATTCAGGGAAAGTTCAATCAGTCCCACAGGTTAACACGTGGCCCCTTTAGTCCCTATTAACCGTGTTTAAGATTCTCTTACACTTAGAGTTTAATAATCTAACCCTAGTTTTTTTTTTTTTTTAAATGTAAAAAAAATATTAATCCTCAGAGTTAAAATTCTTAACTAGAGTTAACTATTGTTTTAAAAAAACTAAGATTGGATAATTGAACACTAAGGAATGAAGAATCTTAACCACAATTAGTTAGGATTAAAGGGGACATTTGTTGACTTGTAAGAGCAATTAAACTCTCCCTCAATTCAATCATGATAGACTGTAATTCGATCTCTGTATAGAGTTCAATTGTGTCGTGATCAGATTAAAGGGAAAACAATTTGATTTTAAAATTCACTTCTTTTCTTACCCTCCAATCAAATCATATTCATTTTTTTTTGACATCCCCACAAAGCAGATATCATTTACCTTGGTCAATGAAATCAACCGGTCAGTAGTTGAGGCTCTTGTGACCCTTACTTGGGGATTAGATCCTCACACCTCCACTCCTGGAAGGCCACACCCCTACCACTCACGCAAGAGGTGGGGTGTAAAAAATCATATTCATGAAACATATGCGATGGAACACTCCTCAAAAATATATCTCTCGAGAATGACAGCCAATTATAATTGAATTCAAAAGAATTCAATTGCATGTGTCATGATTTGATTGAAAGGAAACAAAGGTGAATTTAAAATTTCAGAAGTAATTTAACTCTCTCCATAGAACCTTCCTGCACCCTTTGATTTTCAATCTCAGGACTGCAAGCAATGCAATTAGTGGAGCCATCATTTAAAGCATGGGAGGACATTAGGCCTGTTCTATTTACTCCAAAGGGGTGGACCAGTGGTTTCAGGCCTTTCCCCCTCGTGAGAGGTCTTGGGTTCCATTTCTCGCTCCCCTTTTGGGGTCAGCCCCGCACAGGTTAACCCAAACTTACCTTGGGTGACGGGGTTGTATGCTCAAGTTGCACCCTTGGGGATTAGTCATGACCCAAAGGATTGGGACACCCCCGAGTTCATAAAAAAAAAAAAAAAAAAAGGTCCCAGTTCTGCAGTACTATCGAGGTTTCTTTTTATCACTTTCCATAAAATTTTCAAAATCTGATCACAGCCAAGCCAATTGCGATTGAACTCTCCAGTGGAGGTGGGAAAAAAGTGGGAAAATGAAAATTCAAAAAGAAAATCTCTACCAATAGTCAAGAGCCACAAATGCGATTGAACTCAATTGGCTGTGATCAGAACTCAAAATTTTCACTCTTCCACTTTTTACGCTCTAATCAAATCATGACACATGAATTGTTCACAATTGGCTGATCTGCGGGAGAGAGAGGTACGATTTCGAGCCCCGTGAGCGACATATACATGACACATCGCGAATCGGGGTTCCAATTATAATTCGCTTTTGAAATGTCACAATATTTCGCAACATACGATACAAAATAAAAACCATTAATTTGATAGACATATTGAACATTTGGAAGTTCCAATTACAGGGTTGACCTAGGAATTGAACGGTCTAGATTAAAGCGTTAGTGGACTGTTTACACAGTACAGAGAGATGATCTATGGTGTTTGGAACCCACTCAATGAGAAAAGCGTATTTATGAAGCACGAAAAGTGGAAAGTCCTGTTTGGGATAAGATTCAGCTTAGCACACAGAATACAGAAGACAGTATACAAGGTTAGTTTGGACAGACCTTCATCTCTCTAGAAAAGAAAAAAATTCGGAGAGAACGAGATGACTGGATATAGTATATCACATACAAAAATATTCATGTAGTTTGTTAAATCTCAAGCGTTAATCCATCCAATTATTCCACTTATCCATGAATCTTGATCGTCCAACTAAGACCTCTTTATATTAGACGGTCAGAATATGGTCGTGTAAAAACTTCTTTTACAGCGATTACACATTAGAGAAACCCATCTCTTCCTACTTATATTACAGAAATGCTAGCCCAGTTATCTTAAGTAAAAAAATGACTTGGTGCGTTTGGGCTAGCACTCTCTACATATAATAATATAATATATTAAAAAGCATTTATTTTATAGGTACTATTAGAAAGTTACTATACTGAACGCGCATGTTACCTAACTCTGAAAAGGAAGGAAAAATCAGAAAATTTAGCACAATAATGCATGAAAGAGAGAATAACGCTTTCTGCCGCAAAGACGGAATAAGCTACCGACATTAGAAAAAAATGTTCGGTGTGTCCTCTTCTTTTTTTAAAAAGTCATCTAAGTAAAATCCTTTGCCTTCGATCTAACAATTCTTTAATCGGTCAGCCTATTCGATATGTTATTTATTGTCTTTCGTTAGGAGAAAGAGGCAAAGATCAGCCATGACCCAAAGGGTTGGGGCCACCTCGAGTTGCAAAATTTTTTTTTACTCTAGTGTTAAAAGAGTGTATTGGTGTAACCAAAATCTTACAACTCTTCCCTTCTAGCACTTGTTCCATGCTCCACTCGATCATATGTTATATTCAAATAGGTTATGATTACTTAGGATTTCCATAAGGGCAGAATAAGTAGTCTATGGCCACGTGTCCCTTTTAACACTCCTCTAATTATGGTTAAGCTTAAAAAAATTAAAGTCAATACTTTTATATTTTTGTTTTTTAAAAATAAGTTTAAATTGCTTAATTATAGGAGTGAGCAAATCTTTAACTACAATTGATGTGTGATAAAAAAAGAGCATTGACCAATGAGGACTGTACATTAGAATAGATAGTCTCCTGCAGCAGTAAGTTTAAGTATTTCCCTTTTCATAAGTAGGGTCATGGGTGGAGGGGGGGAAGAGATAGTTGCCCTCCCTAAAGTTTTAAAATAATATATTATTTTTTTAATTATTTAACAAGGCATAGGCAAAAACAACTGCTACAAACTGTTGAAAAATATATAATTTATAATACATTATTTAATAGACATTTTTATTGGAAAATTTTATTGGAAAGGGGTAAAGAGGGCAATTGTCCCACTAACTTTTAAGAAAGAATATTTTACTACATATATTATGTACGAGTTCACCTTAAACCAGAAGAAACAACAGCAATAGATTATATAAGAAATGAATAGGCGAGTTGACCAACGAACTTTGGTCCTCAAAATTTTTCTAGGGGTCACCCCTGAAACCTAAATCCAAAATATTTTGTATTCGCCTAAGGATTCTTCCCAAAACTCATCTATAGTTACTACCATTACCAAGTAACCGTCACTTGCCTCCGACAAGAAAATCCTGGCTGCCTTTATAAGGGGTGTCTATGACTCGAGTTTAAGCTTGCATTATGTGATTTTTGAATAGGTACAGCTTGGGCTTAACTAACCTATTTAAGAGAGGTTTTTGTGGTCCTTTGGTCAGTTGACAGTTCAACTACCTATTAACGGTGGACTTGTTCTTGAATCCCTTAATGTGACCATTGATATGCTCACCAATTTGCTAATCTAATTGCTAACTTACTAACCTTAGATAAATGATACTTATAACAAAATAAAAATAACAATAATAAAAGAGATTTACTTGTCGTGTGTAGGAGAGATGGCTTGGAAGAAGACTCTGGTTTTGGATCTATCAACGTTTGAATCAACCCATTTAGCCCATGTACTCATCCCTCTCTGAAATGCAACCAAACGATCCATGTCTTGATAAAACGATCCACCTGATTCCATGTAGTCCCACCTGCATAACCATCAATGTACCTCAACTTTCTATATTGACCATTAGATGAACCTCATAAGTTTATGGACGAGGAACGAACCCTTTAAGCGATTCTGTGTGACTCCACCAGTGTCCCGAATTGAATGACAACACGTCCACACCTCTCCATGCGTTCCCATTACCGGAAATGTCCTCCAATCGCAGAACTCGCTTACCCTGCATCACATCTATGTCTACCAGATACAGAGATTTGTAATACGACACGGTGACACCGTATTCCTGTAATAAGGCGCTACTTAGTTAGGATCCGTTTAGTGGTGCTTTGGGCCCAATTTTGCCGTTGATACAAATTAAAATGGGGCTGAGGGGTTTGTCCAAAGACACATGATCTTCTCAATAGTTGTTTTCTTGGTGAGGAGACCAATCATCATTCACTGTCCAATTGTTATGTATTTTTTTTTTTCACGCCAACTAAAATTTTGATTTGGCATTTGCAATACTTCGTTGATATGCACAAGAGTACGTGTGCTTTAGCTTTCAAAATACTGCTAGCTGTCTCCTTACCAACAACTATATCCGAACGGACGCCCGGATTGTCTCTGGCCAGAAAGGGCCTGTCTCGGGGTTCCATAGAATAGAATAGAGGACAAGTGGTGGAGAAGTTAAAATAATGGGTCCATGATTTTTACTTCTCCACTCCTAATTAGACATGTGGCGATAAGTGTGTGAGAATAAAGGGGGGGGGGAGAGATATCAGATGGAGAGAAGTCAAAATTATGAGGGGAAAATAAAATGAATTCTCCCCATTTTTCATGCCAACTGTCGCACAATGTATGGAACTCCGAGAGACCTTTCGGCTTCGCCAGAGACAATCCGAGGCCCCAAACGGACACCTGCCCATTAATATCCCCACTTTCATGATTTGAGATTGATTCTCAGTTTCTCACGAATTGATGTATCCCCACTTTCGTGATTTGAGATTGATTCTCACGAATTGATGTATGAGTTAAAATATCTATCATTTGGCTCGGGTTCAAATATCAGATATTTTTTTTTGTTGGGAAGCTAAGCTGGGGTTAAGGCAGACCCGACCAGCTATATATGATAGAAAACAGGATTATATTCTAAGATATTTAGCGTTGGTCAAGGTTAAGACTAACTAGGTTGCAGCTTAACCTATTAAGGCAGACTCCACCAATAACAGATATTAACACTACTTAACTAAGTTGCAGCTTAACCTATTACAATACACCCCCATTCCCAAAAAAAAATGGGAATGGGGGTGTATTGTCCAAACGGCTCCTTAAGAGAACTGATCTTTTGTTCCAGTACAGCATCATGTCATGGTCCTACAGTGGGAAGTTTCACTTACCAAGAACTTGAACGTGGAGAGAGGCTCTCCTCTCATTATCTGGGTCGCCGACAGCGGCACTGCCGCCGATATCATGCAAATCAAAGACTCCCATTGATTCCGGCCGAGCGAGTCGCCGACAAACAAAATGGTCTTCCCCTTCATCTTTAACAGAAAATCAAGCCCACTGAACCTGCCATATAAAGAGGACCGTTAAGGGTCATGATATGCTGAAACTCAAAACAATATAAAGGAGAAGAAGAACAGTAAGTACCTTGGGAGCTCACAACCGGAGGGTCTCCATCGGTATCTCTGGTAATCGGAGTCGGGTCGACCGTACAGTTGGCAATTGAATCCCGGGTCGACTACGGGACAGTCCGAGGAATGGTAAATCGGGTACGTGTCATCACGAACCCAACTCCCTAGGAACATGTTACAGGAGGTTTGATTGGATTTAAGAATGGGCATTCTTTTGTGGTCTTTATGGTGGTTCTTCAAACTTATCAGTATAGCTGATGAAGCTGTGTGGGATTGAACCAAAATCAGATATAAAATTGAAAAACAAGACCAGACAACATAAAAAGGAGAAGAAACACAAAGAAGAGCCATTAATGAGCTATAGAGAAGAAAGAAAAATGAGTTGGAGAGAGAGAGAGAGAGAGACAGGTTCTTTCTTTCTTTGTAAAAGATGGGATATTTTGTTTTTGTTGGGGGTGTGCATCAGCGCATGTGGATGTGAAGGTAAGTAAGATGGCTCACGTGCGCTTGGGCCAGTGGCCAAGACAAAGCCTCACGAAGCAATTGTCTCGAGTTCAAGTCCCTTCCCTTGTTAGCCAACCTTCGAGATTTACCGTGACTTTCTTAATTGCGTGATGAACCATGCTAGGTCCGCTTACTCTCAGTTAGTTTTTCCGAACTTTTATACGAGATGACAAAATAAATGTGACGGAAAAAAAAAATTAAAAAAAAATAAAATTTCTTACTATTTTATCTTCTCTTATAAAATAAAGGAAAGTGGACGACCAAGAAGTGTACCTAACATTGCCCCGGCCCCCCCTCCCCTTCCAATAAATATATTTTCTTATATGGTACTACTAGGGTGTACTTCAGGAAAGAGGCGGGGCCGAAAAAAGGGGGGCTTAGCCCCCCTTAAACTTTCGAAAAAAAGTATATTCCTTACAAACGGAAGCGATGCCCTATGAACTTAGCCTTCAAAATTTTTTTTTGGAGCTACGCCCCCAAATCCCCATTGTTAGCCCCTCATACAAGAGAATCCTGGATCCGCCCCTATATTGAGGGGATTTGCACGGCCTGAGGGACTTAGTCAAGTGCTCTAAGATGCCCGATTGATACCTTAGTTCCAAATATATAGAAATAGGGAGAGAAAGGATATCTTAGTTCCAAATATATAAATACATATAGAGAGAGTATGTGAGTGTGTGGTGGTAGTAATTGTGGCCAGTGTTGTCAGAACCAGACCAAGCATCGAATCGGTGGAGTGGTTGGTCTCCGGTTCCACTGGGTCAACCGGTCCAGTTCGACTATGTACCTTTTTTGTAAAAAAATCTTCTTCTTTTTTTCCAATTTTTTTCTAATTTTTCCTTAGGTCTGTCGGGTTCCCAACCGATTCTACCGAATTTGGCTGATTTTGTCTGGTTCTAGTCGGCTCTTAAAGAATACCAATTTTGAGGGTTTTGGGAACCGGTGAGGGGGCCGGTTCCGATTCGACTGGCTGTCTGGTCCGATTCTGACAACACTAATTGTGGCCTCCTATGAAGCTGAGTTCTAGCTGGTGAAGTGGTTGTTAAGGTCTTTGTCAATACATGTGACTATGTTCGAGCCTTCTTCTTCGTAGGCCATTTGAATAAGAGGAATTCTAAGGGACACCCCTTGCCCATAGGTCCAGACCCAAGTTGTCTCTCACCTTTAATATTTCAATCATTACTGTGTTTTTCCCACACTTTCCATCTCATTGTCATTGCAAATCTTTCATTTCTAGTAAGTTGAAAGATCTCAAAAATGGATATTATATGATGACTTGTTTTTTTTTTTAATGTGAGATATCATTTTTCTACATTAGTAAAGTCAGATGGTCGGAAGATGGTTTGGGCAGTCAAAATATGCTTATTTTAAGAGGTTGAGCTCTAGTTGGAGAGATAACGGGAACAACCCAAAAAATGTCTTTGAGAGTTTATGAATGGTTTAATTTAAAGAAATATCATTCTCTTATATTTGTAAATACCAAATTACCTCTATTATAAAGCATATTTTGGGTTGCTCCAGTTACCATGTGATGATTAATAATAGGAATTCTTAACTATTGCATTACTAATTAAATAAATACATATAGAGAGAGTGTGAGTGTGTGGTGGTAGTAATTATGGCCAGGGTTATTAGAACCGGACTGAGCATCGAACCGGTGGAGTGGTCGGTCCCCGGTTCCACTGGTTCAACTGGTCCAGTTTGACTATGTACTATTTTTGTAAAAAATTTTTTTTTTTTTTCCAATTTTTTCATAATTTTTCCCCGGGTTTGACCAGTTCCCAACCGGTCCTACCAGTTTTGGCTGGTTTTGACCAATTCTTAAAGAATACCGATTTTGAGGGTTTTGGGAACCGGTGAGGGGGTCGGTTCCCGATTCGACCAGTTGGTCTGGTCCGATTCTGACAACACTGATTGTGGCTGCCTGCGAAGCTGAGTGCTAGCTGGTGAAATGGTTGTTAAGTTCTTTGTCAATACATGTGACCATGTTTGAGCCTTCTTCGTAGGCCATTTGAATAAGTGGAATTCTAAGGGACAGCCGTTGCCCATAGGTCCAGACCCAAGTTGCTTCTCACCTTTAATATTTCAATCATTGCTGTATTTTTCCCACACTTCCCATCTCATTGTCATTGTAAATCTCCCATTTCTAGTAAGTTAAAGGATCTCAAAAATGGATATTATATGACAATTTTTTTTTTTTTTTTTTTATATGAGAGTTATCATTTATCTACATTAGTAAGTCAAACCGTCGGAAGTTAGCTTGGGCAGTCAAAATACACTTATTTTAAGAGGTTGAGCTCTAGTTGGAGAGATAATGGGAAAACCCCAAAATATTGTCTTTGAGAGTTTATGAATGGTTTAGTTTAAAGAAATATATTCTTTTATATTTGTAAATACCAAATTACTTCTATTGTAAAGCATATTTTGGGTTGCTCCTGTTACCATGTGATGGTTAATAATAGGAATTCTTAACTATTGCATTACTAATACTATTATTATTTTGGGCCCAATGTTTCACCCCCAAGAAAATACCTAATACACTATATAGAGAGTATGGGCTTATGAGGAAAAAGAGTATGCAAGTGGCTTGGGCCCACATTTTATATGGGCCTCATTGAGATAAAGTAGGGGTAATCATATCAATGATACCTTGGACCTAATTAACATTAAAAGACACCCAAGCAATTTAGGGAAAAAAGAGAAAAAAAAAAGGGAAAGAAAATGGAAAGGAAGGGATGGGCTGTATTCATAAGGATAGGACTCAGGAGACAGACCCAAGAATGAGCTAAGCAGCTGTCTTGACAGGAACATGTCATAGTCTCCTTAACCAGAGACTGCCCAACATGCCACCATCTACCTCCACAGGACTTTGCTACTAAAACCGCAAAGGGGCCGAGGCCACACCAAGACTGTGTTTGTGATGCTCGGATCTCAAAATTTCATTAAATCTGTTTTTGAAAATTTGAAATTCGTGCCTCACATGCACGGTCTCCGTGTGATCTCGGCCCTTTGCGGTCTCACTAGCATTTTCCTTTCAGTCATCTGCCTCTTTATAAAGGAGCTGAGCAAGCCCCATCCATGCCAAAACTAAGAGATTGTTAGACCCATCCGCGTCAACCATAATTACTCGAGGAGTGTTAGCCTAAGTCGTGAAATTAAGTTTGTTTCCAAACTTTCCTGATGGGTTCAACATGCAACAGAATAGGTTTAAGAAAACAAAATTTTCAAAAAAGAAATTGACACAAAAGGTTTAAGAAAATAAAATTTTCAAAGAAGAAATTGATGGTTCATATCGACTCTCAAAGTAACAGAGAAAAGTAACAGTTTTTGTCGCTACGATGGTGAGAGCAACAGTTTTTGTCGCTACGATGGTGAAAGCTTGGAAATTTATTACTTGCACTATTATTTCTCTATTTCTTTTCAGGGTACATGTCACACATTTAGGTAGTTTGATTAGTAATCTGTTCTAGTTAATGTGTGGCCATATCAACTCCATACCACGGCAATCATTAATATGTTTGGTTGTCGAGAAAATAAGTGAAAACATGGAAAAGAAAAGAAAATTGGACAAAGCACAACTAAAAATTGTATTAGAAATCCAAAATTTTCTTTTCCTTTCCATGTTTTCACCTATTCTCTCAACAACCAAACATAGCACAATGGTCTCAAGTCCAAAGGTCAACCAATTATTGGATGTGGGTGTCAAGAAAGTATTTAACTTTTCGATTATCAGTTTAATTAGTACAGAAATGTTTGCCCAGTCTTCCAAAGACTTAAGGTGGTGACAACAAGTATCAAACCATCTCTCTGTCATAGGGTAGCAACACCATGTGTTGCACTTACCTCACCTCACCTCGTGTCTTTAGAAATTTTTTTTTTAACTTGGCTAATACTCCTCTAATCAGTAGTGTCGTAAATTTAGCATTCCCTAAGCAAAATAAAGGAGAAAGGAACTCTGCTTCTTGGGTTCCATTATTGCCTTGACCTTGGCATCGGCTGGTGATGCATGACAGTAGGGCTGTTAATGGCCCGAGCTAGCTTGCTCGATTCGTCTCGAAATGAGCCGAGTTTGAGTTGGGCATTTGAGCTCGTTGAGCTAAATGATTGAACTCGTTTGTTAATCAAGCCAAACACAAGCAATGAGTGGCTCGGTTCGACTCAACTCGATTAATTTTACTGTACTACTTATAATACCATAATAATATTAGTTTTCATATAAAAGTTAAGAAATTTAAAAATAACTTTTAGGGTTTTTTTTGTAAAAAAAACCTTATCTTTTCAACTATTTGTAAATACCCCTTACGTTTTGTGATTTTATATTATGCCCCACTAACTTTTAAATCCTTTATCTGTAATTTTTAGATTCTCTATATCATGTTTCTTCAATTAGACTCATGAGAATTAGTCCTAACCCCGAAGGGGTGGACCAATGGTTCCTGGGCCTCTCACCAAGCGGGAGGTCCTGGGCTCCATTCCTCACTCCCCTTCTGGGGCTAGTCCCGCCCGGTTTTTTGGACTTACCTGGTGTGGCTGGTTGCAGGCCCTTGTCACACCCCGAGGAATAGTTCTGATGAAGGGTTGGAGACATCCAGGGTCTCCAAAAAAAAAAATTCGACTCATAGAATAATTATGTTCAGTTCTTAAGTTTTTTTTTTTTTTTTTATATTTCTAATGAGCATGTTTAACTCATAGGACTTTGGTTTTTTTTTTTTTTTTTGTTTGTGGGGTTAAAATTAGGATAAACAAGCCTAAAATAATAGTGCAAGCTCCTGAGTTAGCTTGAGCTTGATTACTTATAGACGAGCCGAGCTCAAGTTAGCATTCGAGGGCTTGAATTGAGCTCGAGACGAGCTTGAGCCAGCATATATATGTCATGATTCAAGATTGAGCAGCACAGGGCTCAGCTCAGCTCGGTTCATTTACACCCCTACATGACAGTGAGGGTGTCAGACATAACAGCGTAGAAAGCCTTATGGATTGTCAATGGGTCGGGCTTGGGCCTGATTTTTTGTAATTGTTGAAAAACTTGAACTTGGGCCTGACATATTTACAAGAGGGTTTTGGAGCCCAAATTTGGCCCGTTGACAACCCTACCTCATGCAATTATTCATGCATTGTCCAGTGAAAGGACTCTTTGGTTACAAACACAAGTTTTATTCTAATCTAATACAAGTAAAAGGGGTGTTCTGTTGTTCTCAACCATCTACTATTTTTATTTCATCTTTATGCACAGTCTAGATGGTTTCCACGCTCTGAATCCCTCAGGTGAGACTCATTTAGAATTTTAATATAATATAAATGGGAGTGAAAACAAACACAAGCACTAAGTACTCTAGTGGCCACGATACAGACCCTGTTTCAATTCCTGGCTGATGCTATCATGCAAACCTTGTTATATATTTTCCCTTTTTTTCTTTTTGTTTAATTTGTCTTCTCTCGGCTTGGGAAGTTACAGATGCTTAATACAAGCTGTACTAATAGGAAGAGTAACAGACTGATAACAAACTGATTTTATTGAATTGCCAAGATGATTACAAAGAGACCCAACTAGGGTTTATATAGATAATACTATATAGATAAAATAGAAACTAAATCAAACATTCCTAATCTCTCAATCTCAATTACAATCTCTTTCTAAATCCAAATCTTTTCAATAATCTTAATCTCTTTCTAAATCCAATTCTTTCCAATCATCTCAATCTCATTCTAAATCTAATTATTTCCAATTGTGATGATGGTAATGATATGGTGCATCTCATGCATATCATTACCATACATGTACTCTATTACTCCCCCTCAAACTCATGTAGATTTGAAAATATGCGTGAGTTTGATACTCAGTCAGGTAAGGTAGCTTGTTAGTCATTCCAATGTTGTTGCAGATCCTGATAGTTGCCAATCGTTGTTGATGTGTTGTATGAAGAGCCTCAATGGGCTAAACCTCTATGGGTCAATGAAAAAGGGGGTGGACCTCAATGGGTCAAGGCCTCAATGGGCCGAATAGCCTCTTGGGCAATGAAATGGGCCTCGTGGGCCATATTCAAAAAGACATCCGTGATCGTGCCTATGGTCTTGCCAAAGGGGTCACGGTCTAGACCTCAATGGGTCAGGGCCTCTTTGGGCCAAAAATTGGATCCTGATGATCTTGCCTCTAGTCTTGCTAAAGGGGCCATAGGTCCTAATACGGGCCTCTATGGGCCAAAAAAAAGTTTTGAGCCTTAGCTTTTTTTTTTTTTGTTCCGGATACATCCTTGGAATGATGATCGATTGACGTTGCTAAGTGTTTTGTGCAACTACACTTCCCTTGATGGAACACCGATAGCACATTAAACCTGGGCACTCTTGATGTTTCTCTAACCGAGTATTGAATTGGGCCTCAAACACTGTTAAAAAGAATTAGATGCAACACCGCATTCTCTCTCTTCTCTGCTGCTTGTACTGATGCTATCTTACTGAAAGGTGCAGAAAAACCCAACCACGTGACAAGCAATACTTTGATGGGATACTCTTTGGCTTCAAATAGAAGATGGAGTAATGAGTAACATGACACTATTGACAGCAAGAAGTAATGCCTCGCATCCTCCAAGTTGTGCACTGCAACAATGGCAAGAGGGATCAAGAAATGGAGTGATGCCTTCTCGTGAACATGCCACCCAAAGAAAAAACCGCAGGTGTAAGCATAGGCTACCCATCTAGTGATCATCCCTGGCCGGGGCTCTCTCCAAGCCTTAACAAGACAGGGAAACATGGCGAGTAGGACCATCATGAAGGTTATCAAGGGTGTGACCTGAGGAAGCACAACAAAAGGTGAGGAATTCCCCACTAGCCCACCAGTAAAGGAAGCTGCTGGTGCCTGGATGTGGATCCCCCACCCGCTGGAAAAGCGTAATCAAGCAAAAACTTAAAATAGGCGTTTAGGCCCGGCGGGTGGCAAGCGGCACCACCCGCCGGAAAAGCGGAATTAAAAAAAAAAAATCAAAATAAGCGACGGATTGCCCGCTCTGATACCATGATAACAAACTGATTTTATTGAATTGTCAAGATGATTACAAAGAGACCCAACTAGGGTTTATATAGATAATACTATGTAGATAAAATAGAAACTAAATCAAACATTCCTAATCTCTCAATCTCAATTACAATCTCTTTCTAAATCCAAATCTTTCCAATAATCTTAATCTCTTTCTAAATCCAATTCTTTCCAATCATCTCAATCTCATTCTAAATCTAATTCTTTCCAATTGTGATGATGGTAATGATATGGTGCATCTCATGCATATCATTACCATACATGTACTCTATTACAGACATGGATCCTTAACAAAGACAGATTTTTATTTTTGGAACGAGGGTATCCCGGCCCAACTAAGTCCCTCGGGCCATGCAAAACCCCTTATACTACACAATCAGGAAAGCTGGGATAAATTCCGAATGATGGGCAACAAGTGGAAGAGACTCGAACTCAAGACCTCCACTTCTTGAGGAGTAGTCTTGGCCGATAGCCAAACCCCTAGTTGGTTCGTAACAAAGATATAAGCTTTTCAAACGAGCAGAACACCAATGGAACATTTAAAGAGAGAGATTCGAAAGCTTATGTATGACATTTGATTCAGCACCAATGGTGCACATTTTAAATTTGAGAAGTGCTAAGCCCAGTCGCAGTTACTTCCACAGACGCAAGATTAGGTTGAACACATGGGATGCTTGATATTTTAAGGGATTAAAAAAGTCATAAGTCAGGAGATGTTTGCCAAATGTAGGCGCCACCTTGCGTCTATGGAAGAATGAGACTGGAGCTAGAAAAATTCTTTAAATTTACTGTACTAAACTCACATAGAGATAGAGCTATTGCTGAGCTTGAAGCGCTCGAGCCCAACTTTGAAACCACTAGCCTTTATATCTTCTTGGACTTGGGCCCGGAACTCCTTGTAGGTAAAGGGCTTGTACTTCGAGCTCCGAATCACACCATCCTCCATTGGAAACACAAAGTAGCAGATTGAGACCCTCTCTTCAAATCTGTTCACCTTCACTCTATGTTTCACACTCTTCAATTCGTCGTTGCTCATAGCCTGCAAAAGAGAAAAAAAAAAGGAAGCCAAATTAAGGAAAAAGGCCGACTACATAAAATGTTTTTTTTTTTTTTCAAATAGGCCTCAAGTAAGAGGTATTTACTAAAATTGGCTTTGAATTTTTAATTTAAAATTTTTAAGCTTTTACTTTCACCATATCGATATCACTAATAAGTCTCGATCCATCAGTCAACAGTTCGGGCGTTTGATAAAATTTATCAAATAAATGCTTTCTAGATAAGCACTAAAAATTCAAAGCTGTTTATAATGATAGAATAGTATGAAAATGGAAGTTGTCCTTTAAGTAAAATAAGGTTTTTTTTCAAAAAATAGTTTTAGAATGCTTTTTTTTTTTTTTTGGGATAACTTACACACACCCACACCCGGACACAACACACACAACCCATCAGTCTCAACTCAAGCCTTATTGAATAAGTGGTAAAAATCACTTATTGCTAAAATGTTTAGACATCATTAAAATATTATCAAATAATCTTATTACTAAATAAGATCTTAATTTAATAGAATAAGTTAATAAACTCTTATTTTAAGTTTTATCAAAAGATACTTTCAAAAAGTTAAGTTGAAAATTTAAAATTTATTTTAAAAAAATTTTCTTTTCAAGTAAGCACCAACTTATGTGATGTGTATTTCCCTCCAGAGTCTGTCCTCAAACGGTCATTTAAAGCCTATAAAATAAGAGTCCGTTTACGGTCTATGAGTACTCCCAAATGTATTCCATAATCCTAACCATTTATAAATAACCACTAAAGATCATGATTTGAGTTGGCTTATTTTATCTTTTCTAATGCCACATAAGCTCTAATTCTAACCGTTTAATAATTGAGATAAACCGTTAGGATTTGAGAGTATAATTCGGGAGCATTGCTAGACTAATTCATAAGAAAAAGGCAACCATATAAAATTCCAGAAGTGGCATTCGGTAGGCACCTGCATCATGTCACCAAGATTAACAATGAGTGTATCTGCGACTGGTTTTATGTCGAACCATTCATCGTCTTTAAAGACCTGCAATCCCCCCACATTATCTTGGTTCAACACTGCAAGTACTGAGCTATCCGTATGCGCCTCCATGCCGCATGTTCGGCTAGCTTCGGAACAATATGGGTAGCGGTAGACTCGTATAATTCCAGTGGATTCTGATAGATAGGATTCAGATAGTGTGGGATCCAATCCAAGGTTCATCGCCAGAGCTGCGAAAACACTCCTAGCGAGTCGAGACATGTGCCTTCCATACTCTTCTAATACACATCTTGTGAGACATACAACCATCACATAATCAAAGGAATGAACTAAAATTAAATTAGCAAGCAGTGTTGTTTTGCTTTCATCTTCTCAAGCTTGCTACGCATACTCTCACAATCTCTACTCCCACCTTTATTAGATAATATAAATAAGATCAATAATCCTCTCATGGGGCGATGAGGGGACTAGTGCTTCTCACCCTCATAAAGCCCCTTTAACTATCAATATGGTTTAAAAAATTCAAGAATTAGTCTAGGGATACTCCCAAAGTGTACCCTTAAATTTACTTCCAAATCCTAACCGTTTATCTCAATTATTAAACGGTTGGGATTACAACTGATGTGGCATTAGAAAAGATAAAATAAGTCAACTCAAATCTTGACCCTTAGTGGTTGGTTATATACGGTTAGGATTAGAGAGTATATTTGAGAGTACCTATAGATCGACTCAAAATTCAATTGTTTACTCTAAAAAAAATAAGGTTAGATGCTTTAATCATAAGAGTTAGTCAATCTTAACTATAGTTAAAGGAATTAAAAGAAACACGTGATGTGGTCTCGTATAAAGTCATTTATTTTATTGTCTAAAAAAGAGTGAGGATTATGAGATTATGCTTAGCACTTGTCATTGCGTAGTATAAACCCATCCACTCACAAAGTGAGGAGCCTAGGTATGCGTCAATTCAATTTAGATCAAGCCCATTCCATTTACTAGAAGGGATTGAAAGAGGCCTAATCTCACACTTCTGTCGAAGCCCATTATTAAGTGGGTGGGGCTCAAAAGCCCAACAAGTCAAACTGACCAATGTGCACACTGCACCCCTGGAACTGTGAAGGATCTAAGCTGACCGCCATTGCAAGTGATTTAAAAAAGGAAGTATGCAGCTCAAAATTCAACAAATCCTGACCGTCCCTTTAATGGGACCTCTTGAATCTTGAGTAGGGCCATACCCAAAAGCTATAATAATAATAAGTAAAATAAAAATGTAGCGCTAGGATTGATTCTAGCTATCAAAGAAAGGCGAGAATAAAAAAAGTGCACCTGAAGGAATCCGAGATGGGATCTTCCCCTTGAAGTTGTGGTAATTGAGTGAGAGGAACATTGAATCCTTCAACCCAATTGATGCTTTGGGCACTCTCTGCTACGGCCGTCCCGCTGGGAGTAAGGGCAGGGGTGCCCCAAAAGTAGGACATAGGGTTAGTGAATAGGGCTTGTTTGGATTCAAAAGGGAGAGAGAAAAGCTTATTTGCTTGGTCTTGAAGTTGGTTTAAAAGGGTTAGAGGAATCCCATGGTTGACCAAACGAAACAGGCCCCAATCTCTACAAGCCTCTCCAAGCTTTTCTGGGATAAGCTGCTGGAGATCTATGAGAGGGAGAGGATCGGAGTCTGTGATTGGTTGAAGGGAATCGTCCTGGTCAACTCTCGGATTTGGGTAGTTGGGTTGGCGAAAGTGTGGAGGGTAGGATGATTGAGCCCATCCCATTTTCTGTGATTTTGGAGAAGATAGGGTGGAGTCCATAGAAATCGCTTTGCCCATTCTGTCCAGCTGAAGACCCAATTCTCTTTAAGGCGTTTGAGTAGCCTGTCTCTACCTGTCGATGCTTACAAGATCCCAACCTCTATATATTATTAAATATTAAATATTTAAAAATGGAGATCCGCTCAACCACCTTAAAGCAGAGCCCAGCCCGATATATTCTATTTTTCTAAACAGTTTAAATATACAGAAGAGCTTTACTTCACCAAATTGTGCGGACCTCTCCTTTTTACACTATTGGGTGGTAAATGTGTAATTATAGTGTGTTGTAAAATTACCCCAACTCCTTTCAATAATTACAAATATGCCACTTACAGTGTAAAAAACGGGAGCTCCACATCAACGCCGTGAAATAAAGGTCTGACTCAAAATTATTCTCTTTTCTAAAAACCAAAAAAAAAGGAATCTACAGTGATAAGTGTCATTAGGAGCACGTGTCAACCTCAAAGGCATAACCATACTCCATTACAACTGGAGAGAATTTGAAGTCTTATAATAATTAATAGGGTGGTGATTAGCACACCCTACATTAGAATAGGTAATCTAATGCCATGGTCAAGTGTCCCTTTTAACACTCTTTTAACTATAGTTAAGCTTAATATATTTAAAGTAGATATTTTGGGTTTCTTTTTTTTACTTTTTAAAAATCAAGCTTAGATTGTTTAACCATAGAAGTGAGTGAATCTTTAACTACAGTTGATATGTGGTAAAAAAAACGCATTAACCGAATGAGGACTATACATTAAAATAGGTAGTCTATTGCGGTAGTAAATTAAGTATTTCCCTAATTAATAACCATGAAAAGGTTTACATAGCTATAATAGTAAAAGGGAAGTGATTTAAAACTCTCAATAGTACCTACTATTGAGAGCCAATGCCGTTAGATTGAAAATCTAAATGTGCAAACACAATTCTAAAGAATGTATAAATTGTGGTCGTTTGATTTTCAAACATGCCTTTGTGCTCTCAATAGTACTTTTTTTTTTTTTTTTTTTGGTTGGAAAGAAACTTTCATTCAAGGAAAAGAAGACACTCTCCAGGATGAGGTACACTGCATATCAAGTAGCCCTTCCGGCTCTATAGCACTAACAGAAGTAAACTCACTCACTTCTCTAAGGTCCCTTATGTACCTACTATGGAGAGTTTTCCATCACTTTCCATAGTAAAATACCCTTCTAATATTTTAATATAGAAAGATATTAATTATGAGATACACTTTAATAATGGTATACACTTGGTTTAAGCAACTCAGCCCAACCTAACTTAATCAATAATAGATGGGGTGGGGTTGGGCTGAATATGATGATTTTAGGTTAGACTTGAATTACACACCCTGTGAATAGCCCATTGGTAGGTGTATCCATTCCTTAGGAAGGAGGTTCCGAGTTCCATTCCTGAGAGGGTGAGAGTGGGTTGCACTCTCCACCTACCTTTAACTTAGAACAGATACGGCTTGCTAACCGAGGTTGTGTCTCATACAAAAAAAAAAAAAAGGTTAGACTTGAATTGAAGCACTCACGAAACCTAGTTACTATTTCTACCGCATAAGACTATAAATTTTAAGGGAAATAGTTAATGTACCCATGAAATCCATTTCCAAACCTAAGGCACCATCTCATTAGTAGATGCCCCCTCTTAAATACTCACCAACTGATCATGGGTCCACCTATCACATCTCAAATTTTAATTATGTAATTAAGAAAGAATTTAAATTAATTATAAATTTCTAATAATTAAATTTAACGACCATATGTTTGTAAACAATTCTAGTTTAAAAAAAAAAAAAAAACCTTAATTATACAAGCATAACCCGACATATATCAGCCTCAACTGAGCCAAGGGTTGACAAATGAGTTATTCGGTGGAGCTTGGGTTAGGCACCTTGGGTTGAGAGTAGGACTGGGTTAGGTCACGAACGAACTGCTTTGGCCAGTATTTTGACCCGTGCCACATCCTATGTAGGTTGAGCATATGTGTAAGGGCTTTGCTACTAAGACCCCCCTTAGGGCCGAGACCGTCGAGACTGTTCTCACGAGATTTCAGATGAGGCCATTTCACATGGTAGGCCCCACCTGAAATCTCGTGCTCCTAGAGCACGATCTCGGTGGTCTCCGTCCTAAGGGGTCTCAGAAGCTTTATCCTGTGTATCTAGGCAAAAATTGGCAAGGTGAGAGTTGCATGGATCTGGAGAGGGATTTGATCCTTCTGTTTTTCAGCCTACGCAATCTGGATTCGTGGTCAAGTTCTTGCTGCCATCTTCGACAACAACATTAATGGCTATAGTTGGGCACATGCCGTCAACCATTGCAAGCATGTGGGTCACATAAAGAATGAGTAGTAATTGACTCTTCTACATCAAATAATTGGGATGGGATTGGTCTGACCCACTCATTGATTGGGGTGGTTAATGAAACCATGTTGCTGGTGAACAACTTGAGCTCCACTAAGTTAAAAACGCACTCGAGTTTTGTTTATTTGGCGGCGTTTGGATTGGATTCTTTTGGCCAAAAATCAATTCTGATAGAATTGATTATGTAGAAATTCAAAATCAAATAATCATTTTTTCAAATAATAGTATTAGGAGAATACGAAGTTGAGAGACTCACCTACGTATTCTCCGAACACTATTATTTGAAAAAATGATAATTTGATCATTAATTTCTACACAATTAATTTTACCATAATTGATTTCTGGCCAAAAAAATCCAATCCAAACGCCCCATTAATAAACAAGCCAAGTCCAAACTAGATTTTCAAACTCGTTGAATTAACGAGACAAACTTAAACACATAGATACTCGGCTCGATATATATATATATATATTTACCATACTAAAATACTTAAAATATACTTTATTTAAATACTAAAATTAATTATATTTATTATATACCAATAAAGATTAATAGTATATAATCTATTTCACAATGTAAGAATATCCATTATACAATTATAAGCTTACATTAAAACTTTAGTTTGTAAGCACCCATTTTTACACCTCCTTAACCGTGATTAATAAACTTAACCATAGTTAGCTCGACCTAATCCTAGGTCAAACTCTAGGTAAGACCTAGTCAAACCTTAGACAAACTCAAGTCTAACCCTAGACCTAACCCTAGGTAAACCCTAGTCTGACCCTAGGGCCCAACCCCAAAAACCAAAGCCAAACCCTTTGTGGGCCAAGCATGGGCCCACAAACCCCTGAGAGCCGTTACAATGGGGCCCACCACCCCAAAATTCAAAAATTTAAGAATGGTGGTAGATTTTCTACTGCCATTTCCTTTTTTAGGTATTGTTACAGTGAATCAGTTCAAGTGTGAGCAGGTTGGGCCTGTTTTAGTAAAAAACCTAGAATTGCGGTAAATACATTACCGCAATTCCTATTTTGCCTTATTCAGTAATGGCAGTAGATCATCTACTGCCATTGCCAAACTTCTGTTCAAACTCCCAGTTGGCCTCCCTGGACCACTGTACTCCGCCTTTAGTGTGTCTAGCACGCTGAGGATTATCCCTAGACTACCCCTGGCCTCCTCCAAGTCTATATAAACTCCCCCACTCCAAGCTTTCAAGGGGATTCCAAAAACCTCACACCAAACTCCTGTTGGAGTTCGGCCAACCCACTCCTAAGTCCATCAGCCCTGTCCTCCACCTGAGTTGGATCCCAAAGAGCCTCCCAGACGACCCCTAGGCCTGCTTTAGCCACCCACCACCGTGCACTACCATTGCTTAGCCACCTCCACCATGGTTGGAGTCCAAGCCGAGGGGTAGGACCCCCTACCCCCTTGTTTTCTTTCTGTTGAAGCAATGTAAGGCCCCTGGTCCTACTCCAGGGATCATTTCAATTCTATCTTTTGCAATCCACCCAAGGATAGGGGTCCCTCTACCTCTTCATAGGTATGGGGGAACTCCCTAGAGGGTTTTAGACTCGGTCACAGTCGCCCCCCCACTTGCATGGAATCTTCCCTTTAGTTATGGGGGACCCTCAGTCTATGAGGGATCCCCTAGCAACACACTGGTGCAACCTCCAGGGGGGAACAATTCATTTCTGGGCAAAACCAGGAATGACGGTAGAATAATTATCGCAATTCCCGGCCTCTTGCAAAACACCACTGTTACACCCATTTCTGGTGGGCCCTGGTCCATTCCAAGGCTATGGTTAAACTCCTCATCCTCTCTTCTATCTACCTGGTCATTTTAGGGTTCACCGTTGTGCTTAACCATGGTTAGATAGCCTAAAACCAAGATTGTCAATAATGGCGGTAGACTATCTACCGCCATTACAATATTTCATGTATAGTGGGTTTGGGACCATTTTGGGCCCACTCCAGACCATCTCCTGGGCCCACCAAAAGCCCAAAACATTCCTAGCACTCCCCTCTTCAACCCTGTGGGTCTAGAACCCTATGAGTTTATCCCTAATCCTAGTTACGGCCCTGTAAACCATGGTTGGAAATGCCTGATAGTGGCGATAATCTCTTTACCGTCATTATTGGTTTTCTGTTCTTTTGGACTTTGAACAGGGTCCAAACCTGGTAGAAGGTCATTTTATGTTCTGCTATACCCTCTAGGCTCAATCCTAACCAAACAACTCCCTTAACCAGGGTTAACTCAACAATTGGTTAATATTTAACCATGGTTAAGCAACCATTGACCTTGGAAAAATCTGGAAAAATGCTACAAAAATCCAAAATATTCTAACATGACCAAAATGCCCTGCCTTGTCAATTTTAACCTAGTTAGCAATCCTAACCATGGTGACCTACCCTTTTAACCATTGTTAAACAACCTTTGACATTGGAAAAAATCTCAAAAAATACCAAAAATATTCAAAAAATATAAAAAGACCAAAAATAGACTTATTAGGCTTTTTTAACCCTGGTTAGCCCATCTAACCATAGTTAATTTCCTTCTAAACACGGTTAGACCTAAACTTTGCACTTGACCAACCCGATCAACTAAACCTTAGTCTCCGGGCTGGACCCCTACCCACCCTATTGCACACACACACACACCCCTAGCTTTAGCACGGGTCCATGTGCTAGAACTACGCTCGGTCTGATCTCACCTTGTGAGTACATAGGCAACCCAACCCGGGTTTGACCCTAGCCTAGTTAGCTTTCTCTTTTTCTTTAATTAGCATACTCTAAATACTCAGGCATTTCCATTAGTTGAGATTTTAATTTGACTTAAATTTAGGAAGTAGGGAACCATTGAAAAATGAAAGTCTCGGGGTGCCTAACACCTTTCCCAAGTTTAATCGAACCACTTATCTAGACTCTCTTTTAGACCATAAGACCTTATCCAACCATCTGCGACCTATCCCTAAGAATGTGTAGAGACCCGAAATTTAATTTCTTGGTATTCGTATCAATTATTTTAATATTCTTGGTTGTCATGATTAATTTATTACATAAGTTTAAAATTGGAACAATTAAAGTAGCATGAGGGTGTTTTATAAATTAATCAAGTGAAAAATAGACGAAATCTCCTTTATCATAAGAGGGGCATTTTGGTCATTTGGTGCAATCCAAAATTTATGAAAGTTTTAACATAGATTCTAGATGACCTAAAGTAGCTATGGTTCAAATTTCAGGTTAATCCGATAAGAATTGAGCTCTATAGAATTATTCATAGTGCAGTGGCAAAACTGTAAATACGATGAACAGTAACCGCGTGAACAGTAACCGTGAATAGTGTTTTAGCAGTTCTTATCACTTTCTAACTCTGGTATTACCTATATAAAGACCCTAATTCATGGATTTTAGGTATTTCATCATTCTAAAACTTATTAGAGAGAAAAATAGAAGAAAAACCTATGAGTTCTCATTAAAGAGAGTGAGAGAAAAGGGTTTTGGAGAGATCCAAAAGGAGAAATCAAAGGTGTTGCAAGAAAAAAGTACAAAAAGGCTTAGGTCCATCCCATTCGCAAACGTTTGATCGTAGGGAAGCGATCGTGAGAGGTAAATACGACTTCCTTCCTCTCAATATAGGGATTATTGATACAAATATGATGAAGAAATAGATCTAAAGTAAGAACGACAATAGTAAATATGTTTTTATTGTTTTAAACTATGATGAAAATTATATATGAGGATTTTATGATGTTTATACTCAGATTTTCTCATGGAAAATTATATATGATGATTTTACGATGTTCATACCCAGATTTTTTTTAATGGAAAATATATATGATGATTTTTATAATGTTCTAAATCAGGATTTTCCCTTGAAAAATCTATAGACGATGTTAGAAAATTTTAGATCTTGGTTATCTGATGGATAATATATATATGATGAATAGAGAACATTTTAGATGGTGATTTCCTTGTGATAATTATTTGAAAAAGATGTTGTTTATGATTTTTTTTATTCTATATCAACAAGGGGAATGAGATTGATTTTGTGGTGTATGAATGATGAGAATGGAGGAAGTGGATGATGTTCAGAATTGATGAAATTATTATAAGTTTGTTTGAGATCATTATGTGTTGTGAAAACTAAGGCCCTGTGAGACTTATTTGATTATAGATGCGTATTAAAAATTTAGATGCGGTAAATAAAATTATCCCTTATTTTATTTGACAAATTATGCTTTATATTGATCACTTAAGAGAACCCTTGCATGTTTAAATCTATGCATGATTTACAAGTACTTTATTTCATTCACACGGATTCACGAAATCTATACATGAACAAGCATAAGAATAAACAAGATGACAAGTAATATGCAAGTACACAAGGACACAAGCATTATGCATGATTGAGTTTTGCACTGACCGAGTACCCACAGGCCTATGATCAAGGCAAAACCAGTCGTATGCACCGACGAATGTGTAGATAAGCCGTATACACCGGATAATGTGTAGACAAGCCGTATACACCGGATAATGTGTAGATAAGCCGTGTACACCGGATAATGTGTATATTGTGTGGTACCTCGGAAAGTAGGGTATATGTTAGTCTCTACCCGATATATGTGGTAGAGTTATTTTAAGTTATTGCAATTGCATGTTGTTGAATAAATTCATGAACAAAAAATAGGCAAGATAAATAAGAGAAATAAGCATGAGTAATCAGGTGTAAGAATCAAATTTAATTATGCTTCCGCACTTTGAAATATTGTGAGTTCACTTGTGATGTTGAATCTTAAAATATATTGTTATCAAATCTCGTATATTGTTAGGCAGGATTTTGTATATACGCTGGGTAACTTGTTACTCAGCCGATGACTGTTGTTGTCGGCAGGTGCTAGATTTGACATTTGTGCCCCAGGACCTTGGGAAGAGGAAGAATACGAGGAAGAGCCAGCAGGTGACTATCCTGATGGAGAATGGAACTTGGATTGTTGGCCATACACAGGACACTAGATCACTAGTATATTTGGATTTTGAATTTTAGAATTGTAATAGATAAATTATGGATTTATAGTTAGTTTGAGTTTATGACTGGAGATTCATAGATGTTGATTTTAAATTGATTATGAGGTCTTAGTATTTATTTCAGATATTGGACTTGATTGCATTTATTAAAAAAAAATAAAAAATTTAGGTCCATGTTTTTAGAATTGCCTTAAATGCTTATGATAAGAAGTTATGGAATTAATGATTAAGTAACGTGCCAAAGTCTCACATTAAGTTAGGTGAGATTTTGGGGCGCGACAGAATGAATAGGTGGCGACTCTCAGTCAAACTAAGTGAGTAAAATCCGTGTTCACATAGTTAACATCGTAATTTCTTTATTGAGGATAATGAAATTTCACATAATATAAATAGTTATATCTAATGAACCAAGTTGCTCGCGAATTGCTTGAGTTCATTTACTAAAAAGGTCGAACTTATTTATTTAATAAACAAGCTAAGCTCAACTTGATTTACAACTCGTTTAATGAACACACTACTACTTGGCCTCCCCTACTCACAGAGCTTTTTAACTGCCCTTTTAATACATGTTAAGAAATTTTTAAGTCCTAGGACTAATTTTTGTTTTTAAAATCAAAGTTAGACATAGAAAACCCTAAGAATGTGTGAATCTTAACCAAATTTATAAGTGTTAAAAGGGAAGCATAGCGGCCTCTAGCCCAAATCCCATTCCTAGACGGCAGTGTTAAAGATTAAAGTTGCAGATAAGGAAGAACAAATAAACAAAGAAGCTAGTACTTACCTAGCATTGATATCACATAGAAACACAATACACCTTTCTGCAATCTCACTGTAATTTCTTGATTTCATGTGTATATAAAACAAGAGGTATAACTGAAGATTAGAATGAGATGATAGGTGTACAACAAAAAATAGAGACGTGTGAGAAATTGCTAGAGATATGTGTGAGAAGTCGCGAAGAATTGAACCAAAAAAAAAAAAAGTCGTGAAGAACAAAACTATATTATATTGCTTGTTAATATGCTAATTTGATTTAGTGTGCCTTGAATATTAAAATCCCTCGATTCAATGAATCTTATATTATATAACTATTGAAAAATGAAAACGGAAAGCACGGTCCGCTGACAAAAAGACCACCCAATTGTTGACATGTTGTAGTGAATATTTTTATTTTCTTTTTACCAATGAGTTTGGATTGGATTTTTTGGCCAAAAATCAATTCTGGTAAAATTGATTATGTAGAAATTAATGGCAAATAATCATTTTTTCAAATAATAGTGTTCGGAGAATACATAGGTGAGTCTCTCAACTTCATATTCTCCGAACACTATTAATTGAAAAAATGATTATTTGATCATGAATTTCTATACAATCAATTTTATCAGAATTGATTTTTGGCCAAAAAAATCCAATCCAAACAACACCTTAAAATTTGATTGAGTGGTGGGCTTGCTTAGATGACCTTGGGTAACTCATTTACAGGATCTGATTTGGTCTGGCCTCGCAAGACAAAAAACGTCTGGCCACTCACAAAACCCTTTTAATTGGCATTTAATCCAGGTTGTGAAATTTTAACTCTTAGAGGTCTTCACGAGTTACGCCCTTCGATTAGATAAATTTTTTTAAATATTTATTCCTAAGAACCAAGGTTATGGGGTTGAACCCTATGGATTAGTGAACCTTAATCATAATTAAGGAGTATCAATAGGGACATGTGTTAACCTGTGGGACAGAAGCCGGACAGATTTCATGTGCCGAGGGCTGACCAAATCCATTCCCGTTCATTACTATTTAGGTACCAAAAAAGATCTCATACTATTTCTGAAAAAGGTCTCTTAGGGCCAAGAGAGAGGGATACAATAGGCTGATAATTTGAGACTTTTGGACTTAAGGTGAAGAAGAGAGAATTAAAATGGGGAAATTGGAGATGTGGAATCAGTGCACACTGTGGTCGTTGATAATAGGCTTTTATTAAATAGTTTTTTTGTTATCGTGTTATTAAGATTTGAAAATATTTTGACATTTTTATCAAAATTTTGTGAAATTTCAAAATTATATATATATAATATATATATATTAAAATAAAATAAAATATTTATATAAATATATTAAATTTTAATAAAATAATATTTTTCAAAATTTCGGACTGAAATATTCCCAAATTTTAATAAATATAAAAAATATATTTAAATTTAATAAATATTAGAAAAACAAAAATTCTAAAATTTAATCAAGAAATCCGAATTTTGCCGTTGGAGTTGGAAGACCGAATTAACCTTAGATGAGAGCAACGACCCCTAACACCAAAATTGGTATTAGGCCTACATAACCAATTGCATTGTTACACCTTAAACAACGATTTCAATACCTCATTTAATGCACTGTTTACGTTTCAACCCAAATAATAGGTAAAAAGAAAACTTACTTTTTGTCCTCACGTGAAATCTCTCCTTTTCCTAATGTTTGCCACTTTCTTGGAACAAATTACTCTAAAATTGATAGCGTTATTTTGATGGACAACTCCTGACCAAAAAACTGTGACCAAATCCAAAGAAGTTCTTCTCATAACTCAAGCATGTTCAGTTAATCAAGATTTCCACTAGTAATTTAATCTTAGATACATAAACCAAAATTTGTCATAGCTAGCATGAGCTCTAAAAACTAATTCAATAGAATTTTTGCCAAAGAGAGTAGTAAATTTAGAAGGAAATTGATTGAGGTTCTCAATCGTAAAATTGATTCCAACTTTTCCATTCATCCACAAATTTAACTACAAATTTGAAGAGTTAAAGCGAGATTAGATTTATTTCAACATTACAATTACTCCTTAGAATCTACAATCATCCCAACAACCAACACATTAATTAAATCCGTGTTCCCATAAAATTTATTAACATGAAAATTGGATTGACCATTCCGAGATCCTCATATGCAAAGTATCTAGTTACACATCCATAGATTAGAATTCAAACTACCTTAATTTTAAGAAAAATATTTCAATCAATGAAAACACATATCCCCTTTTAAATGCCATTGTGTTTGTAGCATAGAAAAATGAATTTAATTCAAACTATGCACTTGATCAGGATCATACTTGAGGGAGCTAGAACAAATGCTCAAAATGGTAATTAAACAAAAAAAAAATCATTTTTGCTCCTCCTGGAAATTTCTTCATAACTTTTCATCCTTAAAAACAAATTCAAACTTAGAAAATTAATTGAAATGCTTCAGATCCATCCAAACAGATTGAAACAACAATAAATAAAAAATATATCATATTTATTTAAGATCACAATAGAACCTAATAAAAAAATTGGAGCTAAACTAAGGTAACTCTTCTTAATGGAGAGATATATATGTTGCTCCCAAAAAAGAAAAAACTAGTGATCCAAGCAGATTAATATACTCTCTGCAATAATTTAACAAAGTTCCATCAAAAGTATGATAACAGTTTGAAAGAAATCTTACATTTTAGAAGAAAAGAGAGTAATCTTTTTTCGAATCGAATTGTAACTAGATTTTGTTGTGAATTGTACAACAACCCATAATACGATAACCAGAAGAATAAGAATAGAGAAAAGCAAATAAGAATACACAACAAAAGATTTACGTGGTTCGGCTAAAGATGCCTACGTCCACGGATCCATACCACTTCATTATGTTCAATGACGAAAGCAAATCAAACAATACAAAGTTCTCTCTCTTTTAAGGAAAACCCATCTTGGTGGCTATAATGAATAATGAAACCCTAGCACAAAAATATCTTATATACTAAACTCAAAATAAGCCAAATCCAAACTTAAAAAGCCCAGACCCACGATAACCGGTTGACCGATATTCATAACCGTTTGACCTGTTTGCCAAAGTTGACTACTAGAGTTCCGAACTTGTTTAAAACTTCCGACAACGGTCGACCGGTTTGCCCATATCAATCTACACACCTCTAAGAGGTTATACATGAGAGAACAATAAAAATACAGAGAGAAGCTCAGACTGAGACTCTAGGAGGAGGTCAAATCACAACCAATTGTGATTGAACTTGGGAAGAGTTCAATCACACTCATAGGCCAACACGCGTCTCTTTTAACTCATATTAACTATGGTTAAGATTCACTAATCTTTGGGAGTCAACAATATAACTTTGATTTTTAGATAAACAATACAAAAATATTTAAATATGATTATGAATTTTTAACCTTTGGGGTTAATATTTTTATAGAAAAATCAAAGTTATATAGTTGAACCCCAAAGGTTATTGATTCTTAACCATAGCTAATATAAAAAAGGGACACGTGTTGGTTTGTGGATGCGAATGAACTCTCCTTGAGCTTAATCGTAATTTGTTGTGATTTGATCTGGTTGTTATTATTGTCATTTTTTTTAGGTGGGGGGGGGGACTTTGGATATTATTTACCTACATTAGTAGGGTTCGTGGTTAGGTTGGGGATTGGAGCTCTTGCGGACTCATAACGGATTGGATTCTCAGACCTCTCTTAACAGAGAGACCACAACCCACCACTCGCGCAAGAGGCAGGCTGTCGATCTCGTATTTTTTAAGGATCCAAAAGAAAAATATGTTAGGAGATAGGAGAGAAGAAATGTTTCACGTGAGGATAAAAATTAATCGAGGAGTGCTAACCCCAACCGCATTTACTCTAAAATTTTCCATAGACGCAAGATGGGGCTAACACGTGGAGATCTTGGATTATTTTAACAGTTTAAAAAGTGAAAGTAAGAAGATGTTGGATATTTGTGGCGCCCCAGTTGCGTCTTTGGAAGATTTGCGACTAGGGCTAAGCAAAATCCAATTTAATATATTTTTTCACCATTTCTCTGTGACCGATACATAGACAATACATTGTATTAATATTATTGTTGAGGTGTAAAACTCCGAAGGATAGATTTCTCATATATGGAATAAAATGATTTTCGGCCGTTCCTCTCATATCGCTGAGGGGGAGGCTTTTTTTTGGGGTCAAGTTCATGAGACATCATCTCTGTTTGTGTTCGTTTTGTAAAGAATTTTTTTTTCTCAAAAATTCGGGAGGGCTAGAGCGCCCCGTCCTCCGGCTCCGCTTCTTTCCCAAGCTATACCCTTATTATTACTATAGTGAAAAAAAAAATTCAAAATTTCAGGGGAGCTGAAGCCCCCCTTGAGCCCCATGTGGCTCCGCTAGTGATCGAGTCTGATTCTAAGGAACTAATTGATGTTCTCAATGAAATTTCATCTCTGGGCCACTGGGATTTCCAAGCACTTAAAGCAGACATTTTGAAGATGCGAGACAGATGCCAAGAAGTGGAGTTCAAATTTATCCATAGGGAAGCAAATACTCTGGCCCATACAATTGCGCAGCAAGCTCTAACTATAACTTAGAATCAAGTTTTCCTCAACTCTAATTATAGCACTCAGGGCCAGCAGAATTTGTGCAGGCCACCCCTATTGTAAATCCGTTAAGAGACGGACAACTCGTTTTGCAGAACTGCCACTAAACTTTGCTGCTTTCAAATGGGAGCTCGTCAAAGGCTTTGATGGGAAGCGAAACGGTTCATATTCATATACTAAAAAAATCGTCGATATCTGGATAAAGATATTGATCAGTGACACTTGCTTGGTGATACACTCTCTATTTATGGGTGAACAGAGTATTACTATATAACACGTGTCTTTCTATTCATGAAAGAAAATACCACATGTCTTCTCCTCGACGAAAGTGAGCTTAAGAGACCAGTGCAGCTATCATTACTCGAAAAGATAAACAGGATGGTCCATGCTGACGCGCGTATCGATGCAAATCTTTTCCTTTAAAACCATAGCGGAAGACTGAGATTGTCGTACACTCTTACTCCATCGGTCTTCATCTTTATCTAATTCTCATTTTCCTCCAAAATCCAAGCCCTAGCAGACCTCACCATGACAATTTCTTCGTCTCAAAAACAAGGTGCGTATTTTCCACGAATGATAAACGTTGTCCGTTTAATCAATAGTTTTTCTCAGATAAATTTTAGGGTTTCTGAGATTATAAGTGATTCGTATTGTTCTTTTCGATATGGAAATTGTAATTTTCATTTCTGCATATTTAAGTGGATTACTTTTATTGGAACTGGCTCAAGAACTGTTATATTTTGTGTTCTTAATTTTCTATACATGTATTGGATTCTTTCTTAAGCATTTTGAATCTGAATTAAAGGATGGAAAGTGATCTTAATTTCTGTTCAATAGTACAGAAACAGGTAGAGTTTTTCCTCTCGGTGAGATTCAAAGCGGATTGGAATAAGATCATATCGATAGCTTTAGACGAAAAGTATGTAGAAGTTATGGAGATAGAGTCTCTGTAAATCTAGATTTATGGTGGAAGATCTGGTAGCAGCTGCAACAAATGATTTGAGCTGGCAAAGACAATATTTTTCTCTGGAGAAAATCAGAGAAAGAAAAATAAAAGCAAAGAATAAGTAATCGTAACTATCTCTCGAAGAACCAAAACAAAGAGCATCCAAAAAGTTATTAAATTTCCTATGAAACCGAGCCCTTAATCCCTGAGCCCCCAATTTTTTATTTTAATCAAAGCTCTTCTATTCATCAATTGGACATGCTAGGTTTTAGGTTTCATTTTGGCATTTTCTAGTAAAATTCATCAAGGAAAAGAAAGAGCTGCTCTACTATTCATCAACTGGACATTCTAGGTTTTTGGTTCCATTTTTTGGCTGTAAATCAACGGCTCATGGTTGACCCCTTAGACTAGATTTGGGTTTCACAGATGCAATTCCAGCTTCGATTCCCATGTTTCATGTAGCTATAATCCCTCTTTTATAAAGAGATTATAAACTGTAACCGACGCCTCTATGGCAGCCGTTACATGTAATCTGGCCAAGGATTTCGGATCCGTTGTCAACGTTTAGATCAAATGGCTATTACAACTAATAGATTCCAACAAAGATAACATGTGAGAGGATAATGGGACACCTCTGAAGATAAAATCCAGAATTTGTTGACTCTAAGCATAATCAGGGAATGAAACAAATAGAAAATTCAGTGAAAAAATCATGAATGGAAAATAACGGATTTGAGAGGATAACGGGAAGTTCTAGAGTTTCAATATCCAGTAGTTTAGTTTTCTAGAATATCAATAGGGGTGGAGGTATAGATTTTAAACAAAGTTTCTTGTTCATAATATATTGAGTTTTGAGTTTATTATCAAACAATGTTTTTAGTAAACAATTGTTTTTATTTACCAATAAAAAAAGAAATAAATTGAGTTGAGTTATTCAGTAAAATTTTCCTCCACTAAGCTTTCTAATAAACTATCACTCCTATTGATATTCTAGAAAACTAAACTTCTAGATATTGAAACTCTAGAACTTCTTACTCTTTGAGTAAAATTATTGATTTACTAATGATAGTAATTTCAGAAATTACTAAAATAGTAGTTACAAGATTTTTCTATAGGTTATAAAACCTAAATTATAAATATTACAACCATTTTTTTTGCTAAAGTTATATAATCTACTTTGCTTAAACATTTTCTCCTCTTACTCACCTAGACCTAGCACAAGCCTTTCTCTACTATTGGGAATAGTGTGATGTCCCTGTAGATGTGGTGATGTGCGTGTCTGGAGTTCTTAAAGAACTTGTAGAAAATCTGATGGCATCAGTGTTGCACTGTTTCTAGATGGAACTTCACTTAAAAAAATGTTATACTTTTCTTTAACATGTTATTTGTATTAACATACACATCTCTGTTGTGACTAAAATCTTTTTGTTACCAGCACAATAACAAAAAAAAAAAACATTCTACAAGTTTTTCCTATTTTCAAAATTACAAAAAATTGAGGGTGTCTTAAAATTAAAATGCTGATCTTTTGGGGGCACTAATCTCGAGAAGCCTTTTTTTTTTTTGGGTTCAAGAGTTTGAACATCTGAAATGGGTGAAGCAATGCAATGCACATTATGAAACCTTAAAAGTAGTACTGTTTGTCAGCAGTAAATGTAGTTTCTTTATCCTCTTTTTCAAACTTCTAAGATTGCCAGGTTCTCTTCTCTTGTTGTTCTGTTCTTTGCTTTCTATGTTGATCGAACACTTCTACTAATGGTATTATTAGCTACTTTAAGGATAGTTTCTCGTAGTTAATGCTGCAGATAATTTGGCTGTGCTTTCAAATAAAAGAGTTATTTCAATGTCATACAGATGATCATTCCAAGGATGCCAAGAATTCGCATGTTGGATTACCAGCATTGGATGTTTCTGTAGCATTCCCCCAGGCAACTCCAGCATCTGTTTTTCCCCCTTGCGGTAAGATTGCCGATTATTAAATTTAAAAGCTATTCTAGAGAGGAGCATGCTCAGGTTGGATTTTTGTAATAATTTACTCAAATGTCAAACTAATGTGAGGCATTTACTGTATCTGGGCCATTTTGGAATAAGAGTATATTGTTTACACTGGTCCAGGGAACGATGCAAATTTGCTCCATAAGTTTCCATTTTAGCTTTTGAGAATTGAGACTAAAACATGAAAATTGTATTTATTTTCTACTTGAGAACATTAGAAACATTTTTCTATTAGATTTGTATTTCATATTCAATCTTTAGAAAATATATAGATAATTGTTAATGTTTCAGAAGCAACTGATGAAAAACACACTTCCTTATCATAGTCATCTCAATCTCTCAAAAATGCAGCTTCCGACTATTATCAGTTTGATGATTTATTGACTCCTGAGGAGCAGGCCCTTCGGGTAAAAGTTAGAGAGGTTATGGAAAAAGAAATAGCTCCAATTATGACAGAGGTATACTTTTCATTTCATTCGAAAATTTTCAAAAGCCATAGCAATTATTTTCGTGTTGTATTTTGATACAATAAATGCTGGAGCAATTCTTAGGAGTTCATTCTCAGTTATATGTTACTTAAATTTATAGATCTTAAGCTTGGTAAATCTTTCACTCTTAGCTGTTTATTACTTTTTTTTACCTGCATTCTAAGCACTCCTATGAAAAGTGTAATATCTGCCAAAATATATTTTCTCAGTACTGGGAGAAGGCAGAATTTCCATTTCATGTTATTCCTAAGCTTAGTGCCCTTCGTGTTGCTGGTGGCACAATTAAGGTAATTCCATTACAGTACATTTCCTTCTTGTTTCTGAGGTTGAAATTCCGGAAATATGTTGTTTAATTGTTTCTGGCAATCAGGGCTATGGTTGTCCAGGTTTCTCAATTACTGGAAGTGCTATCGCTACAGCAGAACTTGCCAGAGTTGATGCAAGCTGTTCTACTTTTATTTTGGTACATTCTTCTCTGGCTATGCTCACTATTGGTAAGAGCTTGATGTTGGTAGTTATTTTTTTTTTCAGGAACACACTAATTTCTGGAGGTTTTCCAAAAACACAATGCTGGTAAATGAATCATAACTTTGTATGAATTGTTTGACTTGTCAAGAATAGGACTGTGTGGGTCGGAGGAACAAAAGCAGAAATATTTACCTTCTTTGGCACAATTACGTACTGTAGCTTGCTGGGTAAGCAGGTCTTAACACATTAAACATTTTTGATGTCTTATTTCTGTACTTGTTCATACTCTGTTCCTCTGCACCTCAGGGTTTAACTGAGCCTGGCTATGGAAGTGATGCAAGTTCTTTGACCACTACAGCAACGAAGGTCTAAGATCTCAATCCTTTTGTCCATTTACTAATTTGTTTCTTGCAAGTAACACTGTCTCTTTCTTTTTCTGTCGATTACATTTAATGTTCATGTTTACCCTGTTGCATTGAGAGGAACAGGTAGCAGGAGGTTGGATAATCGAAGGCCAAAAGCGCTGGATAGGAAACAGTACTTTTGCGGATGTCTTAGTTATTTTTGCTCGGAACATTACCACAAACCAGATAAATGGGTAAGTAAACTAGAAGCTCCCTGTTCCAAATTAGTGATGGGAAGCAAAAATATACTGTCCGACTCTGACTCATATAGACCACTATAAACAGTACACTTGTATACCAGGTGCATTATGCATATGCCGAGAGCTGTAACCACATTTAAGGGTTCTGGAGTGCGCATCTACATGAGAATCCTAGATTGGACGATAATAGCCATATAATTTGCTAGATTCTTACTGATGGTAAACTAATTGTGGTGAACGTCCAGAGAATTTTATAGATCAGTTTCTTAAGATCATCAGCTGCAACTGATGTTTCAAATAGGAGATCCTCTGGGGGATACTTTGGAATGGTGGGTTGCACCCCCTTACCTGTACCATGTGTATGCCTGTGATATTTATACTTTTATAGACCATAATACAGTCTTAAATAGATACACTATTGCTGATACTATGCATTTTATGTTTCTATTATGTTACTAGTTGCTGGCAGTATCAGACATGGACCGGCTGCTTGAACTCTAAAGGAATGTTTGCAGTGGCATATTGCTTTTGATAAAATGCTTATTGCTTCTGTCGTCTGCTTTCAGATATATTGTAAAGAAGGATGCCCCTGGACTAAGTGCTACTAAGATAGAAAATAAAATTGGTCTAAGGATTGTTCAAAATGGGGATATTCTGCTAAAGAAAGTCTTTGTCCCTGATGAAGACAGATTGCCTGGTGTCAATTCTTTTCAGGACACAAACAAGGTAATGATGATACACTGATTCTCGCAGAAAGTTTCATCCCTGTATGATTTAGATATCCATATGATTGTTACAAGTTTTTGGTTGATGTACTTTATGGGGGAATATGATACTGGCTCACCAAATGTGTGGTAGAATATCCGATAAGTGCCAAATTGTAGTCTAACTGCACCTTATAGTAGTGAAAATCTTTCACTAGAGGAAGTGGGTAGATTGGGGCATCTTTGAGTGCATGTGGCGTCAGACTCTTTGTGGGCAGTCAAGTGTATAAGGCGAAAATGTGTTTGGCCGCGGGAGTGTCTTTATGTTGTCGCAGATTGAAGACCTCATAAATGATCTAAGTGAATTTCATATTAGTTATCTTCCTATAGAAGCTAATAGGGCAGTGAATTTCCTCGCGAAATTATGTCAAAGTGTCAGAAAACAATGGGTTTGTTTGTCTAATCTGCCCCCTACTCTTGCTCGAATTGTTTATAATAATGATAGGGGGTCTAGTTATATGCGTATGTAAGTGGTTTTCGAGTTATTTATGTAGGTCGGGGTCTGCCTAACCCCAGCCAGCTTTCCCTCCAATTTTTTTTTTCAAATTGGGTCCTTAAGTCCTCTTGTGATTGTCCTTACTTGCATTACTTCAGTCAGCGTCTATCAGAACAATGTTGCTTAAAGTTTGGTTTTCGCCAAGTCCCTTTGTCAACCACGTGTCCATATTTTTATCACCTCATCATTTGCAATATTGTCTGTGATCTGAGAAGGCATTTTTTTCTTTCCTTCCAATTGAAACAAATCCTGCTATCAATTTTCTATAAAACACTGGATGGTCGATTCCCCTCTTGGATTTTGGGTGGCTCCTTGTGCCCTAGCACAGCCCAAGCATGTGATTTTTTCTGCCACAGACGTGCTTTGGTACTTTCTAATTGCCTAGGCAGTCTCAGATGAACTATACAACTATTAGGGAATATGCAGGCAAGGGTGAGTATTTTCAAATTGACTAAATTTGGATGCCTTGATTGACTTCTTATGCATGGTTAATTATTGGGAAGCACCTGAACAGGATGGCTTGAATGGCTTGATCTGAATGATATGCTACCTTCATTAGTTATGTATGTAAGTTATTGTGTTCTTGTTCTAGCTGGTAGGTGGGGTCTTTTAGTTCCTGCTTACATGATGATGGACATGATTAACAAATGTCATCGAAAGAAACCTAAACATATGTCCAGAGGTGGACATCATTGTAAATGAATCAGGTCAACAATTACCTTGTTTATGCTTATATTGTTGGATTTCATAGAAGGTGTGTGAGGTTGACTGAACATGAATCTGGAGTGTATATTATGCTGTTTTCTCATTTATGGTTTCTTTCTTCAATATAGTGTTGTGACCTTATATCATTGTAGGTTTCTGGATTGTCTTGTCACTTGTCTAATTACCACCATCTGGAAGCAGGTTCTTGCTGTTTCACGTGTTATGGTTGCCTGGCAGCCAATTGGCATTGCAATGGGTGTCTATGACATGTGTCACAGGTATTAAAAGATTTGCACTTTGTTTATATTATACTCTTGTTTTCACATCTTTTATTATTCTGAATTCTAAGCGTCTGAACATAAGGTATTTGAAAGAGAGGAAACAGTTTGGAGCACCACTGGCAGCTTTCCAAATCAACCAAGTGAAACTTGTCCAAATGTTAGGCAATGTTCAAGCAATGCTCCTTGTTGGTTGGCGCCTTTGCAAGCTGTATGAGAAGGGGGTAATGACACCTGGTCATGCTAGCTTGGGGAAGGTAAAGTAGTTACTCTAAGGAAATGCTTTTAGTGGTAATTCTACTGATTGCGGTGCTTAGCAATAACACATTGTTGATTATTTAGGCATGGATTACTTTAAAGGCAAGGGAGACTGTTTCTCTTGGGCGAGAGTTACTTGGTGGCAATGGAATCTTGGCTGATTTTCTAATCGCGAAGGTTTTTATGAGACTATCTTGTTTTCATTTACCCATACTAGTTCTTACTATATTTACAAAGTTGATGCTCATGATGACACTCTGTTTCTTCTTCTGACTGGTACTTTGCTTGCCATGTTGCTTGTATTATTTCTTATTGTACCTCTTGAATATGGTGTTTACTTAGTTCCCTCACTTGCATGCCAATTCTGAAGCATTCTACCTTGTGAACCTTCTTTCCCATATAGGGACTGACAGACTTGGCCAAGCATCTATTCTTGTAGAAACATTTAGGTCAAAGAAGGGGACGTTTTCTTTGTGCATATAAGTAACTAGAAATATATCAAAAGAGAAGATGTACAGAATGAGGAAAGAGGCTTCTGTTTATAAGCCTCCATTTACACGAGGTTTAGCCATCTCATGAGATAATCGAGTAATTGCAAAGGTCACAAAGTGATGAAGAATATAACGAAACCATAAAGGACCACACTTTCTAGTTTCTACAAGAGAGTCGCACAATAAAGCTCTTTGACTAGACTATTATTTGAAGAGCATGGAAGATCTCTTTTTAAATTGGAAGGCCTTTGATCAGGCACAAAATTCAGGGTCATTTGATTCAACTTCTTCAATCGGCCCTGACGTGTTTTCAAGACTTTGCTGCCATGAATTATACCAAAAGTCCTCTGAATCCACTATTGCCTGGAATTGTAAGGAGTTCTCGAAATTCAACTTCGTATATCCTCCTTGTGGATACTGGAGAATGCTGCACCGCCTGCACTTCTGATTTGCTTTTCTTGCTCTAGATTACATTAGTTTTGTGGACCAGACAAACATAATATCTAGTTGACATTCGCATATTCGGGTAATCGAATTTGGGAAGGTTAATCTGCATATGGCATTTTGGTTTTATCCTAGAAACTATATCTCTTGTCAGGTGCTCTCATCTTCTAATGTGCATTTTGCATGTTCTTTTTTATATTATAAATTTATCGACTACCAGGTAGTGTTTGGTTTTGTTGGGGATTGGCTAGAATTCTACTTTGGGTAAAATTCTAATTTGTGGAGTTAACAGAATTTTGGGAAGTCCTAATTTGTTTGGAATTAGAATCTGGGTAATATCCTAATTGATTTGGGAAAGTCTTAATTGGTGTAGGATTTGTTTGGGGAAAGTCCTAATTGGTGTGTTGGATTTGTTTTGGGATAGTTCTAATTGCTATAGAATTTGTTTTTGGGGAAATTCCTAATTGGTTTATAAATAGGCTTAGGGTGGAGGCTTAGAAAGACAACCAAGAGAAATAGAAAAGGCAAGGATGTGAGGTGTGGTAGGGCTTCCATGGAGAGCAGGGTGTCTCCCATGGAAAGCCCTTGTTAACTCTCGAGGGAAGAAGAGTGTGCTCATGGCTTTATCGGTGTGCACTCAATGGTGGAGTGTATTGGTTCAATGTGTTCTCAATGGAGGAGAGTTTGAAGGATTTGGGTTTTGTCTCTTCTGTCATAAAAGGATCCGGGTTTCGGTCAGATTTGGATTGAGAGAGTGAACAAAGAATTATGGGTTGTGTGAGAGCCTTTCAAGGGTTGTGGTAGAGTTCTTAAGCATGTGTATTCTTGTTTATCTTTTCTCTTGTAATCTTCTATTTTAATAGTAGAAGTATATCTAGACCGTTTCTAGTGTGGATGTAGCCCAAGAGATGGGTAAACCACGTATATCTTGTGTATTGTGTATTTGTCGTATTATCTTGAGAATATCCCATGATAGCATCGCTTCCGCCCCTAACAGGTTTCTTACTCGTTGCTGGCTATGCAGCTTAGTAATCATGGATTCATGGTAAGAGTTTGACTAGTTCCTTCTACAACTTATTTCCAATGCCTAAAGGGACTGAATCTCAATTTAGTTTTAAACCATTTTGAGTGGAACCATATGGTATTGTCTTTTGAGAGGTTGGGGGGAGGACCTTATTCTGCTTTTAAATCCTCATTTATACATCTTGATGGTCTTATTAGATGGGTGGAAGAATGCTGTTGTACTACATAAATTGGTGTCTCATTGCACTTATGTTTTCGACATTTAAATATCTATGATCCATCCCATATTTATGCTTGTTGCATGTATAGTTGAATTTTGACATATCTGGGCTGTTCTATGGTTTTCAGGCGTTCTGTGATTTGGAGCCCATATACACATACGAGGGAACCCATGATATTAATTACCTGATTACGGGGAGGGAAATCACTGGGATTGCAAGCTTCAAACCACCTGCATCAAGTAAACGTAGCCGCCTGTAACTGAGTAACTTCTCTCTCTCTCTCTCTCTCTCTCTCGACTCAGCTGGAGTGTTTCTATGTTACAATAATTGACCACTATGTTATTAAACAGAATGTGGCCAGGCCAAAGAATTTGTTGTTCATCAATGTTGTATTAGATTGCAAGGAAAAAAATAAGATTATACGTGAACTGTTTCTTGTTAGCCTTGGTAATGGTACCATATTTGGTTCGTTTAATACCATGAATTACAGTTAGCTGGTTAGGATCATACAAGCGGACCCCTTCATTCGTGTACGCTGGATGGAATCCTGGTAGAATTTTGATGGTAGAGAGAAGCAAAACCATGGTTGAGGCTTCATACATGGTTTAGATCAACAGGTCTTTATTTGGATTGGGATCAAGGTTTTCAGAGGGTGTGTTGGTAGAGTCAGACTCCGAGTGCTCGTTGTTAAGGGTAAATGAGGGTGTCTGAATGCAACCCTAATCTCAGTTTGTTTTAAATGACCCTAATCTCGGTTGCTGTGTCAGTATTTGGTGAAGCATGATTGGGACTGTAGTTTTGGCTGAGATTAGATCACAGCCAATTGCAATTGAATTCAAGATGTCACATGTTTATTGGAAAAGAAAAAAATTCAAAATTTTAATTTCCTGCTTATTTTTCATCATCCAATCCACCACTGGCACATCTGCAATTGAATTCTCTTGAATTCAATTGCAATTGGATGTGATCTGATCTTATGTTGGCTATGTTAATAGGGAAGCCAACTTTAGTGATGGTTGGCTTGCTAATTTTAGTGGGTCCCATGGGCCGGGTTTGAAGGGTGGTATGATTATCCTCTTGCTGGGTTGATTTCTTTGCTATTTTTTTAATGACGTTTATGGGACGGCAAAAGGTTTACTCTTGCAGTTGCAAGAGTATCCCTCTTGTGGGTGGCAAATCAATGGACAAAAAAATTCAAAAAAATTTTGAAGGGATACTCTTGCAACTGCAAAATTAAACCTTTTGCCTCATGGGACTGGTAGGCCATTTCCTAGTGTAGCTGGGCCTTGGACCTCAATCTAACCTATATCATTCTACTAATATAATAGTACAATGAGTATGTAAAACTTCACTCAGACATAAATACCTTTTAACTTAATTTATTTAATACATAACTTATAAATAAGTCATTATTTTATATTATGTGGGATCCATTATTAAAAAAGAGTTGGTTTAGGATTACCTTATTAGGGAAGAATCCTAAAAGAGAGTTGATTTAGGATTCTACCATATTTTAGGGAAGACAATCATGAATAGTAATTTCTTATAATCTCCACATGTTAATTGATCGACCCTTATGAGAAGGACCGTAGAAATTCTGGATTGGTACCCGGGAGCAATCAAACCAAGAAAAGATAAATAATTTTTATGATATTGAAATTAAATTAATATAAGAAATATTAAATTTAATTACTTAATTATATGTATATAAAATATAATATTATAATATCTTTACTATTATAATGCGAGAGGCAGGCGTAGCCTGGTTTTTCCAAAATTCCCAAACTATCCTTTATAAAGCAAAACTTTGATTTAGTGTTTTACTTTAATTCCCAAACTATCCCTTACTCATCTATCTATTTAAAGAATAGAATCACAGTCAATCGCAATTGAACTCGGGGAGAGTTCAATTGCACCTAAGGGTTAACATGTATCCCTTTTAACTCCTATTAACTGTGGTTAACTCCTTCCCCTCGCTCTCATGTGCATCGCAAGTGCCACCCGCTAGTTTAATATAAAGAGAGTAACGTGACATCTAATGAAAGTTTATTAAAAATTATATATTTTTTCTACATTATATTTTAATAATAAAAAATTATACTTGCGCACTTTTACTAGTATATATATATATATATTATTGATGATGCGCAAAGTGCCAACAACCTAGTCGAAATCTGAGCATAGAGATCAAACTTGTCACAGCTTATTATCCTACAAGAAGGTTGTGTAACATTAGCAAGAAGTTGAAGTAAAAGTTGAAGGGTGAAATTGTATCATTAAATGAGATTAATTTTCATGCAGGGAACATGCGGAGCTTCCTTTTTATAGTGTCTAGGGATAAATGTGTAATTATCAAGGGAGTCCACTCAATAATTACACATTTACCCTGGACATTGTAAAAAGGGAGTTCCGCACATGCAGAGCTGTACATAATGATTGTTTTTATTAAGGACTTTGCAACTGAGAGTCTTAAGGCCCAGACTACTGACACTGCAAATTTGTCAAATTTGTCGATTTTTTTCCAACCTAATCCTAGACGAATAATTCCTAAACCCAAACTTTATTACTGTGCTCATATCAAGTCAAGTCAAGCCCAACAATTTCTAGCTTTACAATTTCATTAGCTTTGCAATTCTACGAAAGCTGATTCAGTCGATCAGTTCAAGTTTTGCGCAAAATCATATATATTTTTTTGTTGAAATGATATCATGTACCTAAAACACACAGATAGACCTAAGGTGCCGCTAAAGTGCCATAAGGGTAAGTCCCCACCAAGACCTATTTCCAAACACTCCAATTGTGCTCTTGATGTCGATCAGATGAAATAGAAAGTGGCAGTCGCTGAAAGTTGAATGTTGTAGCCATACACCGGATTATCAAAAGGAGCTGACTGGTCCATCATCCTCGCAGGTCCAAGCACCGTTATTCATTTTCAAGTCAAAGCCTTGCCTGTCCACTTACTTCACAAGTTGCGCAGCTTTTTTAGACAAAGGCTTCAAAAACAAAGTCAAGTCAAAAGCCAGATCGCGCGATATTGAAAGATTGTTCATTCGTGATAGCGATGAGAGATGGTGCCACTTGATAGGAGACTAGTCGTGCAAGATGAAAGTGATCACCAGTGGTTCCTTGGCCTTTCGCCAAGCCAGAGGTCCTGGGTTCCATTTCTCACTCCCCCTTTAGGGCCAGTCTCGCCTGGATTTTTCGGCCTTATCTGGTGTGGCGGGTTGCGAGCTCTGGTCACACCCCCGGGGACTTAGTCCTGACCCAAAGGGTTGGGGACACCCCGTGTTGCCCAAAAAGATGAAAGTGATCAATGGTAGTTTCCAAGAACTAGCTGCAGCATGTAAAGAGAGAGGAAGTAGGATTGTTGATACAAACTGCCATGAAGCGATGAGGTGAAACCGTGCTTCTGCCCCCACAATTTTGCTAATCCACACTCCTCCAAAAGTCTTCTCACTAAATCAACTGAGCCATATACATCAATCTGAAATGAAGAAATGCTCTCTGTAGGACTTTTTTTGTGGGATTTTGTATCAGTCCGTGTGGACCCCACAATAATATCCTGGTCTTTTTCTCCCGGAAAAAGGGAGAGTGCAATAGGAGCAGTGGGGGAGGAAGTGCTAACTGCACTCTCGATCTCTCCTCGTTAAGCATTTTCATTCTTGTTATTTGGTTCAAGTCTTCCAAGGCACACTATAAAAGAGATAGAAAGGAGATATTATATTCCACGATTCTGGTTTGTTTTCAGTGTTTTTCTTAAATCCCAGTTATGAAAGAAGTATGGTACTCGAGCTTTATGGTCCTCTTCTCATTTCCGCTCCTAACCAGCATTCTTTTTTGCATGGTGCATTCTCTACCCACCATCACTACCACGACCTTGTTATCCTTAGGAAATGAAACGGATCGACTTGCTTTGCTCGACTTTAAGGGTCGCATAACTCAATTTCCACTTGGAAAATTGAGTTCGTGGAACGACTCCGTCCATTTTTGTTATTGGGAAGGGGTTACATGTGGTCGTCGGCATCAAAGGGTCACTAAATTGGATCTACAATCCCAGGGACTGGTTGGATTAATCTCTCCTTTCATCGGAAACCTCACCTTCCTAAGGGAGATCCGTCTCCAAAACAATAGCTTTTCTGGTAATATCCCTCAAGAAGTTGGTAGTTTGTTTCGACTACAAGGTATCAATTTGGACAAAAACTCATTGGGAGGGGAAATTCCTACCAATCTCTCAAGTTGTTCCAATCTCCTATACCTCCGTCTAGCTCGTAACAAACTCGTAGGGGAAATTCCAACAGAGCTAGGCTCCTTGTCCAAGCTCATGGCACTGTATCTTTACGAAAACAATCTTACCGGAGTCATCCCACCTTCTCTTGGGAACCTTTCATCTCTACAAAACTTTTCTTCAGGGGACAATTTTTTAGAGGGAAGTATTCCGGAGGAGCTAGGCGGATTGACAAGCTTAAGATTTCTTGGATTGGGTCCAAATACACTAACTGGTGAGATTCCTCTCTCCCTTTACAATCTCTCATCCATTGTTACTATAGCCAGGGGCGGAGCTAGGATTTTCGGCCAGGGGGGGCTAATGGTGAGATGTGGGGGTTCGGGGGCGTAGCCCCCGAAAAAAAAATTTAGTGCCAAGTTTGTGGGTCATCTCGTCTCTTTGTACGTTGGTAAAGAATATAGTTTTGAGTAGTGATGATTAGCAAACCCACTGCTTAACTTACCGTCGTGTCCTCGTGTCCCTTTTAACACTCCTTTAACCCTGGTTAAGCTTATCAAAATTAAATTTAAGATTTTTATTATTTTTTTTTTCTAAAAAACTAGGTTGGATTGCTCAACTCTATGAGTGAGTGAATCTTAACCACAATTGGTGAGGGTTAAAGAAGGGCATGGACCAATGAGGACCGGCCATTTCATTCAATGATGAAAAACACCGGTAATTTAAGCATTTTCATATGCCTACGCCATCTTAAATTAAATAATATAAATATAAAAAAAAAAAATTTCTTCTCAAAATTTTCAGGGGGGGCTTAGATCCCCCACCACCACCCGGCTTTGCCCTTGCTCCTAGGCCACACCCACATTACACTATGCAAAAAAAAAAATTCCCAAAAGTTGAGGGGGGGCTTCAGCCCCCCCTGGGCCCCATGTGGCTCCGCCCCTGACTATAGCTATGCCTCTAAACCAACTCCGCGGAAGTCTTCCACCAAACATAGGCCTCACTCTTCCTAATCTCACATTTTTAGCATTTGGATTAAACCAATTTGGTGGACGTATTCCAGTTTCATTATCCAATGCCTCAAGACTTGAAGTAATTGATATCCCTTCAAATAACTTTGTTGGGGAAGTTCCAACTAATCTAGGAAGCCTACAAAATCTTTGGAGTTTGAACTTGGGCTATAATAATCTAGGAAATGGGGAAGCCAATGATTTGAGTTTTCTGACATCTCTCACCAACAACAGCAATTTGAGAGAATTGGGTCTATCTTACAATAAGTTTGGAGGTAAGCTGCCTAACTCTGTAACCAATCTCTCATCCCAATTGAGCATTCTAGATCTAGGACGAAATGTTGTAACTGGAAGCATACCTGTAGGGATTGGAAACCTTGTTGAATTAACTGTATTGGGAATGGAGGATAATCTAATCACTGGTAGTATTCCCTCTTCCATTGGGAGGCTTCAAAAGCTAAATCAATTGATTTTAAATGGAAATGGTTTGATGGGGAACATTCCATCCTCCCTAGGCAACATCACTCTGTTGTACCGTCTCTATCTACAGCAGAACTACTTAACTGGGAGAATTCCTTCAAGTCTTGGTGCCTGTAAATATTTGCAAGTCTTGGATCTTTCTAAAAATAATCTTGATGGAACAATACCCAATCAAGTCATTGGTCTTTCCTCCATATCAATTTACCTCGACGTATCTCGTAATTCCTTAATGGGTTCTCTGCCATCAGAAGTAGGTAACTTGAAAAATATTGCCAAGTTCTTCATCTCTGAAAACAAATTGTCTGGTAAAATTCCCACTACATTGGGTGAGTGCTCGTCTTTGGAAGAACTCTATATGAACGGAAACTTCTTTGAAGGAGATATTCCCTCATCTCTAAGTTCTTTGAAAGCCCTTCAAGTTTTAGATCTCTCGCGCAACAATTTGTCTGGCAACATTCCAAAATCTTTCGAGAACTTGTCTATTTTACGACAATTAAATTTGTCGTTCAACAATCTTGAAGGTGAGGTACCAATAGCAGGAATCTTTAGAAATGCAAGTGTAATTTCAGTCACTGAAAATAATAAGCTTTGTGGAGGAATCCCGAAACTGAAGTTGCAGGTGTGTTCTAATCAAGAACCAAGGAAACGTGGAAAGTCTCCCTCTTCCAAAATTATAGTTCCGATATTCATCGGTGTGGTTCTTTGCCTAGCTTTTTTGGGGTTGTTATTTAATAATCTATATTGGAAAAGAAAGCCAAGAAAGACATCTTCTTCGACATCTTCTTTGGAGGATGGATTTTTAAAGGTTTCCTATGAAGAGCTCCTCAAAGGGACCGATGGATTTGCTTCAGCCAACTTGATTGGTGCGGGCAGCTTTGGGAATGTTTACAAAGGAATTCTTCGTCAAGATGACAAACTGGTTGCAGTGAAGGTATTGAATCTTCAACAAGGAGGAGCTTCCAAGAGTTTTATTGCTGAATGTGAAGCCCTGAGAAAAATTCGGCACCGGAATCTCCTCAAGATCATAACTTCCTGTTCGAGTGTGGACTTTAAAGGTAACGATTTTAAAGCTCTAGTTTTTGAGTTCATGGCTAATGGGAGTCTAGAAAACTGGTTGTATCCAAGTATAGATGAGCAACATCAATCAATGCATCTGAACTTTACTCAAAGATTAAACATAGCCATTGATGTTGCTACTGCATTGGATTACCTTCATCATCATTGCGAGACACCTATTGTTCATTGTGATCTTAAGCCAAGCAATGTCTTGCTCGATGATGACATGATTGCCCATGTGGGGGACTTCGGGTTAGCCAAGTTTCTTTTGAGGGCTATTGGCAACTCTAGTAAAGATCAAAGCAGCTCACTTGCAATCAAGGGGTCTATTGGATATGTCGCTCCAGGTACGTTGTTCATTCATTTATTTTCCGTATTCCTTATATTTCTGAGATATATTTTTCAATGGTATTTCCCTTTACAACTTCACTTACCTTAATATGACAATATCAAGATTCAACATTGTTAATGGGCCTTGACCAAGCTGGCCTACGATCATTCTAGGTTTGGGCCTTAACCTACATATGGTTTTTCATTAGTTCAGGCTGGTTTTAACATAGGAAAATGCATACATTGCAGAGTATGGGATTGGCAGTGATGTGTCCACACGAGGAGATGTGTACAGCTATGGGATCCTCTTATTGGAGATGTTTACGGGAAGGAGACCTACAGATGACCTGTTTAAGGATGGTCTAAGCCTTCATAGTTTCTGTAAGATGGCCTTGCCTGAACAAGTGATGGAGATTGCGGATTCACATTTGCTCATAGAAGAGCAACTTAATGGAACTACCAACAATGTTGACAATCAAAGAGACATGAGAGGTAAATTACAAGAGTGCCTAGTTTCTGTGTTTGGAATTGGTGTCGTATGTTCTGCTATATCATCGGGTGATCGAAAGGACATGAAAGATGTTCTTACTGAAATGCTTGTGATCAAGGAAGTGTTTCTTGGCATAGGGATATTTGGAGAGAGGCGCAACAAGCTGAAACTAGCTGGTGAAGGCACATCTTACCATAATAATTACTAATGTTACGACCCTTCTCTCTCTATCTCCTCATCTGTCATTGCTATTATCATTGTTGTTGCTTGGTAGCGGTGGTGGTGTGTGATATTGTTAGAAAGGCTTTGTAGGAGATTCGAAATATGGGGCAAGTAGTGAGTTAAGTGTTGTACCGTGTACGACGTTGAAATTCATCTAGATTTATCATGTTAATTTAAAGGGTAAATTACACTCACCTCCCCAAGGTTTGGTGAAATTTCAGAAACCTCCCCTCTAATTTATGAAATTACACTGCCCTCCCTTGTTAGATTCTTGATGTTAACTAAAGTTACCATTTCCCCATTTTATCCCTATTACTTGATTGAGGAAACACCTCTTTACCATTTGAAAGCTCAACCAAAGACAAACATAAACTCCCAAGCCGCCATGTGTCTCTTTTAATACTCACTAACTATGATTAAGATTCACTTACCCCTAGGGTTTATCCATTTAACCTTAGTTTTAGTTAAAAAATAATCTTAGGTTGGTTATGCTTAACCGCAATTAAAGAGGGCTCTACAAGCCGCTATGTGTTCCTTTAATACCCACTAACTGTGGTTAAGATTCACTCATCCCTAGGATTCATTAATCTAACTTTGGTTATAAAAAAATAAAATAAAAAATATTAATCTTAGGTTAATTATGTTTAACCACATTTAAAGGATTTCTATAAGCCGCCACTTATCCCTTTTAACAGCCACTAACTATGGTTAAAACTCACTCACCCCTAGGGTTCATCCATCAAACCTTGGTTTTTAGAAAAAAAAACATTAGGTTGCTTATGCTTAACCACAATTAAAGGGAGCTCTACAAGCCGCCACATGTCCCCTTTAATGCCCACTAATTATGGTTAAAATTCACTCACCCCTAGGATTCATCCATTTAACCTTGATTTTTAGAAAAAACAAAACCTTAGGTTGATTATGCTTTACCACATTAAAGGGGGCTCTACAAGCCACCATGTGTCCCCTTTAACACCCAATAATTGTGCTTAAGATTCACTCACCCCCAGGATTAATCCACCTAACCTTGCTTTTAAGAAAAAAATAAAAATATTAACCTTAGGTTAATTATGTTTAACCACAATTAAAGGATCTCTATAAGTCACCATGTGTCCCTTTTAATACCCACTAACTATGGTTAAGATTCACTCACCCCTAGAGTTCATCTATCTAACATTGGTTTTTAGAAAAAAATATAAATATATATACTTGATTTTGGAAATATATATTACCCTTAAATTGATATTATTAACCTTGGTTAGAAACCAATTATCATTTATTTTATTGAATTTAACTAACCTTGTGTTGAAAAAGGGTAATTTAGACATTTTAAAATGTTTAAAATGACATCATCAAAGTCCATCCATAAAGTAATGGTAAACTTAAGGGAATGAGGTATTTGTTACATACAACCGAGGGAATAGCATAATAATTTCATAAACTAGAAGGGAGGTTTTTGAAATTTCACCAAACCTCAAGGGGGTATCTTTCCGACTCGAGGGGTGAACCAACCCCCTGGTTATTATTGGAAACTGATAGCAAATGAAATTGCTATCTAGAGGCTAATGACATTGAAGATGAAAGAGATTGGACTACTATTCCAGAACCTTTATTGGAGATCATTTCATCAAAATTATGTCTAGTAGACAGCATTGTGATGTCCACCGTTTTTGCAGAAACTGGAGGTTTACCATCTCTCCGACTCGAGTGGTAAACCGACCTCCTTGGTTATTATTGGAAACGGATTGCGAAGGAAATTGCTGGTTTTTCAACCCCTCAATGCATAGGAAATATGACGTTCAAATATCTGAGTTAGGTAGAGCATAGATTAATTTTACCATAAAGGATGGGTGGATGTTATTAACAAATATGAACCTCATACCATATTTTAAAAACATTTTCACAAAGAAAACAGTTAGCATTCCACTTTTTGATTTTCAGTCTTTGCATTTTTCTTACTCTTCTATGCCAACATGCCTTGGATGTGTTTTTTTTTTCACATTGAAAATCATTCAACCAATCCCAATACTGTCAAAGTCCTGGATCTGATGGTTGGACGCATTTTGACTTTAAGCCATTTTCTATTGGAAATACCTTGCCTATATTTTTAGAAGGACAATTCTTTTCTCTAGGAATTGATTATAGCTTGGGGGTTTTTGACCCTCTTGATCAAAGTTAGAATCACTTAGAAATGCAACACCCTAAACTTCCTGAGATTTATATGGTACAGAAGTGTGAAAAGGTTATGGCTCAAGTTGAAGGACATATTGTAATTGTTTTCATCAGTAAGAATAAGAATCCATACGTGATTCAGTTCAATAAATAGAGGACTTGGGATGAAACTACACAATTGAGCAACCAGATACTTTTTACCTGCCTCTGGTCTTTTATTTCTACAGCGAATATTGAAGGTATTCCAAAAGACAGTATCGTCCTTCCAGTTATTCGTCACTACGGAGAAAAATTTGTTTAATTTACTCCTTGGGGTGGCGTAGATTTTATCCAAGGGAGTACTGCCGTGATGAAGTTATACATTTCCCTCACTGGGTAGAAATACCCGAGGATTTTGAGGAATCTATAGAAGTATTAAGAGAAAACAGGTGTACATGTTCAAGTAAGATTTACGACAATTCTTTACTTTTGTTTATGTTTATGTTTCTATTTCTATTTCTGTTTGTTTTTAATTTGTTTTTTTAAAACTTTTTTGTTCATGTTTTCAAAGGGAATGCTGCTATATATAGACTATGATTTTGGAATCTCCGTTTGACTAGTTTTGGTGTTTTTTGTAATGCATACTACCCTTCAATCTAGAACAATTTAGTTTTGTTTATCATTGTCTCTGGTATTGAATGAGGAAGTGAACACCAAAGATAGACTAACCACTTTAGACCAACAAACTTATACTGTAAGCACATCTGCATTGGCATGTTACTTCATTCTAATATGCAGAAACCCATTTGGAGGAGCAGTTTTTAGCAAATTGAAAAGTTTGCCCTTTAGATAGTGTAGACACCCAATTTTACACGCCGCAATAACTCGTTTCACTCCAAGTATCGAAATATGGACTTAATGAAGAAGATCTGAACACCGAAATAACCTGAGATTAAGCCAAAGCCCAATACAAGGCCAAGCTAGACCGATCCTAAAAGAGAGGAGAAATTCATTCTTTAAAAAACAGTTTTGAGTTTTTGGGAGAAAATTTAGTCCCACATCGGAAAAAAGCAAGAAAACCCATTCTTTTTTCTATTATAAAAGGGCCTTCACCCCACACTCTTGCTTTTTCTTGAAAAATAGAGAAAAGTCCTAGTCTTGCTAGAGGTTTTGGTGGGAACAGAGAATTCAAAAGATGTCTAGAACCTCCAGAGCAGCACAAATAGAGCCCAAAACTTTTTCTAGGAACTTGTTTAGGGAGACTCTCTTCAAAATGTTCCCCTCTTTGATGAAAACATTCTATGATGATTCCTTTGATTGATCTTGTTCATAGACATTTTATCTTCTTCCTTTTTGGCTCTATAATATCATGTGGTTATAATTTTCTTTTTCTTTTTCATTCTTTCATTGAATTTCTTACATCAAAATTTTATAGGTTTAACCCCATGGAAAATGAGATTGAAGAGGCTAGTGACTTTGAAGATGTGCGAGATTGGACTAGTATTCCAACACCTTTATTGGAGATCATTTCCTCAAAATTATGTCCAGCAGATAGCATTGTGATGTCCACCGTTTGCAAAAGCTGGTGGTCTATCCTCTTTCAGACTCGAGGGGTGAACCAACCCCCCTGGTTATTACTGGAAACTGATAACAAAGGAAATTGATGTCTAGAGGCTAATGACATTGAAGATGAAAGAGATTGGACTACTATTCCAGAACCTTTATTTGAGATCATTTCATCAAAATTATGTCTAGTAGACAGCATTGTGATGTCCACCGTTTGCAGAAACTGGAGGTCTACCATCTCTCCGACTCGAGTGGTAAACCGACCTCTCTGGTTATTATTGGAAAAGGATTGCGAAGGAAATTGCTGGTTTTTCAACCCCTCAATGCATAGGAAATATGCTGTTTAGATATCTAAGTTTGGTAGAGCATGGATTAATTTTACCATCAAGGATGGGTGGATGTTTTTAACAAATATGAACCTCATACCATATTTTTTAAACATTTTCACAAAGAAAAGAGTTAGCTTTCCACCTTTCAATTTTTGGTCCTTGCATTGCTCTTACTCTTCTGTGCCAACATGTCTTGGATGTGTTTTTGTTCACATTGAAAACCATTCAACCAATCCCAATACTGTCAAAGTCAGTATATGCAGTCCTGGATCCGATGGTTGGACGCATTTTGACTTTAAGCCCTTTTCTATTGGAAATACCTTGCCTATATTTTTAGAAGGACAATTCTTTTCTCTAGGAATTGATTATAGCTTGGGGATTTTTGACCCTCTTGTTCAAAGTTGGAATCACTTAGAAATGCAACACCCTAAACTTCCTGAGATTTAAATGGTACAGAAGTGCGAAAAGTTTATGGCTCAAGTTGAGGGACGTATTGTAATTGTTTTCATCTGTAAGAATAAGAAGCCATACGTGATTCAGTTCAATAAACAGAGGACTTGGGATGAAACTACACAATTGAGCAACCAGATACTTTTTGCCTGCCCCTGGTCTTTTATTTCTACAGCGAATATTGAAGGTATTCCAAAAGACAGTATCGTCCTTCCAGTTATTCATCACTGCGGAGAAAAATTTTGTTTATCTTACTCCTTGGGGCGGCGTAGATTTTATCCAAGGGAGTATTGCCGTGATGAAGTTATACATTTCCCTCATTGGGTAGAAATACCCGAGGATTTTGAAGACTCTTTGGAAGTATTAAGAGAAAACAGGTGTACATGTTCAAGTAAGATTTACGACAATTCTTTACTTTTGTTTATGTTTATGTTTATGTTTCTATTTCTATTTTTTTTTGTTTTTAATTTGTTTTTTTTTATAAAATTTTGTTCATGTTTTCAAAGGGAATGCTGCTATATATAGACTATGATTTTGGAATCTCCGTTTTACTGGTTTTGGTGTTTTTTGTAATACATACTACCCTTCAATCTAGAACAATTTAGTTTTGTTTATCATTGTGTCTGGTATTGAATGAGGAAGTGAACACCAAAGACAAACTAACCACTTTAGACCAACAAACTTATACTGTAAGCACATCTGCATTGGCATGTTACTTCATTCTAATATGCAGAAACCCATTTGGAGGAGCAGTTTTTAGCAAATTGAAAAGTTTGCCCTTTAGATAGTGTAGACACCCAATTTTACACGCCACAATAACTCGTTTCACTCCAAATATCAAAATATAGACTTAATGAATAAGATCCAAACTCCGAAATAACCTGAGGTCAAGCCAAAGGCAAAGCCCAATACAAAGCCAAGCTAGACCGAGCCCAAAAAAGAGGAGAAATTCATTCTTTAAAAAACTGTTTGAGTTTTTGGGAGAAAATTTAGTCCCACATTGGAAAAAGTTGAGAAAACCCATTCTTTTTCCATTATAAAAGGGTCTTCACCCCACACTCTTGCTTCATCTTGAAAAATAGAGAAAAGCCCTAGTCTTGGGAATAGTTTAGAATCTCTACAATTTGGAAATCATCTTAGATAATCCCCAACCTTTGGAAACCCTAGTGGAGAAGAGAGCAAGAGCTTACACCCTAGCCCCGGAGTTCGGATTTTTTTTTATATTTTCATCTTAGGTGTTTGGATTGTGGGATCATTGGAGCGCGATCAAAAGAGGTTTGCAAGATTCATCTCTTCTTCTTCTCATTTAAATCTTTTCTTCCTCAATTTTCCCATAAAGTAGTCCATTGATTTCCCTCCAAACGGTCGTGAAGAAGTGAAAATCCGGGTGAAGGAAAATTTAGGAAGAAGGGGTTTTTCACTTCTCTTCTTTATTTACAGCTCTTTATAATTTAGTTTATAATTATTTAAATTTGTTCTTCCTCTATTTTTCCATAAAGTAGTCCAGTGATTTCCCTTCAAACGGTCGTGAGGAAGTGAATCCGGGTGAGGGAAAGTTTACTTTCCATTTTGTCCCTCCTATGTAGTTCTTTTTTTAAAAAAATTTTAGTTCCCCTCTTTTCTACCAAAGTAGGTGCGGCCTCTCTCGATTCGGTCGAGGAGAGAGTTTGGCCATCACCGATTTAAGGAAAAGGGGTCTTCACTGCTAAGTAGAAAGAGTTTATCTTGATTCGATCGAGGAGGGGTAAATTCCAATCTCGAACTAAAAAGATAAAAAGGGAAAAAATTAATTGTTTAATTAGTGAAAGATTAAAATAAATGGAGAATAATTAAAAGGCAACTGTCGTTCGACGGATGAGTTGGGGTGCCTAACACCTTCCCAACTCATAAAAGAACCCCCGAATCCGACCTTTGGTTCTCGGACCAAAAAGGATAATATTGGGTGACCAATCACACCCGAATTTTTTGATTGGTGGCAACTCTAAAGATCTCGGCCTCTCATTAGTATGAAAGCATTAATGTGGAGAGGAGATTGACCCAGACATACAATGTATTAGGGATCGAAGCTACTCCTCATCTAGTTTTTAGTGTATGTTTTACTAAGCCCTTTATATCTTTGATAACAGAACTAAATATACCCTGGTTTTTTAAACAAGTCATTCAAAAGCTTTAGTTCCCACATATTACAAGGTCCATTCAAAAGCTTTATTTACCACATATTAAAAGGTCAAAGGCACAGTCCAAACAATTTCGACACCCACTACCTTTTTCTTTTCTTTATGGATTATGGGTCCAGAGAGAGTCCCTTCTTGTAAAGTGACCAGATCCTTCTTGTATACTTGGCTAATAGCGTTCAAAAGCCTAGAAGGGAGGAAGATACTAAATCAGTAATCCAACCAAAGTTAAATGACCACAACTAGTGGTATTACTATTGTTATTATTATTTCTTCTATATTACACTATTAATAACAATGATGATAATACTAATATTGTTATTATTTCTTCCAAAATTCAAGTCAGGTTGGACAAATTAGTTGCTCGTGGATCTACTTATAGTACAAACAAGTTAGCGAGCCTCAAATTCAAGCTGATTATGCTTGCACCACTAGATGCAGTTCTCCCCAGTATGTGAAACTGCTAATGATAAACAAAGAGAAAGGACATCTAGCTAAAACTTACTAGTATTGCCTTGTGGGAAAAGCAGAGACTTAATACATATATGTAGATGTGTATATAGAGGGAAAGAAGCCTTCTACTCAGATTGGATTCTACTGTGGTACACATGTCATCAACCCGAGCATTCCAATTGCTAAGAAATAGACATCGGGAAGTTTGTACAAACTTTGGCTCAGATGGATGGATATAAATGCATTTTTCACGTCAAATTTCAAAATTTTGCTAACATATCTTTTCTACCAAGGCTGTTGATGGGAAAGCTTGGATTAAAAAAGAAATAGTCCCCTGCTCCCTGCTCCCTAGTCCCTACCTTACCCCAACAACCAGGACAAAGTTCTCCTATAAAGATGAGGAGTATGTTATTATGCCATTATGGGAGAACTGAGAAGTATAGCCATACACTCTTAACAAAGAAAAAAATGTAGCTATTTCAAGCATACGAATATACCTATAGATTTCCTTCCGGGACAAAACCGAGACAACAAAGACTTCCTGATCTCCCTTCACCTGTACCCAGAAGGCCAGAAGTAAAATTAAGCATAGTTCAAGTAAACACTTCTCCAAAACTATCCTTAAGGAACATGTTCTAAATAGTACCAGTTACACTAATTTTACCAGAATAAGTTCCCCATTGCATGAAGAGCATATTGAAGTCTCAAAATCCGAGTATAACTTTGAAGCTGAAAATGTGAAGCCTCTTATCGAAGTTTCCTTTAGAAGGGATATCCAAAAAATGTCATTTAGTGCACGCAATAAGCAACCAAAAGAATAAAATTGCCAAAGAAAAAGGGTAATAAGAAACAAGAGAAGTTGTAACAAATTACTAGTAAACCATAAATGGATATCTAGATGTAAATTTGGGTATGTTCCAAGTTTAGGTCAAAAGCTCTGGGTGATTCATTTTGGTTGTTTGTGCACTCGTAAAATAATCTCTTGTACAAGACATAACGACTTGCATTATTGCATTATAATTGAACCTCTGGATAAGCCTAATGACGCCCTAAACCCGCGCCTAAGGAATCATATTCCGAGACGCGTGCCCATTCGTCATAGCCACTCAAGCGGAAGACTTTATCCGTGAAAATGCGGGAATTTTCAATTTTATTTATTAGATGCTCTCAATAAAGCAATAAGTCCTGTCATCACAATAGCCACCATTACAAACCATATACCTGTATTATATTTACATCAAGTTTGTTTACAAAAGAAGGTGTCTCTATTATGCTGGGACAGCCTGTACCATCTCTAGAATGTCCAGTCAGAACCTTCCATCTACTTATTGATCAGTAGTCTTGTGATTAGCTTACATAAAACGTCAATGAGCTATGAAGCCCAATAAAATACGCAATCCATCAAACTATTTTCACATAATAACACACATCAATAATGAGATAATACTACAGTTCAATTCCGTGTTACAATATATAATAAAGCAGTAAATAATGAATCGTGACCCAAAGTCACTCAGGTTTACTTCGAAGAACTAAGTCTCTACACATATTCGGGCATTCACCCATTTTTCAACATCTAAACTCACTCACACAGTCCGATTCACCTTAATCTATAAAATTACCCTAAATGACAGTATGGTTCAATTGAGAACTTGCTCCATTTTACGCTATGTCCAACTACGTCTCTCTTTCAAGAGTCCCAAACCAAGCGAAGTTGATGAAGGAAAAGTTGGTAGTTAATGAACTTTGAGAGAGAGAGAGAGAGAGAGAGAGGGAGTTGGGTAGCCGTGGGCTCATTGGCAATCTCATGTAGTCATTTAATTTCTAGGCTCCATTGTTTTGGGAACTTTAGGGTGAAACTTGGGGTTTTTCCAAGATTGCCCCCATAGTATGCGATTGTTCTCAAAATACCCACCTTTTTACAACTCTTTTTATAATTCCTTTATGGCTATTTTCTCATAATTGTTGATTTATGAAAAGTCTGAAACACCCTTCCACTACCATCAACACTTAGAAGAATAGTTTTGAAGAAGAAAAAGAGGAACAGAGGATTTCACATATGTGTGCATGAGATTGGAGAAGCTTCCCACTCTCTTCATCTTCCCATCTCTTGAAGCTCCTTACTACTTTCTCCTTTAATGGGTGTTTTAGTACAAACTTAATCGGAGTGTTCTTGGAAAATATAAAAAAAATCCGCAAAAATCTGGGTTTCGACGAAGTTTTTTGTGCACATGGTCAATACATATCGATACTAGGTGATACCCGTGGTCGATACACTTGTTTAGTACCCATATTGATACACAAGGGCGGAGCTAGGGGAGGGGCGGGGGCCATGCCCTTTGCATGTAGTAGCCCCCCGAAATTAATAAGTAATTTTTTTGGCTATATAGGAAGTTTGGCCCCCTCAAAAATTGTATTTTTTTTGGGTTCCCATTCTTTCCACCCTTGTCCTACTCGTCTCCTTTTAACTATGGTTAAACTTAATTAACCTGGGCCTAATTTTTGTTCCCTAAAACCAAGGTTAGATGGATGAATCCTAGTGATGAGTGAATCTTAGGCACAATTAGTAGGTGTTAAAAGGGACATATGACAGCTTATAAAGCTTCGTTTAACTGTGGTTAAACATTATCAGCCTAAGGTAAATAATTTTTTTTCTAATAACCAAGGTTAGATGGATGAACCCGAGGGTGAGTGAATATTAACAATAGTTAGTGGGTGTTAAAAGGGACACATGATGACTTATAAAACCTCCTTTTAACTTTGGTTAATCTTAATCAACCTAAGATTAATATTTTTATTTTATATATCCTAAAAACCAAGGTTAGATGGATGAACCCTAAGAGTGAGTAAATCTTAACCACAGTTGGAGGTATTAAAAAGGGACATATGTCAGGCTAACATCGTAGAGCGTTCTTTTGGACGATACGTGCTAGAAAAGAATCATATTCCTTTTTTTATGTGTATAAAAGAAAAAGTAAAATATAGTTAATTATATATATATAATGACTTTTTAACAAAGAATGACCCTTCATTTTTTATTTTTGGTACCAAACTTTTATTGGAATGCAATGTTAACAAATTTATGACCATGATAGACCCATAACTCAACAAATTCTCGAAGCTACGCCCCGAAACCCCCAAACACCAAAAAAAATCTTAACACTTGTACTTCGGCCCCCCTAAGGAAAATTTTCTGGATCTGCCCTTGTCAATACATATCGATACTCATATCGATACATAACGACACTGGTTGATATATGTGGTCGATACACCAGCTCAATACCCATATCGATACAGGTCATCTTCAATCTTGGAACACAATCAGTATCGATACGAAGTATCGACCCGACTTATTGAGTATCGAGCGAACACTGTAACTCATTAAAAATGTTATTTTTGGGTCTACTAATGAATCTTCGTGTCAAGACTTTTTAAAGATTATGCAAGATGAGTTTGAGATGATTATGATGTGAGAATTGAACTTCTTCCTCGGACTTCAAATCAAATAAACCACGGAAGAAACCTTCATCAACCAAGCTAAATATACAAGGGAGCTACTCAAAAAGTTTGAGATGGCGAATACCAAAGAAAGTGACATTCCAATGAGTCCAACTACAAAGCTTGACAAAGATGAGAATGACAAAAATGTAGAAGAAAAGAAATATAGAGGTATGATAGGTAGCCTACTTTTTTAACTGCTAGTAGGCTAGATATAATGTTTAGTGTATGTGTGTGTGATAGATTTCAATCATGTCTTGAAGAATCCCATATGGTAGCTGTTAAAAGAATTTTTAAATACTTGCTAAGCACCATTGACTTAGGATTATGGTATCCAAAGACTTAAACTTGTTAGTTATTTCGATGCAGACTTTGCTGGATGTAAAGTTGATCGGAAAAACACAAGTGATATTTACCACTTCTTATGACACTCCCTTGTTTTATGGTTTAGCAAGAAACAAAACTTCATGGCATTGTCTACAACCAAGGCTGAATATGTAGCCGCCGGGAGTTATTGTGCTTAAACCTTATATATGAAACAACAATTGGAAGACTTTAAACTTTTCTATACAAAAATTCTAATTAAATGTGATAATACTAGTGTCATTTGCATGACTAAAAATCATATTCGAGACTTAAGAACTAAGCATATTGAAATAAGATATCACTTTATAAGAGATCATGTTCAACAAAGGGATGTTGTTCTGGAATTTGTTGACACAAATAACCAACTTGCTGATATATTTACAAAACCTCTTCATTATGATAGGTTTAGTGCTTTGAGAAGAGAATTAGGAATTGGCAAGCTTAATGATCTCATATGATGCTATATTGTACTCTTTGTCTATTGAAAATGGATTGAATGCCTAAATTATCAATATTTGTGAAATGATGTTCAAAATTGTTCAAATTAGTTTGAATGATTGATTAATCATATTCCATGAATAATATGAGTTTATTGAAGTATTTGCATGTTGAATTAATCATAGAGAAAAATGAGATTGAATGAAAAATAAAAATAATTTTTTTTTGAAATTTTGTTTGGTTCGGATGATCGAATTGTGAATTCGGATGACCGAATGGTTTGCAGGCTGTCTGAGACAATTTTCCTTCATTCGGACGACCGCTTGAATCTATCGGACGACTGAATGGGTCAGGCCTATAAATATAAAGCCCAAACCAGTGTTTTTTTTTATTCGCATATTTTCCCTTTCAAAACCCATTAGGTTTTTCTTCCCTCCAAAACTCCTTCTTCATTCCAAATATTTCCAAACTCCTTCCAATCCATTCAAATTGATTCAAGATGGAAAGAACAAAGAATGTTGGTGTTGAACCAATGCCTAAGAAGAAGAAATCGTCCAGAGGAAAGGCTGTTGCATCTTCTTCCACCCTTGATTCAACTCCACTGATTTCATCTGATTTCAAGAGTCCAGAATCAGAGAAGAAGTTCAAGGACATCGTATCCAAACGCATAGTGGTATACAGTAAAATTTTAACTCCTGATTTCCTTAACAAATGGAGTTTTGGGCATATTGCCAATCTTTTTGATGCCATAGAATGGACCTCCTTCCTCAAATCAAATCAGGCCATGTACCCAGATCTAATTAAGCTCTTCTATACCCATTTTGAATTTACCCCTGCTACTCATCAAATCACTTCCTTTGTCTGTGGTCAAGAGCTAGCATTTTTGGTTGGTGAACTCACAACCATGCTTGGCCTTCCTGTAAGGGATTTTGAATGTATAACAGTCAAGGACTGGCCTTGGCATGAAGGTTTCTTTGCCATGGAAGCTTTAAAGCTCATATGTGGTGATCCATAAATTACAAAGACCTTCCAACCTCTGCTTAAAGACCTCACCCTTCAATCCCGTTTAATTCACCATATCATTTCCTACAATTTACTTCCTAGAGCAGGTGGTAGGCATCACCTCTCTTATCTTGATATCTTCCTCATGTGGTACATCCTCACCACTAAGAAAACCTGCCTTCCTACTCTCATTGCTCACTCTATGCTTGATGGAGCCCACAAGAAGGCTGGCTGCCTTCCCTTTGGCCAAGCTCTCACTCACATTTTCAAACATTTTAATCTGTCCTTGGACTTCTACCTCAAAGTTGACCTCTCTATCAATGACACTTATAGCTCCACATCTATCATAAGAATGGTCTATAATTGGTCAAAATCTAGAGAGCAATGGCTTCCCAAGCCTCCTCCTGCTCCTGAGTCAGCCACATCAGCTCCTGTTATGCCTACCTCTACTCCTACTCTAGTCCCTATTATTCCTATCCCTCCTCCTTCTAGACCATCTACCTCAGCTGCAGGACCATCAGATGTTCTATCTTCTTCCTTAGCAGCAACAAAGACTGAGATGCCAGAGACTGAGGCTGAGCCAAAGAGAGATATCCCAGAGTAGAGAGAGGACTCTCCTCGATATGAGGATGCAGGACACTTTGATTTTATGCAGTCCCCAAGGAGACCTCTTGTGTCAGAGGATTAGATGAGTCTGATGAGTGGCCAGATTGCCTCCATGGCATCTAGCATGGAGCAGTTTTAGTTGGAGATGAGGGAGAGTCAGCTGAGATTTCAGGTTAACATGAGAGAGAGTATGCTTGCCTTCCAAGCAGAGAGTAGAGCGAGCATGTTAGCCCTTCAGGTAGATACTAGAGATAGATTGACTTCTCTAGAATCCAGGATGGCCAGTATTCAGAGATTGAGATAGCTGGAGAGATAATCAAAAACTGAGCTGATTCTATACTTTCTTTGGTTGAGAGAAAGGCGGTAGATACCTCAATTCTTAGTGAGAGGTTAAGTGATGATATCACAAGCATCAATCAAGCGCTCAATGTTCAAGCTTTATACATTCATCAAATATCTTCCTTAAATGGGTGCTCAGGCTCCAATCATTCATGATACAGCCTCTAAAGTCACTCAGGTAGCTATTGAGATTATGGACATTCGGAACTACATGTCTCACATTCCAGTGCCTTTAGATGTCGATGTTCCAGTTAGACCTAGGAAGGAACCCTAGGCTCAGTTCATTTCTAGTGAAAGCACTTCTTCTGACTCCTAGGCCAAGCCCAAGGAAGCAATATCCAAGAAGAGAAGGAGAGAAGAAGATAAATGAAGACTGTTTTATTTTTTTGGTATGATGCATGGATGTCTGGACTGTTTGGTTGTAATTTTTCTTGGAGTAATCCAAGTCTCTTTTTGATAATGCCAAGGGGGAGTACATGAAATGTACTTCTCTTGATTGCTTTTTGGTTTTAGACATGACTTGACTTTGATATACTTGTAAATGTCTAACTTTTAATGAATATGAATGAAATCATACTTTTTTTGACTTGGATGTACTTATCCTGCATTTTTATGAATGAAAAACTTATAATCTTGACTAAGTAATGGATGTGTAATGGACAAAGTATGTTTTTCATAAATGATCTAAAATATGCATGAACTTAAAAGTTTATTCAAATTTGACTATACATATGTTTAGGGGAAGCTTTCCTCAAAAATTTTATTAAAATTATATGTTGAGGGAGACCAAATCTCTATTTCATTCCATTATTTTGTCATCATAAAAAAGGGGGAGATTGTTAGCCTCAAGGATACAACCTTATGTACCCCTAATAATTTTGATGATAACTCAAATAATGAAATGATCTTTGTTTTACTAATGTCTCCCTTGAGTGTTTATGAAAAATAGGATATAAAAGCATTAGCGAATCATTCAAGAAAGATAGCATGAAAATATTATTCAAGATTGGAAAATAATTATTAAAGTCACAATGATAAAGCTCAAAGCATTCAAAGTCTAAGAGAAGAAGCAATCTACTTGAATATCATGCCAAATTTCATTAGAATATAAAGTCTAATTAAGAAGATCCCTTGGAAGAACTCAAAGTTAGTATCATCATGGAAGATCCAAGTTCAAAATTGAAGACTCTCGAAGAAGACTTTTTGGTTCAACTTTTTAGCTTTGAAGGATGCTTAGGACTTTTGTAAGAAGTCCTCAAAGGTTGGTTGTTGGAAAAGCTCACAAAATCTAGATTGATCTTAGGTGTCTTTAGACTATATTGGAAAACTTTCTAAGGACCTAAAATATGGTAATCATCATGCTTAAAGTAAGTTAGAAGGCCCAAGGAATCATCCCAGAAAGAAAAGAATTGAAAAACAAGTTTTTCAGATGAAAATGGGCATTCGGGCAACCGAATGACCCATTCGGACGACCGAATAAAGAGATAAATCTCAGTTAGCTACTGTTAGTCCATTTACATCCACATAGACGACCGAATGACGAAATCAAATTTTGAGTTGGTTACTGTCATTTGATTAGGACGTCCCAATGGAGCATTCGGATGACCCAAGAATTGGAATTGACATTTGTCACCATTCGGACGACTGAATGGCGTGGGACACGAATTAAATGCTCTGTAATGACAATTTTTTAACGGGTTTTTTTGCATTAAATGTTCCACCAACGGCTATATTTTCCCTTGGGGTATAAATAGAGTTCATTTATGAACAAAAAAAAGAACTGAACTACCATTGATTGAATCATTAACTCACATTTATTTCAATCTGAAAAATCAGATTTGCCCAAATCTCTGTGACTGAGCTGTTGAACTCCTACCTTTGAGAAACTTTGGTATATTGATATTCAATCTTATCTAGCTTAGTAGAAGCTTGGAAGTCATTCTTATTCAACTCATTAAGGAACCTTTATGTGATTCAAAATCAAACCAGTTCACCACTCTGTAAAAACTCAGAATCATTGATTCGGGTGTATTGAAGCTAAAGGCTTTGTGAAGTAAGGAGAGGATTGTTCTCTTGCTTTGAAGGTGTAATCTCGACCCGAAATGGAGATTGTAAAGGTTTGATCTTTGTGAACAAGGATTTTGGTCCCCGCCCACGAGGAGGGGGGATGTTGTCCTGGTGATATGGTCAGTTGCCTTTATGTTTAGAGTCGCCACTTATTTATTCGGTAGGGATAAGTCCCATACAATGGATAAGGTCTTAGTCTACTTAGAGTTCTAGGTAAGAGGTTCGGTTAAGCCCGGGGAAGGTGTTAGGCACCCCGGCACTTCCGTTTTAGAACGGTTCCCTACTTCCTAGGTTGAAGCCAATTAAGATCAAGTTGTTATTAAAATGTCTGAGATTTAGTTTATACTAACATAAGAAGGAAAAAGCTAAACTAGGGTTGGGCCCGAGTTGGGCTGCCTACGTGCTCACGTTAGGGTGAGATCAGACCGAGCGTAGTTCTGGCACATGAGCTCGTGCCGAGGCTAAAGGGTGTGTTGTGTGTGCACCAAGGGTGGCTTAGGGTTTAGTCCGGTAGACTAGGGTTGAGTTGATCGGGTTGGTCAAGTGCTTGGTTTGATTGATTAGGCCCGGTAGGCCGAGGTTGGAGCCCGATAGGTTTAGGCCCAGTAGGCTGAGAGGAAATCTGGTAGACTAGGGTTTGGCCCGGTAGGCCAAGATTGGGCCCGGTAGGCCAAGAGCAAGCTTGGTAGGCTAGGGTTTAGTCCGGAGGACTAGAATAGGGCCCGGTAGGCTTAGGGTTCGGCCCGGTAGGCTTGGGTTCAGCCCAGTAGGCCTAAGTTCGGTCCAGTAGGTCTAGGTAGAAGCCCAGTAGGCTTAGGCCAGGTAGGCCGAGGGTGAAGCCCGGTAGGCTTTGGATCGACCTGGTAGGCCTAGGGTTAAGCCCGGTAGTCTTTGGATCGGTAGGCCTAAGGTTAAGCCTGGTAGGCTTGGGTAAGGCCCAGTAGGCCTAAGGGCAAGGTCCAAGTTTGGTTTATGGATTTTAAGGGTTTTTCCCGAAACTACCCAAGTTAAATGGGCTAACCATGATTAAGTCATGGGTTTTAACCATGGTTAATCCGGATAACCATGGTGGGGCAAGTTTGTCATTTTATTGCCTCTCTTGCATTTTTCATGGTTTTTGAGAAATTAACCAAGGCTTAAATGGGTATAACCATGGTTAAACCAAGTATTAACCATGGTTAAACCAAGTGTTAACCATGGTTAAACCAAGTGTTAACCATGGTTAAACTCATCTAACCATGGTTAGGGCTAAGCATGAATCCACACAAAGATGTTTTTTTGCCACTTTAGAATTTTTTTGAATTTTATGAAATTTTCTAGATTTTTTCAAGTTGGTTTGGTGATTTAACCCTAGTTAATTCTTGATCATGGTTGAGTTAACCATGGTTAAGATAAGATGTGGTCTGGTTAAGCTCTGGGTAGGACCCAAGGTTCAATTCAAGTCCAAAGGAGGACCCCATAGGTTGTGGGCCCACTGAAAAGGCCCAGAAATGCAAAAAATCACACTGTTGGCAATGGGATTGCCGACAATCAGCATGATTTTTCTCCAACTTAAAGAGCCTGTAACTATGGTTAGGCAGAGAGTTAGGGGGGCTACAACCTATGGTTTTGAAGCCTGAGATGAGGGGAATACAATGGTCCTGGTTTGGGCCTCAGGGGAGGCCTGGTGTGGGCTCCACAGTAGGCCAAAGTTGCACAATCACACTGTTACATAAAATCATAGGTGTTGGTAATGGGATTACCGACACCTTTGACAGTTTCTGGCTTCTGGTGATTTAACCCTGGTTAAGCTTGACTAAGGGTCTCAGGGTCTTCATGAAAGTTGCAGAGGAGGTCAAGGAGGACCTAACCTTGTCTTGGTTTGGTCCACAAAAGTCTCAGGTGGGGTCCACAGACCTCGAAACAGTGGGGTTTGAGTTTATCGACACCCTAGTTTTTTCAAAAAAACACAAAAGAGCCCTATGGGTCGCTGTAAGGGGGTAACCAAGGGTTCTCTCATGGTGTGAGGAACCCCCAGAAACCCATGAAGTCCACTGGCCTGCCATTGTATCCGTAGGGGGTTCCCCACACCTACAGTGAAGGTGGGAGAACCCTTTTAATGAATGTTTGCCTGCAAAATTGAAAACCAGTCCCCTAGAATTGACCAGGGGCTCACAAGAGTGTAAAAAAATGAGAAGTAAATGGGGTAGGGTGAAGCCCTACCCTGCTGGAGTCTTGGTGGTGACTGGTGGTCTTGATGGTGCTGCAAACAGTGGTGGCGCTGTGTAGACGACTAGGGAAGAGCTGGGAGGGCTGCTGCCAGCTTGGAGAGCTCTTAGAGATGCCTTGGATGGGCTTGGGTTTAGGATTCGACCAGGGGTTCGGATAGGGCGTGTGGAGTTCCATTATAGGCTGTGGGTGCACTGCCCTTTATAGGGAAGCTCAAGGGGACTCAAAGGGTATTTGTACAATGGTTAGGAGAGGCTACAGTGAGGTGGAGAGGGGTCTGCAGGCGGAGGAGTGGGTTGCACAGGCGTGCCTGAAGTCTACAGGGGGTGGCAAGCTGCAACAACAGAAAACCCAGGAATGTCGGTAATGGGATTACCGACATCCCCAAGCCTTTGGAAATTCTGGGTGTCGGTAATCCCATTACCGACACCATGGGGTCCTTGCCCAACAAGCTTGGCCCAGGCATGCACGCGGTACGGGGATCATTTTTGAATTGCTTTGGGCCCTCGCTTGGGCCCAAACCGAGATTCAATGGGTTTTGGGTCTTTGGGCTTAAGCCCTAAAGTCCTAGGACTTGCTAGGGTTTGGTCCTATGGTTTACCTAGGGTTAGGCTAGGCTAGGGTGTTACCTATGGTTAGGGGTTAACCATGGTTAAGAGACTTAACCATGGTTGACTAGGGGTGTAAAAATTGGGTGCTTAAAATCTTCACCCGGAAGAAGATCGTGCAATAGTGGATCGTAGTTTAATCATTGAAGTCGAAGGGCATAAGGCAGGGAGTAGGCGGGAGAGCTGAACCTTAATAACAATTCTCGGTGTTTGATTCCTTTACTCTTTCCCTTATTTTTTACTGTTGAATCATTTAGAATTGGTAGCATCTTATTTCTTATTCATTTAACTTGGTTTAAATTCTGCAAAAAGAAACTAAGATAGAAATTTTAGTTTGCCAATACCCTATTCAACCCCTCCCCCTTCTAGGGCACTTGGGCAACAAAGTCTTCAAACAAGTCTTCGACAATATCCTCAGAGAAAGAATATGTTTTTATTAATTCTTTCTTCAATGGTGACTCTCTTCCGTGGGTCGTGCTTATCATGTCATTGTGGCCTTTTGGCTCCACCCTGAGCTAGTTTAGTACCAACTTTAACTGGTCTTTGCCATTGTTTGATTGACCAGTTGGTCTACCTACACTTGGTGTTGGTTGAGTAGCCTTCTTCCTTTCAACTATTGCGGTTATTGAAGACTCGAGGCGATCAGTGCCTCTACCTCGCCTTCTCTTTCCTATGTGGCTCTCCATGTCATGTGCTTTTGTGCACAGATTTTCAAAACTCACAAAGATTTGGGCCATGAGGGCAGTCGACAGATCATGCCTGAACTTGTTGAGGCACAACCAGATGAGTTTCAGCTGAGTGAACTTTTGAGGACAGGAGAAGGTCAATGCTCTCTATCGGGCAATGAACTCTGTCACAAACTCATTATCTTTTTGTCTAGTCTCAATCAATTTTGGAACACCCACTCTTCTTTTAAGTGTTGTAGAATTATTTGTTGAATTCAGACCCCATTGTATTCCAATCTAGGATTGAAGCCTCGGGAAGATTAGCGTACCATGTAAAAGCATCACCTTCTAAGGATTGCACAAAGAGTTGAAGACAGAGATCTCTCGTCTCAGATGTTAATCTACACATCGAAAGGAAATGAGAAAGATGTTACTTTGGATCTCCCGTACCATCAAACATTTTTAATGTTGGTTGAACGAAGCCTGGAGGGAATGGAACTACATCAATATTAATCGGATAGGGTTTCACAATCATGCGATCATCCTCTTCCTTTTTCTTAGCCCTTCGCATTTGATTACAAACGGTCTCTTTGATTGCAGCAAGAAGAGAAGGTGACACTCCTCTTATGAGTGAGGCCTGGTCTAGGACCAGCCCTATTCCTGGTATAATCGGATGATTCAAAGGTGCAGGGGCTATGCCTTGAATACTGCTATATCCTTGGTACAAGAAATGTGGTCTCGATGCCGATAATTGAGTAGCCAATTCTTGCATTTGCGACATGATGGTTATAATTTTATCATCTTTGTACCGGAGTTGGGCCTCCAAGGCAGCTGTTTCATCACCTGATGTTGGAGGTGCCGATGCTAAAGGATGATTTCCTTGGTCTGCGTTCCCGTTTAAGTTTGCTATCATAACTGCTACTGGTCGCTCTGCACTTGATTCTCATGGCAGGAACAGATTTAGAAACTCTTCTTTTGTGAAATAAGCTCTTGCTATTCCGTATAGAGGGTTAGGCACATTGAAAACCTCTTGAGGTACTTCTGGCTCTACTTCCAGCATTACAGACTGAATAACCAGTTCTTCAGAGTCATAATCCTTCATTGGAGGGGTTCTTCCCAACTCTCTTGAAGAGGTTACTGGGGTTATTTTCTGCTTTGATCCCTCTTGAGATTCATTGATGTCTGGTTCCAGAGCTGACTGAGTCGGATCTTGGACTGTCTCTTTGCCCTTGGCCTTATTTCTGTGGCTTCTCTTCCTTCTTGGAATCCTTGGATTAAGAACCAATGATTCGATCGCTCTGAAGGATTCAACTTTGTCTAGTGCAGCTAAAATAGCGGCAGCTGAATTTTGAGAATTTTGTCTTTCTGATATGTTTTGCTCAGGCATTGTCTTAGTTCCCTAGAATACTGGAGTTGTAAACTCTTCCGGAGCTGGGTTAAGTCTAGTGCCAAACACATTCACAGACACTCTTTCATAAAAAGAGTGCGACGATCGCTCTGGTCCTCAATTTCTCCCGAATAGGATGAGCAGCTGGGATGTCTATCCTCAATTCCCTATGAATGGAGCGAGCTACGACTGGGACATCAATCTACCTTCTTGGCCTTTGCTTTCTAGACTTTCCTGGCTTCGACCAATAGTTGTATATCCTCCTTGGCGGAGCCGAGGGGTATTTTCGATTTCTGAGCTGAAGAATTTTCTCAGGAGTTTTCTTCCTGGGCATCTCAAAAGCGGAAGTGCTTCTATTCAGCACTTTAACCTGAGGGTCATATGGTGCTCTAGTTTTTCTTTCTGATTCAGCACTTGATCTGCCCCATAATGGGCTTACATCTCTGGATGGAGGCCATTGGTGTTGATGACGAACAAATGTCATCATTGATGTAAAAGTTGCAAGGTTAGTGCCTTGAAAAGCATTCAGACCCAGTCTAAACAAAAAATTCCTGTTTGTTTATTCTGAGTTTATGGTGGTTCTTGCATTAACAACCGGGTGACCTTGACCACGATTGTTAATGCCCCTTGCGTTGTTTGAAGATACTTATAAGTCTGTCCTCTCTTTCCTTAATTTGATGACATCATTAGGTAATAAATTCCGCTTCAGGGGAACCCTCCTTTTGTTAGCCGTATACTGCCAACTTTTCTCCTTCTTGGAAAGGGAATCATCCACGAATGGTAGAGTACCTATCCGTGAATCTCTCTCTCTTTTGAGGGAATTCTGTCTGTGGACCCTGTCCATGAACCTGTTATCATTGGTGTCCGTGAGGAGGCTATACTCCCAACCCACGGATTGGCTTGGGTTTTGTGTCCGTGGACCAGACTTGGGCCTTTCCACGGATGGTTTTGAATTTCTGTCAGTGGACAATTTTCTAATTCTGTCCATGGACAGTTTTCCATTTCCATCCATGGACGGTCCTGATTTTTCGTCCGTGGACGGTCTTGATTTTTCGTCATTGGATGGTCTTGATTTTCCGTCCGTGGACGGTCTTGATTTTCTGTCTTTGAACGGTGTTTGTATTTTGTTCGTGGGCAGTGCTTGTATTTTGTCCGTGGACAATGCTTGTATTCTGTCCGTGGATAGTGTTTGCCTCCCATCCGTGGGATATATTGGACTGTGATCTATGGAAGTTGTTCATGGACGCTTCTTGTTCATGGATGGATGCCTTGGGACATTTTCCTCTTTTTCTCTATATTTTTTAAGAAAATTTTTTGAGGGATTTTTGATTAAGTCCTTGAGATACTTGGCCTTATTCTTTTGCCTTTGTGAAAATTGTGCAACATTTCCTCTTTTTGAAGAATTTTTTAAATGGGGAGTTCCAACAGCCAGCTTGGACTGAGGGGGCTCATAACCAACAAGTCCTAAGGTCAGCCTTTGCGGCATCCCCAATGTAGACTATTAGGATTTGGGACAGCCTATTCGGCTTGGCCCAAATGTTGACATAGGTTTGCCTTTTGGGCTAACCTGTCGTAGAGTGGTTGAACTACCCTGCCATGTATGTACCCAGGTGGGTATACTCTCCACGGTGCACTCTGTCCAGGATGCACCATGCGGGATGTATTCTGTCCGTGGGGCATCCAATTGGATGCACCTGATTCGTAGCGCATCCTGGGGAATGCGTCTGATCTGTGGCGCATCCTCTTGGGTACAGCCTCTCCGTGAGGCATCCTGGGGGATGCACCCTATTCGTGGTACATCCTTGGGGATGCATCTGCTCCGTGGTGCACCCTTGGGGATTCACCTTATCCGTGGTGCACCGTTGGGGATGCACCTTGTCCATAGATCTAGCAGGGGTAACTCCTCCGTGGAGGGGTAGCAATATCCTCATTGAGGGTTCGGCCAGTAGACCGAGACCTCATTACTAGGGTCATTGCCACCTCAGCCCAAGTAAGAAGGTGAGTTACGGGAATGGGCATTGGAGGGTCGTAGACCCTCCTCTTGATGGTCAGGACATAAGCCAGACTGACACAGACGGTTTCAATTATCCAGCACCAAACCGATAAGAAAATAGAGAAAATGATTACTCACTTTCATTTTTTTTAGTTCTTCTTTTATTTTTTTATTCTTCATTAAAAATGAGAGGAGAAGAAGGTCCCACCAGGCATGCCATAAATTTATACACGCAAATTTTGTTGTGGTCAAATTATCTTCATTGTTGTATGGTGTTTATTATTTTGTGTGGGAGACTATCCTTCTAATCTGAGTAAACCCGGACTGTTAATTACCTTCCCGATTTGGGGAAGAACCTCTGATTAAGAAGAAGAATAAAAGTGAAATTATGTCTCTTTTTAATTTTAGAAAAACAGTTCTTGGGGGGCATACATCGAATCCCAAGATCTAACTACGATTTTAATTAATTTTATTCAACGAAAGATAAAAAAAACAATCACCATTACGACTTTGATATTGATAAGTCTAATCTACGTTATACAAAACTTAGCCAGTGAAAAGTCTCATTCGCGATTCACATGAACCTTCTTTAATCTTTTAAAGCTTTTCTCTAATGGAAGTTAATGGCTCTTCCAATTCAAGCTCTATGAATTTTTTTTTTTTTCTTGAACGCAAGATCCTTTCTTGATTAACAAGATTGATTTTGATTTTGTTCAAGATCCAAATCAAAACCAAGAGAAAAGAATATGAGTATGGCCTTACAACTACCACAAAGGGAGAGGGGGGCGTGAGCTATTGAAGAGGGAGAGAGAAAAATGTTGGGGAGACTTCTTTCCAAGGGGTGGACCTCCCACCCTTTATATAGAATCTCTTGGATTGCTTACTTGCAATTCAAGACTCCTCTCTCTTATTCTAATCTAATTAGAATTCACTCAAAAGATTCTTTAATGATAATTCCTAATTAATTAGGATTTATCTTAGTAAGAAACTAACCTTATCCATTAGTAAGAATCTAATCTTATCTTTATCTATTAGGATAATTAATTAGTAACAAACTAATCTTATCATTATCTTAATAGGAAATCATTAGTAACAAACTAATGCAATCCTTATTTAATAGGGATTCTTTAATTAGCAACCAAACAATCTAATTCCTAACTCTTAGGAGATAAGATCACCTAACTAACTAAAGAGATAAGGTTCACCATGTAGCGGGCGTCCCAATCTAGGTGGGCCCCACTTCCACACGCCCATCAAAGAGTTCCAAACTCTTTTGGTCATTGTTTGATCTTTATCAAAATCTCTTATGGGTCCTACCCATATGGTAAATCACATCCTATGTGATTTCACGTATTAGAGCTTCATTATACCATATAGTGATATTCTTAAAGAAATTAATTAATTTAATTAATAATTAAATTAAAAACTTGAAGAAGATCCTAGTGTGTGGGATCTAAAGAGATCTCCTATTTCTGGTTGTGGGACCAAGTGCTTAACCCTTTGGGTTAAAGCCTTGTTACTAGTAAACATTTTCTTATAAAACCATTAGGATCATAGACTATCATATATGTCCCTGGACTTCCATGAATCACAATAATGTCCATTAACACAATGTAACTAACCCCCAGAAAAAAGAGAATTACTTGCAGGTAATTCTATTACAAGATTTGTTTACAAATGCATCATTCCACTTCTAATATTGTTATAAGCTTACGGGACAATATCTTATACTGTCTGTAATCCCTAGCTTATAATGAGAATCATTTCTCTTTGATACTCTTAGTCAAAATTGGACTTTCAAAACTATTTTTAAAAATTCTTTAAAAGAAATAATAATAACAATTATATTCCTTTTATATAAAAAATAAACTTCTCAATAAAACCATTCATCGATAAATATCAGCGCTGGTTTTCCAAGTCCGGTTTGACAAGTATCAACTCAATATAAATTACTTTAGAAGAGTAGTGAAATCCTTGTTGAGCGTACACACACTTCTTCTAGTATAGTGTACATAACCCAACGAGCCTGTATTTATTCCGGTGTGTTGGACATTGATGATTGGCTACATCAAAACTATATAGGTAAATACTAGAGAAGATGTCGACCTCTCAGGTTAAGGATAATCTGTCAAATGGACTATCCTAAACATACAGACAATATATTTCTAAGGGTATCCACTGAGCGATCCAGTTGCAATATGAGTACTTCTTACTTATATCCACATCTTAGTCAAGAGACCCTTCTTTCAGTGATTGAGATTCATCACTCCATCATATGGAACTAACAATGTATAAGTTAGTAGGAAAACATTGTCCAAATGTATCCTAAATAATTTAGAACAATTCTAGGTCTACAAGGAACCGGAAAACAATATCTCCTTAACAATTAGTTCAAAACTAATTAGATGGTTTTCCTACTATGTTACCTAAGGGACAAAGTAGTCTGATCTAATGAGATACTTTTAATATGTTACCCAATATAGAAGATAATGTGTGAATGTAAAATATGTTTTTATTGATTAAGTAAACTAATACAATTCTGGAATGACTTTCGCGGGCATATATATCTAACAAAAAGAAGAACAAATATTTGAATAAAGTATTTATATTTATTCAATGGTGGCCAAATCCCATGTAGGCGTTACAGATACCTCTTTGAAGTTTTGATATTTTTAGCTATAAAGAAGAGAGAATAAAGGTGACCATTTTGTGAGGCTCATCTGATATTCTGCATGTCGAAGGAATCTTCTTCTTCTTTGACTTGCTTTTGCTTGTTGTTACTTGAAGGGGATAAAAGAGCTATCTCTTATCTTTTGCACTTTTTTGGAGAATCTCCTCTCTTTCTTCATTTGAGTTTCTTCTAAGAAACCTTCATTTTATAGGTCTGAGAGAGTCATTTTTGGTCTCTCTTTTTGACTCCCTTCTTTTAGGGAAGTCAACTTGGGCTCTCTTTTTAGAGGAAGCCAGCTCACGGCTCTCCTTTATCTGGGAGACTCCTAGAGCTAAAAAGAGTCATCTTCTTTTGAGGACTCTTGTACCAGGTTTTCTATTTTTGGAGGAATCTTAATACCTTTTGAAAATGGAGAGGAAAATAATATCTTCTCCTCAAAACGTGGATGTTAAGTCACATCCTTTCTTAGGATATAGAACAAAGTCCTAATCCTTTCATAATTATGGGGTTCCGTGTGGCATCCCATGAGATTTTAAAAGAGAGAGATCCTTATCTTGGGATCCCCAAAGTTAGGAGAATCTCCCTTTGAGATTCTCCAGGATGTGGCAGTCAACTATTAACTGTCATTTTAATCTATGAGATTTAATCTCATGAACACGTGTCAGTCTCTCAGAGACTGACACCTAAATGGTTGATCCGTGAGATTTGTCTTTTTGGATCATCCACGTGTCAGCCTCTCCGAGATTGGCACCTAAAAGGTTGATCCGTGAGATTTGTCCTTACGGATAAGACACGTGTCAGTCTTTCAGAGGCTGACACTCAAGAGTCATCCATGAGGTTTTGACCCTTACAAATTTGACACATGTTAGCCTCTCGGAGGCTGTCACTAAAGAGTCATTTGTGAGGTTTTGGCCTTCACGGATTGGATACGTGTCAGCTTCTCAGAGATTGACACTCAAGAGTTATTCGAAAGGTTTTGGCTCTCACAGATTGAACATGCCTCTTGGAGGTTGGCACTAAAGAGTCATCTGTGAATATTTGACTCACAGATTGGATACGTATCAGCCTCTCGGAGGCTTGCACTAAAGAGTTATCTGTAAGGTTTTGGCCCTTACGGGAATTGGACATGTGTCAGCCTCTCGGAGGCTAGCATTTAAAGTTGTATCAGTGAGGTTTTGGCCTTTACGGGAATTGGACATGTGTCAGCCTTTCGGAGGTTGGCATTTTGAGTTGTATCGGCGAGGTTTGTACTCATGGATCACCCCTCCTCCTGCTATGCTTAGTGACATGATGGCCAGTTATCAGCATTTAATGCTGAGAGTCTAAAGGAACGCGCATGCTATTGGCATGCGCGTCTCTAAACTGTCTCTTTGAATGACGAAGATTAAGTGTGTAATTGCACATACACCTGGTCAATTGACGGTGAAATTTCACTGCCCATAGTCTCACACAAAAGAGTAATGATCTTCAAGAAAGAACAAGATAAATGGAGTGAAGAGTTTTGCCAGAAACTTATTCAGGATCATGCACCTCGAAGGTTCTCTCCCATGCATTCTCATACACCTATGTAAACCATCTTTCCCACCAACTTTTTTTTAAAAACTAAGGATATGATTGTTTAAGGTGGTGCTTGGTAACACTAATATAAATAGGTAGAGTTTATTTAAAATTTGAGCTTAGTTGGACTTTAGATTGTTAAGTTGAAGGTTAATTGAGTGTCTAGATCCTTTTGAAGTTGAGGTTTTACCTCAAAAGTAATAAGGAGACATAGAGATACTTTTTTCTTTAAAGGTAAAACTTCAACTTAAAAAAAAAAAAAAAAAGCTTAATTTTCAATTAAGCTCTACTTATTTAAATTAGTTACCAAACGTCACCTAAGTGTTGGTAGTAGTGAAGGGGTATTTGAGACTTTTTATAAATAAGAAATTGTGAAAAATGATCGTAAGTCTATTGGGGGAAGAGTTCTTAAAAGTCGGGTAGGGATAGTCAGGGAAAAACCTCATTTTTGGCATCGGATTATCTTAAGTGGATGCCCGAGCCCACACATCGGGTGTCACTCCTTCAATTGACATGTGGCGATAAAAAGAGGAGAGATATGAAGTGGGGAGAAGTCATTTCACATGGCAAGAAAATGAAATGACTTCTCCCCTTTTTATTGCCACTTTGGACGTTTGCCATATGCCCATTTTTATTAGCCACCTAGCTTAAAGAATTCGGCATCGGATTCTCTCTAGCAGTCATTTCATTGTTTGATGATTGACTTCTCCGACCATTATGTGACATGTGGTGATAAATTGGTGAAAAAAATGGTGAGAGATATCAAGTGGGGAGAAGTCAAAATCATGGAGAAAAAATGAATGACTTCTCTCCTTTTTCATGCCAAGTGTCACACACATTGTGGAAGCCCGAGACAACTTTTCTGGCACCTGCCAAGAGAATCCGAGGCCAAAGAATTCCATATATGGACGGCTGCACGGGATCCTTTAGGTGGGACCCTTGAATCGCATGTACACACTACGTATACGCAGATGGTAGACCGTCATCTGTGGTACTATCCGTCATCTGTGGTACTCCCCACTCGGATGGGCTGAGATGCGGATGCCAAGTTGCCAACTGTTGTGGAGAGGAACTGACACTTATAAGCTGAGTCATCCGATTTTCCCCCGAGTCAAAGAAGATCTCAACAGTCGGAGAATTCATCGACATAGCAGAATTCTTACTAAATATAACAGAGATTCCTTCATCTCGATCTAGAACATCCTCTTCTGCTACTTCATCAAATCATAAATCAAAGAAAACAAGAAAAACCCCATTTGAGAGATTCAAAGAACATGGCCTGGTTCAGGAAGCTCATTCATGTCTCCTCCATCAGATCTTCGTCACTGATCAAACCCAGAATTACAAGCGCATATCCTCTAGGGCTGTTCACCTCCTTATCACATTTCAGCTCTGAATCAACCATTCAAACCCCATCTCCGAAGCTCTCTCAATACTCCGGTCTAGAGCCGACGAAGCCCGGTGAGAAACCTAGAGTGGTGGTTTTGGGTACGGGTTGGGCTGGTTGCAGGCTCATGAAAGGTATAGACACTAATATCTACGATGTCGTGTGTGTATCGCCTCGGAATCATATGGTTTTTACTCCTCTACTGGCTTCCACCTGTGTTGGGACTCTTGAATTTCGATCGGTAGCTGAACCCATCGGAAGAATTCAACCGGCAATCTCTCGGGCACCTGGATCTTACTTTTTTCTCGCTAACTGCAAAACCCTTGATACGGATAACCATGTGGTTCGTTTGTCTTTGCCTTTATTCTTTACTTTGGGTTCATTTGGTATTCTGGGTATTGGTTGAATTTTGCATAAAGTTGTTTGAGTGTAATTATTCCTGAATTGTGCATAAAGTTATTTGAGTGTAATTAAGGAACAGTAGCCTTAGTTGTTATTATTATTTTTTAATTTAGTGAAGAATATATGCGAAACAGTGGAGAAATGCAAATTGAAGTAGTGAGTGTTCAACCCATGATGATGCTTTATAGAAGACTTGAGACTTTCCAGTCCACGATACATAATTCTACTATATGGGTAGCAATTGGTAGTTTGCTTCTATTATGTATGGAGCTTGATTGCACCAGGCTCAACAGGTTTGCGCTATAGCATGCAGTTGCAGGTTGAGCTACGTGGTTAGCTCAATGGGGGGGGGGGGGGGGGGGGGGGGGGTTGTCAGGGGCGGTGTCCCCTGCCCAGGGGCTCGGGGGTGGAATTTTTTTGGTGTTGGCTCGTGCAAGTCTTGAGTTGGCTCGAGCGAATGTGTTATTGTATTTGTGACTGAGCAATTGGAGCAAAATCCGTAGCTAACTAGCTTCAGCGAGAATGGTGATGGCTCAAGCGAGTGCCGCGGGGTCAGAATAGTAAATCAGGATTTTCTGCTTGTTTGAACCCTAGTATATAATTTACTTTTGGGTTTAAGGTTTCTTATCACTCCTATCACTCAAAAAGTTTCTAGAGAGAACTCTGTAATTGCTTTGTTTGGTTTTACCTTTGAGCATAGTGAAACTGGTGTGGATCCGTTGACATAAGCATCATTGGCCAATCCACATAAATCTTGTCTTCTTGTTTTTGCATCTTGTTTCTGTTTTCTCTTTGCTGTATTTCGTTTGTCATTGTAGGTTGTTGCGCGTGATCCCAACAGCTTCCCTATCTCTTTTTGCGAAGGCATCTAACCATGTGGTTCATCAGTCTTGGCCTTTATTCTTTACTTTCGGTTAATTTGGTCTTGTGGGTATTTGTCAAATTCTTCATAAAGTTGTTGAGTGTAACTGACGAATAGTAGCTTTAATTGTTGTGCTTTCGTTTTGTTATGTAGGGAAGAATCTATATGAAACCAATGTTACCTGGTTCATTGGTTCGCTCGGTTTGAATTCGGGTTCGTCGTTCGCAATTTGCCACTCTAGAGTGAACCCGATTCGCTGGGGGTAGGATGAGCTAATTCGTTTTTCGGTTCACTTAGGTTCTTTAGTTTGGTTCGCTTACTTAAGCACGTAAATCAAATATATATTTTATAATATATTATAAAAATATATATACTTTAAGCTTGTAAATAATATATTACAAATACTTGTTTTGAAAAAACATTAAGAAAAAAAAAATCCTTCTTATGAGCGGTTCACAAACTCAAAGTATAAATTTGCTGAATCTAAAGAAAAATATCAGTGAATTCAAATAAAAAATTCAACAAATCAAGACTTTTTGAAACCACTGTGTGGTTCGCTCAATTTGACGAAGCAATCTGAACCAAACCACGAACTAGTTCAGGTATGCTCCAGTTCGCTTTAGCATACAACGAACTTGGTAATTTTGTATGAAACCATGAGAAAATGCCAATTGAAGTTGTTATACTAACGATGAGATTTAGTAAAAGATTTACAGTTTTACACTTTTTAGCCCACAATTTGTAATTCTACATTATGGGTAGTTTGCTTCCATTTGAATAGTGTGTGCGCTACATTTAGGTTATGTGTCCTTAGTTCCCACCAAAGAGGATTGTAGCTTGCTCTGGGGATTTTTTTGAGACTTTTGTGCTCAAGCGGTAGCTCAATTGGTTGATGTTCTGCACTGCTACCAAGAGGTCGTAGGCTCAATCTGGCTTACCCTCCCAAGAAAAAAAGACTTTCTTTTGTACTACACTCTGTACCGTATTTTCCATTTGTATAGTTGTATATTTACCCAGTAAGCTTTTGTGAAATAAAATTTGGAAAATTCATAACTACGCTGAATTGTGAGAAATTTGCTCTTGGATATTCAAGGTGCATTGCCAGACTGTTACTGATGGATTAGACACCCCGGAGCCTTGGAACTTTAAGGTTGCATATGATAAGTTAGTTATCGCGTCGGGGGCAGAGGCCTCAACTTTTGGCATCCGTGGTGTGAAGGAACATGCAATATTTCTTCGCGAAGTTTATCATGCTCAAGAGATCCGAAGGAAGCTACTCTTAAACCTGATGCTGTCTGATGTGCCTGGTATTATAACACACATGACTCTCACTATGAGTTTGTCTTTTGATGTTTTCTTTTTTTGGCTGAGATGTCTGCTAATTTCGCTCTTTTGGTGTGGCTGCAGGAATCTCTGAGGAAGAGAAAAGCAGACTCTTACACTGTGTTGTTATAGGAGGTGGCCCAACAGGTGTTGAGTTTAGTGGCGAACTTAGTGATTTCATCATCAGGGATGTCCATCAAAGATATGCCCATGTAAAAGATTACATCCACGTGACCTTGATTGAGGTTTGTCTGCTTAAGATCTAAAGCTTGAATCAAATTGTATCATATTCTTGCAACATATGCATTACTTTTGCTTCTTTGCATCGAAGTCTTCTTGCTGTCTGAGAGACTTAGAAAACACCTCGGTGGAAAAAGTTATATAATTGTCTTGAGGACCTATGTAGGATTCATCACTGTATAATTTCAGAGGACTCAGTTAGGAATTGCAAGAAGCTGTATCTAGATAATGATTTTAACTGGCCGAAATTGTCCTTATATTCGCAGGCAAATGAGATATTATCATCCTTTGATGATCGCCTCAGGCAATATGCCACGAAGCAGTTGACTAAGGTGAGAGATGTTGATTTGCTACAAAGAATTAGCAGGTACTTTACATGAATTATGTTACTCGGATTGATTTGCGTTGCATATTTTCATTTTTTTTTTCCTTTGTTGAGAGACTTCACAAATATCTCCTAGAAACACCATATGCCGTGCTTTTCATCATTTTAATAAAATTTATATTCAAATAAAAGATCCAATTTGTAGGATGGAACCTGTGACAAAAAATGAAAAAGCAATAGGATTGAGTGGTAGCCTCATTATCAACTGTAGCAATTATCTTTACATTTTTGTTGTCAGGTATGCCCAGTTGGGGAAGAAAAATTAAAAATTTGATTGATGATTAAATTCCATTGACTAATCCATGGAGCTAATTTTATATGATCCTTGAACTGATAATGTCAGGATGCAAACCTTAATAACCTTTATTTAAATATCTGCAATATGGTGAACTAAAGACGATTTATGGGTGGACCCTGCATTACGAGCATGTGTAATTGGCTCTGGCCTATGGCTTAATTGATTGACGTCCTGCACCACAGCCAAGAGGTTTTGGGCATGGTTGCAGACTTGTAGGTTTGATTCCAGATTACATACTAAATAAGACCATGTGAGAAATCAAATGGCATTCAGCCTCCATATTTTTTTTTATCAATTTGTGGAAAAGGAAACTAGAGAAGAATTGATCTCTTTGGATCCTAAGAGTTGATTCATTTCCTTCAAAACTCCAGCATTACAATCAACTTGGAACTCAAACACAATGACTATCATGCCGCTTAAGAGTACCTCAGCAAGATCTGGCTATAATATATACTATCTTTCAACCTACCACTATCAGCCTATATAGAACAAGCACTTATCTTCAGAGAAGATATCAACAAGTAGAAGAAATGAACCATATCCAACTTCAATTCACATGCCAAAAAATGTTCCTTGTATCTATTTATTGGTTCCTTTTATGCGCTTTTTTTGTTTCAGGAGTTCATTATTATTGTTTTAGTGTCCGACGGTGGTACGTTTTTTACTTGTCAAGAAATGAAAAAAATGAGTTGCTTTGGTGTCTATTTCCTTTTATTTTTTCTGTGCATATTATGTTCTTATCCTTGCATTATTCTCTACTTATGTGCCAACTTTTACTTTGCAGAAACATGGTCTCAGATTCTAACTGCAATGCATTTCTCTCTCTTTCTCTCTCTTTTTCTCTCTCTCTCTCTCATATTTTTATTTAAATTGAATGGTTTTGTAAGTATCAACTCAACTCTTTGGTTTTAAAATGATTCTGACTATGCCCAATTACTTGGACTTGCTTTTACTTGACTTAAATGGGTGTATAATCCTTTCTGATTTTAAAAGCCAAAAAGTATGTAGTTTATCTTCTTATGTTTGTAAAAGGGAAAGGTTTTCTCAGTTTTAAACAAGTGGACTAGGGAATCCCTTTATTTCTTTCTTTGATTAATTAGCATAGTGGTGAACCTTATGGATGGTTATTTCCCCGGCATCCCTTCAATCCCTTCAAGAGACACAAATGTTTCTGTTCAAACCTGGAACCACTCCCTTTCACTACACTTAAACTCTAAGCGAAGTGGAAAAGAAGGTAGGCTGGCAAGAGTTACTCTAGACGCTATTGGGTAATGAAACCAGTTTTAGACTTTTTGCTTCATGGGTTACATTCACTCTTGAGGCCAGGCTAAACCATGATGCTTGGTGATACTTTGTATGCTGCCTCCTAAGAAGTTCCCATTTGAAATAAATTTTCGTACCGTCCTCTTAGGGGCCATGAAAATTAGTATTATTTGTGAAGCGGTAAGCAGTCATTTATTTTTTGACTAATTATATTGTGTGACCGTATTTGTCATGGTAGACACATCCATACATATATACATATACAGATACATACGGAGTGCAGACTTGTCAAAACTTATAAAACTTAGTTTTCAACCCTAAAAAGAAAACAAGAAAAAAAATCCTAGTATGGAAGTCTCTATGTGTGTGAGCGTGTGTTCCGGGGTGGATGCTGGGAATAATAGAAGTCAATACTAAATATTCGTGAATGTTCTCCAAATCTTTCCTCTTCAGGGATCCTGCATATTAGGAGGGGTCTTTGTGATGCATATTCTAGTTTCGAGATGCTATGTAGCACTGGCAGTCTGGCCACTCCTTCGCGTGCAGATGTGGCTCTAACTGAAGTTCAATTTGTGTTGTCATCCTTGTCATGTCGATCTAGCATCAGAGGAGTAGATGCAAACATGTATGAACTACTTGAATCTTCCCCAAGCCTGACACTTGGCATCTGAAAAGGAAGTAGAGGAAAAAACCACTGCCACCATCACCACAAAGTACACAATAATTTCTGATAGTATCACTATATATGGGAAAGCTTGTTAAAACAAGGCGAAACCTTGAAATTCAGTAATGAGAAATTAACGCCTATAATCATATGTCAAACGCAAGCTTAACTACATTTGAAAACTTACTATGGGGGAATCTAAATATGCATAAGCCCAACCAGTAAGTGTTTTTTCCCTGGCTAGCCCCCCAACAACAGTTGGGAACAAAATAATAATAATAATAATAATAATAATAATAATAATAATAATAATAATAATAATAATAATAATAATATTGATAAATAAATCTGTCCAAGAATTTTCTCCATGCATCTGGGTAAAGTTCTGGAAAATTTTGGACTTGTACAAGTCCGTACAGTTACTTATATCAAGCCTTAGGGCAGCACAACTAAAATTTGGTGAGATCGGAACTTCCACTCAACAGGACCCTAGATTGAACTTGGCTCTGAAACCATGAAAATTCCCAGGTTCATCTTGACAAGCATGAGAGTTGAAATCAATCTTCACAAAGTTACAATCTGAGATATGTAAAGTGGTAAAATTATATATACGAAACACTGAGCCATCCTCATTGTACACAAAGGACTTATCTACCCTCACAAATATACATGGTAATGCATAAATTCCCCTTGGTTTCTTTAATTTTCATTCAGAGCTGTACAAAATTGAAAGGAAACTGAATGCAAAATTCTGGTCTCTGTATTCTGCTTTATTTTTTTAATCTCCGTCATGCGAGACATTTTTGTTAATGCTTTCCTGATAGGCTTAGCTACTTAACACATACAAATCCACAAGTAACTAGTCATACATGTTTCATTTATGTTGTAGTATGCTAAGATGAGAATATTTCTTCACTGTGTTATTCATGGGTATTATTTGTTTTGCATTTTATATTTTCTCAGTCAGGAGTTCGTCTTGTCCGTGGTGTTGTCAAGGATGTCCAACCTCAGAAGATAGTTCTTAATGACGGCACAGAGGTTCCTTATGGTCTCTTAGTATGGTCTACGGGTGTTGGTCCCTCACCTTTCGTGAATTCTCTGCAACTTCCAAAATCTCCAGGTGGAAGGTACTGTTTGATTCCATGTTTCTCATTAAAATTAATCAGTTCCTCACCTTTAGCTCTCTAATTTTTTGTTTAGAATAGAACTTATCTATGCTTGTATCCGCTTGTGTTGAAACCTTATCTAATTATTTCCATCTTGGTTACAGGATTGGTGTTGATGAGTGGTTACGCGTTCCTTCTGTGGAGGATGTGTTCTCAATCGGTGACTGTTGTGGGTTTCTTGAAAGTACTGGAAAACCGATCCTCCCAGCTTTGGCTCAGGTCAGTTGGGAATGCTTTCATCTCTTTGAGACATTTTAATTTTCATGTCATCGAGACCCTAAGTCTAAAACTGGACAAGTAGGTGCTGTTTCAGATATTCTACTGTTCATTTCATTGAGATCTGAAGTCTAAAGATGGACAAGCCAGGTGTTGTAGGTCTAGATTGAAAGATTGCTGTATCTTAAATTATAGTTGAATGGGTGGCTGACTCCTGAATTACTCAAGCTGAATCAATCTTTTTGGTCATTCTGAATCACAGAATCAGGTGGCTTGGCTAGGCTAAAAGAAATGCCTGATGCCATCTAATTGTTGCATGAATCATTGACTACCCCATTGCAACTGTTCCTCATCCAATTCATGACATTTATATAGAGTGAATACATGACCAATGTAACCTATCTTTATTACATTATCTATATTATAAATTTATTTTCTTTTAACACATAATCCACGACTTGTCCCAATTTATGGGTCAACTTGCCTGAGTCAAATTATTTAACCCAGACAAGCAGGTTCGCAGAACCAGGATTCTCTTGCAGGAGGGGAGCTAACAATGGGGGTTTGGGAGCGTAGCCCTCAAATTTTTTTTGAGGGCCAAGTTCATTGGCCATATTTTTTCTCAGAAGTTTAGGGGGGGCTAGAGCCCCTGTCCCCCGGCTCCGGCCCTCTCCCAGGCTACCACCCTATTAGTCCTACAGGAATTTTTTTTTTAAGAAAAAAAATCAGGCTACGACCCTGGACCCCATGTGGCTTGTCCCTGCAGACAAGTCACTTCAAAATGCTGGCTTTTCCATTAATGTTTAACTGTCTGGATAGGATTCTTAGTAGCATTTGTCAGTGATTAAAGTAGTTGTTTAATCTTTCAATTTCATTGTAATCTCTGTTTTAAGGTAGCTATGTCACTGCCTTTTTTACTCCTCATCCTCTTGGAGTGTTTGAACCAGGTTGCAGAGCGGCAGGGGAAATATTTAGCAAGTCTCTTCAACACGATGGGTAAAGCTGGTGGAGGACATGCAAACACTGCAAAAGACATGGATTTAGGAGGCCCATTTGTTTACAAGCATTTGGGAAGCATGGCAACTGTAGGCAGATTTAAGGCTCTTGTGGACCTCAGGCAGAGCAAGGTCAGTTTCTTGTCACTTAAAATCTTTTTTCTCGGAAGCTATTACCAGACACGGTGGCTAACAAATATGTCATTTCTTCCTCAGGAGGGAAAAGGGTTGTCCCTCGCAGGATTTCTTAGTTGGTTTATTTGGCGGTCGGCATATCTTACCCGTGTGGTAAGCTGGAGGAACAGATTCTATGTGGCAATCAACTGGGCCACCACATTTGTGTTTGGTCGTGATATAAGCCGTATCTAAAATCAAACAGAAAGGTACCTAACACCTCATGTAGTCATGTTGAGGATCCAAAATATACCTGTCAAGAAGACTGAGTAAAGCATGTTTTGCCGAACATATCCTGATTTTGTTTGAGAACTCAATACTTTGCCTCTGGTAACCCAGATGTCTGCCATTGCTTGCAGGATATGTGAATCGGCTTATTTGACCTCTGCCCACGATTGTGCTTTGCTACCACGTCCATGACTGTGTTTGATCATGATATAAGCTGCCATTTATAATCGAAAATAAAGGTACAACATATATCATGCTCAGTGGCCACAGGATACATGTTTATAGTATTTATATGTAGCTACGGAATACCTGTTCATATTATTTATTAATGTAGATACGGGATACCTGGGATACCTGTTTAAGCATGACTACGGAATTCAACATTAAGTTATATTAAGACCCGAAGCTAAGCATATCCAAACGGACTTAATAGGCGATGGTCATTGAAACCTGAGAAGCTCCAACGTACAAAATTAGATGCAGTATATGTGGGCTAGGTCCTTGAAGTAAAGCTTTTCAGGACGAAGGGCCTGAATCTTTTTTTATCGATGTCGCCAGCGTTTTAACCGGCTGCAACAGTAGGAGAAGGATGAAGAGAAGACCTTTTTTTTTACTTATAAGAAGAAACTGGGGCTAGCATTTTCCTTGGGTTGCTGCCCAGCCTTGAGTGAAAGTTGGCAACAATGCCCTTTTTAGCCAGCCAGAAGCTACACAACCAATGGAATATGACGCATGAAGACCTACAAACAAAAAACCACGGTATAGGAGCAGGGTCCATTTTGTCTCTTATCCCGTGTCCTTGCGTCGCTTTTAACTGTGGTTAAGCTTAACTAAATTAAAATTAAGATTTTGTTTTTAAAAAAAAAACATGGTTGGATTGCTTAACCCTAGGGATGAGTGAATCTTAACCAATCTAGGTGAGTAATTAAAATTGGGGCATGGACCAATGAGGACCGGCCATTGCATTACAAAATGGAAACCACGGGTATGTTAACTATTTTCTTGAGCTTTGGTGGTTAATAGAGAGAACTATATGCCCCACTAGTCCATGACCAGGGGAGGAGCCAGGATGCTCTCGTGGGGGGCCTAACAATGGGGGTTCGGGGGCATAGCCTCAAAATTTTTTTAAGGGTCAAGTTCATGGACTATCACATTTGTTTGTGTCCGTTTGTAAAGAATATAGTTTTCTCTGAAGTTTAGGGGGGCTAGAGCCCCCATCCCACAGCTTTGCCCCTCTCCCAGGCTACGTCCCTAATAATGCCTACAAGAATTTTTTTTCCTCCAAAATTTCAGGGCCCTAGTCCCCATGTGGCTCCGCCCCTATCCATGACCCTGTAAAGTAGATGTATTCCAACTATTATACACAATCATCTCCAACTATGAAAACTGATGGGGTTTTTCCCTAATTGCCCCTATAGTTTGCCTTTGTTCTCAAAATATCTACATTTTAAAAACTTTTCTCATAATGCCCTCATGACTCTTGTCTCATAATTTCTTATATTTATGAAAAGTCTAAAACACCCTTCTACTACCACTAACACTTTAAAGAATGGTTTTGAAAGAAGAAGAGGAAAAGAGAGATTTACATATGGGTGTATAAGATTGGAAAAACTTCTCTCCTCATTTTTACATCTCACGAAGTTCCTCACTCTTTTCTCTTTTAATTGATGTTTTAGTACAATTTTTCTTGAAAAAAAATGAAAAATCTATGTTTTAAGGAAGCTTTTGCACGCAAGGTCAATACACATAGTTGAGATATATACTGTATCGATAATATCGATACTCATTGACTAGTACCGCTAATATTGATACTCATATTGACTTGTACCAATAATATCGATACTCATATTGACCCATATCGATACTTATATTGACATGTACCAATAATATCGATACTTATATTGACATGTATCGATAATTTCAATACTGGTATTGACCATATCGATACCGATATTGACCTACCGATAATATTGAGACTCATATTGATCTGTATCAATACAGATTATCTTTAACCTTGGAACACAACCAGTGTCGATATGAAGTATCAACTTGACTTGTTGAGTATCGACTGCACACTGTAAACCATAAAAATTATACAAAGAAAACATATATAAAACCATCTAACATAAGATTTAAGGTTTAAAATCATAAATGTCATGATTATAATTATTTTTCTTTAGGTTAAATTAATTTATTTGAAAATGAGAATTTTTCTTTCGTTAATGGCATTCTCTCACAGTCGTGGTTAGTAGTTTAGCGGAACAAAATTCTTTTATGGAAATCTCAGTCAGAATTGATAAGTAATGAAATGTTAGAGGACTCTTCTTGATCAACGAAGAGACTCTATTATTGATAAGGAAAGATTGAAGTTCTTCATGGTTGATGAGAATAAAGGGAACACAAATGTTTTTCTTTCAAATGGTTTGGATAAAATAAAAAAAGTTACATGTGCGAACTCCTTCACATGTGTATAGGGGTAATCAAATAAGAGTTTTTAAAAATTAGGCACTTTGAGAACACAGCCAAACTACATGGATAATCAGGGAAAACCCCCAAAATTGATTCCCACATTTTCTTGGAAGGGCACCAGATTTCCTCTGGTTAGGGACAGAATAAAATACTCTGGCCAGACATAAACATCTTTTAGCTCTAGATTAACTTTAATTAAGTAGTTACAACCCTTGTGGTTAATTTTTTCCCCTAAAAAAAGTAATCTTCTTTAACCTTAAGCTATATTTGGTTGCCGAGAAAGTAGATGAAAGCATGGAAAATGAAAGAAAATTTTGGATTTCTAATATAATTATTAGTTATGTTTTGTCTTAGTTTTCATTTATTTTTGCATATTTTCATTTATTTTCTCGACGACCAAGCATAAGGAAATCGTGTGCGCCGGAAGGAAGATCTTCCATGAAAGAAGCATCACTAACCTAAAAAAACAAAAACGGAAAAAGCATCAAAAAAATAAAAAAGATGATACGTAAGACTTCATTAAGAGATAAAAAATAAATAATATGAAACCTGTAGGACCTTCATTTAGAAGTGCCCTACGGCTGCAATGCTTAAAAACTGTAGAGTTTGGTGTAGGTCTTGTAGTGTAGCTTGTTCCGCTGCGACGCAACAAAGAAACATTTTTGTCCGTGAACCCGAAATATTGCCAATCATGAGTTTGTTGGTCTTTTGTTTGGAAAATAGTAAACGTACCCCGGGTTCCTATTTTGTAACAAAAGGATACGTCCTCATTGGTCCACGCCTTAATTTTAAATACTTACCTACTGTGATTTAGTATTCACTCGCTCTTAGAGTAAGCTTTCCAACCATGGATTTCTAAAAAACAAAAAAAAGAACCAAAATCTTAGTTTTAATGTAGTTAAGCTTAACCAGGGTTAAAAGGGACACGAGGACATGGGGTAAGATATGAAACGGACCCATGGGTCTCCTGAGCACTCCTTTTTTTCTTCTGGTTGGTCTTTTAATAGTACTAAAATTCATAACCAAATGCCCTAATCCGGCTGAGCAGTAGTCACCTCCTCGCGCGGAGGAGGGGACTATTCCTCCTGCCTCTCACAAACCCTTTGAACTGGGGTTAAAAAATTATCCCCAAGATGTGGTTAATTTTCTTTAAAAATATTTTTTTCTAAAAACCAAAGGTAGATGTGTGAACCCTAGGGGTTGCTGAATCTTAACCACAATTAATGGGAGTAAAGAGGGGACACATGGCCCCAAAATGGGCGGACGAGACGGTAAGTCACCTCCTCGGCCCGAGGAGGTGACTATTTTCCAATCCGGTTATAACAGTAGAGTATTTCATCCCTTACGATAAAGCCGGTTTATCTTGTGTCAAAAGGGACACGTGGCAACCTCAGGGGTGATAACCGGATTTGCCGAATCCGGTTATTACCGTAGAGGATTTGCTTTTTGTTTTTTTTTTTTCCTCCACAGTGCCTCCCGTCACCGTTGATTCGTTTGATTTACATAGGCCTCAAAAAAAGGAGCTTGACTAGATGCATCGGCACGAGAGCTGAGACGAAGAAAAAGTCTACAAACACGAAACAGAGCTCTAACAGATAACTAAAAACGTAAAACACACGGTTTGATCACAGCTCGTCGATTCACCATGTTCGCCAAACGCCTGATTCAGAAGGCCATCCATCATTCCCAGGTAGTCAATCAATCTCATATATATATTTTTTTATCAGGTTTTGATTTCGCTATTTTGAGATACAAGACGAATTTGTATTGTTGTCGTTGTTGATGATGATGATCTAGGGTTTCTTTTTTGATTGAAAAAGACGAAAGTTTCAATGCGGATGCGATTTTCCGTTTTTTAATCGCATTTCTCCTTCATCTGGGATAAATACAACTAAACGGAAGTTAGTATACAAATTGAAAATTGAAAAGAAAAACTGAATTTTTGGATACAATTTGTCTATTAATCCTTATATTATTTCGCTAACATTCATATACGCGTCTACTACATAAGTAGAATCGAAAAAAGGGGAAAAAGTATCAATAGGAATATGATTTTAAGTCTCCAACAAGAATGCTAAATAGACATTTCAAGACAGTTCCCTCCTAAATCTGTGTAGATTTGTCATAAATGCTCCGTTTGTTTTGATGTAAAATAGAGGAAAACAAAAGAATTCCACGGAAAATATCATTTTTCGTGTGTATTTTCTATAGGACAATTGACATTTTCCATGAATTTCATTTGTTTTCCCCTATTTTACATCAAAACAAACGGAGCAAAAAATTCACGGTCTCTTGCCCTAGGAATATGCAGCTTGCAATAGATTCTATAGTTGGAACTTGGAACTAGTGTTTTAGTTTCTCGAAATGGCGAGCAATCCTAAGTGCTCGACCCCACATCATCATATGTCTGATTCCTGATAACTCTCCCACAAAAGATCATTGAGCTACAGTGTAAGCAATGATCACAAAAGGAGTGATCTATTTTCATCAGGAAAAAAAACAAGACGCATAAAGATGAAAATATGGGGAGAATCTAGTGTTTCACACTTGGGTGTTTGGTCCACATTTCCATACATGTCGACTGAAACGTTGTATGTCTATAACTACGAAAGTAGCATTTTGGTACGTACAACATGAAATGTACTGAAAAATTAATAAATGTGTCAAGAACTATTGTAGTTTTATGTTTCAGGTAATATCCGTGTCAGTACCCATGAAAACGAAACATTACGTTGGGAAAAATTAGGAAATGTGTTGTATTATAAACCATGAGCGGGGCTTTCCCTTCTTTCTTTTGTCATACTTTAAAATAATGCACTGGCACGAATAGGAAGGAGTAGTCAATGGTGCCCGATGCCCTCAGCTTTTCTTTCATAGAAAGCGCATATTGAGGAAGAAATTTTCTACGGGCAAGGTGATCTGCGTCAGGTATGTTATTACGCGCCTCTGTCCAAGAAAAAAAATGCAATTTTAGAAGAGCCGAATCTAAGGAGAGTCGAAATATAGGCATGCTGTAAGAAACACGTAAAACTGATTGAACCATGACTGGCATTTCAATTCTTATCTCTTCTATTTTTCATTACACATGAAGTCTTCTCCTTCTGTCTAAAAAAACAGGACAATTAAATGGTCCACCTCATTATCATATAGTAGTATATGTTCCTATAGTAATTGGAACAGCGAATTGTTCTGTCCCCCAGTCTTTTAGAATATTCCATAACAAGGGCAGCTTAGTTGGAGCAAATGAAGAAAGCTCCTATAGCTGTGACAACTGTAGTCCAAAGCCCCTCCGTGAACTTTTTAGAAGCCTAGAGGATACCTATCCCATCCAAACCACAACTCCTTAGCTTATTAATATGATATTACTATCTTAATTCTAATGCAACTTTCCTATTTACCTTAAATAATATTTCTCCAAATCTTGCTGTTTTCAACACATTCTCCTCGAAAGAACCATTTTGGCATTCCTATTTTCCTTTAATTCTACCCTCCTGCCATACAAACTGGGTTCCAACCCACGAGATGATGTTCATAAACATTGCTATAACCATGCCCAACCTTGATGATTGTGGGTGTTTTATTTCAACAAGTCTAAACTCTGGAAAATATCCATAAAGCAATTACAGGAAACTTCTGGTGGCAGTCAGTGCTGCATACACTTCTCTATATCTTTCTGCTGACTTCATATATAAGCAAAGGAAAAGGGATCAGAAGGAACATTCTTCCCTTCTCTACCGACTGAGTTTGTATGAGTAGCCTTGTAAGGAAGTCTATCCATACTGGAAATCTATCAAACTGAGAACGTGCTAGTACTCTTGGGCATGTTTGGCTGGATAAGTATCTCCACATCCTGTAAAAATGGAAATTAGTTTTCTATTTTCTCATCTTTTTATGGAGAACACTTTTCCATGAAGTATGCAGGAAGATGCTCATTTGTGAATAGCATGTCCCAGTTCCTTGTTTCTCTGCAGCCTAACAGTTGAATAAGCTCTTATCCTGGACCAAGATAGAGGAAATCCTCAGTCAAACACATAGTTACCATATTGGGAAACGAGAAGCAAGAAATGGGATACGGATGCCGCATTCCCATTATATTGATATGAATAGACATACCTTAGACTTTGCCTCACATGAGACATGGATAACTAGGCGCTTTAGGTTCCAATTCAACGATACTTGCTTAGGGTTTACACCTTAGACTGTAAACTCGAATATACCTCATAATGTTCCACACATATAGCTCTTTTTGACTACTAAATGAGAAGTGATGGCAGCAATCCTAGGAAACGAGCTTCTTGGGAAGCAAGCATCCCACCCTTTACATAGCTTCCGTGCAACTGTGTGACTTAAACATGTCTTTTAATGTATAAATGGTTTCCAACCGAGTCATAATTTGATGGAGCCACATTATATATTCCTGGCCAACTGCATGTAAGTAAAGTCCTGAAGGAGCATGACTACAACAAACAGGGAAGATATATGCTCAATTGCTTAGGAAAATAGTGACCATTTTTGCACCATTCATTTCTACCCTCTTTTATTGTAGCCTTTCCATCTGGCAATGGAACTCATTACCTGCATGAGGCATCCCCATTATCATTTCCATAGGAGGACTAACAGGATTACTGATCCATCCCTATGCTCTATATCGGACAAGACAAATTTCATTGCTATCACAACATTTTCTATTTGGTGTACAAGAAGAGATTACTTGCGTTCAATCAACCGATAACTTGTGGACTAATGAACAACAATACGGTGGGTTTCCTTTTTTACTTATTGATATATTTCACTTGATATGGGCATTCCTCTTTTTATTGAGGCAATGAGGCTGTATTTCTCATGTTCTGAGTGTTTCTTCAGTTGTATGGTTTGTAGCTTCTTGAATCTTGATTCATTTTTTTCTTATTTTTATGAATGTTCTGTTTTATGTTTTATTTATACATTTTCTTTAATGTCCCTTACTTTTCTGAGACTTATCCCTCGTTTATGACAGTACTTCATTAGCTGTAATATTTGCTATTGTGTACACGTTTACATGGATATACAGAGATCTGTTTTTTTTTTTTAAATTGGTCTATCCAGATTAGTTTTATTTGTCTGCTTTATGTCTATTACTGAATTATAGTGAAACATCTTCTTTATTTTCTCTATCAGCACAATGTGCAACATGGAAGTTTGACATTAACAGACTTGAATCTGCGGATTACTCTTCATTATGGTATCCCATCTTCTGCATCAGTTCTCGCTTTTGACCCCATTCAACGTCTATTGGCCATTGGAACACTGTGAGTTGAAAGATTGTCTTTTAACTAATTAGTGCGTGGGACTGTAAGCTAGAATTAGCATTTACCTTTGCGCATCAAAGTCTTGGTGATGATAGTGCATATTTTCTTCTGAGTTAATTCCCTTCTATTCGGTTAAAAAAAAACATGCCTTGACATGGTTATATGTTCAGAAAATTCCTAATGTTCAGAGTTACCATTGACTCCAGAATTGGTGAAGTTACTAGCATATATGGTCCAGTGTACATAAAATTGGGATGTTACAGCCTTCCTACTGCCAGCAGAGCATCTTGAGAATACAAATGCAAATCGAAGCTAAAGTTATCGACCTTTTGCATGAAGTTAGAGTTATGGATAATGTGTTTTTGAGTGCACTCAATGGCAAACATTTTGTTTTTTCAATGGGTGTGTCTTCATGAACATTGTATAGCAATTTCATGATTAGTGGGAGTTGGATTGATCTGTTAATAATCACTATCATCTGAATATATGTGGAATATACTTACTACTGAAAGAGGAAACATCAATATAACCCCTAAATAGTGCACTAGCTTCAATATTTTGACATCATCTCATCAGGTTCTTGTCTTAATAACCCTCAGTGGCCAAGGGTATAGTTCTTTTGAGGGGCAAGAGTTTCACTGACAACAATTAAGCATTTTTTAAGGCTCTAAAGGGCTTGGAAGGTGACATTACCAAATGGAACATACATCTTGTAATGGCTATCATAACCAACAGATGGGCAATTAATGACACAATTTGATTTTCTTTTTCTATTTTGCTCACTGCAGGGATGGTAGGATAAAAGTGATTGGTGGTGATAATATTGAGGGTCTTCTCATATCCCCAAAGCAGTTACCATACAAAAATTTGGAGGTTTGTAAATTTAGTACAGAATTATCTGTTTCTTTCCTTAGATAAATGTCATCAAAAGTTAGTTTAACTGTAGTTGTCGTATAGATTTCTAGCAGTGCGTTAGGGTGCACTCAGCTCTAATGCATGATATGCATTTACATACTGGTGTTTTCTTTTGCTGTCTTGTGATGCATCTCATATGTAATTTAGTAAATACTTTGTGTAATTATTTTGCTTTATTTTTTGTGGAATTACGTGTATGAGCTTTAACCTGTAGGTTTATTTTATTGTCTGTCATTGGATTCTCCAAATAAAAGTTAGAGGATGAGATTGACCAATTTGAGTGACCATGAATTCTGAATTTAATATTGATTGCTATGTTAGGTAGGCAAATAAGGACAGAACAATGTTGAGTGCCTTGACGCATTCATCCAGAACCTAAAAAGATGAAAAGTTCTGTATATAGTTTAATGATAATATTTATCATCTTTTGCTTCATCATCTTATCAGGAAATTATTCTGTAATAACTTAGTATGTTACTTTTTTGGCAGTTCCTACAAAATCAGGGGTTTCTAATCAGTGTCTCAAAGGAAAATGATATTCAGGTAATTGATTCTTCGGAGATTGTTAAGAAGATTGATTATTTATGAGCTATGCAGTTTCTGCTTTTTGTGAAACATTCCTTCCACGTTATGACTTCTCTTCCTTATCTTTCATCAACACAAAGTGCTAAATAAACCACTAAATGTCCATGTTATGACTTCTCTTCTTTATTCATTCTCTTTGTTCCTTACATACCGCTTCTAGTTATCTTGATATATTTTGTCATCCCTTACATACACCTAATGGTTTAATAGCTTCTTGATTTTGGCAGGTTTGGGATCTGGAACACAGGTGTATAGCTTGTTGTTTGCAGTGGGAGTCAAATATAACCGCTTTCTCTGTGATCTATGGCACCCACTTCATGTATAATACTGACATAAAAAATTTGTTTACTGTATCGTCTTTCAGTCAACTAGAAATTGCCTGGAAATGGACACAAGAACTTGGTACTTGTGGTATAACACTATTCTCTATTACATACAGGTATGTTGGAGATGAGTATGGGTCGATATCTGTGTTGAAATATGATGCTGAAGAAGGAAAGCTTTTGCAGCTGCCATATCATGTTCCAGCATATTCAATTACTGGTGATTGCTTTCTTTATATCTCTTGATTTTTTTAGCACTTATTGACCTGCTTAATTATTTACTTTTGAATTTTAGACTATTTTCTTCATTTCTCAGTCAAATTATCACTTCTCCATGTGGAATTTTTTTCTCCTCTGGTATTAGAATGTGCATTGCTGCAATTCAATTGAAATGAAAGTTCCTTATGGCTACCGTGACAATGATGCTAAATGAGATGCATAATGTGCCTATTCTCTTATTTAAATGGTTTCTGTCTGACCAAAACTAAAAATTGAATACAAAAAAGTGGTAGTATATTTGTGTCTACCCAATGTTTCTCAACCAAGGCCCAGTAAAAATAATTGAGTAAATAAATAAAATAAGATAATGTCTCAATATGAACCGTTCTCGGACAAAATGATTTTTAATTCTTCTTGGTTAAAAGATTAGTTCTAACTTCTATGTCTGATATAAGTGTTTTCCTGGTTGAGTTTTCTATGTCTTAATTTAGTTTAAACACCATAAGAAAAATTGTTGAGGTTGGCCTAATTCATCTCAGTTCTAAGAAGTTGAAACCTGTTCAAGATGCCTCTGACTTGATATTTCCTACTCAGCTCTCATTCCCACCACTGGCTTCCTAGCATTATCCATCGAGGCCACCTTTAATACCACTCACAAAACGTCTGTTTGTTGCATTTAAGGGACTAGACCTATGGCCTAAATATTAAGTGTACCTAAAAATTCAACATAGTGCAATTTGTTTTTATATGATAGAGAGTTTACTTTTTAGTTTTTACGATAATCGACTATTTATGACCATTCTTGTCCAACTAGTTGCTAACTCATTGTCGGCAAGGGTATGCACAAAAAAAATCCGATAAGTAAAAAGAACAAAAAATTAATCCAGAAATTCAAATAAGCCACTGGTTATATTTAAAATTCTAACACCAGGTGTGAAGGGATGCTCTGGATTTTTATTGGTATGTGTTTTGAGCCTTTATATCATATGAACTAGCCGGCCTTAGTCTGCCACTAGCATAATTTTAAGACTCCCTCTTTCCTCATCAACATGAACCAATGTTTTAAAACGAGAAAGCGTGAGGCGAGGCGTTGGGACCTCAAGATGCGTGAGACGTAAGCCTCGAGGCGTAAGGCTTAAGCCTCACAAGAAAGCTTCATGCTTTCTCATTTTAACTAATAAATAAAATATAAGAAAAATTACAAAAAATTCAAAAAGTTAATGAAAAATTATAGTATATATATATAGAGAGAGATACATATATTTATATATTTGTATTTGTGTACTTTGTGTGTATTCATGTAGGCACACGCATATACATAGGAAATACTATATAAATTAGTTGAAACAAATAACAAATTTTAAAAAATGACATTTAAATCAGTTGTGACTAGAAACCTAATTTTAGTTAATGTATGAGACATACACCATAGACATAAAGCGAGCTTTAAGGCATGAGGCATGTTCCTCATGTGAGCCTCATGGAGTTTAAGCCTCATGGTTGAGCCTTAAGGCGTTTTCCTTAAGCCTCGTCCCGAAGCGAGCCTCGAGACGTAAGCCTCACACGCTTTTTAAAACACTAACATGAACATCCAGTCAACATCTCGTGCAAGACAAATTGTATATTAAACTCAAGAAAAAGGTGAAAGGTTCAAGAACTGTCATTGCTTGATTATGATATCCTAACTTTCTGTCTGTAGGTAGCTAAGACCATTTATTTTCAAACATCAAGTCAACATTTGTTTCAATATCTATTTAATGCCAAAATATTTTGCTATTTGGCAGAAGCAGCTGGCATTCCGGTGCCCAATCATCAAACAATTGTCGGAGTTCTCCCTCAACCTTTTACTTCTGGGAACAGGCAAGATAAGAAGTGCTTAAGTTTCTCTGTTCAGTTGTTTGGTTGTGAATTTTATCATCACGAGTTAGGTTTTATAATCCTTAGGGTATGAGCTTGTCTACTTTGTCAAGAGTATCATTTTCTCTATTCAGTTGTTTGGTTGTGAATTTTATTATCACGAGTTTGGTTTTATGATCCTTATGGTATGAGCTTGTCTACTTTGTCAAGAGTATCATACTGTAAATTTTGTAGGTTTTTGGATTGCGAATCATTAACTTGAAATAAAAGGTGGTAGTTGTGCCTTACAATGTTCCGTAATGTAGTGTAGTTTTGTGTGTGTGCGTGTGACTATTTTATGCCATTTTTTTTGTCAATAATATGAAAATTTGTTAGAAGGGAGGAAAAGGTTAACCTAAGGAGAGGATACATAGAGAGATAAACAAATAAATAGGTATGAAGGACGAGTCACCTTGTCACTTACCCTCCTTGGGACAAGTTATCACTTGAGATTGAGACACCCCCTTTGGCTAACTCATTAGCTGATCTTTTTTTGATCGGTAATATGAAAATCCAATAAATAAAGAGTGAATATAGAAGAACTCTCGAGAATTTACTGGAAAAGTAAACATAGACAAGAGGCAAGAAAAGAAACAAAATATGAGCTAATATCATACGACTAACTCGACTGAGTTACTCGGGTGACTCGCCGAGTTTTCGAACTATGGTTTGAATCCCTCTTAACTACAAGAGTTTCCAAGTTTAATTCTTGGGCCCCTAGGCCTAGAGGATCCGGGGAAACACTAATAACCCCTCATAGTCCCAGAACAATCCATCATTGCCCTAGGGCCCAGATTCATTGGCGAGCATTTGTCACCATCTAACTTGGTTACGCAATCTCTAGGAGAGCATCCATCATCTTTAGCTTGTCAACATTCATTCCATTTTTCTTGTCAATAATAGTTTGTACCTGTTTGTTCTTTGGTATCCAAGGACTGCTCTACCAGAACATGAAGTAATAGGCCTCAGTTTGTAGAAATTTAACTTGACAACCTTCTCTTGAATCCATCTATTGAATTTGATGCATCTTAAAGTAGGACATCTAAGAATTACGCTTGATGGCAAGAAATGTATTTGCCAAGTAAGTTTGTTACAATCATAATCCAAGGAACTTTCATGGTATTTGTTATTGTGTATATATGTTGCTTATTTTGTGTGCCATAAAAATATTGTTTCAAATCTTTTATTATTATTATTGTTTTTGTTCTGTATTTATTGTTTTATTTATTTGTGTGTGCGCCATCTGCTTCACATCATCACATGAGACTAGAAGATTATGATATATCCATAATCACATGAGACTAGAACATAAAAGAGAATAACTATCAACAGGAGCTCCGGTTGAACAGTCAACCAGAGCAACCCCAAATTTGCCTTGGGAAAGGGTATTCTTGGAAAAAATTCATTGTTAAAAAATACCCTTATTTGTAATCATAATTACCAAACTAACACTTCCCAAGGCAAATTTGGGGTTGCTCCGGTTGACTGTTCAACCGGAGCTCCTGTTGATAGTTAATCTCAACATAAAATCCATAAGTTTTAATTTTTTCCTTTCTCCATTTTCTACTTGATCCATTTTAAAAGCTAGTGTTCTTTTGCAGAGTGCTGATTGCATATGAGAATGGGTTAATTATTCTCTGGGATGTTTCTGAAGCTCGGGCAGTTCTTGTTAGAGGTCATAAGGATCTTCAGTTAAAGGATGAGAAGGTTGTTGATTCTTCAGAAGAAATGAGTAATGACCTTCCAGATGGTAGATCCAACCAGGAAGAAGAAGGGGAGAAAGAGATAAGTTCTCTTTGTTGGGTATCTTCAACTGGGTCCATTCTTGCTGTGGGATACGTAGATGGAGATATTATGTTATGGAACACATCCAATGCTACCTCTACCAGAGGCCAACCAGCTGGAGTATCATCTAGTAATGTTGTTAAGCTACAATTATCTTCTGGCAAGAGAAGACTCCCTGTCATTGTCTTACACTGGTCTGCAAAGAGTAGATCACATAATGATCGTGGGGGGCAACTCTTTATTTATGGTGGTGATGAAATAGGATCTGAAGAAGTTCTGACGGTGTGTTTTTACCCAATTTAGCTATTTTACATTCTAGTCTTAGTCATTTACAAATTACATGCATGCAGTCAACCCATCTTGCACCACTTGTGGTTGATACCCATGTTTAATTATGTTCTTTTTTGCAGAGAACTAGATATTATGTCTCATGAAAATATTATAAGCTCACACTTTGCAATACATTAAATCTAAATATTAGATTATTTACTCAAGTCGTCACTTTGTTGGATGACTCAAGCATTTTGAATCGAAATTAGCCCAATATGATGCTCCTTACCTTCTTATCAAAATTCAAAAAACACGGGATATGCAGCATTTATAATGTGCATTTTTTCTTTCCAAACTATTCTTGAGCGCAATATTAATTCCAATGTAGTCAAGGCGTCGCCTAGGCAGTCTCCTAGGAGGTTTTGGATTGCCACCGCCTAGGTATCTCTCTAGGCAGGCAACAGTCACCTGGACCCTTTAACAATTATCCTGTTTTACAGCTTATTTACATAGAAATACTCAACACAACCCGTCGGCACCTATACAACTTGGGTTGTAATTTCGAAACTGCCCATGTTGGTTTGGCAATGAAACAACTCCCCTCCCATGCTATAACATGGTTGAATCAGGCCTCAAGAAATGGGGTGGACCTCGAAAAGGAGAGAACGTTAATAACAAATACTAGACAGAACCTAAATCCAAATTTCTGAAGAATAAAATGTCAAATTTTCAGTTCAAGAACAAAATCTGCTTTTTAGTGCATTTTCAAAACTTCAACTTGCAAATGCTAAGGTATTTCTCAAAATTTCATAAATTCTACTATAACAAAACATTAGTAAAACCTAAAACTCCAGTAAAAAGTCTCATATTTTAGTCTTCAAAAATATTTTCATCTACAAGGTCAAAAAGTCAACTAACAGTTCAGCATAAAAAGACTTACATTCAAGCTTTACAACATTAAATGTTAATGTGCCTTGATTATTGTCAACCCTAGGAGGTTTGAATTATTATGTGTATATATTAATATTATATATGTATACTTAATATATATAATTTAATTATTTTTATCGCTTAGGCATCGTCTGGGCATCGCCTCACCTAGCCAGACTTAATCGCCTAGATGCCTTGACTACACTGATTAAGTCAATCACTTCCTTTAAGTTTATTGATTTAGAGACACCTGTAATTTAAGATGTGCAGGATCTCTATGTGAATGAATAGTAAACCTATGTTTGAAATACAAGCAATTATTTGTGTAACGTTAAAATTCAACCATGATAAAGGAAAAAGAAAACAAAGACCTGATTCTTTTTAGAGATACTGAACTTTGCCTTTTACAACTCTAATAACATGTGAATAAGTTACATCTTTCAGCGCATTTTTTATATGTCACGCTTTGCATGTCTCTGTAATGATTATGATCCCCGTAGATAATGTTTGCCTTATCCTGAATTGCAGTTTTGGCTCCTTGATTGTTAGAACCCCCTCCCCCCCCCCGAAAAAAAAAAAAAAAGAAAACTATTGCCTACCTTTTTGTCGTATAATTTTAGTAACGTTTGTTAACTCTGTTGTCAGGGATTCAGCAGTAAACACAGTGGAATATGAAGAGTCACAGCTGGTGATATTTTTAAAATTCATCGTGGAATGGTTCTATTAATATTCTATCTGGCTGTTACAGGTCTTGACACTTGAATGGTCATCTGGAATAGAGACTTTAAGATGCGTCAGTCGTGCAGAACTTACACTCAACGGCTCTTTTGCAGACATGATTTTAGTACCGACAGCAGGGGCAGTGGAGAATAATCACACTGCTGCTCTCTTTGTATTGACAAACCCTGGACAAGTGCAAATATATGACGATGCTAGCTTGTCTGCCTTAACATCTCAGCAAGAGAAAAAGCCTTCTGTTCATGCAGTGCAATTTCCTCTGGTAATACCTACTGTCGATCCATACATGACTGTGGCAAAGCTCAGTTTGGTACCTGCAGGTGGAAAATCATCAAAGGCTCTGTCAGAGGTATTGCAATTATGATTATGCATGAGCAACACCCAATTATTATTGTACAAAATCCTTAAGTTTCTGTTCACCTCACATTCATTGATTTAGGTTTGTTTGTTCAATTAAAAGGCCTCAGCTGTGAAACTTGGAGTGCCACCTACTTTGACTGCGGGTATGAAATGGCCATTGACTGGTGGCGTCCCCAATCAATTTTCCTCCACTGAAGATAATGGGATTGAGAGAGTTTATATTGCGGGCTATCAAGATGGATCTGTTCGAATTTGGGATGCCACATATCCAATCCTGTCACTTATTTTTGTTTTAGAAGGCGAGGTTAGAGTTCCCTCACCAAAAAAATTCTCAAACTACTAGTTATTAAAATGTGAAAAAGACTTACCTGTTTTCAGTTGGATAATATGGATCAAGAACGCACTGTTTAATTGATTTGGGGAAAATGGTATTTGATAATTTAGGAAAAGTGGTATTGATAGCAATATATATCATATGATGGGCAGTTGCAAGGTATCAAAGTGGCTGGTGCTAGTGCTTCAGTATCAGCATTGGACTTTTGCTCCCTCACTTCAAGTTTGGCTGTTGGCAATGAATGTGGACTGGTAAGTACTCGATACCTTCTTTTGAGACATGAGTAAAATCATATGTTATACTGATTTTCTGTGTTCTCTTCTTTTTTGGGTTTATGTAGGTTCGTTTCCATAGGCTCAGTGGGAGTTCTGGTGAGACGAGTTTTCACTTTGTGACAGAAACTGAACGTGAAGGTGACTTTGTAGATACATGCTAGCCATATGTTTGGACATGTCACTTTTGGTTTTAGAAGTATGATACTTTTTCAACTATTGAAACTTAGTTGCACAGAGCAGTAGCACAAAAGGATATAGATTGGTGATTGGGAATGAGGAAGTGGTTATTCTTTATAAAAAAAACTGAGTGGTGGCTGGTGGGAGTGGGAGTGTTAAAATCAGGTGAAAATAATGAAAAGTTTTTCTCACTAATTAGATCAAGTAGGGATTACAAACTTAAAGTTTTACGTAAATAAAATGCAAAAGAAAACATGGTTTTAAAGTTTCTGATGTCTTGGAGCAGGAGTGGGAGTGGCTCCTTGGTAGTGGTTCCTTGCAATCAAGGCTTGAAATCCCAATAGATAACATCTTTTTTTAGCTTACTGGGTCGTAATTAATACAGACAGTAATGTTTGATCATAATTATAGATGATTGCATGTCACATCGAATTCTGGACCTTATAATCTTTTTTATAATTATTCTTCATGCTGTTCATTCAAATTAGACAGGAAAGTTTTAAAGTTTGGAATAGATGTCCACTTTCCTCTTCAGTAAATAGAATGTGGATGCTTATTCGTGTTTGCACAACCATTCACTGCAAATGACAAGTTTTGGTTTTGTCTTCTTGGCCATATCCGTCAATTTGTCTCTGTAGAGTGTTTACACTTATCTTTACCGCATTTATTCTCTTTTATCTTGATATGTTAAACATTGTGCCACTTGTTTCACAGATCACATTATGCATCAAGGAAAAGGATTTCAATGCACAGCTCTCTTTTCCCTCCTCAATTCTCCTATTCGAACCCTACAATATGCAAATTCTGGAACCAAACTCGCTGTAGGATTTGAATGTGGTCGTGTGAGTATAATCTTTCTGCTGTTTATTTTATATATTTCGCTCACTCTATTTTTAAATATGGTTATCGGTCAATTTCAGCTAAACTCTTAACAAGGATTCAAAATTTTCTTGTCCTCATTTCAGGTCGCAGTGCTTGATATTAGTTCGTTATCAGTTTTATTTATTACGGATTGTGTATCAGGCTCAAGTTCCCCAGTCATTTCTATTGTTGTGAAAGCATTTGCAGGTATTCATTGCCTAATAAACAGTCCAAAGCACTCAGGATCCAAAAGTCCAGACGATCCTGCGGAGGGAATCATGTTCATTTTAACCAGGAACGCCCACATTGTTGTTACCAATAGTGTCACTGGTAATTTGATCGGCTCTCGGGTGATGCACCTAAAAAAGGAGTCTACTGCAATTTCCATGTATGTTATAGGCAAGTAATTTTCCTTCTGGAAAGCTATCACATTCTATGTTAATGTTGGACTTTGGGTTATAGCTTTCTGAGAACTTTTTGTACTTCAGAGGGAAGCATTTCAGTCTCTGAACTGTCCAATGAAAATCACCCACAGCAGTTGTTCCAGGATAGTGATGCTAAGAAGGAGCCTGTGCAAACCAATACTTACAGTGAAAATAATCAACAAGAAGTTAATCTTCACACATCTACTGAAACTACATATCCCGTGGAGAGAGTATTGGAATCACTTGTTTTACTTTGTTGTGAGGATGCATTGCGCTTATACTCATTGAAATCTGTGATTCAGGTGTCTGTTTGTCATTTCCAGTTTATTTCCAATTGTAATTTTTTTTTGGGGGGGAAAGTTAAGGTAATCTGCTTGTATTGTAGGGAGACATGAACTCCATTCGTAAAGTGAATCTTGTGAAACCTTGTTGCTGGACTACAACTTTCAAGAAAGATGAGAAAGTCTGTGGACTGATTTTACTCTATCAGACTGGAGACATCGAAATAAGGTAAAGTGCTAATTTTGCAGCTTTTCTTGCTTAGCTCGTAACTTGTAACAACATATAGAATGATTTTGATGACCAATTGACATCAACAATTTTAATGGCATATGATGTACTTTTGATATTTTGGTAAAGTGCTAATTTTGCAGCTTTTCTTGCTTAGCTCTTTATAACTTGTAACAACATATGAAATGATTTTGATGACCAATTGACATCAACAATTTTAATGGCATACGATGTACTTTTGATGTTTTGATTATTGGTTATAAATTTGCATCTTTGTGATTACGAAAGTACTTCAGCTAAAGTATTATATGTCGAATGGTGGATATTTGATTGACGTCTCTCTTTGGACAGGTCTTTGCCAGATCTGGAAGTGGTGGGGGAAAACTCTTTAATGTCAATTCTAAGATGGAGCTTCAAAGCTAACATGGACAAGACTATGAGTTCTTCTGATAATGGGCAGATTACGCTGGTTGATATCTTTCTTGCTTTCTAACATGGATCAGTTACTTGAGATATATACCTTTAGTATGATAGTGTCATGTAACTTGCTTTCTGACACTATTGTCTTCATTCCATTAGAACTTCATGTTGCCTTTTCTTTCCAATTTTTTTATCCTGTCCATGGACTTGAGTGTTTCTTAGTTATCTCAAAATGTTGGAAGGTGAACCATCAAAAAATAGAGAGTTGGGAGAGTGTCATAACTTGAAGATATAGGTTGATGCGTTTACATGTAGGATAAAATTTCTGCATCTTCATACTTGTAGAAACAGCCCAAAACAGTTGCTTTTGAATAATAGATAACCTTTTTCATTTCTATTAGTCTATTACTTATTTATTGCAGGATTTGAAAGCTGAAAATGATATTTAACAATCTATATGCAGAACAAGAAATATCCAACTCAAATTTTGAGCATGTCCTGGACAAAGAAAATAGTTTATATATATATATATATATATGTTTTGCACCTCTGTCGGACTGGAAATGTGTGATCTTCTCCACCGTCAGACTGATCTTTATGTAAATTTGATGGGTATGGCAATCAATTCAACTAAATTGTAAAACTGATCAATCTTACATTGATGGGGAAATATCTATTGAAGCTTATGATCATTTTAAAGTCCCACCAATCACCCAAAAAAAATATATAATAATCAAAGTCCCACAGAGCTGACTTCTATGGTGTGGAATATTTAAGTTTCTAGCTAATAATAATCAGAACCTAAGGTTTTGATAGCAAGCTCAAGGTTTTCAGTTTCATCTCTTATTTTGATCAAACTCATTATTTCCTTTGACTTTCTTGTTATAATTTTTGGATATGCATATTAATATTATGATCCATACAGCACACATTTTATTGTTCTAACACGAGAATTTATCTGTGCGTTAGTAAAATGCTAAGATTTTATTTATAGCTTCATGTAATGGTATCTAACTTAACTTTCCGACCTGGAGAAATTTTATAGGCAAATGGGTGTGAATTGGCTTTCATCTCTCTTTTATCCTATGAAAATGACTTCAGGTATCTATATTAAATTTTGTTTAGCCATCAAGCTGTGACTTAAATGTAAAGTCAAATGTAACATAGATTCTAAAACAAACTTGTGGACTCTTTTAGGATTCCGGAGTTTTTGCCTTGTCTTCATGATAAAGTTCTTGCAGCTGCTGCAGATGCCGCAATTAGTTTCTCTTCAAATCAGAAGAAAAAACAGGTTTAAGTAAATGCTTTCAAGTTTTCTTGTATTTTGTAGCTTATAAACAGTTCTTTGCTTACTTCTGTTGCTACAGGGTACCGCCCCTGCGATTCTAGGTGGTATCATTAAGGGATTTAAAGGAGGAAAAGCTGTGTATACTGTGGATCCTACTGAAAGTTCTAAATCCAATTTTACGCATTTAGAGAGCATATTTTCTGGGGTCCCATTCTCTGACCCGTCTACAACTATTACATATGATCAGGAAGTTGTGGAGCTTAACATAGGTTATCTGTCCTGACCTCTATCTCCTCTCCCTCTGCTTACCTCCATCCCTCTCTCAGTGCGTACTTTTATTTTCGTACAGATGACATTGAAATTGATGAATCTGTTCCCATGGCATCTATTTCTCATAAAGGCAAAAATGACAGGAGAGGTACATTAGATATTTCTATTTATCTGGTAATTGTAACTTCTTAAATGGGCTTAGTAGTGTCAGTTCGTGCAGCAGACAAGGAAACGGAGAGAGAGAAATTATTCCAAGGTGCTACTGTTGATGCAAAGCCAAGACTTAGAACACCTGAAGAAATCATGGTTAAATATAGATATGCTGGGGTAATTTCAGATGACAACAAGTTCAGTTTAACCTTTTTTTATCTTTATAATTGCACTGACTGACCTAGTAACTGGTTCCAGGATGCTTCTGCGGCAGCTGCAGATGCAAAAGACAAGCTTGTACAACGCCAGGAGAAACTTGAGGTAGCATATCCTTGTGGCCATTTGTTAGTAGTGATGGCTGGAGGTGCTTGAGTACACATTGATTTTGAGAGAATAATTCAGCTTTCTTGAATTTGCTCACTTATATAAGCTGGTTGACACTTGACAAGTGAAGGGAAATTTTGGTAAATCTTTAGACATCTCAAAAATTCCGATCAATGGGTGTGACCTAAAGGCACCTAACCAGATGATCCTCAGCACTTGATCAATTGTATACTTCTGGATTTTTACATGCTACTTTTTCATAGTCCAATATAAAGTGACTGATCAGATAATCAGGGTTATCCAAATAGATGCATATTGTAGAATGTAAGCAACTCTTTAAGAGGTTGGCTATAAATTAATGGTCTGGTTGGTATGTCACCTACCATTTCACCTCAGTGAAGATGGTTTGTACACGCATCTGCTCTATATTAAGACAACTTATCCCACAGCATGTAACGATGGTCTCTTAAATTACAAGTCCATCTTCTATCAGGACATGTTTCTAACTTACAAGTCAATCATCTATCAAGACATGTTTCTTTAGATTTTGAACTCATTTAACAAAAGCTCAGAGACTTCTAGTTTTATTTGTACATTATTATTTCTGAGGATCAAAGACCATATTCACGTCTCTGTGCACTCTAAACTGTGTATTGCATAACTTTCTTAGAAGTTGTTAATTATCCAATTGCCCCTAAATAAGCTTTCCTTGTTCATTCTACCAGAGGATCAGCAGGCGTACAGAAGAGCTGCAAAATGGGGCTGAGAATTTCGCATCAATGGCAAACGAGCTTGTCAAGACAATGGAAGGTCGGAAATGGTGGCATATATGATGAGAAGTTGTTGCAAGTGCTTGGATACATTTGTTATTTACTGATTGGACCTGTTTGGGGCCAGGCAAGGCGTGTTTGTGTGTTCCTCAGAGGTAACCTCAAGAGTATTTTCACACTGTCAGCTTTAGCTTTAGACATCTAATTAAGGAGGATGCACATCAGGTTGATCCAGTGAGCCATACAGATCTTTTGTGTTTGGACAGGCCTTTCATATGTGCAATAGAAAGGATGTTAAAGCTGTGTAACTAGTTGAAGCAATTTGCTAAAATCTTGGAACAAGTATAGGCGATTTTTCTATTACTCAATTCATGATGCAGAATCTTCGGTTGAAGATATGCCTATAAGTCAAATGTCTATGTATTGACTCATTTGTATATAAAATATACAAGATTGTATTTCTTTTTCATTTCATTTCCCTTTTCCTGGTGTTTTTGGTAGGCAAGCATAGTGGCTTCTGTAAGTTGGCAGGTTAGTGGTATGAGTTTTGAGTCCGGGTCGTGATATCTACACCCAGTGGAATTTCCGGAAGTAGGCTGAGATGTAGTTTAGGAGATCAGGAATCATGACGTGATTTTGCTGAAGATTTCACACCTGCTGGTAACCTGACAGCACTCTCCTCTATTATGGTATGTTTTGTTGTCGAGAAAATAGGTGAAAACATAGAAAACAAAAGAAAATTTTGAATTTCCAATACAATTTAGTAAAATTTTATTTTCTTTTTCTCTCTTTTACCTTGTTTTCTTGGCAACCAAGCATAGAGTTAAGGAAAAATACATTAAATAAAAAGAAGAGAAGAAGAAAGATAATAAAAGAAGGGGCACCCAATTCATATATGGGCTTACAACATGCCTATGGAAGGAAGAGAGCTTACCTTCTGTTCTCCATGTTTTCTATCCTTCTGTTGTCTTCTTTTTGCTGTGTTCCTGGGAAGAGAGCGTAGGTTAGTTTCCTTAATTTTTCTTCTTGTTATGTTCGTACAGAGCCCATAATGGACTCTTTTGTTGACCAGCAGCCAATCACCACCCCAACTGGCATCCTTAAAGACATTTACTCTTGCCTTTGAAAATAGGGACAAAAATATGGATGCCTTCCAACAGAGGCAGCAACAAATGCTAAGGATACAGCCTTTTTCATCCCAAGTTCCCAACAACCCCTCCAGTGCATGCCAGAGCTCAGTTCTCAAAGAAGTTCCTTCAAATGGTCTCGCTAACAGGATCATTTTAGTAGTTCATTTCTACTATTTATATTAAAAATATATATAAAATCCTAAACTGTTTAAATTTGTTGTTTTATCACTTGTTTCATCGAGAGGAAAAACTTATCTGAGCCATAGGCTTGGGTCGCCACGACATCATTCACCTCTGACCAAAAAAACTGGCTGCAGTGTATTTATTGAATGCTAATACTTACAGATGGTTGAAAAAGGTCACAACAATGGTCTCATAATCTTAAGGATCGAATCATTAGAACTATCTGATCAGGACGAAACCTCCAAGTTGATCTCCGAGGCAATGAACTAAATGAGCTTACCCATATCGTTCACAGTGCACATAGTGGTGAGGTTTACACACACTGAAACTAACTACTCTTATGTATGGCATTGATGGGATAACAACTCTCTTAACAAATGTTGCATATCAAAATAATTCACTCTTCAGTTTGCTACAAGTGTGTGTGTGTTTGCATGTGGGGTGTGAGTGTGTGTTTTCCTTTCTTTGCCTTCAGTATTCACCTTGTGGTGTTACTGAGTTTACCAAAAAAAAAGTTTGCTACTAAGTGTCCTTAGTTGATTATCAAGGGAAGTTAGGTTCACATTTACACACAGAAAAGGAAACTCAACTGCATTTTGTTCTGTTGACTATATGGCCATATTAATCTGGCTCACATTACATGTTATATTACCACCTAATTGAAACTATTGACTCCATAACATGGCATCAAGTTGTCAATCTACATCTATTTTGCCACCTCAAATCACGACGATTTTGCCAGTGTTACTAGGACCAGAGACCTCCATGGCCATCCACAATTCTTGAATTAGCCAGGTTTTTGCTCACGAGATCTTTCAACTCAAATTCGTCGAGGAACCGATGCTCCTTTAGTTTAGAAAAAACCTACAACGTCCAAAAAGAATACTGATGAAAAAAGGTTGCAATGGAGAAGCACAAAACAATCAGAAAAGTACTAACCATAAATTCTCTTTTTTCATTTCACCAAGAACATAAACCATGTTTCTATTGTCTAACCCCTATTGGCATGCATATCCACATTGGGATAATTGTAAGGAACTAAATAACAAAACCTTCATGAGTCCTAAAGTTCTTAAGCAATAGAGCCAGAGATCATCAATTGAGAATCATATCCCATTGGTTTCAATCTAAGTGATAGTAATCCTCAGTAGATAAAGGTGCAGCACATGCCAAATGCCATAGGTCAATTATAAGGATGACACATACTGGTACATGGCGTGATATGCAGGGGTTGGTGGTCTCTTAGGCCAAAAATTGACTCAATTTGATGATACCAACCATTTCTGGACAGGTGCAACCATCAGATCACATCAATTTTTGGTGGAGGAGTTTTTCTAGGTGGTTCCATCCCCTTGCAATAGGCACCACATGGACTGCTGTGCCATTAGTAGACTGTACATAAAGTACTTGAAGCCAAGAATCATGTTTACCATTTAAAAAGAACTCCATTATCAATAAAAATTTTAATTCACTAAAGATCAGCATCAGTTATTTAAGGCAAAAGAAAAAAAGGTAAATTACCAATTCACCATTGCAGTAAACTTCAAAAGCCCCAGAACTTTGTAGGAAAGACTGCAAGACATTGCCAAGAATCCAAGTGGTTGCAATGGTTCCAAATTTATTTGCACGCAAAGAGAAATACCAAGGAGGCGGCATCATGTATCCCAGCCTCGGAAAAATTTGTTCACCCGCCATTACAATCCCAGCAACTCCTATTTGAACAACTGGTACAACTTTGCTCAGTAGGCGTTTTGGAAAAGTTGGGGGATGATTTGCAAGAATAACTTGGATCCCAGGAAAAGAAGTTTCCAGCATCTTCTTCATTGTCACTGCTGTTCCCCTGCCAAAAGCAACAGGAAACTACGGATTAACTTCCACAATCCACATGACATAAACTCTTCCTGCAATCAAAAACCCTTTAAATGAGAAGCTCAACAGTCTATAAAATATGGAATCTATAACAAACATCTATGAAACTCATAAAGTTTGCGAAAACCAAATACAGAAGAATAAAAGAAACAATAATCTATCACTTCACAACAAGCTCAAATCCTGAAAATCAAGCATTTCCTTGATGAAATTCCTACAAGCTTAATGTTTTTGAAAATTTAAGTTCCATGAGCATATCAGGACCCACATGGACTTGAATGCTACTTTTGTGTCCTTAATCAAGGATGTTGCTTTAGTTGCACATGAATGACCACTCAGGTGTAAGGATGGGATCCCACATATTGATTGGCAACAAGATATGAAGAAGGCCGATAACCAATTGTGTGGCATTTTCACTCTATGGTTAGAAGGATGGATTTTGGAGGTCATGAAAGAAGATGGATGAATGGCCGTCTGAACTCATTTTCTTTCTCATGTAAGGTAAGCATTCAACAAGAAGAATTTTTGGAATATCAAGATGTTTGAGTTTGAGCCTTTGATATATGGTACCCATGTCTCCTGTTCCCCCCCTCCCCTCACTTATTTTTCGAACCATGGAGCCTTTGAGTTGAGACTTATCAACAAGCACTACTGATTCAGAACACCTGCGTCAATTATTTTATAGGTTCATTCAATGCTTTTCAAAATGGTTAGATCAAGACCACAAATGCAATCATGTGAATCAGTTCAATCAAGTTACTCTTGAAAAATAAATACAAAACTGGTTAGTCCAAGATTCAAATAAGATCAGTTGACCACTGATGAACAATATCACAACAAGGGATGATATAAACAAAAGATGCTAGGAAAGTATCATCTCTTTGTTGCCTGATTACTTTAGTTATGCTTAAAGCAATGAGCACATTTCCTTGACCACAGCCACCAAAAACCAAATATGCAATATGCGAGATCAATATGTACTGTTCTTAGTTCTTCATGTTGCAGACTGAAAAACAATCTCACCTATTCCATTGATAAGATTTCTAAGATTTATAAATATTCCAGTAAGAGCATACTAAATGCCTTAACGATAATCCCATTCCATAGTTTGTGGTCCTCCTATCTACAGCAAAATGGTATTCACTAATAAAATCCAAAAGTTCACTAGTACACCAAACTTCTCAATTCCTAGGTTTCTTGTTTTTTCATCCTCGGCCAACAAAACCCAAGCCTGAGAAACTAAACAAGCAAGGTGCCTCATGTATTTTACCAACCGAGAAGAGGTCCAGAAAAGATGGTCAAACATCATCCTGATATTTTAGTTTTCCTTTATTCATTAGATTTACTACTCGGTGAGTGACTCTACTTCCAAAACCCATGAGAAACAGATTTCATGTTTTCTAGTTAATCAGTTCTCATGTGGAACCACGGACAATAAGGTATCACAAGTCACAACCAAATACAATTCCTCAGACCAGTGATGAATCATCGATGTGCAAAATTACATGAGAGACACAACTCATTGAATCAATAGGGCATCTCCAGATTGCCAGGTTTAATGTGAATGAGGAATTTGAATTAGAAGAACCACAATGGTTCCGTCGATGCCAAGATCAACTACATTGAGTATGTTAATTAGCACACAAACCACAACTAACTTTATAATAGTGAGCTTCATGAGCTTGTAAACTACTAGAATGCATTACAAAAATGAAGATAAATTGATGGATAGGGACAAAAAAAACTCCAAATGCTGGCAATCTTGAGGTTTTTAGCCCCTTCGCATGAAATCTAGAGACGTTTAACTTTTAAGTAGTGAAACCTTGCTCAATCCCAAATATAACTTGGTCTGTAGTTCCATAAGCAGGTATTTAATTCCATGATAAAAAGGCACCAACAAGATTTGCACTGCAGAAAATGTATTTATCAAAGAAAATTCTTCCTATTCAATGTAAACCCAACAATGAGAAGACCATAACAAACCCTATTTAGTCCAATTCTCTTGTCAAAGTTGAAAAATCTAACAAAAATCAATAACTAAAATAAAATAAAAATCATGTATTCGTTTACTAAACAAAGAAAAAGCTAGTATAAGATTAAAAAGAAATTAAAAAAAAAGAGAGAACCTGTAAGAGCAAGAAGAGCAGAAATTAATGTTGACAGTGGTACCGATGCCGATTCCTCCATCACCTCCAGTTTTCTGCAGTTGACCAAAAACATTGTGAAATTCAACATGAAAAATTAATCAATTGAAAATACCAAAAGCGATTTCTTGAAAAAATTGAAGAATGAAACACAGGTTTTATACCTCTGGAGGGAAATCTAGGGTTTGATGAACAACTGGTTGGGATTCATGGTGGTGGTGGTGGTGGTGATGGTGGTGGGAAGGCTTGGGAGGTGGTGGGGTGAATAGGTTAATAAGGTCTGAGCAGAAGAGGAATAGTGGTAACCCTAACAGCAGAAGCTGCACCCTATCCATCGTCACTCGTCTCACTGAGAGAAAGAGAAGAGAGTGTGTGTGCGCGCGCGTGTGCTTGAAGCTAGCGTAAGATGAGCTAGCTTAGCTATAGAACTTTGGACCAGTGAAGGGCAAAACAGGTATTTGCGTCCTTCTTGTCGTGCTCTTTACGAGGTTCATTGATTTATTTATTATTATTATTTTTTAATGGTGGGGGCTCTAGCCTATTCTAGTTCGGCATTAGCCTTTCGGGACAGAATTGGCTAGCCCAAGGTCTACAAGACTACAAATGCGTTAAAAAAAAGTAGTCATAGAAGATTTCATGTCCTTTTCTTGTAACACCTTTTAAACTGTGATTAAGATTCACTCACTTCTAGGATTCAGCCATTTTTCCTTAATGTTTGGAAAAAAAATATTAAATCTACTGTTAAAACTTGTTAACCGAGATGAAGGAGCAGTTAAAAAGTCTTTGTGAGTGAATCAGATGGTTTTGGTCTGGCGAGGGCCGGATCAAATCCGATCTCTAGGAGATTGCATGCAAAACAAACGAAAACACTGTCAAAACAATTTCGTCCGTCAAATTAAACAAGGGGAATGCTAGCCCCAGTTTCCCTTAAACTCACTTTCCCATACTCAGTGACACGTTACGTTGCTTTTCCCAGCTGCTTTTGCAGCCGGTTAAAGCTTCATCTACACAACATCTTTTAAGTTTTGCCCTCATAGTTTATAATTTATAAATAACCCCTTAAAACATTACGTCAAACTAAAGTAAGCTTTCCTCAAATATTCAAAGAATACAAACAGAGAAAACAACTTTCTTTCTTACCAACACTTTCTCTCTTGTTATCTACGGCTCACAGACCTCTACTGTTTCACACTTAAACTATGTAGTCAAATCCTCTACGGTGATAACCGGATTTGGCAAATCCGGTTATCAGCCCTAGAGGTCGCCACATGTCTCCTTTGACACCCCTTAACCGCGGGTAAGGTTCACCCACCCGTTTTTGGTTTTTTTTAAAAAAAATATTAATTCTTTTTTTAAAATTAAAAAACTTTTTTTAGAGTTTTTTAAATATTAAAAACAGTTTTTTAATTAAAAAATGGGTGGGTGAACCTTACCCACGGTTAAGGTGTGTCAAAGGAGACACGTGGTGACCTCTAGGGGTGATCACCGGATTTGCCAAATCAGGTTATCACCGGAGATGATTTGGCTCCCTAAAGGATAAACTATATTCATTTTTTAATTATCATCTCCAGCCCAACTTTCTCACCAAAGAGCAACGTGATGAAAATGGGTGGTCGCCTGCCTCATGCCCTCTCCTTCTCTCTTGGGAAATTGCTTGATGGATGATTCTCCTCTTTTTTTCATTTTTCAGGGGAGGGGTGGGGTAGGGTGGGGGTTCCTTTGAATTTATCCAAACTCGGAAGCTTCAATTTTTTAAAACTTGGAAAATCATTTTTCATTTCCAATTGGGGAGGATACATAATGAATATTTGAAAATTTCTTTTAAATTGGTCTAAATTAATTTTCAAGTTAAACTTGATCAATACAATTTCAAAATTCGTATTACTCTATTTAGATAACAATTCCAAATATCTGAGTGTAGTTAACGGTGAATGACCTTTAGAATAGACCCAAGTTAATTAACTTCACTTGGCCAGATTTCACATGATAAAATCCCTGTAAATTTATTAAGAAACATAAATCTATCGGCACAAAAATATGTTTTTTAAAAAAAGAAAACTATAGATAGACAATGCAATAATGCAGTCCATGGGGAAGCCATAAGTATTTAATCAAAATGTGAAATCTCTACATTTTTTTCATTTTCATTTTCATTTTAATACTTGCAGCTAAAAATATAAATTTGTATATTAAGTTACAGATCATCAATTGAAGAAGTCATCAGTATTTAACCAAAAAATGACCAATAGATATCACAGTTCCATCCCTGACACAAAATTTTCAATTGTTTTTGTGATAAGTGTTCAAACGTTTACATGCAAATAACTGAAGCATGGAGAAATCTTTGCCTCAATTGCCTCAAAATGCCTGAATCAACACAAGACAATAAAGGAATATGAGAGTTTGGAAGACATCATCTATACAATTAGTATAAAGAAAAAAAAATGTAAACTTAGTTTAAATATATAGAAAGGTAACCTTCCTATATGATCAACATTTTTTTTTCCAAAATCCCATACCCGTAACTTTAGTCAAATCTCATACACGTAACTTTAGTCATATCACCCGTAATGTGCATGAGATGGGAAGAGCTCATGATTATGCTCTTTTACATATCTATATGCAAACCATTTTCCATCTTGCATTTTTTTTTATGGATATGCTTGCCTTGCAATCAGTTTTTTGACTAGGTCGTGAATTGACGACTTCAACAGGACTTTGCTTCTTGCTTCCATAATTTGAATATCCATACTTTGCATCAATAAATTCTCCATTTTTCTTTGAACGACGACTACTTAATTTTGAGGTGCCAAATCATACATACTTAGCATATTCTCTGTAAAATGAATATGTTTCTTCATGTGAATCGAATTCCATTTTCTCGAAATCTTCCATGTCATGTTCATTCACTTGTAGTTCAGGATCTATTTTCATCAAGAGAATTTAGAATCTTATCAATAGAATTGCGTGTCCTATTAAAAACATCAACGTCACAAAAGTTAAATTAGTAGAATAATTGGCATGTTGCAAAGGCATCAGATAAATTATAATGTAGTCTTAGCAAAGTGTATCAAATTACAGTACAAAATAGCAACTAGAAAATTATGAGCTCCTAATCAAAAGTGGATTGGAATCTCTCTTTGGAAGCTTCAATGGAAATTTCTAGCAACAATATGAGTCAAAAAGCCCCAAAAAGTATAAGAAACTTTTTTTAAAAAAATTATCCTACTCAAATCTCAACTATTCCATTAATCTAATCTCAACCCTTGGTTTGAACCCAACTTTTTACTAACAATAAGAACTGAAGACTGAAATATAATAAAATGAAATACCTTATTCTCTTCAAATAAATACTAGCAAATACCCCGTGTCAATAAAATAAAAAAAAAATTTATAAAAAAAAAGAATATATTACAAAAACCATTAGTATGTAGTGAAAACTTACTTTTTCACTACAAAACACCTATTTGGATTGACATTTTAAATGCATCATGACTCATTCAAATAGGTTGAATCGTCCTAGCAAATTCATTACATCATTTATCTTCAAGGAAGTGTTTGTAAATAGAACTCTCCAAACAGGCAGCATTCCAAGTATATACCACCTAAATAGACAAATCATATGAACAAAGTCTACCATCCCAAAAGGAAACTCCAACTAAACCAGACCTACCATGGAGTGTTGTATGTATATACCGTATAAGCTAGTACTCATATAAATATATATTGTGGCCTCTACCATATATAAAAGTTGAGCAATAATCTTTTCGGAGAAAAAGATATTGAGGAATTAGAGTTTTTGGTATAAAACATGATTGAAACCAAATAAATATACCCTAAGCTTGATAAAAACCAAATAAATGAATACTAACCTTTACAACCAATTTTTTTTTTGGTGAAATCTCGGATTGCACCTGTAGACTGCACTTGCAAGGGAAAGTTTTGTAAGATAGAAAGTAGGGTAGAAGCAAATGCCCTTGTGAGAGAGAGTTCCATAAGAGAGAAAGTGTGACTGGAGCATCTTTAAAACCGGGGAAGAGAAGCCGAAACGGTAGTGAGAGAGAGCGAGTTGGTGGGAGTTTGAGGAGATTTTTTTTGTCTATATTTTTTGATTTGAGTACAAGTTACTTTATTTTGATGGAACACATTGAGTGTGTTATTTATAAATTATAAACTATGAGGGCAAAACTTAAAAGATTTTGTGTAGATGAACTTTAACCGGCTGCAAAAGCAGCCGGGAAAAGCAACGTGACGTGTCACGAGTATGGGGAAAGTGAGTTTAAGGGAAACTGGGGCTAGCATTCCCCATTAAACAAAGGATCTGACTTCTTTGTATTTACACAGGGTGAAATCTTCTTCATTTATTCTAACAGGAAGCGAGACAAAGACAACTCCGTTGAACAGAGCCTTGTAGTAAAAGACCAACAGGAAGAGAGAGAGAGAGAGGACAAAACGTGAGGTGATTGTTCAAAGAGGAGAGAAGCCTAGTGTTATCTCATTCTTCTCCTTTCATTTTTCTTTTCTTTTTTAAATTTCATTTCCATGATATTTTGCTCCAATCCATTCTTCCTATAACTTTATTTTCCTTCACTTCTTCTTCTTCTTCTTCTCTCTCTGCCCCAGAACTGAAATCCTTTTGTTCTCTGTTATTTGGGAAGAGAAAGAAGCACATAACATTCTCCTTATCTGGGTCTCTAATGGCGAGGGTCTTCTCAGAATGTGGTACAAGACCCCTTCCTCGAATCTTTCTTCCATCCAGAACTGGATTGAATTCTAATTACAGCAACCCCACCAAATATAGATTATTGCCTGTCTGTAGAAGTGGCGTTATCTGTACAACACATCAAAATCTCCCGTCAATATGTGTCTCAAGCTGCTCTAGAAGGAGAGATTGGATAGCCAAGGTCAGCTCTCCGTTGGAGGTCGCATCTGTAGATGAGAATGACAGAGATGGAGAGCTTATTAATGGGGTCAATGGGGTCGGCGACGAAGATGAGTTCGATCCAGGTGCAGCGCCTCCGTTCCGGTTGGCCGATATCCGAGCAGCCATTCCCAATCACTGTTGGATTAAAGACACTTGGCGGTCTCTGAGTTATGTTGTTAGGGATGTTGCTGTGGTTTTCGGGTTGGCTGCTGCTGCAGCTTATCTCAACAATTGGGCTGTTTGGCCTCTTTATTGGGTTGCACAGGGTACCATGTTCTGGGCTCTCTTTGTTCTTGGCCATGACTGGTAATCCCAATAATTCTCTCTAGAATTAAGGATTTCTTCATGTTTGGTTTTGAATTTGGATACCCCATTAATTTTTCTGTTGGGTTCCATCTGTGTAGCGGCCATGGAAGCTTTTCGAACAATTCAAAGCTGAATAGCGTGCTTGGACATTTCCTTCATTCCTCGATTCTTGTACCCTACCATGGATGGTATGCTCCTGATAGCTTTGTTCTTGATGTTCGATTCATTTCTTGTTTGAGCTTTAGCAGCAATGATTTTAAAAGAATTAAATTGTGATGAGAAATACAGGAGAATCAGCCACAGAACTCATCATCAGAACCATGGGCACGTTGAGAATGACGAATCGTGGCACCCGGTTAGTAATTATACTTGTTCATGCTCTTCCTTGTTCTTGTTCCAGAGTGAAAATTTACTGCTTATTTGATATTTCTTTGTTTGAAATGATCAAGATATTGATTTTATCTCTGTTTCTCTTGCAGTTGTCTGAGAAGAATTACAGGAGCTTGGATATTGGCACCCGAATTATGCGGCTCACAATGCCTTTCCCCATGATAGCATACCCTTTCTATTTGGTGAGTTGTTGTTTCTTGGTTGATCAAATCCGACTAAGTTACATATTGTTTTTTTCTGATAGTTTTGATCTTTAATGATCGGTTGGGTTACAGTGGAGTACAAATCACTTCCACCCGAGCAGCGATTTGTTCCTGCCCAATGAGAAGAAAGATGTGATTACCTCCACGGCATGTTGGACTGCCATGGCTGCACTGCTTGTGGGATTATCCTTCATAATAGGTCCCATCCAAATGCTTAAGCTCTATGGCATTCCCTACTGGGTACATTCAGTTTCTTCATTTTATGTATTTCTTCCCAAATTAGGTAGATTTCCTGCTGGTTTAATGTCTCCAATTGTAAGATGTTCTTAGTTATATCTGCTTCGAAATGCAGGTATTCGTCATGTGGTTGGATTTAGTGACTTACCTGCATCACCATGGCCACAAGCAAAAACTTCCCTGGTACCGTGGGAAGGTATGGATATCGAATTATCTGGTTTGAACTTCCATGCTTAGACATCAAAAATAGAGAAAGAAGTGTAAATTAATGAGATTTTTATCTTATTAGGTAAGGTTAAAGCTTGGGTTTTGGAATTTTGTTTTAATAAACTGAGATAATCTTTTCTTTGTATTGGGAAGGAGTGGAATTATCTAAGGGGAGGGCTTACGACGCTTGATCGTGACTACGGATGGATCAATAACATCCACCATGATATTGGGACCCATGTGATACATCATCTCTTCCCTCAAATTCCACACTATCACTTAGTGGAAGCAGTGAGTATCTCTTTCATTCGAAACAAATAACAGTCATAAGCTACAGTGAGGAGTACCTCCATTGATAGATGGTTTTCTAATGGTTTGTTATCACAATCTTGTAGACGGAGGCGGCTAAGCCTGTGCTTGGGAAATATTACCGGGAGCCAAAGAGAACCGAGCTTCTACCTTTTCACTTAATTGGAAGTTTAGTAAGAAGCATGAAACAGGACCGTTACGTTAGTGACACAGGGGACATTGTGTATTACCAGACTGACCCTGAGCTCTCTGGTTCTACTCAGGGTAAATCAGTGTGAAGCAGTGAAAGTTTAGCTGAAACAGAGGATGACTGTCCAGCTATCTATCCTTCATTGAAGCTTGTATTGCTCTCATTCTGTCCCCATAATTTTTCTCTCTCTCTCCTACAAGGGAGAAGAGATGCCTCAATTTGATTATTGCTTCCTGTTCTTTTGAGAAATGGGCATTAGAGGTTATAATGCATCTTCAATATAATTTCTGTAAGTATTGAAGGAAGGATTTCTAATTGTTTTTGCTGAAAAAAAAAAAAGATGGCATCCCTACAGCATGTCTATAATTTATATATTGCTTACATGAAAGTGGAAACTGAAGAAAAGGAGAAAAATATGAAAAAAAAAAAAAAAATTGCCCCATGAATGTTTCTTGAACTGCTCTCTCAATTGTTTCTAGAGCTACCTCAGCTGTGAATAATGAGACAGCTGAGATGTGTTAATTCTTTCACTAACCTTCTTGGTTGTTCCAGCAGTAGAAAGTGTCCCCCAAGGCAGAAGACTCCGGTCCGAGTCCTTGAAAGAGTCATATACCCAAGCAATAATAATAATTGGAGTCGGAATCAAAATCTCATTATCAGATAACATTTCTCTTGCAAAATATCCAAGTCTCAGGACCAATGGTAGCTCATCATCACCAAGATACCAACCATATAAATCATAGCCAGCCGGCTACAGTAGACCCTCTTGTAATTAATAACCTTGGTGGAAAGAAATTATATTAATTATAAGATTAATTATAAGATGATATTATATATAAGAATCACTGTATTAGTCCATCAACAAATTTCTTCTCATAATTTCTTTTGAATGTATTGTATTTTCCATATAAGGTTCATGTAGATACAAATGTATAAGGCTAGCATTCCTAAAAAAACAAAAAACTCTAAAAAGAACAAAATATTTTATGTTAACCCATTGAACAAGCTAATCACATTTGGACCTATAAAAAATACAGAAAGAAAGTTGTGTCAGTTAGTACATAAAAAAAAAACCTCCTGATTTCTTTTTGAACCAAAATTCTTCATATTTTGAGAAGAGGCAAATTTTTTTTGAACTAGGTTTTTCATGAGATTCTTCCTTTAACATTTTTTAGTTATTTTGAAGTCCTCAAATAATGATTTTTTTAGTTTTTTCTTTCTAAAATTTTATAATATATGGTGATTTATTATACATGGCCAAAATATCTAAAATGATTTTTATTTCTTTCTCTTCCCGGTACCCAAACCATCATAAAATGTTTACAAGATTCATATAACCCTATGTATTAATATAGTATAAAAACTCTCTTATAATTAATAACTAGCGGGTGGCACGTGCGATGCACGTGAGAGCGAGGGGAAGGAGTTAACCACATTCAATAGGAATTAAAAGGGACACGTGTTAACCTGTGGATGTGATTGAACTCTCCCCGAGTTCAATCGTGATTGACTGATTCTATTCTTTAAATAGATAGATGAGGGTAGTTTGGGAATTAAAGTAAAACACTAAATTAAAGTTTTGTTGTATGTAAGAGCAGTTTAGGAATTTTGAAAATTTTAGGCTACGCCTGCCTCTCCCATTATAATAGTAAAGATATACTATAACTTTCTTAAAAAATTATTAAATAGCAAGTATAAGTGATTATTAATTATATACTATAGAACCAAGTTCGTTCCTCACAAATTTATTAATTATTAGAGATTATAAAGTTATAGAATATTAATTATAAGAGGGCCTACTGTACATGCCAAATTGATGGTTTTTTTCTGTGTCATATATTTGAGTAATATCCACATGGAGCACAAAAGCTCCATAAGATATGCTTCCACCCATAATCAATTCTCAAGCACACCAATTCCTAACCGTACAGTCCACATATTGGCAAAGCCACTCTTGGATGGTCCTACCAACAAAATTACAACCATGAAATGAAATGGACGAAAGCCTGCAAGCAAAGCTCCTGTTGGAACTCATCTAGATATGGATCCAATGGTCACAGCCGCACCACCTCACTCTGGTGATGTGAGCTCAGGCTCAAATTCCAACAGCCGCGGCACTCCTAATCGGTTGCCACCTGCACCACCTCAATCTATAAATATTAGATGGGTCACATGATTAACAGTTGAATCTTTTTTCCTGCATTCTTGGTGGGTGGGTAGAGTGTGTGTTTGTGTGTATATAAAGATTGCAATTCCTTAATATCCTCTCGTTCTCTTTTCAAAAAAAAAAAAGCTCCTGTTGGACAGTGAGATACAAAATTGTATTTTGGCAAATACAAGCTTAGGTTAGGCCCTGATAAATTTCAATGGGAACAGAACCAACGACAAATCAACAACCCAATCCCAACCCGTCACAACCTTAGGTAGAAGAACAAATGGGTGAAATGAGCCTGAAGAACTAAAAAACTAGATTTGTCAGAAATTTTCCTGTACTTGGACATTCATGCAGTTTTTTTTAATCAATTTTTTTTTTTAATCATTTCCCCTTATTTCAATCAGTAGTGCATTGAATTTACTGCACTCATGAAGGAAGATATCCTTGACTGGTCCTTCTGGATTCCATCTGAGGCACAGATGCCGCTGCTCACATCAACTCCATGGGGCCTAAGCGTAGCAAGGGCTTCAGAAACATTCTCAGGGTTTATCCCTCCAGCTAACAGCCACCCGGATTTGCTTCTAATTGGCGGTAGCTTAAACTTCGTCCAATTGAATCCTTTACCACTGCAAGCATGAGTCACAAGATAACCAATTTAAGTTACTGCTAAGGACTCATTAGGATCATTTGACTTGATAACCAATTTAACTGTTGTCTAGGGAAATTGCCCTATTTTTGGCAAAAATCTGGGAAAAAACTTGTTCCATTAAATAAATGATACCTACTCAGATTAACTCAGCCTAGGCTTGGGCCAGGCCAACCAAGCCCCCTTTTGGGTTATGGAATTGAATTGAAGCACATATATAATAACTGTCTCAATAATTGATTTAAGTACAAGAAAAAGTTTGCAGAATGATCACATTGCAAAGATGCAGGTATACCACTGTATTAGCAATAAAGCTCAAGATGATAATCTGTGCCAAGTATGTTCACTGCATACAACACCAACCCCTCTAGCTAGGATGGTGAAGGTGTACCCCTCAATAGGAGAAGGAAGGTCCTGGGTTCAATTCTCAGAGAGAACTCCCAATGGACTGGGAGAAGTTTCCCAACCCATAACTCCACCCCCACCCCCAAACACACACACACAAATTGTATACAGTATACTTAGACATACAAAACTGAAATTCAGGGATGGAACTAAAATAAGAGGGAAGTTTTTTATACCTGCCACCTTTTGCACTATCCACGAGAATCCAATCAGCTAGAGAACATTCTTCATCAGGAATTCGATTTAGAAGGTCTCCATCTTCATTGGCATGAAGAACATAAATTACTCGGTTTTCTTGCAGTAAAATGGGAAAAGCGGCCCGAGAAATATTTCCATGAAGCTGCAAAACCTCAACTTGTCACAATCTTAAGAGAATCCATAAAGCTGCATGATTATCAAGGTTAAACTGATATTTACCTGCACGAGCTCAAGGTCCGATGCATCAGAAGCTCTTAATATTGTGTACGCATCATCATCCACAAATACCCCAACAGGCTCCGCACCGTATTCCCTTGCAACTTTTGAAATTTCTTTTGCAACTGATAGTGAAACAGAACGTTTTGAGTTCGGCCAAAGAATCATCCCGATAAAGTTAGCACCGGCTTCTGCGGCCATAGCGGCATCTCTAGCTGATGTAATTCCACACATCTTAACTAAAGGCTGACTCCGTTTGCGGTCCTCTTGAGAAGGCAAAACTTCAGTGGATTGAGATACCATACATGTTCTTATTGCATATGAGGAAAATCTGTTTCCTGAAAAATACATTTGTCTCGCCTGATGACCTGCAAATTCGCAAGACCCATAAGAAATGAGAGGAAAGTCTAATGTCAGGAAATTATCCACAATGCTAGATCAGAAAAAATTACATATCTTTCCAACACCTAAGAAACAATGCAAGTTGAAAAACTATTCAGCTGGCAGGTGCAATGCACTTAGAAAAAGAATGAAAAGTCCAGAGATAAATGAGAAAATACACTCGGGAATATAAAATTTTGCATTTTCTAATCATGAGGCTATTTTAGGAGCTAAGGGTGTATAGTCCAAAGTTCAGAACTAAAAAGTTTGTAATTTGGCAGGGCCAGTTATGGCATAAAAGAATATGTATATGTAGGCAAGATTCAAATTTTAAAACATAAAGTTCAAGGCATTCTTTTTGTTTTCTTTAATATGTGTATGTGCTAAGTATGTCTAGTGGATGAAGTGATTACAGATTGAAACTCTATAAGAGTTGGGTCCAACAGTCTCCAACCAAGGCCATCTTATATAAAGCAGCATCAAGCTGCAGTTTATTGCACAATTTAATTCAAAAGAGGGCGGCTTGGAGATCAACAGAAAGCACCAGAAGGGGCTTGTGGTAATTGGTAACCCTTGTCCCAAGAAGTTCTGGAGTATTACAATACCTTTCTCGCTGCCGAAACGAGACAAAATGAACATGCTCATAACAAAGCTAAAGGAAAGGCAGATAAACTTGCAACTATGAAGTTGTGTAACACACACAGGATTTGAGCCCACATGCCTAGGCAGTAGGATGTGTCTATGCGTTTGTATGGGCTGAAAAGGCAGGTTGCGATGGAGACATGGAGTAAACATTTGGGAGGACGCCTTCTATAGTTTACATAAGTGGATACTTGATCAATGAGGAGAACTGCCTAGGAAGAAATCAGCATTCCTGTAAGCTTTGTTGTAGATCAGAAGAATTTCCAATTTGAAAGGATTAAGAGAACGTGATTTATCTTTTTAACTAAATCAACTGGCATAGCAATCTAATTCTAATCTCTTTGCATAACATGTAATTGATCAACTTTGACTCAACTTTTTTAATGCACTTGCATGCCCATCTCATTTGATAACATCTTCCTCTCCAACCATCATTTCAGCAATGTTATTGGCATTTTAACCCAAATCTGGGATGAAGCTCATAAGATAACCACTCTCAAAATTTTGTTCCACTAACCTTCATAAGGGTCGATCCATGACATGCAAATAGGCATCTACTTTATGGCATTTTTATCAATAATGAGAACTCTACTTAACTATATTTGTGGTCTGCTTAATGCCGTCTTACCCTTGGGAATTTTCTTTTACCAAAAAAGAAATAAAAGTAGATGTAAAGAGCACAGACATAATATAGATTACTTCGAAGAAAATTATCAACTTAAACCAATAGCTTGAAGATAAACAGGAAGAAGCATGTCATTAAATATTTTGTAACTATTGAAATATAGATCTAGGGAAAAAAAACAGAGGACCGTGACATTTTTTGCTATATCTCCAACCCCACTCAGTAATTAAGTACTCTTCAATAAGTTCTTATCAACATATATAGCATACATGAATATGTGAAACACTCAAACGTGTTATCCTACATTGCTAAATATTAATTATTAAATAAATCCCCATACTTGATTGTAAATATCAGTATAAATCCAACGAATAGGATGAGTTGTTAATTTGACAACTGAAACACATGATCATGGTAAGCGATAAGAAGTTAGTAATACCAGACTTTAGCCTTCTACATGTGTTCAGAACTTTGGGCTGAAAGTGACTTCCCACAGCTGATCCTGAAAACAATAAGAAAAGGGAGGAAATTTAAATCTCACAATTTCATATTCTATGGGAAAAAAGAGAATAAATTACTGAGCATATCATTAGAGGTACCACACAAATATACAATATAGATGGTTACTCTAAACGAGTTATAGAAACAAACAATATAACATATCACCAGAATAACACTTTCAATGTCTAGATGGTGATAATATACAGATTCTTATTATCAACTAGAGGAGCAGTCCAAGTCAGGTTTTGGTCATCCACTAACATGAAAATAATGGCTGAATCATGACTCGCAAGAGTGAGCATGAAAATTAATTATATTTAAACAAGGATGAAAAATGCATTCTATTTGCAACTCATTTATTGTAGGAAATCCAAGTGCAAAAAGCATCGGATGCCTGGTCTAAGGATGAGAATTAGAGAGAATGAGTTACATGATTTATTTTTTACAATATTATTGAGATCCGAAAAGATTCTGACAGCCCAGAGATTTGCATATGCTTTACATTAATTTCATTACTGTAAGATAAAAATAATAATAAAATTTAAGGGAGTATTACCTTAATATTCCGGAATTAAAGTAATTAATTAAATCAACCCAGTATAAGATTTTAATGTCTCCCCTGATCACTGAAAAAATATAACCCCCACCTTCATTTTCTAACAGTGTCCCTTACAGTTACAGGTACCAAATCCTTCTATTTTTCCATTTTACCGTTATAGGAATCTGCAAAACGATTGTGGGCCCATCATCAAAATACCCCAAATCAGTTCAATTGTTCATTTTGGAGCTTTACAATTCTTTGGACCTGCATAAGGATAATCCGTCTTGTGAATGGGATCAGCAAAATAATTGCCAGTCCATTTCCAAAATACCCAAACTCAATTAGCTTTATGTAACGCTTTTTTTTACCCACATAAAGATTAACTATCTGTGGTTGGGACCAATATAATTTATGTCAGACACAAATTAAAGACACATTGATGGATGTTTAGTTCTTGAAGAATGGACATTTCAAATCGGACAAAATCAGAATCAGTTCATCATATCCTCATCTCCATGGACCTTCAGTTGGTTTATTAGGAATATCTAAAAAATAAGCTAGCTTACATTTATTAGTTGGAACATAGTTACCAGAGCGAGAAATAAAATCGAGAAGCAAAGCGAAAGAGAGAAGCAAGAAGCGAGCCCCAAATAATCCTTCAAAAACAAGACACGAGAAATGAGATATAGGCATCTCATTCTCATTGTATTAGCCATGGGCAAACATATCTTAGACTTTATCTTACATGAGATTTTTGTGGAGAAGTAGGTGCCTTAGGTTCCAATCCAATGATATTTGCTCAAGGTCTATACCCCAGGCTGTAGACTCGGGTCCATCCCATCACTCCCAACATACATAGGCTCTTTGGGCCACTCAATGTGACGTAGTAGAAGTAAGCTTCCTAGAAAGTGAACAGCCCACCCTTTACATAGCTTCCCTGCAGGCTGCAACTATGGTTGGGGTACATCTACTTTGCTGGGAGCCTTTAAATCTCCCTCCCTCCCCCTCCTCTTATCCTAGGAAAATCTATCGCCTAGGCAATGCCTTAACTACTCTGGCCTTGTTAGTAACGTCCTCCAAAGCCTCTCCATCTCAACCATTGACACTAGTCTAAAACAAATCTTTAATGTCGATTGCTGAATTTTCCATGTCCACAATAAATGGAGTCCACATGGCGTTCGCAGAACATGTGCTGTTAACATATAACTTCCGGGTAAAAAAGAAACACTTAGCTATGGATTGAACATGGGTATAGATCATTGCGCATCACTAGCGAAATCCAATTGACAAGGAGCACTTGTGGCACAATTCTACAAATGCTCAGCTCATAAATCAGCATAAGTGAATCAACAAGACAAGCGAACTAACAAGCCAGTAAAAGAAGAAGTTTCTGTCAACTACCTCCACAAGAAGCACAAGAAGCATGCACATTCCAAACCAAACCAACCAATTCAACTCCTTCAATGACATGACAGTTTAATCGAAACAACTTTTAGCAGCTCAACGAAAGTCAAAACGTAGACAAAAGCTAGTACGGTAATGCCAGTACCTCATTCGCAACTTTTCTGCAAACCCCAAGCATTATATTATATGCCAAGTGGTCATATCCAATTTAGATAATTTTTTCTTACCATGTTCACCTACCTATGTTCTAGAATTAATAGGATGCATAATAAACCACTAAGAGAGTATAACTGCCGAATTAACAGAATGACTGTTGGCAACTTTGTTTCCCTAACAAAATCTGTGCCTTAAGAAATTCTGAAGGTCCTAATTCTACAGTAAAAAATTCATGACAATGCAAAAGAACCAGCAGTTACAAATACCAGTAAGAATTCAAACATAAAACCCACCAAACAAATCTGTTTTCAAAAGTTCAAGGAGTTTTCATAAGGAATTGCAATGAACTTCATATAGAGAAAATAAACAAAGTTCAAAGACATTTTCAATGTAAAATGAACATATCATCAAAGACATAAACCAAAAGACAAGGGACAGGTAATTGAAGAAAGTTTTTAGATAATTTTTTTTAAAAATACAGAATTAAAACAATTTCATCTTAGATACCAAATATTACAAATAAACAATCAGTTTCTCATTATAATTAAGAGAACTGTTAACTAAAGGCGATAATTCAATTTCGAAGCAATTGCAATAAATTCGAAATCATATTTACAATGAAATTTAATTTCTAAAATCAAACCTAAACATTTAAACAGCAATAGTTGAGTACTGGAAACATTAAGGGATGAAACTAAATGCATTTCTCAGTGGGGAAATTTATTGATGCAACTAATCACAGAAAGAAATAGATAGAGACCGAGACCTGTGAGCATCTTTGCCTTCCCGCAATTCTTCTTCTCCAATACTGCGAAATCCTTGCAGATGAGAAAAGAAATCAATGTTGATAAGAGAAAATAATAGTATCATTAAAAAAATTGAAATAATTTCATATTGGATAGAAATCAATAATCCATTTCTCATTATAATTATGTTGTGTGCCCGGGTTAAGTAATTAGACCCTCTTCCCCTTGACAGGCCGGTCTTTTGAGGTGGAATGGTCGAGGTACGTATCAAATTAAGAGAAATTTCAACTTGAAGGGGATAAAATAAATGTTCAAGCAGTTGCAATAAACCCGAGATCATACATCGCAATGAATGTTGAAAAGAAAGTGGCAGATTTTGAGATAAGAACATGAAAAATGATGAACTAACAAGAAATTAATGCAAAAACTCAACAATATTTCTCTGCATAAGCACTCGTTAATGGCAGATTTTGAGAAACAACAACGGCTGTTAATGGAGTCAAAGAACACGAGAAGAAGTTCAGTTTTTAAAATAAAATAAAAAAAACTGACCTTTTCTCGCAGAGGTTTACGAAAAAAACCCTCGAAAACAGTAAAAACACGAATTTGAATCTGGAAAAATGATATCTGAGATAGGACATCTATCAAGACAACCTTTAATCAAGGATTTTCATACAACCAGTTGAAAAATGGTTAAAGCAAGAGGGTATTGATAAAATTGAGATAGAACATGTATTAAAAATTAGTCTAAGCAACAAATTACAGAAGAATAAGAAACAATGATTCATGATCCAGAGCCCAACAAGACAGAGAATTAGAAAAAGAGATATGATTACAGAGGGGCATGATTTCACATCCATTAGACATCATAGATCAATACTACTTGTGTACCTTGCCGACAGATTGATGTGATCGTGTTCTTCAAAAGACCGTTAATGAGGAGAACGGTTAACGATCCTCTTCTCTCCTTCACTGTGACTGCAAACCCATCAGTCAAGAGCTTCCATCTCTCTAATGGAGAGTAACTTCAAAATATAGAGGGATATTTGATCGTATGCCTCACAGCTTGATCGTATTAGGAATGCTCCAACACAGGAGCTTAGAGAGAGAGATTAGATAAAAATGTGAAGCATCCCTTCTTGCCACATGATGAGGAGAGAACCTCAAATAAATTTTTTAACCCTGAGGTGAAAATCAAAAAAAATATGGGAAAAAAAAGGTTTACTTTAACCCCTGTGGTCAGAAATTTTTTTAAAAAAAATTTCTCTAAAAACTAAGGTTACATGTTTCAACCTTAAGGGGGTGAATCTTAACCATAGTTAAAAAGGACACATGGCAAGAAAAAAAAGGAACAAGATGCCTACTTCACATCACGGCAAGGAAGTGATTATTTTCAAGAAAAAAGAAGTAAATTTTTTACCTTGTTAGGAAAATATTTTTTATCCAAATAAAATATAAAGAAATAAAGAAAATACTTTTTAATAAGTGGCCCAGCCCGGCCCGTTTATTAGTCGGGCCCAAGCCGAACCAGCCTATTGTCACCCCTAAGGGTAGGTAGTGACGAGTGGAATTGATGTGATGATAGCTGCGATAAAAATGGTAGTAGTAATTATGATTTGGGATAAGATATGAAGTTAAAAATTTTCTCCTTATTTCATCTCTCATCTCTCAAAATCCAAGCTTTTTGAAAGGAAATGAAATTCTCACTTAAAAAAAAAAATTTAACTTATTTTCTTATCGTTTCTCATCATAATGTGATTTGAATTTGAATTAATTAGATTTGGTAAAATTAGATTTGATTTAATCTGATTGTAGTTTCCTTCAATAATATGAATATTAAATTATCGATTTAAATCTTCTTTGAGTCTCTGTTATATTGAGCCTTTATATGGTATTCAAAGTCATCGATCATTTAATATAACCTTTTTGTTGTTGTTTTTCTCTTTTTGGTGGGTGGTGCCGACACTGCTCTATAGGTATGAAACTTTTGATTTTTAAAAAAAAAGTGTCGTCATCTTCTATACCTCTAGCATGCCAGTTCTTATTCTCATATCTCACGATCTCCATTTTAGGAAAGTTTTTCTTCAAATCACGTGTCATACTTCATATACTTTTGGAAGAAGATTATAACAGCTTGATCTAGTGAGTCACCGGCTCTGACATACTCATAAAAATAAGCAGGTTATAACAAAGATGGATTTCACAGACTGACGGTACCCATCAAGCATGATTGGATGTTTTAACTATTCTATTAACAAATCTCAAAAATTAAGGAATATCAAGAACTAACATTTGTAATCAATTACATGTCCTTTCTCCAAAAAATCATGCAATTGTGAAAGAGTGACAATGTGATTTGAATTTGAATTTGAATTAATTAGACTAGGTAAAATTAGAATTGTTTTAATTTGATTGTGGTTTCCTTCTATAATAAGAATATTAAATTATTTATTTAAACCATTTTTGAATTTTTGAATTCTTGTAAACAATTTAAGTCTATTAATAATATTGAGTTTCTATAATCCGCGGAGGAGGATGGGACTATTGCTCTTACTTTATAACTGTGTGATTTCAAAGGCATTTCCCTTTTGTTTCTTATGAAGAGTACTTGCCCCACATCCGTTACACTCTTTTTGGGAAAGAAGACAATGGGCAAGTAAAATATACTTTTTTTTTGGGTTGGGGGGAGGGGCTACTAAAAAGAAAAAATAATAAAAGAAGAGGAATAATAGACGTTTGATCCATTGTAGGAACAATTCTCTCCTTGACCAAAAGTGGACTATTGCTCTTTCTCCTCACAAAACCCCTTTAACTACTCTTAATTATGGTTAATAAGTTTTCATTATTGTGATTAATATTTTTTTCCTAAAAACTAAGGTTAGATGTTTTAACCTATGGTCAGCTTAACATAGGGACATTGCGATCAACTTAGAAGCGAACTGCAAGGTTCGCTTCTCATGACTCTATTTAAATGGTTGTTTTTGCAATTGATTTGTTCTTTGGAAGTCAAATATAGTTAGGCTACAATCTTGATTAGCGTTGATTTGCAGTTGTTAGTAGGTTAGAGAGTCGAGTATTCAACTTAGATGCGGGTTAAATATGATGGACTAATCAACCGCCACATCATGAACACCCCACATGGGAATATACACACAACCACTGGCGCAAGTCAACAGATGTGCTTTTGCAATCAACTAATGATATTCGTTTAAAAGTGTTTATTTTCACTATTATCTTTTGAAGCGTTGTTAAACTCTACTATGTAAAATTTTAATTTTACAAACTTTTCTACGTAAGGGTTCCCTCCATTGCATAACACACACATTTTTGGTAATATTAATACATTTACATGAATTTAACATGTTTCTAAAAGTCTAGATTTAAAGTAGTTTTTATGAACTTTCATTACGCGCTTTAATGTTTCAGGACTCCAGATTAGAAGAATTTCAGAAACCAAGAAATCAAAAGCAACCATTGAAACCCCATTATTGAAATCTAAAGGACCAACATACTACATCATCTAGAGACCGGTCAAACATGGGCTGAGCTAACGACTAAAGGAGACCAAAAAAACAAATAATGCATTTCCAAGATAAATAGACTCAATTTATAAATATTCTTATAAGACAAAGAAATATGCAAACTTAATTGACAAAGGTTAGGGGAGATCATGTTAGAGATCAGGGTTGAAGACCCTTTGCTTCTTTTTGTTTGCTTTTATTTTGTAATTTTATTTTAAAACCCTAACTAATTTATTCTCTACTTAATCTTAGTCACTCATTTTTCTTCTATCATAACCATCTATTTCAAACCACTACTTTCTCTCTTTCACATTGTATCTTTAATCTCACAATATATTTTCTTTCCCCCTTTAGCTCTCTCTAAATTCTTCATTGTGTTAAAACCTTAATCTACACTCATTTAAACATAACCGTCCATCTCCAACCAAGCCTTAAAATTCTCTAACCCTAATTCTTCCACCCCTAAGCCTCCTAATTCTATATAAATCCCATTGAGGTTCCCTCACCCCTAACTTCTCTTTTCACATCTCATCTCTCAAGTCCTATGCTTAGGGATCTCACATTCTCATCCCTAAGCGTAGGGGGAGAATTTCACAATCTCTCTCTCATTTCTCAACCCATTTTTTATCTAAGCCTCTCAATCTCTTCTTTTCTCAACCCCTTCTCAAAAACCTCTCTTAGAATACTTGCAATTACACTTAGTACGAGTTTTCGGTTTACTGAATTTTTCTTACGGATGTAATGTGAGTTCAATTCTAGTTGTATGTGACTTTTCTTTATTTTAATACAATGAATGTTATTTTGATTTAATGTCTTGATGTCTCTTTTTAATTAAGTTTATTTTATGTTCATTTAATTACTAAATTTTAATTAATTCTCTCAAATTTTTTAAAAAAAGAATCTCATTGATTCCATCATTCTCATCCCTCTATCATTTTACAATTTTCTCTTATTTTTGGTTTCTTCTTTATACTAACCTCATAGTTCACAAATGAGGATTCAACATCCAACACAAACCCTATACATATCATATTTTGTAAGTCTCATATTACACTTTAAGACTTGATAATAGTGTGTTTTTAAATGACAGAAAATACCTACTATCAACTAAGCAATACAAATAATTAATTCTTTAAAGACCCCCATGTTACTAATAATAATTCTTCTTCATAGTATTTCAAGCAGCATTAAAGTCAATTGGCCATTAGGTTCCTAGCCGAGATGCACACTTCCAAGCTCTCACTATGGTGACAACATGCAGGAGCGGAGCCAGAATTCTCTTGCAGGAGGGTTAACAATGGGATGTAGCCCCCAAAATTTTTTTAGGGCCAATTTCATGGGTTATCACAACTGTTTGTGTCCGTTGGTAAAGAAAATATTTTTTCTCAAAAATTTAGTGCGGGCTAGAGCACCCCCCTTGGATCCACCCATATTATATGTTTTTTTTTCAAAATTCCAAGGGGCGCTTCAAGCCCCGAGGCCTCATGTGGCTCCTCCCTTGGAGACATGTGTTGCTATTTTTCCGGATTTTGGATCACGTTCAGACCATATCATTCATTTTCAAAGAAATTGTTTACTTAACCTACCGAAAGGGTAGCAATGCCTAGTGTTGTACTTGCATCCCGTATGAGAGTTTGGAATTTTTTTGAAATTAACCCCCCCTCTTTTGCAGCATATTTCGGTTGGGTTTGAAACAAGTTCTGACATATAATGGGTGTCCTCCTGTCCTATTTTTTTATCATTGCCTTGTGTTGTGATTGAGTTTACCAAAAAAAAAAAAGTTGAGTATACTGTCCTATTTTTATCGAAAGTAAACTCTACAAGATCGAAAATTTAAAGGTGAAAACACTATTGTGCCCGTTTGATTTTCAAACATGCGGCTGTGCCCTGATAGTACCTCCTATCATGAGTTTTCAAGCACTTTCCTTTTCTATCTTAAAGTTACAACAAGTTAGAACCATAACTACCTTCTTCCTAAAATAAATGTTTCTTAACCTGTCGAGGAGGTAATGAGAAGGGTTGCACTCCCATAATTTATAACTAGAAATAAAGGCATTGAAGATGCTATGGGATTGTCTCTCAGGTGCTAGAAAAATGGTCTATGGCTCCACACATCATTGGACATGTGACGATAAAAAGGGATGAGATATCAAGTGGGGAGAAGTATAAAACATGGGGAGAAAATGAAAGAAAAAGATTAGCTCTGGTGGCTGCCCAAGCTAAGTGTTCGGGCATCCACAAAACATTGAGCAACTAGCAATAATTTAGTTGAGAAGTCATTTCATTGTCTCCCCTTGATTTTGACTTCTCCCCATTTGATATATTTCCCCTTTAAAAACGCCAGCTGCCTTATGGTTTATGGATGCCCTAGCGAAGCGCTTGGGCAGCCACCAAAACTAATCTTTATCCGAAAATGAAATGACCTCTCTCCCTTTTATTGTCACATGTCAGATGATGTGTGGGAAGCTAAAGACCATTTTCTGGCATCTGCCAATTTGACAATCCCATGCCAGTTGACAATGGATCCAACCAAACTCCCTCATTACATGTGCATGATAGCAGGGGTGGAGCCAAGATTTTCTAATAGTGGGGGCACACAGTGGTTAATTGAAAACGTGGTATTAATTGTTTATATATTTGTGGATAATTATTAGGTGGGTATGAGATATTCCGAGTCTAGGGGTTCTGGGGCGTAACATCCGATTAATTTTTTGATGACCAAGTTCTTGGACTATTTCATTCATACATTTCGTACATATTTTACGGGTATTGTTTCTCCTTGTTTACGATACAATTGTCTCCTTGCTCTATAGATATGTCATATTAAATATGAATTAGTCTAGGGATACTTCTAAGGTGTACTCTCAAATATACTTCCAAATCCTAACCGTTTATCTTAGTTGTTAAACGGTTAGGATTAGAGCTGATGTGACATTTGAAAAGACAAAATAAATCAACTCAAATCCTGACCCTTAATGGTTGGTTATAGATGGTTATGACTAGGGAGTAGATTTGGGAGTACCCATAGATTGACTCATTAAATAAATAATGTAGTACTTTTTTTTAGGGGGCAACTGTCCATTGTCCATGATTATAGCAAATTAAATAACTAATCAATTTAGTATAAAAAATATTTTTATTTTCAGTTTAGGAGTTAAGATTATATTCAATTGCAACTAAACTCGGGACTGTTCAATCACACTCACATGTTAACATTGTGAACACCCCATTTTTACACCCCTAAAATCTTATTTACCTTTCATTTTATTTTATTATTTATTATTATTATTTCTTATTAACTATTTTAACTTTACTTATTTTTATTTTTTATTCTTTATTGGGGAGAAAGAGAAAGAGAATATCCCGTGTTCAGAGCCCCTGGACAATCATGTGATCCACGACCCAATTGCAAAACCCGCAACTCATATCCATTTCCAAAACAAAATCCAAATCAGACCCCAAGCCCAAGTGCACCTAAGCCCAAATCCTCAAAGGGTTTGAACCCTAAGGCCCAAGGCCCATCTCTATTACCTATATAAATCAAGAGAGGGGTTTAAAAAAAACACTATTCACTTTCGTGAAAACGAGATAGCCGCCCCTTCTCTCTTCCAGCAGACCTCAGTCCAGTAGCTCAAGCTCCTCTCTCTCGGTTGGGTTGCAGTCCGGCGATCTTCCCTTTCCGGCTGGCCATAGCGGTGTATCATCGTCCTTCCTTATCATCTCCAAGTCATCCATCTTCTCCCGACCAGCAGCTCACCACCGCGCAGCCCGTCTTGCTCCGTTCCGATCATCCTCTCCAGCAAACCAAACTGGTACTGGCTCTGCTCCTCAAGTAGCTGCATGCTTTTTTTTCAGCTCATCTCCTCTTTTCCCTTTCAGCTTCTAGATCTACATCTAGAGGTCTCCTTATTTAATTTTCAGATCTAGATTTAGATCTGTGATTCTGATTTTATATGTTTTATTATTTATTAATTATTTTTTTCTTTAATTCACTTGTACAGAACCAAGAAATCCACCTCCACTCACCTCTCTTCATTCTCAATTACAATTGAATCATCTCTCCAGCCAATTTCCTACTCTATCATTTTCTTAGGTAAGCGATTCTGTTTTTTTTTTAGATCTGAAATTTCTAGATCTAAAACCTTAGATCTAGAAATTCGAATCTAAAATTTCTAAATCCTGGTCTGTATTCTTCTTATTTATTTCTGAATTGTTTATTTGTTAATTTTCATCTCAGTTACTTTCCGGTCACACTCTCCTGCGAGTCAAGCCATTATCTCTTCCTTTCCCAGGTAATTTTGGTTCCCACAAGCTCTCTTTGCTATTAGTTTTGTGTTAGATCTGAATTCCTAGATTTAGATTTCTAGATCTAGAAATTCAAGTCTAGATCTCTGTGGTTTATCCCATTTCCGGCCATCTCATCGCCTGACCTCTCTATCTCCTTTGCTGCAGGAAGATTTCTTTCTCACCTACTGCAAATTGTAGATCCAGTATCGCACTCCATTTCAGGTAATCCGATCATCTTCCCGATCTCCTGCATGTGTTGTTCCATATCCATTTCTTCTAGTTTGTTTCTTTCTTTTCATCTTTTGCTCCATTAGTTTTTTTTAGTAGTAGAGGGAGCATCATTATTAGCTTCATCATCTTCAACCTCAGTTTAGTTACTCAGTAGCTTACTAAAATCCACTTCTGCCACTTATCTTAATTTATTTTCAGTCTCTTATTAATCTCTCTTTAGATTTCTGTTTGTCTAATGCGGATCTAGATTTATACTTTCGGTCATCCCGATCTCGATCTATAAACCTAGATCCATTTGTTGTGTATATTTTACTCTATTTTCAGTTTTATTATTTATTTATTCTGTATTGATGCAGGAAACAGCGACCTCCCCACTCTATCTCTCATTTCTTTTCCTTTTTTTTTTTTTTCTCTTTTTTTTTTCATTGGATCCATTGTTTTGTGGATATTTTACTTTTTTTAAGTAAGAGATAGAGAGGATCCCTCCCCCCGAAGTTGCAGTCATACCATCACCTTCACACCATTCCGATCAGGTATAATTTCTTTCTCTTATTTATTTCAATTTATTTATTGTGCTTTATCCATGTGTGTGCAATAGGTTTAGGCCGTTTCTTTTCCTATTTTGCCTACATTGGGCACTTAGATAGGTATGACTTTCCACCCTAAATAACGGCCTACCCCGTTAGTTTAGTCTTACAAAAAATCAAAAAAATATAATTTAAAAAAAAAAAAAAAAAAAAAGATTAAAATAAATTAAAGGTACTGGTCTATCTCCTCTTGAGACCTAGAGCAAGGTCCGTATTTAAACCATAGCCTCTTTTGGTTTAAGGCCGCTCGATCCGCCCTGCTCTTTGCCTTTAAGATAATTAAATCAGTTAGACTTTATTTTCCTTTTTGCCTACCTTGGGCACTTAGGTTAGTTTTGATTAGTTAAACTTGCCAAAGTTAAAAAATACAAAAAAATACAAAATACAAAATAACAAAAACATCCAAAAAAATCTAAAAGAAATTTACCCTAATAAGTGAACGCCCCCTAGAGCTCCACCACGAGCACCTAGCCACGCGACTATCTCCCGGAATGAGATTCATAAATCTCAATTCCACTTCCCCTCCCCAACTCAAACACGAGTTGAAAGTGACCACACTCCGAAACGAGTATAAAAACAGTCACGGACCCCGAACTACTATGATGGTCTGATTCCGACTAACCGGATAAGTAGGCAGCCCAAAACCAGGGTTCGACCCCAACCAAAGATAAAATTTTTACACCCCATATTGATTTGTGTTTGATTAGCAAAATTAATAATTGTTTAGGAAATTTTTAGGGATTTTAAATGTTTGGCTTAGACCTAATGAGTAGGTTACCATCAGTGGATGGAGGTCCTGGGGTGCCTAACCCCTTCCCCAGGACCTAAATGGATCTCTTACCTAGACTACTCTGGACCGTAGACCCCTTATTTTGGATTTTATCTCGGGATCCTACTTCCCCTAAGTAGGTGGCGACTCTTAAAATAAATTTAGCGTTATTCCTCTACTCTCGGACCTTATCTCGACACTTAGAGTTGAGAGGGGAGGAAAGGCGGTAAATTTATGTGCTTACAAACATGTGTCTCTTTTAACGCTAGTTAATTATGGTTAAGATTCACTAGTCCATAATCCATAGGGTTCAACAATCTTAACCTTGGTTTTTAGAAATATATTAACCCTCATATTTCGATTGCCGCCCCGTTGTGAGTACAATATCAAATTCTCGCAATTGGACACATTCTTACTCAAAGCTCAGTCTATTCCTAGAGATGGAATCACAGCCAATTGTTATTGAACTTGGGTAGAGTTCAATTGCACCCACAGGTCAACACATGTCTCTTTTAACCCTATTAACTATGGTTAAGATTCACTACCCCTTAGGGTTCAATAATCTAACCTTAGTTTTTAGAAAAAAATATTTTAAACTTGGAGAGAGATCAATCACACCCACAGGTCAAAAACTTGTTCCTTTTAACCATATTAACTATGGTTAAAATTTACTATCCCTTAGGGTTCAATAACCTAACCTTGGTTTTTAGAGAAAAATATTTCAAAAATTTTAACTCTAGTTAAGAATATTTAACTCTTAAGGTTAACATTTTTTTTCTAAAAACCAAGGTTAAATTGTTGAACACCTTAATGGTTAATGAATCTTAACCATAGTTAATGAGGGTTAACAGGGACATGTGTTGACTTGTGGGTCCAATTGAACTCGGGAGAGTTCAATCACAATAGGCTGTGATTCAATCTCCCATTCCATGGCTATATTTTTAAAAATAATAATAATAATAATAATTTTCACAAAATTTTTCAGTGGGGGCACGTGCCCACACCTGGCTCCGCTCCTGCGTGATAGTAGTATTCTTTTTTTTTTTTTTGGAAGGGTGATAGTAGTATTCCCCCAAAGCGATACAAGTAATGAACAGTAGTATACTCCCGGGGCATGCATGGGACATGTAGTAATACAATAGGGGTAGGAGGAAGACCGTATGGCTACGCCAGAAAGCACAGCAGACAGAATGTCGGTGGAACTTGCACATATTAACGGTTAGGCCCACTGTGTTATCTAGAGCTTAAAACGACCAAAGTCAGCAACTTCGGCTGCTACCCAGGAAAAAAAGTATATCGTCAGGTCAGTCGGACTGCTTACACCAAGGATGGATTAGAAACAATTCCTATTGTAGCCCAAATGACTACACTACAATGATATTGGTCAATTTCAATAAAAAATTCAAAATTAAAATCATTTAAGTGTTTAAATATAAAGAGGAGCTATGCTTCACGGCGACCAAAAAAAAAAAGCAAAGCGCTCCTTTTTTATAGTGTTAGTGTAGACGGCGGTAATTTTATAATTATTAAAATGAAAACGGTTTACAAAATTCCCACTGTTTTTTTCCATAACTAAAAAAGTATTGTTGTTTTACACTAAAAAGGGAGAGCTCTTCTCTTTCACCGTGAAGTAAACGAGGCGAGTTGAGCCGAGTCAAGTGCTACTCAAGCTCAGCTCGTGACATATATGTTAGCTCAAGCTCAATTTAAGCCCTCGAATGCTAGCTTGATCTTGGCTCGTCTTTAGATAATCAAGCTCGAGCTAAGTTCATGAGCTTGCACTGATATTTTAAGCTTGTTTACCATAATTTTAACAGAAAAAATTCAAATCAAAATTCTAAGAAGTTAAACAAGCTCATCGGATTCTTCTTCTGAAAAAAAAAAAAAACTTAAGAACTCAAGATAGCTAATCTCGGGATTCTAATTGAAGAAACATCGTAAATAGAATTTATAAATTTTGAATCAGATTCTCCTTTCAAAAAAAAAAACTTAAGAACTGAACATAGAGTTACTCTCGCGATTCTAATTGAAGAAACATGATATATAGAATCTATAAATTTAGAAAAATACGAAGTTACCTATTAAGTTTTTCTCAACAAAAAAAATTATATTTAAGTTTTTTGACTTTTATGTACAAACTAATATTATTAGGGTATAACAAGTAGTATAGTCAAATTATTCAAGCCAAGCTGAGCAGCTCATTGTTTGTGTTCAGCTTAATTAACAAACTCAATCATTTAGCTCGGCTCGGCTCAATGGGCTCAAATACCCAAGTCAAGCTCAGGTTATTTCAAGATGAATCTAGTTGGCTCGACTCATGACAGTCCTACCGTAAAGTAGTGCTCCGTCTCAAAATTTCACTCAACATTTTATGACCAATGAAATAAACATTTCTTTTAATTTTAGTTTAAAGTTTACAAATGAAGTGGGGCTATGTTTCATGGCGTTTAAGTGGCGAAGCACATTGCAGCTCTCAATAATTACAAAACTGTCTTTATCTACCTTTTATCAAGGGAACCCTCACAATATTAAATAAAAAAAAGAGGGGGGGGAACTTCCCCTCAAATACCATGAAGAGCTCTTCCTCATATTGAAACTCTTTTTTTGGTGGACCAATAGCATGTGTGCTGTAGCCCAAAGGGCTACAACATGGCTGTTGCTAATCCACACATCATAAATTCTCTCATTGATCCTCCAACCATACAAACGTGACAAAACCCTCACTTTCCCCAAACCCCTTCTTTCTCTCTCGTGTGAACACATGGCACCTAAAGCAAATCAGCCTTCCTTTTCTTCCCCCAGAAATTCAATCCCCACCAATCCCCATCAAACCCAGCAAAGCCACATTCAAATCCCAAGCCCGCCCACGTCTCTCTCTCACTCTCTCCAACATCACTTATTTATCAAACCCCACCTTTTTCCTCCCTCTTTCATTCAAATCTCCCTTTTCCCATCCCTTCTTTTTCTCTTTTTGGTAGTGGTGATTTCAAATTCAGCAAACCCAACTCACTACTCTCTTTCCCAACCCTCACCATATGAAGATCTCTTTCCCCTTCTCCTCCTCTTCCTCCACATCTTTTAATGGAAATTTGAATAATTCTCAAAATGCCGTTACCGGGTTTTTCTTCGGTATCTTACGCCGTCTCCTTTGCACCAGTAGTCTCCCTACGCACCCGTCTGATCACACTATAGAAGTCAATCAGGTGGAATCTGAACCTCGTCAAGACCCAATTGTGGATAAGAAAATCGAAGATCCGGCGACTCCCGGGATAGTTGCAAGGCTAATGGGTTTGGATTCTATGCCGGAGACCAATTGGGTTCGAGCTCCAGGTTCAATTACACGAAGCCGATCAGTGAATTCTGCGGATTGCTGGGCAGATTTTGATCCTTTGCAAAAGCGACATCGCCGGGTCAGGTCGTCTTTGTCGTTTCGTGAAGTCCCTACGTATTTACAGTTAGAGAATGAAGATTTCTTTCTTCTCAGCTTCGATAATGTAGCTGAAACTACAAAATTGGGATCGAAAGAGAGGAAATCTGAGATGGGGTTTGGAGAATTGAAGCAGAGGAGAACAGAGAGAAGTGGTAACAAGGATAACAGAAGAGAGAAATTATCAGAAAAGAAGAGTAAGAAGAAGGAAGCTCGAGAGAGTAACAATAAGTTTTGTAGTGAAAAGGAAAAGCCGAGGAGGAAGATCTCTAATAAACCCTCTAAGAAGATTGTCAATAGCAGCAAAATTAAGGATTCAGATCTAAATCCTCCTCCTCTAGAGAAGGATGTTTACAGAAAATCGCGTGTTGCCTCCAAGGTGGAAAATCCGTCAAAGCTTACAAACCAAAAACAAGTCTTGGAAGGAGCAAAATCCGCAAAGAAGAAAAGGAAGTCTGCACTTAAAAAAGTAGAACCAGAATGCAATTCAGAAAATTCGAGTCCAGTTTCTGTTCTTGAGGTTGAAGATTTTCTTATTGATCCCGAAACTCCATCTCCAGGTTTGAATTCTCAGATCAGTATGCTTGTAGAATCTTTAGTTTGATTCTTCTCTTTATCTTCTAATTTAAACATTGTAATGCTCTAAATTTCTGCCTTTTGAAATGTTTTGAACAGAAGAAAAATTGAAGTCGAATTCAAGAATGAAATTGTCATCAGAACTTGTGAATTACGACTACCCATCTCCAAATGTGAACCATAATTCGATCACGAATGATAAGGAATTAACGACATTTGATAACAAAGATACCGAATCAAGGAAGACGGATTACCGCAGCCGGGACTACTCAGAATTGTGCGGAGAGATATGCAAGTTGGCCGAAGAAGAAATGAAGGAAACAAATTGGATACCTAGAGATATATTGAAGTTGGAAGATTTCGAAGAACTCGGTATCATGTTCGAGCTACAAATCCTAGATCGACTGTTAAACGAGGTTGTAGACGAACTAATAGGACTTCCCATGAAGAATTTTGCATTGTAACACTTGAAGAACACTGTAAAATTCTTGCCGGTTTTACCATGAAGAGTTTTGCATTGTAACACTAGATAGAAGAGCTCTGTACAATTGTCTATAACTATTTACTATACGAGTTTCTTCTGCATTTTTGGTTGTTCTTTGCTTACTGTTAAGAGTGCAGCCTAAAGTTACCTGAAAATACATGTCTAGGAGTGAAAAATTTAAGAATTAGTCTAGGATACTTCCAAAGTGTACTCCCAAATAATTACCATTTATCTCATTTATTAAATGGTTAGGATTAGAGCTAATGTGACATTAGAAAAGACAAAACAAGCCAACTCAAATCCTAGCCCTTAGTGGTTGGTTATAAATGGTTAGGATTAGGGAGTACCCATTGACTGACTTAAAATTTAAATCCATTCAGGGGGTGGAAATCACCGCACTCACAAATCCTCTTTAAGGTTGCTTTTTAACCCTGGTTAAGAAGTTTCACTCTATGTTTGGTTGCCGAGAAAATAGGTGAAAATATGGAAAAAAAAAGAAATTTTTATATTTCTAATACAATTCTTAGCTGCAACCAAACATATGGTAAAGGTTATATTTTTCCTAAGAACCAAAGATTAGATTGTTTAATCATAAGGATTAATAAATCTTAATCACAGTTAACGAGCTAAAAGAGACACGTGTTGGGCACAAAACATTACAGCAAATGCATAATGAAAAATATTTTAAATTGATTTAAGCGCTAGAGGAAGGGGTTGAAACTTCGACCTTGTGGTTAACAGCCACACGCTCTAACCAACTGAGCTACTCCAGCCGTTGCTGTTAGTAAATTTAAATATTTTAAAATAAAAATAATGATCAGATGGTCCATAAACTTTGTTCCATCCATTGAAAAGGCAAATCAGAGCCGTGGATTTGGTGGGGCCTCACCTTTCTGTACACACTCGAATGTATTTGTTCGATCTGATGCAAGCAAACTTTCGGAGAGCCAAAAGAGACCTTTGTGTGGCCTCGGATTGTCTCTGGCGAAGCCGGAAACCCTCTCGGGGTTCCATACATTGTGCGACAGTCGGGGTAAAATGGGAGAGAAGTCATCTTATTTTCGCCGCATGATTTTGACTTCTCCTCATTTGATATCTCTCCCCCTTTATTCTCACATACCACATGTCTTATTATGTGTGAGAAAGTCAAAATCATGGACCGCATGATTTTGACTTCTCCAGCACTTGCCTCCTATTATATGGAACCCCGAGACAAGCCCTTTCTGGCCCCTTTGTGTTTATGTTACTGGGAGTTGGTCAGGACAAATTCCCAGTGAGCTTCCCAGTTTGGCAAACCGAGGAATTGTTCTATGATCTGCGCACGTCATGAAAGGTATGGAGAGGGGAGGAGGGCCTACACGTCTGGTTCGGATTTAGGGCTGTCAATGGATCAGATATTGATATGATCCGATTAGATGAGATCCTAATCCTGTTATAGATCCGTCTGATTGGATACGGATCCGAGATCTTGAATCCAATTATAATCTAATGAGGTGTTGATCTATAGTGATCCAATTAAAATCCGATCCGATTAGATAATAATAATAATAGGGTGCTACTACGAGCACACCACTATTTACTGACTGGACACCATTTAAAAAAATAACTTTCATTTTTTTTATAATTTGTATTTCTATGTGCACCCACACCCCAAATTTCTAAACCTTTACTAAAAACTCTCCTAACAAAGAGTCTTCTCCTTTTATAGAAGTAATCTTTTCAATGTCTTATCCTTTTATATCTCTTCTCGTCTCTTTCTATATGTTGTCTCCTTCTATATGTTTTGTGTTTATTTTTATTTTTTTTATTGATAATCCTATAGAAACAGTTGTTTCACGGTGGTCACAGGGCTACCAAGGTACTCTTTTAATAAAATTGGACACGTGGTGACTTATATGGGTGAACCCTAAGGGTGAGTGAATTTAACCACAGTTAATGGGTGTTAAAATTGACACATGGTAGCTTATATAATCCCTTAAAACTATGGTTAAACTCAATCAACCTAAAGTTAGTATTTTTAAGGTTAATATATTTTATATATTTTTTTTCTTCTAAAAACCTAGGTTATATGAAAGAACTCTTGAGGTGAGTGAATCTTAACCACTATTAGTGAGAGTTAAAAAGGAACATGTGGGAGGATATAAAGGCACGCGGGAAAAAGTATTTTCCTTAAAATGGTGTATAAGTAGAAAATTTATAAGTATTTTTTTACTCTTGGAGTGCTCGTATAATTTGTTATATTTTAATGGTAACCAGTTAGTAAGTAATATAAATGGTGTCCAGTCAGTAAATAGTGGTGTGCTCGTAGTGTCACCCTAATAATAATAATAATAATAACATTTATATAATTTTACAAAATATAATAATAGTAATCATAATTTTTAATTTTTTAATTAAAATATAATTTTTTAGATAAATTAATATTAATAGGATTTGGATCTTGAATCAGTAATCGGAACGGATTCAGATCTTCAATTAGTAATCAAAACGGATTCGGATTGGATAATTCATTATCCGAAAGATCTCAGATCGGTCGGATTCTTAATTGGGTCGGATTCGGATCCAAACCAAATCTGATCCGTTTATAGCCCTAGCCCTAGCCCTAGCCCTAATTCGGATGACAGCCTTCTTCCTGCTTTCTTTTTGGTGCTCAAATCACTACAACTCAACCAAAATCATAGAAAAACATGGATTCTGTTTCTCCAGCCATGAAGATATCTGCTATGAAACGATGAAAGTCGGACAGATTATATCCATGCATTATCAAGGCATGTGAGGAATTGGACTGATCAATATCTTTTTTTACAGAGTATGCACAACCACCTCCCTCTTTTTTTACAGAGTATGCACAACCACCTCCCTCTTTTTTAAGCACCCACGTTCATGGTTTTGGAGAAGGAACAATGTCTAAGCCCGGTCTGGGAGCTGCCAATCTATAAAGAACTCAGCAGACAATTGATGAACTGTGCATTATAAGATTGCAGCAAGCATCAACCAGTGAAGGTATTTTCTCACAACAATAATAAAATTGAAACAAGTTTACCAGCATTATGCGAAGAGAATTCCTTTGGAAAAATTAAGCATCAACAAAGATCAAACAAAAGGACGTATCAACAAAGACACCAATTTAGAATGCAAAGAAGTTAAATGGAAGCAATATGATTGACGAGTTCAATTGACATTGCACTAGTGTACACCCTCCACAGTTCAAATTACCAATACCCCAACTCATCATCTCTACTTAGATGAGATATAAGGAACCCAAAACAACAAAACTAATTAGAACCCCATTCTTCCTGTTCCATTTAATATAATCTATGGTCCCAATGGAAGGGACCATATTCTGAGCACACACATTTCTTCCTGCTCAAATTCTCTACTTTCTCCCATTGGGTATGTTTCATTCTTTCTTTCCCTCTCTCCCCTCCTCCTACCTACAATAACGAATATAATAAAAATTGAAAAAAAAAATGCCAAGGGACTAGTTAGGTTAAACACGAGCTATGGAGGTGGGTACAATGTTTGCTTAACCCACCACCTGCTCCTGCTCCAGATACAATGGCTCCACCCATGGTGAGAGCATCTCCGACCCCCTCCTGCTCAGATGATACTGTTGTTGCTGCTTCAAACCAAACATCCCAAAGCCCACAGGTGGGACATCCTTCACCAAAGACTCAACCCAAGACGTGTCTGGCTCATCAACCTTTGATTGCATTGAGGCTACTGCTGTCGGAACACTGCCGCTCCTGTTGCTGCTTTGTAACCCAAACGATGCTGACTTCCTCAGCTTGTTCAGCTCTTCTCCTTGAATACCCCAGTCCAATCTTCCATTGGGGGAGCCCCAATTGGAAAGGGTAGTCGACATCACATTGGTTGAAGTATCAGAGGTGCTAAACCCGGACTGACGGTTGACTGCACTTCGGTCAATAAAACTTTGGCTCCGCTGTGCAAAGGCAGCTGACCTTGAGTTCATGACTGCTGCTGCCGCTGCCCCAGATGAGTCGAGCCCAAATGATGGTGGTGCCCTCACTGCAGAAGACGATGAGAGGTTGTCGGGATAGCTTGACCGGAGCTGCTGGTTCATGCTCTGGCGCATCTGGTTCGCAGTTGGAGATTGTAACTGGGATGCAACAGGAGATTTCATTGAGAGTCCTTGTAGTTGAGACAATATGGAAGGATCGAGAGATCCAAAAACATCTCCGAGGTTAGTAGGCTTCACCCCTCCAAACCTATTGTACTCCCCAGTTCCACCACTTGACGAGGTAGAAAGGGCTGCAGCAGTGGCCAAGGCATTGGTCCAACTGGCCTGAGGAGAGAGACTCGAAATCTCATCCATCAATCGTTGTGGCTGCAGCTGTTGGCAATAATGATTTTCTAGCCCAAGCAATTCCATTTCCAAATCCATATCTCTGGCACTAAGCGCAGTCTTCAAACGGCTACCTGGAAGCTGCAAGGTAGGTGGGATGCGACTAGGGTGGTTCTGCCTCTGTGCTCCCCCCATAGGAGAAGACAAGGCTGTGGAAGGCGACATGGGTGGTGTCGATGTTGAAGGCATTAGGACTGATTGGGAACTGAGCGCCAGTGGGCTCATTCCTGCCATGTCCATTGAAGAAGCATTGGCTGAAAATGATCTGGGCGAAGACACAGCCGAACCCGTGGAAGCATACAAAGGGCGTAGCTCTTCGGGTTTGTGAGCAAAGAAGCAGACCCTTCGGTTGCATCCTGTTTCATCCTTGCATAGACGGGTCCGATACTGGGCAGGGTGAAGCCAGCACTCAAACACCCCATGTGCATACTCACAGGAATCACCCTGGCCGCAGGTCCCCTTGCGGAACTCCAGGCAGGGGACACAGCTGTAGTTGTACTTCAGTGGGTCACGCCGCCTAGCATTCTCCCCTGGATGCACGAATGGGCAGTCTGTCCAGTCATGGGAGTACGCCCTCGAGCAGGGCTTCACCTTGAAGGTGTACATCCTGAACTCATCCGAACCATAGATCTCATTCTTTATGTCGGGGAATGAGGGATCAATTGGATACTCTTTCTTCTCATTCCCATCTTTAGAAACCTGTGGCATAACGGTTTGATCAGCCAAAAAACATCCTTCCCCAATACTACTACTGCCTTTTAGCATCATCTCCAATGTTTTGTTCCTTGAATTGAACAAGGAATTAAAACCAGGAGCAATAAGGTCTCCGGGTTGATTTCCATTAGCATCAACAGAATTAGCATCCGCGGAAGAATCTAGCAAAAGCTTGACAATCTCGGGAGAAGAAGCAGAGCCACCAGCAACAGCACAGTGGAGGGCAGTTGCGCCGTCCGAACCACAGGCTCTGTTGACATTAGTCCGACCGGTCGTGAGGATATACTTAAATACCTCCACACTTCCGAACATGGCGGCAATCATGACGGGCGTCCTCTCCTCGAAGCCCATCTTCTTCAACCAGATCCCTCTCTCATACCAAAAACTAGCCTCATCAACATCAAAACCCTCTTCTTCCACAGCACGTCTGAAGCCAATCAGATCATCTGAGGCAGATAATTCAAGCAAAATCGAACTGCTACATGAAACCCCCTTCTTTTGGTTCTGAAATTTGCTCTCCATGACGAAATCGATCGGAGAAATCTTCTTCGAACCACCGCACATGGAAGCGTCTTTCAACTCTCAACCCTCCACGCTATCTTTCTGCAAAATACAAAGAAAAAGCCAAATTCACATCTACCCTTTGATTTATACAAAGATAATATACAGATTACAAGCAGCAGTAGCTCTTAGGTAGAGAATAAACACACACACGAAAGAAAAAAGAAACAAAAAGCGAAACTTTAGGGTTACAAAAAGAAAGATTCATTTATAGAAACCAAAACCCTAACAATTCACGCATTTCTAATAATAGTCAGAGCCTTCGATTCGGTCTAGGGTTTCCTTCTACGTTTCTAACGAAGAATCGGTCAATTGACTCAATTCCGCAGCTAATTTTCAATATTTGAATATTTAAACGACAAAAAAACTAGAAAATCTCTCGGAAAATCAACAAAGAATACCCAGAGATACGGTTTCTCAAGAATCAGAATCTCTGAATATCCAAAATTAAAAGAACAACAAAGCTTAGGGTTGTTTCCATAAAGAAGAGAAGAAAAGATCAACGTACCTCGAGAGAACTAGGATTAGGTCTATTGCATGAAAATCGAGAAGAACATGAGTGAGTTTCGAATGATGATTCTGGTTTTCAGCTCCCCTGTTTTTAAACTACACGAGCGAGTGAAGAGAGAGAAAAAGAACACGGGAAGGAAAGCGAGACTCTTCTTCTTCTGTCTTTTCTTTTGGTCAAAAAAGATAAGCATACGAAGCTACCGCTGTCCTTTTCTCTCCATACCTTTTAGTCACTACAAATGAAACTTAAATTAAATTGAAATTAATTCCTAAATTTCATAATTTAAACGCTCAGCCAGTCTATTGAAATTTGAAACGCTTTGACTCGTTGTGATAAGGGATTCCAACCAGTCAACGCGTAACGCGTTTCTGTGTACGTGGCGATACTTGTACAGTCACCATTCCACTAAAGGGATAAAATTTCGTAAAGGTTTCGCGATATGAAAATCTTGATAATCTCGACTTATCAGTTCCAGATCGGATGGCTGTGTTTCTTTCTTCTACGGGCTATCTCTCTTTCTTGAAGAAAGCGTGTCAAAGGACAGAGATACCGCAATCTTAGCCATTTAATGAATAAAGTGGAGATATTTATTGTCAAACGTTGACTGATAGATAATTTCAGCCGTTGGATTGGGTAACCGAAAATGGAGCCCCAGACTCATGCTTCAAGCCAAGCTCTTAGAGCAGCTCCCACCCAAAACTCTATATCTCGTCTCTATTTCAGCATCTCCTCTATAGTTGGAGGAGATGGCCCCACTTTTGAATTATTTGCTCCAATCGTGTTCAACTCTAAATCACTATTCCTATTCTATAATACTATTCATATATTATTTTAAAAAATAGTTTTCATATGTGGATGAATCTTAACCACGGTCGCCACGTGTCCCTTTTGACACCCCTTAACCGTGGTTAAGATTCACCTACCCATCCTTGGTTTTTTTAAAAAATATTAATTCGTTTTTTAAAATTAAAAAACTGTTTTTTGAGTTTTTTAATATTAAAAATAATTTTTAATTTTAAAAAATAATTAATATTTAAAACAAACCAAGGATGGGTGGATGAATCTTAACCACAGTTAAGGAGGTGTCAAAAGGTAAAATGACACAATCGACATTTTAAGAAAGATTGAAAGACAAAAAGAGGACACAATGCCACTTTTGTCCTCTTTTTGTCTTTCAATCTTTATTAAAATGCCGATTGTGTCCTTTTACCTTTTGACACTCCTTTAACCGTGGTTAAGATTCATCCACCCATCCTTGGTTTGTTTCAAATATTAATTATTTTTTAAAATTAAAAATTGTTTTTAATATTAAAAAATTCAAAAAACAGTTTTTTAATTTTAAAAAATGAATTAATATTTTTAAAAAAAACCAAGGATGGATAGTTGAATCTTACCCACCGTTAAGGGGTGTCAAAAGGGACACGTGGCGACCGTGGAGAAGAAATTATATGAAAATTATTTTGTAAAATAATAAATGAATAGTTTTATAAAGTAGGAATAGTGATTTAGAGTTGAACACGGTTGGAGCCAAAGACTCAAAAGTGAGGCCCATCTCCTCTAAAGATAGAGGAGATGCCGAAATAGAGGCGAGATATAAAGTTTTGGGTTGGAGATAGCATCTCCAAGACTCCAACATTTCTCCAATCCATTTGCCAGTTTACAAGGAATGTGAAGCAAAAATTAGCGCTCCAATTTAGGAAAGGAAAATAGTCACCTCCTCGGTCGGTGACGTGAGGAGGGCCGTCTCGGCTCCATTTTCTTGTCATGTATCCCCTTTCTAACCCCATTTAACTGTAATTAAGATTCATCCACCCTTAAGGTTCACCCATCTACCCTTAGTTTTTAGAAAAATAAAATAAAATAAAGTTAACTAAAAGGTTAAAATAACTAACCCAAGTTATATAGAGTTGAAGGGTTAGCTATGTGAGAGCGAGGAGGAATAGTCCCCTCCTCGGACCGACGAGGGGACTATTGCTCTTTAGGAAAACAGAGTTCGCCATCCATTTTATATATATATATATATTTTTTTTAAATTCGACCATTTGAAAAGCTGTGAAACTCAAGTGTAAAGAAATAGCGAAAAAATAGAGAGTAGTATTAGAGTTGCTACTTCAAAATCAAAAGACAATTTTTAAGAACCTCTTTATTCTAACTAAAAAAAATAGAGAAATTTTCAATTTAGTGTTGGAGATACTCTTATGTTATAACAAGAAGTGAAAGTAAAAAGTGTTGTCCCACCTGAATTCCCCTGCTCTTAGAGCATGGTCCCGGTGGTATCGGCCCCAAAGGGGTCTCAGAAAGTTTTATCCTAATGTAAATCATAAAATTCTTTCTTTGAGATTTTAATTTTTTAACATAATTTTAGGGTAAGGAAACTACACAATTAAACACACACGTTAGGCCAACAAGATTGAACCTAACATAACTAACTAAAAGGCCTATCTTAAGGAGACAGGAGGAGCCTTATAAGTCACGAGAGATCTACAGTGTCTAGCGATGTAGGACTAAGCTGGATACAACACAACTTTTTGTGAGTTTGGAGAGGTCTACATTGTCTAGCTAGCGATGTAGGAATAAGCTGGTTGGACTAAGCTGGATGCAACACAACTTTTTGTGAGAGTTTGGAGAGGTCTACATTGTCTAGCTAGCGATGTAAGACTAAGCTGGATACAACCTAAGCTTTTTGTGAGAGTTTGAAAAGAGCAGTGATTAGCAGACCCCGTGGTCCACTGCTATCGTACCTCGTGCCCTTGTGTCCCTTTTGGACTTCTTTAACCTTGATTAAGTTTAATTAAATTAAAATTAAGATTTTATTTTTTTTAATCAAGGTTGGATTGCTTAACTCTAGGGGTGAGTGAATCTTCACCACAATTGATGAGTGTTTAAAAGTGGGGCATCGACCTAGGTAGGAGCGGAGCTAGGAGTTTTCCTTGGGGGGCCGAACTATATATATCAAGAAAATTAATGGGATTGGAGTATGGTGCCTTGGGGATTTGGGGGTGTAGTCCCCGATTTTTATTTATTTTTTGAGTAATGGGTCAATGGTGAACATAAAATTTGTTAATATTGCATTTTAAAAAGGGGTCCAGTAACAAGAAAAAGTGAAAAACATAGGCATGTCTTCATTGGTTCATGCCCACCTTTTTAATACCCACTAACTATGGTTAAAATTCACTCATCCCTAGGATTCATCCTTTAACCTTGGTTTTTAGAATAATAATAATAACAATAAATTTAAGTTGGACAAGCTTAACCATGGTTAAAGGGGAAGAAATGGGAAGGCATTTGATTATGTAGTCAAATGCGGCGTGGGCTAATCACTACTCTATAATTACTATATTTTTATATTACGGAGATTGTTTTTTCACATGTGCTTTTCGTGTTCAGTGGAAATTGCGTGCCTCCTCCTGCTTGACACATGTCCCTTTTAACACCCATTAACTATGGTTAAGATTCACTCAACACTAGGATTTATGCATCTACCCTTGATTTTTATTTTTTTAAAAAAAATTGGAAGGATTTATACATCTACCCTTGATTTTTATTTTTTTAAAAAAAATTGGAAAGATTTATACATCTACCCTTGATTTTTATTTTTAAAAAAAATTAACTCCTAAGATAATAAATTTTAATTAGGGTTAAAAGGGACACATAAAGAATTAATCTCTTTATATTATGAGAATAACTATCAACAAAAGCTCTAGTTGAACAATCAACCAGAGCAACCCAAATTTTGCCTTGGGAAAAGGGTATTTATGGAAAAAATGTTACGTTAAAACACACCCATCTCTTGTGTTATAATTATGAAACTACCACTTTCCAAAGCAAATTTTAGGTTGCTCCGGTTGACTGTTCAACCGGAGCTCCTGTTGATAGTTAATTTCTTATATTATACCTAGAAAAGAATTTAAAAAAAATTTGGGGGGGGGGGGGGGGGGGACAAAATTTATATGTTATGTATTAAAAAAAATTTATACACACATAATATTAAAATTTCAAAAAAATCCCCTAGCTCCGCCCTTGGACCCAGGACCAATGAGGATTGGCTATTTCATTACATAATGAAAACGCGGGTAAGCATTTTCCTTTTAAAAATAGGGAAGCAATTTAAAACTCTCGATAGTACATACTATCGAGAGCTAGACCACTGGATTAAAACGGGGCACCATTTAAAGCTTGTGTGCTTGGTGCCATTGGATTTTCAATCCAATGGTCTGGCTCTCGATAGTACATACTATCGAGAGTTCTTAATCACTTTCTTAACAAATATTTGGCTCGTGTTTCGAGAACTCAGTATCATATTTTGAAAAAATTTTCAAACTCTCAATGTGAATGAAGCACTTGCTACCCCTTTGTCATGTTTACAAAAATTTTAAGGTCTCAATATGTTCTAAAGATAATAGAAAAAGTTAGCAATATATGTTACAACCACAAGAAAGAGTTTGGAAAGTTGCAATTGGGGTTAGCATTTCTCAACATGCAGTGGTTTCCATACTCTTTCTTTCAATAATAGAAAAATTTTTTTGAGGAGTGTTAGCCCGGCCGCATTTACTCCAAAATTTTCCATAGACGCAATATGGGGCTAAGACGTGGAGATTTTTTTTTATTATTTTAACAGTTTAAAATGACAAAGTCAGTAAATTTTCAACATTCATAGCGCCCCAGTTATATCTTTGGAAGATTTGCGACTAGGGCTAGCAAAATCCTTTTTTTTTTTTTTTATCCATATCCTCTTGTAAGCCCACACAAAGTGATCATTTGTTTATTACATTAACTATGAACAGGACCACGATTGAAATATGCCTTACTGTAGGGGGTAGTTGGGAATTTTACAAAAATAAAAGAAAGGTATTTATGCCCTTTTTATAAGGATAAAGCTTCTGAGACCCCTTAGGGCCGAGACCATGCTCTAAGAGCATGGGATTTCAGGTGGGGCCTACCATGTGAAATGGGCCCCACCTGAAATCCAATGCTCAAAGAGCATGGTCTCGGTGGTCTCGGCCCCTAAGGGGTCTCAGTAGCAAAGTCCTTTTTATAATACTCAAACTACCCAAATGGGATGCTCCAATTATCTCTACAGAGTTCTTGTTCCTAGTTAATCTCTTTGTTTATAAAGGTTATAACCGATCTCAAGGAAACCCATTGTGAGAGAGTATGAAAATGGAGAATGCTTAACATTATTTTATGCGGAAAGGAATTAGAATTTGACCAAAACTCTCTCTATTTGGTTTCAGAGAAAACGCATTTTCTTGCTAATCAAATGAGAAAGCATATGACCAAAACATAAGACTTATGCGCGCCTAACATCCGTGTTCTTGATTCCTGTACATGCAGTCAAAAAACATTTTCGTCTTGTTGGACAACCCATAAGTATCTAACTCAACCTACACAAAATCATCCCGAACTTCATTTTGCATTTGCCTTCCAAGCACCCAACGCACGCAGGAGTTCAACTTTCCGGTTTCACCCCCACACAAACTCTCGACTCTGCCAAAACTCGCTCATGTAGCTCACTCGCATATATCACAAACCATATCAATTCCGAATCCGGTTTGTACTTATAAGTTCTCAATCTTTCCCCTATATTACAATCATAGCCCCTTTTATTAGGAAATATCCTATTGTAATAAAGTGAATGATACACTAATAATGATACAGTGTATCTCATTCACTTTATTACAATAGGATATTTCCTAATACCTTTCACAACCTTCATAATAAAATCTCGTCTTACATCTTGTACTTACACTCCTTAAAGTCTAGGATATCCCCAAAAGAAATAAGATTCTTGAAATATAGAACATGCCCCCACAGTAAAAAATATCCTCACAATCTCATCATGCGTCTAATGTCGGTCGTCCTTGTCTAAAAAAATCTAAGCAAGGCACAGTATTCCCAAATATATCACAGCTGAAAGTCTGTCTCGGGCAAGCATTTCTTGTCTTATAGATGGCAAATCAGTCTTCATTGGAACTCATATGACAATGTTAGCTGCATCTAAGTACTTGTCCTTATTTTTCTCCCAATTTTTTGAGTTTAGCCGCATTGGACTTTCTACTTAGGTGTCATTATACTTAATCGGTATATGCAGGCACTCGAATTGCCCTGTTACAACATTGCTGCAAAGTTGAGAATCATTTGCACTAACAAACCATCAAGGGTGGACTAGCAAACTAGAGATGTGCATCACCATTAGTATATAAAAGATCTAACCTCCATTCTACATGGACACTCACCCAGTCCAATCCAACACTTCATTTTCATGAGCTTCATTCTCTTATCATAACATGCATTTATATAAATTTCATAATCTTTCTTACTAAATCTGCATCTTGTGTTCTTTGTTTCGACAGCGAGATCTGGTTCTCTGTGTTTTTGTTCACGAAATATTTATATGAAATAGATGGACTTGAACTCAAGCCCAACTACAAAAAGGGGATATAAGAGAACCCAAAACAATATCTTTTCATCTTTTAGTCTACAAACCAAAAAAGAGAGTTTCAAAGACAAACCTCCCAAACTTTCTCTTCTTCAGAACAAGAGAATACAAAGCTTTTCATCCACAAAGAGCTTACATGTCTTCATGCCTTAGCTTGTTCAAAAGAGCTGTAATAAGGGCATCCCTCTTCTCAGCTCTTGCTTCCTCTCTAATCCATCTGTGTTCCTCCCTCTCTCTCCACCTCCTATCCATCAACAACTTCTCCTTCTCCAAGGCCTCCATTGCTTGTCTCCATTCCATCTCCTTCATCTTTCTCTCCTCTTCTCTCGCCTCCGCGGCCTCTCGCCATTGCACCTCCATTTGCATTTGTTGCCTCAGGAAGGCCTCCAAAATTTCTTGCAAATTATTGCTATTCATACACTTACTACTAGTACCACTATTAGTATTGCTTCTAACCTTTCTCTTCTTCTTACTACTACCCTTCTCTTCTTCGCTTTCATTATTATCCTCCTCATCGTCCGACGATAAGGGCACCCCTTTCTTCTTAGAACTACTACTAGCTCCACCTTCGGCTTCGATCCAAAGCATTCTCTCCATCCTCGCAGCAAAAATCGCTTGCAGATCGTTGTAGAATTGGAATTGCTGTCGAACGGTCTCGGGCTCCAAAGCTTCACACCCCTTAAGAACACAAGTGAAACAAAACATTAGAACCATTGAAACTGAAGTTATCATTATAATCCCAGTGATTTGTACAAAAAAAGAGGATCTGATCTTAATACCTTATATCTTGTGACGAGATTCTTCCACTTGCACTTGCACTGATCTCCGCTACGATTATAACCCTTCTCCTTCATTTTGGATGAAATGATTTCCCAAAGGACTTTGTTTCGTTTGGTCTCCATGAAAGTTTGATCGAGCTCGGATCGGATCATTAGAAACTCCTTTGTTTCTTGAAAACTCCATTGTGGGAAGCGATCGCTTGTGTCGATGCTAATACCACGGTTATGATGCCCTTCCATGGCACATACAGGAAGGGGGAATTCGTATATAGGTGCAACTGTGGTAGAGAAAGAGAGAGAGAGAGGGTGGTGTGAATGTGAATGAATGGGTCTTTATGTTTTTGTCAAAGGGAGCGTTTATTGTTGTTTTTTATTAGAGAAATGAAGCTGAGAAGATGTCTTTGTTTTTTTCTTTCCCTTCTAACGCTTTTCAAGCTACATCTATCTGTCTACGCGCAAACACATAGCTTTTTTTTTTAAAAAAAAAAAATTCACTCTCATGAGCTTCTCCGTCTCTCTCCTTTTACTTCTCCATTTGTTCCCATTGCGTTTCATTGTCGTCAGGCTTACGAACAAGAATGAGGACCACAAATTTTATACCCGCGTCCAGCACATCCCCCTGTCCTTTTGACAAAAAACTTCTCTACAAACGGCAATCAAATTTCCACGTTTCATGCCAGGCTGAGGATGTGCTTTCTACGCGTTTAAATGCGCTCGACCCTATCTCTCCCACATCAATTTGATTAGAAACATGATAGTGTTATTTTCAAACATTTCTTACTCTAACCCAAAAATTAACACCATACAAAATTAAGATAAAGCCTCTTTGACTGTCTTAGGGCTGAGACCACCGAGACCGTACTCTAAGATATGAGATTTCATGTGGGGCCACCTTAAATACCGTGCTCTTAAGGCATGGTCTTAGTCCTAAGACGGTCTCAATAACAAGGTTCGAAAAATTAACCTTGATTATGATTTACTGGTTCATGTGCATAATATTTTTAATATTTTCTAAAAATCAAGTTTAGATTATTTAATCATAAGGGTGAGTGAATTTTAACCACAGTTAATAAGTGTCAAAAGAGGACACATGGTGAACAAATAGGTTTGTGTGTAGCATCCAATGAAATGTGGGTTTTCCTTAATTAAAGAGCTTTCCACGCATTGGGAAGCATATCGTCTATGTTGTTTGGTGTGGCCATCCCTGTTTTCTCGGTATTTAAAGGCCAAGATCTCCTATACAACTAGTTACAACTTTTAAATCTCTACAAGCAAAATATCTTGGCCTTTGAACCTTCAAGAACACAGGGAAGGCCACACCAAATATCACAGAGGATTTGGTTCCCATGTGTTGGGGCAATGAGGTGACGCTTGAGTATTAGGAAGCAAATCGTCTGTGCTCTTCGTTGGTTCATTCTTATGGCCATGGTTGTTTTTGAAGGCTATGATTACATCCTTTGTGATATTTGGTGTGGCCTTCCCTGTGTTATGATTTTCTGACTAATTATGGGTATAACATGCAGACATCTGAATTCTTTTATTCGACTCAAGATTATCTTAGTAGACTTAGATCTTTTATTTTTTTTTGGACAAAACTGGTTTGGATAATATTAGAAGTAATGCGATGTAAGTTTCTTTGCAGGGGTAAGGTTTTATGTCCCACATGCTTTTCTTTATTAATAAAACCGGTAGGGGTCCTTGCCAAACCCCCCCTTCCCTATGAGGAGCTTAAAAAAAAAAAAACTACAATCAAATTGGCTGTACAAAAATCCTAACCATCAAATACCCAGGGAGAGCACAAACGATTTGGTTCGGAGTATTAGGTGGCGTTTTGGATTGGATTTTTTTGGCCAAAAATCAATTCTGATAAAATTGATTGTATAGAAATTAATGGTCAAATAATCAATTTTCTAAATAATAGTATTCGGAGAATATGAAGTTAAAAGAGTCATCTACGTATTCTCCGAATACTATTATTTGAAAAAATGATTATTTGACCATTAATTTGTACATAATCAATTTTATCAGAATTGATTTTAAAATGTCCAAACCAAACGCCCCATTAGCTTCTGCCTGATGAAACCCGTTACCTTCCAAGAAAACGAAATTTCTATGGATCCCTATCAGGTCCATGGCCGTAAACGTTGGACCCTAGTCCATACTATCACGTCCCTTATTTTAATCTGCAACGCGGTAATGTAACCATCATCACGTGGTGCTCCCTAATCCTAAACCTATGTGGGGCTCACATGCAGGATTCTAGAAGGAAATCTTTACCGTTGAAATTGAAAAGAAATTGGCCCCTAGCTCATCCCTTCACAAGTAAGATCTCTTCTTTGCGGAAATGATTGACCCACCACATTATAACCCAGGCCATTCTGTTCGTTTGGTCAAACAAAATAACAAGGAAGAAGATCACCTTAGTAGAATAGTAGGACCAACAATTGAGTTGACTTTACCGATATGGGTCCATGTAGATTATTCTAAGTTCGTTTCTAACCATATGATGAAAAGACGCCTTTCTCAATTATGCAACCGATGATATTAGAGATCCGATCATAGTCAATCGCGATTGAACTTGGGAAAAGTTCAATCGAACCAACATGTGTCTCTTTAATCCCTGTTAATTGTGATTAAGATTCGCTAACCCTTAGGTATAACAATCCAAAGGATTAGTGAATCTTAATCACAATTAATAAGAGTTAAAAAGTGACTTGTGAGTGCGATTGAACTCTCCCCAAGTTCAATCTTGATTTGATGTAATCCTATCTTGAGTTTGGATCATATTCAATTGTGACTGAACTCGGTTACACCCACAGATCAACACGTGTCCCTTTTAATTCTCATTAACTTCTCCTTTCTCATGGATGCACTTGCTACCGCTCTGAACGACCAGGAGATGTCTCTGACTGGCCTTATACAAGATATTGTTATGCCATGCCCTAGAATGCAAAATACTAGAGACCCCATTTCTTAATTGGCGATAATTGGTGGAAGTCTTGCATCAAATTACTTGTGTGTATCGATCGAGACCCATTACTTGATTAAATATCATAGGTGGAAGTCTTGCATCTGATGTAAAGGCCAACTTCATTGACTCATTGTAGCTTTGACTACATTTTTTATGGGTGCACTTGGTACGTCCTCCGGAAAACAAGAAAAGTTCTGTGGGCGGGGAAGTGCTAGCGTTACACTCCTCCTATTGTCCTATCCCTTTCTAACCTAGAAAATAAAATAATTAAATAAGGGAAATCCTATCCCTCACCATGACCAGTGAACCTATTAATTTTGACTAATTTTTTTTACACCTATTCCTAGAATATTATTCTACTAAATATAATGATACTTTGATAATCTCATAGGGGCAATTCATTAAGGGAAATGGAAAACGGACCACACAGTCAAATTCCAAGCTGACCACGCGATCTCATTGGTCCACGCTCTCCTTTGTAACACCCACTAAAGGTGGTTAAGATTCATTCACTCCTAGTATTCATCCACCTAAACTTAGTTTTTAGAATAAAAAAAAAAAATTAATCATAATTTAGTTAAGCTTAATCATAGTTAAAAAAAAGATTGGGCAATTTATTAAGAGAAGTGGAAAACGGACCACATAGTCAAATTCCAAGCTAACCACGCGATCTCATTGATCCACGCTCTCCCTTTAAACACTCACTAAATGTGGTTAAGATTCACTCACTCTTAGGATTCATCCACCTAAACTTAGTTTTTAGAATAAAAAAATATTAATCATAATTTAGTTAAGCTTAATCATAGTTACAAAAGGGTTAAAGGGACACAGGACATTGCGGTCAAGACTCGTAATCTTCTCCAGTTGTAACCGGTTTTTGCCAAAACTGGTTACACTCCCGAGGTGGCCATGTGTCCCTTTTTACACCTTTTAACTATGGTTAAGATTCACCCACCCCTAGGGTTCACCCATCTATCTTTGGTTTTTTTTCTTAAATATTAAAAAAAAAATTAACCCTAGGAGGTAATGAATTTTAACCATGGTTAATAAATTATTTTATTATTTTTTCTAAAAACCAATAATAGGTGAGTGAACCCTAGGTGAGCGAATCTTAACCACAGTTAAAATGTGTCAAAAGGGACATGTGGCCACCTCAGGGTGCAACTGGTTTTGGCAAAACCGATTACAACTGGAGAAGATTACGCCCATTAGGAAGGGATCACGGTCCCCTTATCAGGAGTTAAGAACTCTTTCATTAAATAGGATAGATAAAAGTATTAAAAAGAATCAAACTATAATTTCTCTTTTTTGCGTTTAATGATTATCCTCTATTGTGAGTATTTAAGAGGGGAGGTGGACCAATGAGCAGGGCCGGCCCATCCATTAAGCTATCAAAGTCTTTGCTTTAAAAAAAAAATAATAATAATAATAATATTAAAAAGGCCCTATTTAGAATATTAAAAAACATAAAAGACTCATTTAGAATATTAAAAAGGTCTTATTTATAGTTTTTTTTTTTAATAATATTAGAAAATGAAAAAAAAAAAAAGCCCCATGTAAAATTTTCACTTTATGCCTCCAAATGTCTTGGGCAGACTTATCAATAAGGTCTAGCTTTAGGTTTCTAAATGGGATTCATGGGTACGATAACTATTTCCCTAAAAAGATTAGACTATTTTTTATCTTTTTGAGTTTTGATAATTAATACTAGGTTAAAAATGTCTTTTGTCAGGTTAACAAATTAACGCAGCATTGATGAGCGCACGTTAGCAACACCTATTAAATAAACACTTTAAATCGTCTGCAGATGCAACTTATCCGGTTAAGTTCTAAAATGATAATTCGGGCTTAGCTCATCTGTCAGCTGGCTCGTTGACAAACAGCCTTAACCGACTTAAACAAGGTTCCTAATCGAGGTCAAAGCTCAACTAGAAGAGCTAGAAATAATACTGGTTTTTAGACACAAGGGGCAACAGCGCTTGCTGATACTTGTTCTTTGTGGACAAGAACTCCACCTCCAGACCTCCTCCCAAGAGCTACCAATTAAACCAAGTTCCTAATTTTGGTCCAAAGCCAATATTTCAGATTGATAATTGGTTATTAAAACAATCACCTCCAATTGGTACTTGGGAAATGTACAGTTCTTCGCGTGTGCGTGCGTGCAACGTTAATCGCTTCGATCTTTACGCAATATTAGAGCTGTGGGTCCCTTTGGTAACTCTTATTGATTATAATAAGCTTTTAAAGAGTACATTTTAATATATTTTTTTAGAGTTTGATACTTTGATGGGAAAAAAAAAACTGTAAAAAATTTCTAGATAAATAGTAAGGATGCAGGTATTAGTAGTGATAAATTTAGAGAATAGAGAGTGGTGTAATAAGGTGAGATGAGATATACAATATCTCAGCTCATCTCTAGGTAGATTTGAATTTCAAATTGAATAATATCAAATATTAAATTTGATTAGGATCTAATTTGATTATGTTTCTGTATTGAGACTCATATGATCTCTATATAATCCTTGATGAGGAGGCATTGTTATCACTCAAGAATTCCCAATAAATTTCTTTTTTTTTTATAGGTATATTGAAAATATTTTTAAAGAATTAAGATATAGATATCAAATTTAAGGAATTAGGGATATAAAAATCTAATTCTAAGGAATTAGGGATATCAAAATCTAATTTTAAGGAAATTTGATACATGTTTACAAAATATCCTCTAAAAGCATTTAAAGAAAAAATGAGCTCCTTATCTACTTATTATTTTGAAGGTAAATTTCTATTTCTAATTTTTTTTAGAACTTTAATTAAACTATTATTAAATGCTCTAAAATTTAAATAAATTCTAATTTTAAATAAGCTCTAATTATTTAGAGTTACCAAACACACGATTAAACTATTTGTCAAGCTTAGTTTGTTAGAAATAAAGTATAAACTTGGCTTGGTTACCAAATAAATGATAGAGCTCGAACTTTATGGAGCCAACTTGTTCATTAACCACCCCTAGTGTATGTGTAACGACCCTAAATCCTACCTTGACTAAAATAGAACCTTGGATGACCACATTTCTTAGGCCTGTTTAAATCCCATGATATACAAGGCATACAACACGGATCTCCAAAAATAAGAATAATAAAATTTCGATATATAAAACCAAATCATCCTACTTAATTCTATAGTCAACATAAACATAACTTACCGTAAACAAAATAATCTGATACACAACTAAAAAGTAATTTGATAAGCAACATCATTTAAGAGTCTATTACAAAATTCCTTACAACTCAAAAGTGAAAACCTAATGATAAGGTCACATGTCCGACTCTCGCTCTCTCTCAACCAGAGGATCGCCTTTCTCCTCTATGCCATAAGCCTCCTCCACCCAAGGCTCACCTACCAACTCGGGCTCCACACCTGTCAAGACAAAAGTCTGGCTTAATACAAAAGTACTTGGTATATATAAAATTCAACCAACAACATAGTATCCTTATACTTAGTTAGAACCATAACCAATAACATAATAACATAATCAGAGTGCGGAAGAATATGTACTCATATACATCATATTATCACCATTACTCGTATACTTGTGAGAATCTTAGACTTATGAGACAACATGTTTATGCTTCTGAGACCACGTGTTTGTGAGATGCTTATGCTTATGCACGTATTCAGATCATACACTTAATCAGATCTCTTATTGGGCTTATTTAATCTATCAGGCGTATGCAATGCTTATGCTTATGAGTCTTTGAGCAGCTTATTCAGAACATACATTTAGTCAGATCCCTCATTTGGCTTATTCAGTCTATCAGACGTATGCAATGCTTATGGTTGTGGTTCACATGTGTGACTTGTGAAACTCTTATCTTAACATACATGTGAGTTTGTACATAAGTGTCGTAATTAACATTCAAGTTGGTCATCGCTTAGATTCCGATCTCCCACATTGGAAACTCCACTATTCTATCTCATACCATATAGTTAGAGACCAGTTTGAAAGATTTTCTTCTAAGTTCTTATCTTCCTGAATATCAATTACCATGCAAATAATTAGGCATAACTTAACAAATAATCACATATATATACCTTATCATGATTCTTAATATAATACATAATCAATTTCACAAATACTCATTTATAAGTTATTCATTATCTATTACATATTATCATGAAAAACAACAATACATATTTGACTTAATTCCACAACAATTACATAGTGTCATATTAATATTTATCATCTCAAGCATTTCAACAAACACCTTGGGTACGTAATTTATGAATACATTGTCATTTCCTATTTTCAACATTTCATCATACCATAATTCATCCATTCAACTCAAACACAATCTACATCCATACATTCATCTCATCCTTCATAGTATTTCTCATCCTCCATACATTTCATCTATAGTATTAAACTATATTTTTGTATCTAATAAACTTAATTCATATATTATTTGGGAAAAACATATCTAATCTCTATTTTTATCATTTCTATCATACTAATATTCACAAAACATCATAATAGGGTTGAGTTGGATAGTATATCGACCTTAGGAATCGTTCCCTTAGATCTAAAACGCTCCCAAGAAGATTTGAGATTGATTTTCAAACTTTCCTTCCAATCTCCAAGTAATCTCATTTTTCTCCAAGCAATTTCTTCTTTACAACCCTAGGTTTTCTCTCTCCTCTTTACCAAATTAGGTTTAGAAAGGTTAGAACCTTAAAACCCTCGAAATAGAACCTCTATTTATAGTCTAGAAGTTTAAAATCCTGATTTTCGTAACTTTTAAAAATTATGGGCACAACTACGATCGATCGCACCTATATTGCGATCGATCGCACTCTAGTGCGATCTATCACACCTGAGGGTGATCTATCGCATAACCCACAGAGAGTGATTTCTGTGAATTTTTACTGAGTGCGATCGATCGCACCTTACCTACGATCGATCGCAGATAGCACAGTTCCTTGATTCTCAACAGCAACAACACCAACACCCTTTCTTCTTCAGCATCAGCCCATCGACATATTTATTTTCCTTTAAAACATTTAAGTAAATGTTTTAACTTTTCATTATTTCATTTACTTTAAGTTTTAAATTAAAATGAGAAAGTACCCTTCATTTGGATTCAATAAAAAATACTAGAAAATCTAATTCCTTATAAATCAAAATCTCATTTTCCAGTTTTAAGCTAAAAACTGAAAATCTCGTTCGTCGTAAGATTTTCGTTAGACAAGTTAACCACTCCATATTTAATAATAAAATCACATACCCTTATTTAACCTATAAACATCCATTTCCAGTAAAAATCATCTCAAAATCCAATAATTTATGTTTTTACTAAAACCACATCTCTTTTAGAATTTCTGAAATTTCTACACTTAGTCATTTAAATTTTTTACTTAAGATCATTAAGGAACAAGCCATCACATATATTAAAACTCATCTTTGACCATTTAAACTCTTATTAATCGTATTGATGACATGAAAAAAAAATTAGGTCTCTACAGTATGCCAAGGGCACTAGAATTGGAAGGGCCAAAGGCCTATATTAATAGTTGGGCTTGATTAATGAGAGTGATGGTTTAAGGTGCGGGTGTTGAGTCTTAAAACAATAGTATAATAATACTCGAGTATCTAAGGTATAAATACCCTAAGTGTGAATGTAGAACCCCGGATCTTGATGGTGTAACTTGTGAATAGTGTCTAAGGCTTAAAAGCCTATTGTGATGTCTCGAAGGGTTATCAATGATTGGTTTTGATATATTACGGGTAGATGATATATATGACATGTATTAAAACCCTAAGAATAGTTTTCTCAAATTTATGGATTTTTAGGATGAAGGAGTAGAGTATAGAATACTCTAAGTGTCAAGAATGGGAATGCGTTAGCATTACCCTCAACTTTAAGAAGCTGTAGTTTGGTCACCGCTGATTAGAATCAAGCGATTCTTGAATTTTTTGAAAGGTATTGGAACCCTCTTCGAGGTTCATGTTGATCACTTTTCTGTATTTTGAGTTGGGGTTAAGTCAAGTGTCCATTTTCCGAAATCAGATATGCTACAAAAACGGGTTGATGAACCCCATTTGCATATCAGTCGGCTTTAGAGCCATTTTTGGTAAATAAAAACTCAAAATTAGGATTTTTATAAAACATTAAAGTTGTTCCTCTTCGAAAGAAGAATCCAATGCAAGTCTAATCGTCAAAATCCGACGAGCGAGTCAAAAGTTATGACCGAAATACAAAAATACAAAAATCCAAACAACACTCAGAGATTTGGACTATCGATCGTTAGGAACCCAGAAGTCTGGGTAGCTTTCGGGAACGTGGACAATCAATCGTCGCGACTGACGATCGATCGTCAGAGTGCGATTTGGGTTTTTTTTAAAGGCCTGAAAATAGGGTTTTTAACCCCTTCACCTATAAATAGGGGGCTCAAGTGAGGGTTTTGTTTACCCTAAACCTAGAAAGAAAAAAGAGAGAGAAAGGAAGGAGAAGAGAAGGGATTCCAAATGAGGTTTTGGATTGGAGAAAAGGTGGAGCTCTAATCAAGCTTGGATCTTCAAGCAAGGATCTTCCTCCACTCAAGGTGGTGTCTCCTTCCTCCTCAAGCTTGGAGCATTTCCTTCAAGGTTGGATCCTTCTACATCAAGAGGGGTTTTCAAACAAAGGTTTTCTCCAAGATCAAGCTTTGATCTTCAAGGTTAGTACACCCTACTAGTTACCTTAATAATAACCTAGGTTTCCTAAAGAATATTATAGATTTATCTTTTATATGTCTTTTTTCTTGTGGAGTTGCATGAGTATCCCTAAAATAAACAAGATAAACTAAAAGCATATGGAAGTGTGGGATGAATGTATGGTTGGTTGAGGCGATTGGATGTCATGTGGTTTGTGATGATGATTGTGTGATTGAAAACGGTGGAAGGACAATGTACACATAATGAACACACTCAATGTGTTTGAAGAAATGCATATATGGACTTGAGAACTTAAGACTAAAGAAATATGAAATTAAGGCTTAAAGAAATGAGGAATGCAAGGTGTTTGACAAAGAAATCATGAAATAAATGCCTAGGAAAATGTTGAATATCACGTGTTTGACGAAATGCTTGTATGAACATTGAACTTAAGATTATGGAGTTATGATTAAGGGTTTTCCCCAATTTGGTAGTTTTAACCAAATGCAACATATGTTCCTTCTAATCTCACATTTTTAGGGATAAATTAGTAAATTGAATAAATTGTTATATATGTTTTCATTAAATCCCCTATGCCTATGAAAATGTAAGAAATGCTAAGAAAATGGGAATATAAAAACATGAATGAAATGCTATCAAGATGTCTAATATCAAGTGTTTGTTGAAATACATGTATGAGAATTCAGTGAACTAAACCAAGACTATGGAAGCACAATTTATAGAGTTTCTCCTAAATGGTAATTGTGATTAAAGGTTCCATATCTTTTCTCATATTCTCACATGACTATAAATAGAACTGAAATGTTATGTGTTATCCCTTTTATCATTCCGATCATTATGATTTTCACGCATTGCACCACACACACACTCGCATACATATATGAATCGAGTTTTCTATTATAATTGTATGAAGAACAACCAAAAACAAAACAAGTGAATTAAGACAAACACGATAAAGCCGGACATCGAGCCGGTCAAGGGTAGGGCATATCCTAGAATATGTCATATCTGGCTCACAAGAAAACAAGTCAAGAAGAGAATTAAGAAACGTAAAACATGAAAGGATGTTAGTGTACCAAGACGAGGTACGGGCACTAACATCTGTTCCCCTGCAAACATAAAAGGGTGTTAATGTACCAAGACCAAATACGGGCATTAACATCTGTTTCCAAGACATGATAAAGAATTATGGAAGGATGTTAGTGTACTAAGATCAGGTACAAGAACTAACATCTGTTCCCCAGTAAGCATGAGAGGATGTCAGTATACTTAGACCAGGTACGGGTACTGGCCTCTGTCTCCAGGTTAAATGAAAAACATAAAAGTATGCTAGTGTACTAAGACCAGGTACATGCACTAGTATATGTTTCCAAGACAAGCATGAAAGTGTGTTAATGTACTAAGACCAGGTACGGGCATGAACATCTATTTTATGAGAGGATACTGGTATACTAAGACTAGGTACGGGTACTAGTATCTATCTCCAAGCAAAAATAAAGAAATATGGAAGGATGATGGTGTACTAAGACCAGGTACAGGCACTATTTTTTGTTCCCGTGCAAACAAGATTGTAAGAAACTCACGAGCAAGTTAACAAGAAGACATGCATGATTCTCGCAAGACAAGAACTAATCTAATAAGAGGTGTAAGGTAACTACTAGATGCATGAGACGTATAAAGAACTCACGAGGTAAAGGAAAACACATTGGGTTTAAGCATGAATATAAAGCATGATTTAATATAATATGTTCAAGTTTACATGGTTATTTTATCTTAGCTTCCGCACTCTGATTTTTTATATGTGATGATGAATTGTACCATGCATGTTATATTATCGTTATTACTATTGTTAACTAGTAGCTTGTACTTGCTGAGTATTTCATACTCAGTCGTACATATTGATGTCGGCAGGTACACAGTTCAATACATATGCTTCAGGATCTCGGATTGAGGCAATTCATGGAGAGTAGGAGTTGTTTGGGATGTTCTTGAGGACGTTAGGGGTCTTGATATGTGGCTCTAGGATTGGGTTGAGTGAGAGATACATGTATTTTGGGATTTACTTTCGAGTGGATTTTCTTGTGGGCTTGAGTTGGTAACTCAAGTATTTGTACCATTTATGATTATTATATTTTATTCAGTCGTTCGTTTATGTTAACACTTGGAAGTACATTTATTTTAAAGAAAATTTTTGGGTCCCTATTTGGCATGCCTTGTATACTTTTGTAGGATGGTTGTTGTGATAGGTAACAAGCTCAAATATCGCCCAACTCCTAGGGAGTGTTTTGGGGCGTTACACAGTATGCATGTCACTACTCATTTGATCTGGGATCAAGCCCCAGAGGGTGTGGTGGTTGAAATATTCACACGTTCTCCAACATAGAACATATGCTAACCAGGAGTATAGCCTAACCATATATCATGTACCTTAACCAACGGGAGTTGGTATGCTGACCAAGACTACGCCTCAGGAAGTAGACAACTTGAGTTCAATTCTCTTCCCCTGTTGGCCACCCACATGGATTTATTCATACTTACATTGTGCATGTGGTTGGGGTTGGGGTTCTACACATGCTCAGGAATAAGTCGGATGCTATAAGAGGCTCGGACACCCTCGTTAGTCACCCAAAAAATATGAGCAATGCTACATCGTCTTTCTGGTTGTTGTCCACTCTCCCCTATTTTTATATAAAAAGACAAAATAATATGATACTTTTTTGTAAGTCTCATTATTTTTATTTTATCTTTTTGTTTAAAATTAGGAAAGACAATTGGAGAGTGGATATATATGTATATACTAGTGGGTGACATGTGCAATGCGTGAGAGAAAGAAGAAGGGGTGAGAGAATAGAAAGAGGGATCCTAGTGAGAGCATTTTGAAAAAAAAAAATGAGGAATTTCTTGGGTATAGAAACTTTTGGGAAATTTTGGATAAAAAATGTGAGGGACATGTTGCTTATAGAAATATTACATATACACATTTTAAGAACCAAAAGGTTTTAGAGACATTTTGGGTATAGTAAAGAAAGGGACGGGCGGGCGGGGCCTTTGCGAGACATTCTTCTTTCAAAGAGTTTTGCCAAGAGAGCGATGAGTTCGATTACGCCACTAAAATCGCCATGTGTCCCTTTTAACACTCCTTAACTGTGATTAAGAGTCACCCACCCCTAGAGTTCACCCACTTATCCATGGTTTTTAGAAAGAAAAAAAAATTTAACCCTAGAAGTTAGTGAATTTTAATCAGGGTTTAAAAAAATAATATTTTTCTTTCTAAAAACCAACAATAAGTGGGTGAACCCTATGGGTGGGTGAATCTTAACCACAATCGGAGTCCGATTACACCCTTGAGGTTGCCATGAGTCTCTTTTGACACCCCTTAATTGTCGTTAAGATTCATCTACACTTAGAGTTCACCCACATATCCTTGGTTTTTATAAACAAACTAGCAAACACCCCGTGCAATGCACGGGTAGTAGCATAGACATGAGTGAAGAAAAAGATCAAAGAAATTAATAATCAATGAGTTTGAAGGGTTCAATTGCATTCACAAGCCCATTTTAACCTTGGTTAAGAAATTTTAACTCTTAAGGGTTAATTTTTTTAAATATTTTTTCCTAAAAATAGAGTTAAATTGTTGAACACTAAGGGTTAGTGAATCTTAACCACAATTAAGGATGATTAAAAAGGAAACGTGTTGACATGTGGGTGCAATTAAACTTGGGGGAAATTCAATTGTGGTTGAATGTGATCCCAAATTCAATGGGTCACTCAGAAGACTAGATGCAAATCTTCTAGGTAGAAACTATCTGAATGGCAGGTCACCTGACCTATCTGTGGCTCATGTACTTGTATGTTTGTAGACCCATTTGGTACCTTCAATTCCTCGAAGAACAACACATGTCACTACCTCAGTGAGAGTTTGGAAGCCTTTGTCTGTGTAGAGGTATAAGTATGAATACTCTTAAGGAATTACCGATTAAAATATCTATCAAATGATAAATGACGGGCAACCTCCATTGAGCACTAAGCACAATCATGTAGCATGTAATGCATGATTGATATCTCAACATGTCTACCTTTTAGCACTCACAACAAAATTATGCTCTACTTTAGTTATTACTTTATAAATTGTTATATGGTAAGATTATAAAATATAAGACTATGAGCAAGGTGTGTGAGAGAGTGAGCAAGAGAAAAAAAAAAGAGGGAATCCTTTTATTATTTGTTATAACAACATAGATGGGAAGACTAATATTACAATTGATGAATTAACTACCAAAATTCAGCCTAATTAAGAAAAACAAAAGAAAAAGGTGTAATTCATCTACACCACTAGACTAAAATCATCTCTTATTGTACCAACTACAGTCCATTTTGTCTCATTTTCCATCAAAGTGTGGATGGTATGCCACGTGATAAAAAATAGAAAGACAAAGGGGGATATCATTTTTATCTTAGTTTCAATCAAGCTTAAAGTAATCTTGGGTCCCAAAGCACTTGCTCATGTCAAGTGTTTTATGATATAAAAGACAACTTTGCAATCATTAAAACCATCTTAGCAGATAAAGCTCATGTTCCTAAATTTGAAATCTAAACTACTCCTATATGCTAGAGTGAAATCTCTCCTCCTTATGCCACCTAAGCCTACTTCTCATATGTGAAGCCACCTAAGCTTCCTTTCTATTTGTGATGCCACCTAAGCTTCTTAAACTCCCCTTTTAAATCTTCAAATTTATCTCCCCACTAATCATTCCTTCCATTTGAAATGAATGAGAGATGGGAAAGTTTCTTTTAAATTTCTTAAGTTATCTCCCCACTAATATTTTCTTTCCATTTTAAACGTTATTTAATTGATTGGCCCTAATACTACAACCAATTCTTAGAAGACTACAAACGTATCTATATCTTTACATTTAAGGCACCATAATAAAAGGTATAATTTCAAGAGACATTTCTCGAATTTTCACATTTAAGGTGATATGGAATATGGAATTTTAATCTCATTGATTAGCCATACTACTATGTACGTTTCTCTATCTTATAAATCTCATTTTCCCTTCTTTGTTGTCACCCTTTTTACAGGTGAGATCACTTCATTTCTCACAACAAATCTACGAAGAAAAAGATGTCGTCTGGGTCATGTGCTCTATCAGTGCATGGCTCACTTTCCTTGCTTATTTCTTCTCCAAACTTGTTCCGGGGGATGATGAAAATGTAAGCAGGTGTCTAGAGAGGGAGAGGAATCATCAATGATTGTATAGTTTGGTGTTGTTGTTAAAATATAAAAACAAGATTACAGTGTGTTGTCTGTGTTTTAGTGGATGAGTCGACTTGCCCATTTTCTAATGGGCTACCATAGGTACTCTCTCTCTCTCTCTCTCTCTCTCTCTCTCTCTCTCTCTTCCTCAAATAACATAAACAAAGTAAACGCTCAAGAGATAACACTGTTTTCGCTGCAACTCTTCATGTATGTGATAGGCGGTGGCAAGTAAGCAGAGTATTGGGAGGGCTGATGCAATCAATATCATAGTTAGGTTGAAGTACTTCAGTCATTTACTATTCTCACATTGTTTGACCTACTTGATCAATAAGTAGAGAATGAGGCAACATGTTGAATCCCATATAACGGCATACTGCCCCTGAAAACAAACACGAAAAGGCATTACATAAATGGATAATCTAGTTAGTGCAGTTTTATCTACCTCTGTATTACACAGAAGAGGGGTAGTACTGCTTATGTTAATGGTTTCTCTTCTTTATCTAAGATGCAAGTGTATTTGTCTGATGGAGCAGGAAAGAGATAAGGACTTGATCGGTGTTAAATGTTATACATAAAAGCACCTCAAACTTAACTTGCTAATCATTTAGAGTAATTATTTATATTATTTTATGTTACTTGGTTGTTTATTCTTATTTCAGGTTCATACGAGGAAAAGAAGATAAAATGGAAGATTTACAAGCTTCAAAGACTCCAAAAATCTCAGAAAAAAAGAAGAGTAAAAAAAAGAAGAAGAAAAGAGAGCAAAATCGCAGAAATCTACCCTGATAAATCGATTGGCCAAAATCGCACTTCTATCAATAGAGGAGTAGTTTGGTAATTTTTCTTTATCCAAAATGTATGAAACTTTTTGGGTAGATTCTAGATGACCTAAAGGAGCTATGTTTAAAATTTCGGGTCAATCCGATTAAAATTGAGCTCTCTAGAATTATTTGAAGTTCAGTGGCAAAACTGTAAATAGGGTGAAATAATATTCCGTGAATAGTGTTTCGTGAATAGTGTTTTAGTACTTCTAAACACTTTCCAACTCTATTATTGTCTTCCTAAATGATGGTTTAATCCTCATTCAACCCTAAGAGAGTTTAGAGAGAGAAAAAGAAGAGTTGTACCTCAATTAGAACTCCTTATTCTAGAAGGACTCTATCTTTCTATCTTTCTCTATAAAAATGAGAATTCTTAGCCATTATCAGGAGAGAGAGAGAAATTTGTAGAGATTTTGGATCTGAAGAAGAGAAGCTCTGGAGATCAAGGAAGTCATGAAGAGAAGTGCTGCAACTTTGTCCATGAAGATGTTGCATTCCTCCCTCGCGATGAACTAATTTCCACTCTAGGGTTTCGATGAAACCCTAGCCAAGTAACTATGTCCTTTATTTTGTTTTTATTTTAATTCTCTGCATTGTAAAACATTGATTGCATAATGAGAGGGCTGTTTTCAAACAACCGGATTTATTTGAATTATATTTAATTTCAATGGAATTCTCAACCTTATCTTAGGTATTATGAAATTGGAATTAAAATCACTTGTGTTAATTTTCGTTAGAATTTAAACATAGGTTTTATGCAATGGTTTTAAAATATCGAGAGATTAAATCTGAAGATATTTTATGCTATGGGAAGACGAGTGATTACACAACCGTAGATTAGTGTGTATCATTCGTGCTAACCGAAGATACGATATTCTAAGGATATAATCCCTTGAACTTTTCTTGAGCAGTTGAGAGGGGACGTGCTGTCACTCTAACTGGAATGTTTACAATTTAAGAAGTTATAATAAATTTAAAATAGGGATTAGTTATTAGGTTAGTGGTGGATTTGAAAACCTTAGATTTTCTCTCCAAAAGGATTTAAAAACCCAATTGTTTTTAGTTTAATTTAGAAATTTCATTTAAATTAGTTTAATTCATTGTTTTAGTTTAATCAAATCAAAATTCAATTGCCTCAATTATTAGTTTAAAATTAATCTGAATAAAAAGCAACGAAACCAGCGCAGTCCTCAGAGGAACGATACCCTTACTAGTACTATTCTACAGAATTATTACTAAGAAGGAATAATTTAAGATTGACTGACGATCAGGACTCTAAGCATATGGCTCACTCACATGTAGATGTGTCTTAATTCAAACATATTTTGAAGGATACCCATAAAAATATCAATAAAGTGGCATTGTTCTAAGATGACAAAGGCGTCTCAATAAAGTGGCATTGCTCCATTGTGGGTGCTTTGTGGTAATAGCATAAGCAGGTATTTTTTGAATGGCAGATAAGAATATGTTTTATCCAACTATCAAATTGCAACAAGATTACATGGTATAAGCCTCACCACCTGGTTGGGAGATGCAAGACTATTGTTAAGATCTTCAGACACAAGTTCATCTGCAACCTGGAAATTACTTTAACTACTCAAAATTAGGTAAAAAGATGTACATGACATCACAAGAAAGTTGGCATGGGAAATAAGAAATAGAATATGATAGTTGGATAAAAAGCAAGCAGTTTAATGGATTTCAAAAAACATTGTACATCTTGTGAATTCAGGGGAAATTTCTAATTTTTATGGTAAAATCATTTATGCTGTAAAACTTTTTCAAGTGAAACAAATGAAAGAAAAGGGTATGCGAAGAGAGAAAAGAGAGACCTCGCCCCTTCATCAACCCCTTTGAGACGATCACCCACCACAAAACTGCAAACCCTTGTCCCTAGAGACCTAAAACAGAACAGACCCACAATTATCAGATGAAGCTGGAGGCAATACCTCAGCATCAAGCATCAAAACATAATCCTATAACAATTTCTCAAACAGGTGGGGAGCAATACCGATGGAAACTATGTTCTTGGTTGATATAGAAATAAAAGCACCATTAATAATGGGTAGAAATATGCTTACTCCAAAGATGGTATCTCTCGAGAAAATAGGGGTTGCCGCCTCTTCTTTGAAATCTATTCGGTTTGGTCTATGCAGCCCAACCTGCAGTGCTCAAAATAACTAGCATTTCGGATTGAAAAATAATGATTTGCAAGAAAAAGTTGTGCAATAAGAGGGAGGTAGAAGGAGGAGATATCTAATTTCATAACGTTTAGAGAGAACGTAACGTGTTTAACGTAGTGGAAGGAGTTTGTAACGAGTGTAGAGGGAACGTCTAAGAAGAGGTAATTATGCACAAATGAGCACTGTGAAGGAGATGTGTTGACGTGGCTTCTCAATTGAAAATGGGTCTTATGTGGCATCAAAATAGAGACCTAAGTGTCATTCAAAAAGAGGTTTTAACTGTATTATATGTTTTATAATAGTAGATAGATAGATATTATTTTCGTAAACCCTAATTAAAATTCACTAATCTTTAGGGTTAATTTTTTTTCCTAAAATCCAAGGATAAGTGGGTGAATCTTAACCATAGTTAAAAAGTGTTAAAATAGACATGTGGTGACCTCAGTGGCATAACCGACTCCAAAAAGTCTGGTTATAACCTTAGAGAATTTCAAGCCTAATAGATAGATGAGTGTGGAGTAGTTTGGAAACCAAGCAAACATTCAATTTTGATCTTCTATAATAATTAAGATAATGGTGGTTTTTAAGGGAAGAATTCTCATAATATATACTAGTGGGTGGCACGTGCGATGCACGTGAGAGTGAGGGGAATGAGTTAATAACACCCGATTGAACTCGCTAGTGGCACGTGCAGTGCACGTGAGAGCGAGGGGAAGGAGTTAACCACAGTTAATAGGAATTAAAAGGGGCACGTGTTAACCCACAGGTGTGATTGAACTCTCCACGAGGTCAATCATGATTGGCTGTTATTCTAAATAGATAGATGGCAAGGGTAGTTTAGGAATTAAAGTAAAACATTAAATCAAAGGCCAGGGTAGTTTGGGGATTAAAATAAAACATTAAATAAATGTTTTGTTTTTATATAAGGGTAATTTGAGAATTTCTGAAAAATCATCAATACGCATGCCTCTCACATTATAATAATAAAGAAAATAAGAATGGAAAAGTGAAAAAAATAAGAATGGAAGAAGATGAAGATAAGAGCAAATAATAGTTTTATAATTACGAAAAAATCAATCAACATTTTGAACATAAGCATCTCTTTATCGTACTCAAAAAAAAAAAAAAAGGAAAACCAGATTTTGTTTAAAATATTAATATTAAAATAATTTTAATAGTTTCAAAAAAATAACCTAAAGACGGGTGGGTGAGATTGTAGGGCGTGTGTGCTGTGTGTGTTGTGTGTGGTTAGTTAAAATTATCAACAAAAAAAGAAAAAACCCTTAGGGGTGGACGAATCCTAACCACAGTTAAAAAGTTTTAAAAGGAACACGTGGCGACCTGTGAGATGAGGACCAAATGATTTTGGTCTGGCGGAGGTTAGACCAAATCCCATTCCCTTTGTATTTGTGCGGTAGTTTAGACGGGGGCCAGGATCCTCTGGAGTTCAACTCGAGAGAATCTCTTGAGTTGGAACCCCTAGAGGTCGCCACGTGTCTCATTTGACACCCCTTAACCATGGGTAAGGTTCACCCACCCTTAGGGTTCACCCTTCCATCCTTGGTTTTTTTTTTAAAATATAATTCTTTTTTTAAAATTAAAAAAAAAAATTCATATTAAAAAACTCTAAAACCAATTTTTTAATTTAAAAAATTATAATTAATTTATAAAAAAGAAAAAACAATGATAGGTGGATGAACCTTACCCATGGTTAAGGGGTGTCAAAGGAGACACGTGGCGACCTCTAGGGGTTCCAACTCGAGAGAATCCTGTGCCGACAGACGGAGGCATAGCATAGCGGTAGGCATCTCAACCGCCACCTGAATAGAGAACCCTAAATCCTAATCCCCCCAATGTGCAGGCAGGTGTGTGAGGGTTTGAATTTGGGGTTTTAATGATTATCATGTGAAACACTAGAGAGAACATGAAATCGAGTTTCTATGCTCACGATCGTGGCCATAAATACAAGGACGGAGCTGGTAATGGTGCCGGCGGGAAGAAGACGATCGCCGTGTTTAATGGGATCTTGATGGAGGGGATCGAAGAGAAGTAGTTTCTGGATATGGAATTAGGGCGAGGAGAATTCAGCCCTGAAAGCCATTGATTTATGCTTGTCCATATTTTTCATCCCAGGTGAGAAGTTGAAGCTATACATTTTCCTTCTTCTTCTTTTTTCTCTTTCTTGGTATGTATAAATCATGAAGAAGACCAGCAAATTTTGGGTATAAATTTCTCAACAGACTAAGATTGTCTGTGTATTCCATTTTCGGCCATGTGTTAGCTACCTCATTGGCCCTTGTGACATTATGACTATCATGATTCAAAATCTCAATATCAAGATATGAATGATGAGACGCTGTAAAAATTTGAAGAAACTTTGGGAACTCAAAGAATTCATGAAAACTGATAGCTAAATTTATTTAATGCAAAAATATTCCCAAAATATGAAAGTTAAGAGTCATATAGTTAGCATATGAACTACCTATATAAGTTTCCACAACGTATTACCTCCTGAACAGGATATACGTAGCAGGTATATATATAAATCAAAATTGAGACAAATGAAAGCATAATTCATTAATAAAAATTTCATTTGTAAGCAATACACAAATAATTAAGATTACTACACCATTTAACATAAACGTTCATTTATTAATAGATCATGTATACTAATAACTTGGAAAAATATGCCAATAACACCAATTCCTTGAGCAGTCAATATGGCTACGAGGAACCTCCTTGCTCAAACAACCTCACATTAAAGCTGGCAAACATCAGGCTTTTTTCTCATTCTGAAATCAGTCTCATTATCAACCTCCTATAGATCGAGATCTTCCTCATTTGATGAGATGCACCTCATCAACACTATCCAATAGAAGCTGAAAAATGCCGGACTTCTTCTATCTGAAATTTGTTTATACTGTCTGTGGGGGAATTTACCTCGTCTTAGCTGTAAATCCAGGTGCTCCGAGCTCCGAGCTGATAGGTTGAAGAAGAAATTTGTTGGAGTGAGGTCGTCCGACTTGCAAAGATACTCCGAAGCTTAAGTCAGTATAGGACTGAGAGAGAGAAAGATCAGTCTTCGTTCCATTGTTTCTTAGAACTCAAAAAGTAAATTTTTGTCCAAATGTCAATGTATGTAAAGGGCAGTTGTGCATATCATTCAGTCTACTAACAACTCTTGGTATGGTCCACAAGGTGCATTCCACATGTTACATTCTCAATAGCTTTGTATTGAAAGAGATAATAATTAGTATGCATGTTCTAACCAAGTGTCAACGAGCTATCGATTCTTACATAATCAGATGATTTGCCCAAACACTTGGGGTGATGCGTAAGTCGGTTTTAAGGATTGCAGAATTCATCTTATTCTTAGTTTGTCTCATATGAATTGTTGTTTATGAATAAGCAACGAGCTAAGATGTGGGTAGAGTTGAGCTGAGGAGCGAGGGTGAAGATTTGGACAAGATTGAGCCAATGAACTAAGATCAGGGCCGGACTGGGTTGTTTAGATGACAAATAGTAAGACGGTATCGAGCTACTTAAATAAGATGACAAGTGGCGAGGCGACATCGAGCTACTAAACTGGAGCTAGGACAGGCAGATCGGGATAGCATTAGGATGGGATCAAGCCGTTGACCTTTGATCAGGACATGATCGAGACTACCGGGACATGATCGGGACGGATCGAATGGTTAAGATCACATCACAACTAATATGCTCATTCGAGTTCCTAACTTGTTGTATGCTTCCTATCATTAGCTATCAATAATTCAGTCCATAGTTAGAATATTTCACCATCATAATACTACTACATCAGGCGAGTTGTCAAAAGGCATAGAAGGCAAAAGCTTTGAAGATCAGATCATGTGGCTAAGGATATATCTCAACTAAAGTGTAAACATGATGTCGTTCATTTCTCTATTTGACTACTGTTGTTAATTATGTTGATAATCATTTGTTAATCATGTTGATAATCATAATAACGAAAGGAATCAAAAGATTAATGACTTACCTTATTTGAAGGTATCTTGTATCTGAACAGTAGCATGAAGAACATAATCCAGCTTTTGGCCAAGAGAATTCATCACTAGTTTAGCAATGTTTTTGCTGTCCTGATCTTATGATGAAATAAGACAGTCCGAGTGATAGCGCTATCAGCACACCGGAAGGTATTTCCACGAGCAAGCTTTTTGTAAATCTTTAAGATCATATTTGCAGTATATTCAGTATGGCATAACAGTCAAGGTTTCATGGTGTTCATCCTCGTGTGCACCGTCCTATTGTCTTGAGGATATCCTCCCCTCATCTTCTCTGCCCGTCCGTCCACTTCCTCAGAGCAGTCCCTCTCCAAGACATGGAGGAATGTCTTTGTTCTTTATTTCGTCTTTTAGCTATTACATGTGTATGTTTCTTTGTTAACTAAGTTGGTTTGTGGTTTTGTCATATGACTTAAAAGTGGTTTGTGTTTATCTCTTTGGACACTTGACGATTTGATCCCCACAATGCACACAGCTCACTTTTATCTCCTACACTGTCTTCTAGCTTGCCTAAAAATCAGCCTCCTCGTCAACCTCATGTAAATCAGGATCTTTCTCATTAACATGAAAAACGTCGGATTTCTTCCATCTAAAGTTCAAATCTCCTTGATGAATTTTATAGATCTATGGATATGGTCATAAATCCATAGATCAATGATCCAAAAGAAGAATACATCTGTTTATATATATATATATATATATATATATGATAAGTATAAAAAAGGATTTTATCATGCAACTGCTCACCAACCACTCATGATTCATCACTCTTTTTAGAACTAGAATTATCATATCCGAGTGAGCTCCAATTCCCATTCGTCACCCGCTTTTTCTCATGTTTTTAGCTTATACAAATGCTCCCAGTCACTCCTGCTTCATCTATTTTAAATACCATCTTGTCCCTGCTTTGGGAATGTTTTTTTTTTTTCCCATTTCTCTCCTCTCCTCTCCTGTTCCAATTCCCATATCACCTAGTTGTTTGGAAGCTCGTTAGTCGGCCTAAGGAGGTTGGGGGTTTAAACCTCAAATCCCTGGTCCAAGTCAATAGGGCATTGTTAGGGAAGTGGATTTGGAGATTTGGGGCGGAAATGGATAGTCTGTGGCGAGCTGTGATAATGACTAAATATGAGGAGTCTTCGTGTTAGGCCCAAGAGAGGTCAGGGGTTCCCATGGGTTGGGATTTTGGAAAGCATTATGTTGATTGCCAGCTTGGTGGTCCCCAATTTCAGGTTTAGAGTAGGGCAAGGTTCAGAGGTGAAGTTTTGGAAGGATGTGTGTTGTGGTGTTACGAGACTCCAGGATGATTTTAGTCAATTACTCTCGTTGGCTACCAATAAGGAGGCTTTGGTTGGGGACTATTTTGAGAGGAGCGGTGAGGGGGTGATGTGGTGTCCAAGGGTGAGATGGGATTTAAATGATTGGGAGATTGAGGAAGCGTCGCGTATGTTGGCTCGTCTCAGTTCTAGTTCCCCATGCACCAAGATTAGGGATTGCAGGTTTTGGTTTGGGAGCAACAATGGCCGTGTCTCAGTAAGATCACTTTTACAGTCTCTTGATTCGGCTCCCACGCCGAGATTGGATCACTTACAACATAGAGGGTGGAGGATGATAAACCGATGCTATATGTGCCTCCAAGTGGAGGAGTTTGTGGGCCAATTGCTCCTGCACTATCCTATTACGTTCGAGATATAGGGCTATTTCATCTCCTGCATTGGTGTGGACTGGGTCTTTCTTTCATCCTTTTTCAACTTCTAATCTTGTTGGTCTTTGATGTGGATGGTGCTCGGAAAGCAATTTGGGCAATCCTCCCTGGAGCCATTTCGTGGATGATATGGAAAGAGAGGAATCTTCGCGTCTTTGAAGATCTATCCGCATCCCCTTCACGCATTTGTGCTCGTATTCGGCTGGTGGTACTGGAATGGGCTAGTCTTCGAAGTAATGTGGTGGAATTACAAGAGGTGTTAGGTTGAATTTCGCGTGGTTGGAGCTTTGGGTTATGCTAGCATGCATGTTGTGTTTTTAGTTTGCTTTGAGTTTATTTGCTTGTAAACTCTACTCTTTTGCCTCCATGGTTGTGTATTTCTGCTCCTTTTATTAACATATCCTGTTTGTTTATCGATCAAAAAAACAATTCCCACTCCTCACCTGTGCTGAATGCACTTTTTTCCCTCAAAAGTGGCTCTCATAACAGAAAATCAATATTTTTTTTAAAAATATATATAATCAAGCATAATATATTATAATTACGAAAAGTTGAGCTATAGAGCAAGAAAGCAAAAAGAACAGAGTTTAGAAGCATATAAACTCAATAACATTAAAAGCAAAACAATCTTAGCCTTAATCCTTAGAGCAATATTACACCAATCCTAGCATCTTCGGAGGGTTTTCTTGTCTAAGTAAACTTCTAGGGTTTTGGTCTTGTCTATCATTGAAGCTTCCAGCTACATCCTTTTTGGTTGGTCAGTTTTGCAATATACTAACAGTATTACATGAAAAGTTACAAGGCAACGCAATCTCGATAGGTTCTGATGGGACACGTTTGGTGGGAACAGGTAGATACCCATGGGAAAGGAACATAGGATTATGGAGAATTCATTGACGTATCCCTCCATCTACAAACTAACGATGAGCACCTCTGCAAGGCTTTTTCCTACTTTGATAAGGATGGTAATGGTTATATCCAACCGAAGGAGCTTCACCTTGCCTTGTTGGAAGACGGGCCAGATGACTATGCAGATGTGGCAAATGACATCTTTCAATAAGTAGACACTACAAGGTGGAGGCCTTGAATATCCATTATTAACCTATTATCACAAAAGATATGTTGAACTCGGACAGCAGCCTCTTTGGTTTTGGGCATACCATCGTAAATCCTGCTCCTGACCTGGGTCAATGCACCACCCAAAACTTTCTGTGATTATCTACGCTATTTTTATTTATTCAGTGAATCCATTCTCACTTAAATGCTTATAAATGCAGGATGGAGTATGGACGAATTAGCTACAATGAGTTCGCATCGATGATGAAAACTGGAACTGATTGGAGAAAGGCTTCTGGGCATTCCTCAAGATGTAGGTTTAGCAGTCTAAGCATAAGACTGATGAAGGATGGTTCTCTAACCATGGGGAGCGAATAATATGCATCTAAGGTTGGTTTCACTCATTGATACAAGCAGAGCCTTGGACCGATCCACGATTCCTTTGGACATACTTTCTTCATGATTATTTCTGAGGGTGTTTTGATCTGTGGCTTACGGGGAGAGGTGAGTAGAAATAATTTTACTTCTTCAATGTTTGAGTAAAATCAGTGCAGTGCTTGTATGTTGTAACCATTGTATGGGTGATCATGTCCTTTGTTTACCACTTCAATCTCTTGTCAGCGCCACATTCTATATTTGTGAGGTCTGTAGTATTTCATTTTCAAAGAAATATAAAGGTCACTTATGTATTGTGGTTGTTGTTTGTGCTTCAGTAGCACAGGGGGGGAAGGCCTGGTGTTCCGCTATCAACCGAACTTACTCCTAAATGCTCTTCAAATGTTATTGTAAGTTTGTATTTAATTTGAAAGTATCTTTCAATTGTAATCCATGTTCATAAGGATTTTCTATATTTATTACTGTTGAAATCCTATTTATAAAGTAGCAAATTTGTTTGTTTTGTATTAAAATCATACACGGAAAAACAATGTAGGATGGATTAGGGATATCATTTATAAGCACCATATTATCATGACCGTTGTACACATTCGGATTCAGGTCACAGGAGAAGACCAATGGGTGGGTCCCTTGCATTTTTCTTTTACGACCAGATTTCATTAGAATCAAAGAATTCACACGCCCCACTATCCTCTAGAACAATTTTAGAGAGTTTTCTAGAAAAAGACTGGAAATATAATGGCCCTATTTAGAGAAGGAAAGTGTTCTTAATAGTACATACTATCGAGACTATCGAGAGCAGGACTGTCGAACTGATTAATACCATTGGATTTTCAATCTAACGGTCCAGCTCTCGATAGTATGTACCATGGATCAAATGACAAAGGCATTGCTGAGAAAGATATGACTTTTCCCGGATGAAATGAAAATTGGATTCATGCAACAGAAGATAAATTTCCCATTTTTCCCATTCCTTAGCCGGAAAGATATGTGGCCATGAAAGAGGGATTAAGTGGAACAAAATCAACCGGGTGGTAGAGTGGTGGAAGTTTGAAATCATTTCCCTTAATTTAGAGAATTACAATAGTAAGTTATAAAAATCAGCAGCTCTTATAGCTTCTCTAAAAGTATGACAAAAACTTTTCAAAGTTAGATGAATCCAATATAACCATCAACTTCCTAATCAGTAATCTCCTACTTGTCCCATTCCTTTCCTTATTGCTCAATGCTGATCATGAATAAAAATAAATGAAGGTGCAATCCTATGGCACCAGCTTCCTTTTTCCGCCCCACTATGATCTCTAATTATAAAACCATAGCCAGCTTTAGCCTCCCAACTGAAGCATCTGTATTCGGCATCCAACAAGCAGGAGGGTTCCATGTCACCCCACTATATCTGAATCATTATGGTTTTTCAACCTACACCCGTACTAGATCCTAACCCTAGTACACCTATCTCGGCTATAATTTATTATAAAGCAAAAATAAAACCCTTAATTAATCCTAACCCTAGTACACTATCTCGGTTAGGATTTATTTTAAAGCAAAAATAAACCCCACACCTATCTTTAAACCGTAACACTCAAAAAAATCTAACACTTAAGACAAACTAATCTTACTCTCATTTTATTTAAGAATAATTTTACAAAAAAAAGAAAGTTACAAATTTAACTTTGTCGTGCTTCTCCTTGGATTGCATTGTCAATCCTAAGCTCGGATAAAGGAGGAGGATTGACGTCAGGTTAACAGTCGGTGACAATTTACCAAAAAAAAGGACTTGGAATTCTCTCAAGTTATAACCCGACTCAAATGGCAACACTAATGGATTATTAACGAAACACTAACAGCAACACTAATGGATTACTAACGGAACATTAACGGAATGGACAAGTATAATCGTCAAGTTCTAACCAGTCTCCTATGAGTCCCGTTATAACTTGAGAAAATTCCAAGTTAAAAAAAAAAAACAATTTATTTATTTATTTATATCTTCTTTTCAAGCCCAGCCTTGGCCCTAATGGTAATGCTTGGGCCTAACCAGTTCAAGCCCTATTAGGGCTTGGGCTGAACCCTTACAAATGAAGCTGGGCCTGGACAGGCTATGGCCCGACCCGACCCATTGAGAGCCCTTTCTGCAGCCCATGAGCTAAACGAAAGCCTCCGAAACCTGCATCTGCGAAGATGCTCTTTCCAAATGCCAGACGAGTATTACCTCCACAAACAGGTCCTGTCAGAGCCGTTCTTTTAACGAGCTCATCTTGGGCAAGTAATGTCTTCTTCGTAGCCATCCATGTGATGAATGACCAGTTTGGACCAGCAAGCAAACCTTTGGCTTGTGCTCCCAAAACTAATTCCCCTGCAGATGGTTAAATTATATCCTCTATGATTTCTATCAGACTCCTAATTTGTATTTCCTAATCTTACAACAGTGGAATACACTCTATTGGAAATGGAATCCATCTCTTGACAGAAACAGATTTCCACCTTGAAAATCCATCTCATTCCTGGCAGCAGGAACGATCTGGTGGAGCTGGGTAAATCTCGTGTCTTCTCGTATGGTTTGTTCTTTATTTCGCTTTGTGTGTTTGCTATATTAGAACTAATATCGTTTCATTGTCTTAAAACACTTTCGCACAACATAATCATGTTATGTTCAGCTCGAGCTGATGGCGCTGGGTACGGTGATGTGATTCTTGATCATGATGGTAATGTTGTTATTGCATTTGCCCGTAGTAGTAGATTCTAACATCTTATTTCTTGAATTATTTGCTATTAAACAAGGATCGATATAGATTTGGAAAATGCTTAACCTACCCACGGTTTCCATTATGCAATGAAATGGCTGTCCTCATTGGTCGACGCCCCACTTTTAAACTCACCAACTTGGTTAAGATTCACTCACCCCTAGAGGTTGTTAAGCAATCCAACCTTGGTTTTTTGAAGAAAAAAAACACACTAAGGTGGAGTTTGATAACACTAATCTAATAAGCTCTAAATAGGTAAAAAATTTTAAAATTGTGCTTAGTTGAACTTTAGATTGTTAAGTTAAAGGATTGTTAAGTTAAAGGTTAATTAGATGTCTACATCTACTTAAAAAAAATGTAGACATCCAATTAACCTTCAACTCAACAATCTAAAGTCCAACTAAGCATAATTTTCAAATAAACTCTACCTATTTAGAGCTTATTAGATTAGTGTTACCAAACCCTACCTAAATCTTACTTTAATTTAGTTAAGCTTAACCCGGGTTAAAAGGGTGTTAAAAGGGATAGGAGGACACTGGGTAAGATAAGCAGATCACTGCTCGATAGATTTTAATCTGCCAAAGGTAGTGGTGGCTTCAGATTCCTCAGAGTACTGTTTCCCTTATTCCAAGTAGGAATTGAAAGTGATTAAAAACCCTCCATAGTACCTACTATCCAATGGCACCATGTATGGAAATGCTTTTAAATGATGCCCTACTTAGTGTTTGATAACAATATTACATTTTAATTCAGTGGCCCAGCTCTCGATAGTAGTAGATACTTTCGAGAGTTTTAAATCACTTCCTTTATTTTTATTTTTGGTAAAGAATCACTTCCCTTCAAAGTAAGGAGGACCCTCCTTGGAAACTTAAAGAGGCTTTTAAAGGAGATTAAACAAAAGATGCAATGGTTTGAGTCTTGCTCCACTTGCCATTCAGTCCGTGAAACTAATAAAGTGGCGATTTCTTCGCAAAATTTGTAATCCCTTTGAGAATTGTTATTATTAGTATAAATTTTCCGGCCAATCCTATCAAGTTTTTGTCAGATGATAAAGTCGGGTGTAACTATCTTAAGATGTAATTCCTATTTTTTATTTTTATATAGTTGGTCGGGTCCACCTTAACCCTGCTTACCTTCCAATAAAAAATGTTATGTTATGAGTGGGTCGGTGCGGATATCCGAATGGACTATTTGATTGACAGATTCTAGATATTGTACGTAAGATGGCACCACCATCACAGCAAGGGCTTTTAATTTTTATTTTCTTTTCTCATTTGGGTACCCCACAAAGCCAATCTCCACCTTGAAATTTCTTGAAGGAGAAAGCTCCTATAACCTTCGATATTATGACACAAACTGCATGAGCTGCTCCCCCAATTAGGAGCGGCGCAGTCTAAGTTCAATTAATCTTTGTCATGACTCATGAGGAGCACAGCAGTAGCCCGACAAGATCATCTTTGTCACATTTTTTTTTTGGGCTATTTGATAATAGACCTAGTAGATACCTACTTGACCGACCCATTATATTATCATCTTTATCATATAACTTTAATGAGTAAAAACCAGAGAAATTCCGCATCATTACCTTCAATATGTCGCATAAAAACCATTGGCCGCAGAGCTATGTATCAATATCATGATTCTCATCTCATTTGAGAAATTAAAGATCAATTACCAAAACTCAATTCCTTCTCTTTCTTCGTTGTTGGCGTTGCCAAGGTAACTAACTACATGAGTACTCATTTAGGAACCGATAAAATGGATAGAGTGGAGACGGTTATTAAGATGGACGAGCAAGATATGCTCAAAAGCAATCAGTTTTACTTTCTTAACTCAATGATTCATAATGATGAAGAAATTGAAGAAAATGTCCATTGAATTGTAATTGGATGATTAAAGTGGAGAAGTGATTCTAGGGTACTATGTAGTATGTGACCAATGCATTTTGATCAAAGTAAATGATTTTTTTTTTTAATAAAATAGTGATAAAACTAGTTATGTTTTATTGAACAAAGTGTCAAGTTATTAAGAAGCATCATATTACTAGAAACATAGTCAATTTGAGGAAGTAGAGAGGAATGAGTGAGAAGATAAGAAAAAATAAGATCAAAATGAGTATATTCAAGAGAATCTGAGAGTAGCTTTAATAGATGATTAAAATAAAAGAGTCTATTGAGATAGTTCGGACACGTTCAATGAAGAATCCTAACGATCATAATAAAAAAAAGTAAATTATGTGGTGAAAGTAACCTGTTAAAAGAGAACAGCAAATACACTCATCTTCTTCACTAAAATCAAAGCAAAGAAAATACAATGGCTTCTAACCTCTCAAACAATCTCTCTTAGAAAAAGTTTGACTTTTCTTATGAAACTCTAATAGAAAGATTTTATTTATACTAAGATAAAAATTGGAATTAATGACTTAATCCTACGACCTCCGATCGATCGGTTTGCTTCAGAAAATAATCCTATCAACTCTGCCGACTTCCAATCGATCGGTGGCCTTAGTTCAATCAATCGGACCTGTTCCAGAAAAACTCACTCCGTATTATCTCGATCAATCGGTGGTTAGCTCCAATCGATCGGAATTAATGCAAGTCAGTGGCTATAAAAAGCCGATTAAGGTTAAAATGACGGGACTTTGTGAGAAAACATTTAATAATACGGAATTTAATCGAAGTTACGACTTTAAATACAAAAAAATTGACAAAACAATCTTTGTAATATTTTGGATAAGGCATCGATAATGAATGGACAGGCCTATTGAAAACCATTTTCAGTTATCTCTTATCGGTACCACACCTCTCTCTTGGGACGTAATCTCTTGCAAAAAGAGAGAAAACGATGACAAGAGCGCTTTGAGAAGATGTCGATTTAAGTGGTAATTAGAAATTACTACTAACAAATGTAACAAAAATGTAACCCTAGATTTGCTGTTTAAGAAACAGCCCTGGTTGTTGATGGCGATGTTTGCTGATGTGATTCTATTGGGTTCACACCTGGCACAACAGCAAGCACTGGTGCTGATTTGAATTCTTACTGATCGCTTGTAGTTTTGTTTAATGACAAATTTCTCTGTCTTTCTTCACAAACACCAGTCATAGAGCTATCAAACTCGATCAATCAATAAACGATCTGAAAGCTACCTTCAAACAACCAAATTTGAGATACTTGCTTATTAAGATATTTCATTTTTCTTATTAGTCTGATCAGGTATATTGGAAGTCCAAAGTGCACCATTACTATGCAGGTGGCTTGAAATATTTGCGCACATGCAGGGGCGGAGCCGCGGGTGGGGGGCCGGGGGATTTTTTTACTTTCTTTATCAATATACTAGCATAGACCCCGTGTGATGCATGGTAATAATTAAGAATATCTAAAATTAAATAATATTATTTATTTATTTAAATATTAAGTAATATATTTTAAGAATATTTCATAAATTTTATTTTTAATAACATAAGTTTTTTATTATTTGATATACATTATTATTTGTATTAATTAATTAAATTTATAATAATGATTTATTATTATTTTAATAATATTTATAGGAAAATCATAAGTTTCTTAGTATTAAACTTAAATTAATACACTCAAGAGTTGGAGATAAGAGAACTCTACAATAGTCGAGTTAGTTAGGGCTCTAGGATGAAATAGTGGGTCCCAAACCTGTAAGAGTTGGAGATAACATAGGAGTCTACAATAGTGGAGATAAAGAGGGCTCTAGGAAGAAATAGTGAGTCCCAAATTTGAACGGTGAAAATTAAATAAAAAAGTCACGTGTCATTTCTAAACTAGAACTTATAAGATTTGAGGAATTGAATTTTGGAGAGCAAAAAGAAAAGTCTTATTTCTTTATATTATAGTAGTAGATGAGTATTATAAAAATAAATAAAAATATGTACTTAGTTTTCCATATACACCCCACCCCTAAAAAAAATTCTCCATTTAACTTATTCTATTTATATAATGGCCCCTAAATTTTTTAGTTTAATTATATAATATTAATGTTTTGACCATTAAGTCCTTTAAATATTTTTTTATTAAAGAACTCAGTCGTAATTGTAATTAACAAATTTTATGACACGATAGACCCATTACTCAAAAACAATTGGGGGAATAAACCTCTACACCACATAACCCACACCATTTTCTTGATACATATACTCAAAGCTCCCCTGTGCACATGAACCACTCATCTTTTCTACCAACATTGTTCCACAATCTATATTCTATTATAACTTTTTATAAACTTAATTACCAAAAAAAAAAAACCTTTTTATGGACTTCTGAAGCCAAAAACATGAGAGGTAAAGGAGTTCGATAGTATTTTAAAGAAGAAAATACATTTACACCCCCTAAGGTTTGGCGAAAATATACAGACCCCCTCAATTTTCAAAAAATATAGTAGGTACCCTTATGTTTCAAACTAATGACACTTACACTCCTTTCATTAGTTGACCATCAGTTAACATACGGAAAGATAAAAAAATACCCCTCATAGTAAGTGAAACCCTTTGAGGCATCCAAAAAATATGTGCCCATTTGAGGAAACTTTTTGAGGGTTTCACTTTCTATGAGGGGTATTTTTGATATTTTTTGGACTTTTCGCATGTTGACTGATGGTCAACTGACGAAAGTAATGTAATGGTCATTAGTTTGAAACATAAGGATACCTACGGTATTTTCTAAAAATTGAGGGGGGTCTCTGTATTTTGGTCAAACCACAAGTGGTGTAAATGCATTTTATCCTATTTTAAATATAAAATAAAAAAGAGCATGTGCTCACACATATGTTCCATGGATTCCATACCTGGATTATTGTTCTTGTACCAGAGCCTACCTTCATGTCGGTGGGGTGTGGTGGGGCAAGGTTTGAAATTTTGTTGAAATTTCATGAAATTTTGTAAAATTTAGGTTTAAGCCAACCCCAACGACATCGAAACTGGGTTTATTTCGAAAATCAGATTTCGACCAAAATTTCGGACTTCAAAGATTTCAGAATTTTAACCGAAATCTGGTTTTTTATTTTTAAATTGGTTTTTTTTATTAAAATTCCGAAATATTCTGAAATATTTCAAAATTTTTACTAAAATTTCAAAATATTATATATTAATTAAAAATAAAATAATATTTATATAAATATATAAAATTTAATATATATATATATATATATAATAATAAAATATTAATATTTCAGATTTCGAAATTTTGCCGAAATCACGCAATTTTTCGGGATTTCGGTTCAGGTTGGCTGGCTGAAATCATCGCAAATTTCAAAATTAAAAACCTTGGGGTGGGGGAGCCACTAATTTCCAGCTTTGCGTTATCGTCTCGACTTGTTGGTGTAATCTATACATGCCTAAATCATACAACCGGCTATTTTTATTTCAGAAATGCTAGCCCCAGTCTCAATCTTCCATAGAGGCAACGTGGTGGTTACAAATGTTAAACGTCTTTTGATTTTTTGATTTTTTTTAATCTGTTGAAATATCAAAATTTTCACATGTTGCACCTATTCTTGCGTCTATGGAAGATTTTAAAGTAATTGCTACAGTGATAAGCACTCCTCTTTATATTTATAAGGGTAGTGATATTAAACTCTCGGAAAGCGTTGGATTGAACATCTAATGGTGTTAAACATTAAGTGGGGCCACCATTTTAAGCATGTGCGCTTTGGCACCATTGGATTTTCAATCCAATGGTCCAGCTCTCCATAGTAGGTACTATCCAAAGAGTTTTTAATCACTTTCCTATTTATAATTAGAATGCTCAAGGACTCAGTCCCATCTTTTTTTCTTTCTTTATTTTTTGGTAATGCTCAGTTCTATCTTTGAGGGGACCCCACAATGACATTTGCTCCTGATGTATGAGCATCCAAATCGCGGAACTTTCGTCCAAATGTATTTTTCCTAATGGGGCTTTTCCAAAATAGTACATCACGTCAATGGATATACCACATCGATTGATTGATATATAGCATATCGATTGAATCGGTATCATGAAAGCCAAACGTCCAAAAATCAATTTGAAAACCCAAAGCTTATTTTGGTGCAAATTTAAGTTGAAAACTCAAAGCATATTTTGGCAAAACCCTCTTAGTTGAGGCTTATTTTGGAAATTTGTCTTCCTAATGCATGTCATATTTCCATAACCCAAGGCTAGATTAACCTACTTAAAGAAAAAATGTAAAACAATAGACATTTTGTCCCTCTAAGGTGGCCTATGATGTTCTGTATTTTACAAGACCCACGCCATGTATGAGAGGATCCAAATATCCAAACGTCAAGAAACAATGAGTTTTAGAAAAAAGAAAGGGTGGAGATGTTCTCAACCGGAAAGCATCATACTAGTTAAAAGCTAACTTAGAGTTCAATCCACCAACCAAACACGATATGAATATGAATCACATTAAACCAAAGATAACTACGTTCAACAACCAAACCATTTCCAGCAACATAAGCAATGTAGCTAAGATTCGAGGGGTTAGGTTTGGGTTCTAAAGAATATGAATTGCGGGTGAGGAAGTTTGGTGATGAAGGTGAGAGAGGGATGGGTCCATGGGCTAGGTTTGAGCTTACATTTTTGTGACTTTTGATTAGACCCGGTGGAGCTTGGCCAGTTTATATGAGGAATTTAAGGCCCGAATTTGGCCCGTTGACACCCCTATCGGCTACCGGCTATCGGCTACCCCCACCCATAAAAGTCACGTGCCAGTATTTTTTTTTCCCATTTTCCCACGAGATAGTAATCGAAGCCCGTACTAGGATGTCGACGAGACCGATCTTAACTACTTGACTATCACCACAAGACATTGGTGCTAAAACAGCCCCAAGAACAGGCCAATGTTCATTGTGTTTCCGCATGGATTGTTGTGTTTGGGCTGGGCAAATGTTCACTCGGGTCTGGCCCATAAGTCCATCAGGCCAGCAGGTCCATTAATACAGGTAATGGAAACCCCTTAATTTGATTAGATAGATTAACATGAATTTTCCTTTTAGATTGGTAAACAATTTAACTTTTTTTTCAAAAAAAAATTCCAAGATCTGAATGTTAAAATGATTCTAATGTAAAATGAAAAGCCACGAGGCCCACGGCTTAATAGACTAATTCCAAGATCTAGATGTTAAACGATTCTAATGTAAAATGGAAAACCACGAGGCCCACGACTTAATGGACTTACACGCATTAAGGAGAGATATTCAAGTCTACAGTGAGACGATTGAGAGACCCACTTTTATATTAACCTAACCCTTAACCTAAACTACTAATAACATTTGAACATTTGAAGCTTAGCTAACATATGACGCTTGGCAAAGGTGGATATTACAACCATGGCAATCCCCTAAGGAGGAGACATACTACCCACTAAGACGAGCCCATGGTGTGTCCCAAGGATGTGACAAGGTTAGGCAATTGGTATTGATTCTATATTTTTTTAAATCTCTTGGATCACAGTTGCAAGTTTAGGCAGTAGGTATTGATTCTATTTTATTTTTTTTTCAATCTCTTGGATCACAAGTGATTGTGAGAGCATCTCCAACCCAAAATTCTATCTCTCCTCTGTTTCGGCATCTCGTCTATATTTAGAGAGGAGATGGGCTCCACTTTAGAGTTATTTGCTCCAACCGTGTTCAACTCTAAATCACTATTTCTACTCTATAACACTATTCATATATTAACCACGGTCACCACGTGTCTCTTTTGACACCTCTTAACCGTGGTTAAGATTCATCTACCCAACCTTGGTTTTTTTTTTAAATATTAATTCTTTTTTTAAAATTAAAAAACTGTTTTTAGAGTTTTTTAATATTAAAAACAATTTTTAATTTTTAAAAATAATTTTTAATTTTTAAAAATAATTAATATTTAAAACAAACCAAGGATAGGTGGATGAATCTTAACCACGATTAAGAGGGTGTCAAAAGGTAAAAGGACACAATTGGCATTTTAACAAAGATTGAAAGACAAAAAAAGGACGCAAATGGTATTGTAAGAGAGTGAATAATGTTATAGAGGTCATCTCTATTTTCTCTCCCGACCTCTAAATGTAGAGACTTACTGTAGCAATATAGAGGTCGGCCTCTAAATATAGAGCCCGGTTGGAGTTAGATTTTTCAACAAAATCTCTATTTTTTATATTAATTATTAATTTTTAAATTAAAAAACTGTTTTTAATATTAAAAAACTCTAAAAGCAGTTTTTTTAATTTAAAAAATAATAATTAATATTTAAAAAAAATCCAAGGATGGGTGAGTGTACCTTAGGGGTGGGTGAACCTTACCCATGGTTAAGGGGTGTCAAAGGAGACACGTGGCGACCTCTAGGGGTTCCAATTTGAGAGATTCTCTCAAGTTGCAACTTGAGAGAATCCACTCCCAGTCCCTTTTAACATTTATTAATTATGGTTAAGATTTACTAATCATTCGGGTTCAACAATAGCACTTTGATTTTTAAAATAAAATATTAAAAATTCAACTCTAATTAAGAATTTTTATCCCTTAGGATTAATATTAAAAAAAAAAAAAAAAAAAAGATAATATTAGGACTTTGCCACTAAAATCCCGTGCTCTTAGAGCACGGTCTGGGTGGTCTCAACCCTAGCGAGGTCTCAGAAGCTTTATCCATAATATTATTGAATCTCAATGGTAAGGAAATCGTAACCATAGTTGGTTCAGATATCATTTACTTACGATTAGTTGTCATTTGTTAGCTCGAGGATTAAAGTCCTTGCAAAGGGCTCAGTGGGATTAGACCCCGAAACCTCTCATTTGAGAGAGGCCACACCCCACCATTGAAGCAAGAGGTGGGGTGTGAATAATAAACATAGTTAATAGAGGTTAAAAAGGAAGCAATTGATTGTGATCCACTCTCATTTATATAAAGGGTCATGATTTAAAACTCTCGATTGTACCTACTAAGGAGAGCTGGACAGTTAGGTTCAACATGGTTTCAAGCTTTAGGTGGAGCCCTCATTTAAAGCACTTGCAGACTTGGAACCATTGGATTTCAAATCCAACAGTTTCCTTATATAAATTAAGATAAGCGGGAGTAGCTAATACTAGTTGAATGGACTTTTACTTGTCACATCACCGACAATATACTTTCATTGGTAAACATTATTTTAGGGTTTTTGTTTCAACCGAATTCACATGAAATTGAAAGAAAATTAGTGTCAATTTTTCTTCACCTTCTCTCGAAAAATTTCTTACATAAAAAAAAAAAAAAAAAACAGTTATTTTGAGTGAATGTAAAAAATATATTTTCCCAAAATTACACTTCACTTCACATATGTCACATTATTAAGTATTTAAGACAATGGACATTTCAAGAAAAAGGAAATTTTTATATTTAGTTTCTTTCTAAATTCATTGCAAACCAAACACACAAAATCTCAGGTTTTTTCTTTTTCTTATTTTTATTTTTTCCTTTTCTTCTATCTTATTTCTTTTCTTGTGAAACGAACGTACTCTTAAGAAGATTGGATCATCAATTAAGATCGAACTCTCCTGAAATTCAATTGTATCCACAGGTCAACATGTGTCCCTTTTAATTGTTATTGAGATTCACTAACCTTGGGGTTCAACCGGATAACCTTGATTTTTGGAAAAATATAAAAAATTATTTAACTCTAGTTTTAAAAAATTAAGCCTTAGGGTTATTTTTTAAAATATTTCTTTTTAAATACTAAAGTTATATTGTTGAACCCCAAGGATTAGTAAATCCTAACCATAGTTAGTAGAGGTTAAAAGAGATCTGTGTCGACACATGGGTGCAATTGAACTTGGGGGGAGTTCAATAGTAAAAGTATATGTGATCCAATCTCAATTTTGAGTATCACTTTTAAACCCACCTGGCCATCTTAGTTAGGGGGCAGGTGAGATTGTATCACAATCAATTGTGATTGAACTCTTTTTGAGTTCAATCACACCAACAAGTCAACACGTGTCCCTTTTAACCTTTATAATTGTGGTTAAGATTCACCAATCCTTAGGGTTCAACCATCTAACCTTGGTTTTTAAGAGAAAAAAATATTTAAAATATATTAATTCTAACATAATTAATATTAACCCTTAGGGATATTTTTTTCCTAGAAACCAAGGTTAGATGGTTAAACTCTAAAGATTTGTGAATCTTAACCACATTTAATAGGAGTTAAAAGGGACATATCGGGGAGAGTTTAACTGCAATTGACTGTGATCATGTCTCCGGGGAGGTATACTTGATAATAAATCTCAAATTGCCTCTTTTGAATTGTTAGAGGATCATTTCCCATTAAAAAAAACATAAATCATATTTTATGAATCAAATCTTTACTATTATAATAGGAGAGGGCGTAATCTGAATTTTTCAAAATTTCTAAACTAACCTTATATAAAACAAAACTTTAATTTAATGTTTTACTTTAATTCTCAAACTACCCTCATCTATCTATTTAAAGAATAGAATCATAGTCAATTGCGATTGAACTCGGGGAGAGTTCAATCGCACCCACAGGTTAACACGTGGTCCTTTTTAACTCCTATTACCTCCTTCCCCTTACTCTCACGTGCATCGCACGTGCCACCCGCTAGTATAAATAATGCATGTTAAAACAAAAAATCATATTCGAGCCGTGGGTCTCCATGACCACATCATGTCCTAGATCTATCTAAGGTTCAAAGGAGTATCATGATCCATTGACCCTATGGTTTTAGAAAAAAAACAAATGCAGATGGGAAATCTGGGACACCTGTTGCGATACCCAAGTGAGGGCCGGGATCGAGACCCGGGGTTTCAGGGGCGGAGCCAGGAGGGCGAAGGGGGCCAGCCCCCCCAAATTTTTTGATTTTTCATATTTCTTGATATTAAAATTTATTTTAAATTTTTACTCTCATCCATATATAATGACCCCCAAACTAACTCTAGTTATTTGACTATGCGGGAAGTTTGTCTTCTTCAAAAATTTATAATATTTTTTATATGTATAATATATAAATTAAAAATATAATTAATTTTATTTAAAACAATAATTAATTTTATTTAGAACAGTGGTAAGTGGACCATGCATTTGGCTAGATAGTTGAATGCCCGTCCATGCCTCCCTTTTAACACTCATTAAGCTTAGTTAAATTAAGGTTTATAATTTTTTTGTAAACCAAGGTTGGATTGATGAACTCTAGGCTGAGTGAATCATAACCACAATTGGTGAGAGTTATAAGAAGGGGTTGTGGACCAATGCGGATGGGCATTCAGTTACATCGCCAAATGCACAATTCGTTACCTATTTCACTTTTATTTATGTAATGACTTTCAAAATGAGCATGTTATTGGACTTTTATTAGAATGTAACAATAATAAATTTTATGATGACGATGACCCATTACTCAAAATAAAAATTACTGGGGGCTACTCATCCGAACCGTCCCACGATCCATTACTTCACAAAAAGTTTCTTCATACCCTCAAATTGATACATGTATCTCTCCTCACCCAAAGAAAATCCCTGGCTCCGCCCTGGGGGATTTGGCGCTTCTAGCTATAACTATTGACCTAAGAAAGATACTTAGCTAATCGGGTTGCACTAACCATACTATTATTATACCAAGAAGAATAAATAAAAGATAATCAATTTCTTAATCCTAAAAATAAAAGAACAAAATATATTTAATCACTGGCGAACCTAAGAACAAATACTAACCTAGTTAAAAAAAAAAAAACTGGGGTGACAGCCTAATCTTATTAGATTTAGCCAGAGTAAGTTACTCCAGTACGTAGCCTCTCCAGCTCATCACGTGTTTCTTTTAAATTTTTTTTGGACTATGCCACTCCGTCTAAAGGCTGAGACCACCAAGACCTCGTGCCCGAGCACGGGATGACACGAGATTTCAGGTGGGGTCCATCTTCACATGGTGGCCCCACCTGAAATCTCGTGCAATACCATGCTCGGACGCGAGGTCTCGATCCTAACACGGTCTCAATAGCATTTCACTTTTTTTTTTGTTTTTACCGTGGTTAAAATTTATTTACCCTTCAATGCATTTCACTCAAATGACTTAAAATGTTGGGTGCATTAAATGCTTGTAGGTCAAAATTGTGAGCGTTATGGATGCATAATTCACGTACACTACGTGACTTGTATCATTCCCATATATATATATATATATCTCATAATCTTTACTATTATAATGCGAGAGCCTTGCGGAGATGAATTTTTCAAAATTCTCAAACTACCCTTATATAAAAACAAAACATAGATTTTATATTTTAATTTAATTCCCAAACTACCCCTTACCTTTGATTTAATGTTTTACTTTAATTCTCAAACTAACCCTTGCTCATCTATCTATTTAGAATCACAGCCACTCGCGATTGAACTCGGGAAGAGTTCAAATGCACCCGTGGGTTAACACGTGTCCCTTTTAACTCCTATTAACTTTGGTTAACTCCTTCCCCTCATGCTCACATGCATCACACGTGCCACTAGCGAGTTCAATCGCACCCATGGGTTAACACGTGTCCCATTTAACTCCTATTAACTGTGGTTAACTCCTTCCCCTCACTCTCACTTGCATTGCACGTGCCATCTGCTAGTTTACGAATGATGAAAGTTGAATCGAATTTTTTTTTTTGAAAAATAGTAAATGTACCTAGGGTTTTCATGATGTAACGAATGGGTCTACACCCAGGGACGGAGCCAGGATTCTCTTGCAGGGGGCTAATAGTAGAGGATTGGGGCATAGTCCCCCATTTTTTTTTTCAGTGCTAAGCTCATGGGTCATCATCGCCTTTGTTTGTATCTTTACCTAAGTAACCAGAGCGTAGAGCAGGTGCGAGAGCGTCAAATTTCAATTTAAGATGGGGTCGAGAGCGCCGAAATATATACATAAAATATATATTCATGCTCTTGAAAATAACTTGTAGATGTAAATATATCCTTTTTAGTTTCTTAAACTGTAAGAGAAAAATCATTCATAATTCAAAATTTTCATCTCAACAAAAAAGATGACTATTGAATCATTACATGTATCAAATCTAAATTCAATTACAAGATCACTAATAATTAACAAATCTTAAATGAATCTTGTACCCTACAAAGAAAAATGACAAAATACACTTCATTTCACATGAAAAATTAGGTTAAAAATAAAACTTTACACAAAAACCGAACCTTTAGGTGAGAGCGAGGTTTACAAAAGTTGAAATCGAGCTCCCGAGGTGAAAGCGAGGTTTGAGAGCGGGAACGGGTAGCAGGTTAGGAGGTTTGGGTTACCAAGATCTTTACTATTATAATGCGAGAGCCTTGCACAGATGAATTTTCCAAAATTCCCAAACTCCCCCTTGCCTTTGATTTAATGTTTTACTTTAATTCCCAAACTACCCCTTGCTCATCTATCTATTTAGAATCACAGCCAATCGCGACTGAACTCGGGGAGAGTTCAATCGCACCCGCGGGTTAGCACATGTCCCCTTTAACTCCTATTAACTGTGGTTAATTCCTTCCCGTCGCGCTCACGTGCATCGCACGTGCCACTAGCGAGTTCAAATGCACCCGTGGGTTAACACGTGTCCCTTTTAACTCCTATTAACTGTGGTTAACTCCTTCCCCCCGCTCTGCCACCCACTAGTATATACATATATATATATAATAAAATGGTATTCAATACATATAGGAGTAAAAAAGTCTAGTGAAAGATTAATAAATTCATACTCGCGTGAAAGATAACATTCCTCATATATTATATGACTCGACTCTCTCATGGTTATAATCATATATGGCCCCATGTCTGATCAGCCTGAAAAGGATAACATGGACAACCTTTAGGTGAAAGGTTCCTATCTTCTCTCCGCTCTCACAAGTCACAACCCAAAGAAAACCCACAAATAACACGTTCTTCTCTCTCACGTTCATTTCACTTCACTACTCAATAATCTCTCTCTCTCTCTCTCCCTCCCTATAAATTCAAACTAAAGACTAGCTACTTTGTATTCATTGTACTTTAGTTTCCATGATCTTACCTTAAAACCCCACCTGAGATATGAGTTGCCTCCGAGATTGGCCCGAACCAGTTGTCCGAGTCCAATCGGTATCAGACAGTGGCTTACTCGTAATTCCCGATCAATACATCAAACCTCCCTCCGAGAGGCCCTCCATAGCCTCTGCAGCTGAAGCTAACATCCCTTTAATCGATCTCCAAGGCCTAGTACTTGAGGACGACACCAAAATTCCTGCTTCCACATTGACTCAAATTTCCAATGCCTGTAGAGACTGGGGATTCTTTCAAATTGTGAACCATGGGGTGAGCCCCATCTTGATGGATCAGATGCTGCGGCTATGGCGCCAATTTTTCCACTTACCCATTGAGCTTAAGCAAATTTACGCCAATTCTCCGTCGACTTATGAGGGGTACGGTAGCCGATTGGGGGTTCAAAAGGGTGCTATTCTCGATTGGAGTGACTACTTCTTCCTTCACTATCTTCCTCCAGCACTCAAGGACCATAATAAATGGCCTGCCCTCCCAAACTCATGCAGGTAAGTCTCCTCATTAAATGGATAGACCTATGATTTTATGTACTCTTCTAATGTTTAATTAAATTACAGTATATGGTATAGTTTTTTGTTATAATTTCAATACAATACATTTATTTATTGAATGTAGGGAGGTGACTGAGGAGTATGGTGATCAATTGGTGAAACTATGTAGAATCTTGATGAAAGTTCTATCGATAAACCTCGGATTAGGAGAGGATTATCTTCAGAATATGTTCGGAGGGGAGGACATCGGTGTGTGTTTGAGGGTGAATTTTTACCCAAAGTGTCCACAGCCTGATCTCACACTTGGGCTCTCCTCACATTCAGACCCAGGCGGCATGACCCTTCTCTTCTCCGATGATCATGTTGCCGGTCTCCAAGTCCGTAAAGGTGAGAATTGGGTTACAGTAAAACCTGCTCAGCACGCCTTCATCATCAACATCGGCGATCAAATTCAGGTATCTCTATACTGTTTCTACAATCTACTTCTCTCCCAAAGCCTTAAATAACGGTTTTGGTTCGTAATGTAACGGTTTTGGTTGTTATAGCTGAATTCAGCCGTAATGCAATTGCTTTTTGTAGATAATTTTTAAAAAAAATATATGTAAAAATTAAGTAAAAATATGGAAATTTAATAAACAACTAAAACCATTGATACTAGATGTATATTATGCATGAAAATAGTAATTTATTAAGTTTAATTCATGTAGTGAGAAAAATTAAAATGCTCAACTCAAATCACATTAATACGTTAATTTTGCTTGAAATGTGTTCTAAACTTGCAAATATGCATTAATTATACAAGTTGATTGAAAATGGTTAAGAAATCTGACCTAATCAGAAAAGCCATATCGTGAATTTTTATTTTTGTTTTGCCAATAATAAGTTTTAATGTAAAGATTCAAATCTTCAATTCATAATGTAGATATAATTGTTTATCCCAAAAAAATAAGATGAAGTGATTATATTTGGCTTGATAAGTAAAAAATGAAAATTTCAAAAGAAGTGAAATATAATAACTTTCTAAAAGTAATAATATGTAATACAATATCAAACCTTATTTAAGTCATTAAGTCATGTAATGTGACTCGTATCGATTCGGTTATTATCAAAACCTTTACATAACATCCCTAGCAGCTTAGGATTGTCTCTGGCGAAGCCAGAAAGTGATCTTGGGCATCCATACATCATGCGACAGTTGGCCTGAAAAATGGGAGAAGTCATTTCATTTTCTCTCCATGATTTTGACTTCTCCCCACTTGATATCTCTCCCCCTTTTTCTCATCCATTTATCGTCACATGTCCTCTAGTGTGTGGAGAAGTCAAAATCGTGGGACCCATGATTTTGACTTCCCCACCACATGTCCTCTATTTTGTGGACATCCGAGAGGAGCCTTTCTTTGCTTCGCCAAAGAGAATCCCAGGCCGTCCCTAGCTTGTGTAACAGTTTCTGCCAAATTTATTATCATGCTCTCTCTACACTATCCATACAATAAGAAATGGGGCCACAAGGATTCCATGACTCATGGCCACTTGCAGTGGTTCTCTTTAATTAATGGGAAACATTTGACTGTGGAGATCTTAAAGTCATTTCCTTTCATTATTGTTCCTTACAAAATGCTGTTTTACCAAAACTAAGACCTAAGAGACACGTCTGCATGAAGAAAAAGCTCCCTTCAAGTCCCTGTTTGCCTCCCAACTACCAACGTTTATATATATATATATATATATATATATATATATATATATATATATATAATCATTAAAATTATATAATAATTTTACTTTCTAATGGCCAACATATATCTAATAGGAAAATTGATTTGTGATGGCCAACGATCTCTTGAAATGACACCCCGCCTCTTGAGCCAATGGTGGGGTGTGGCCTCTCACAACAAAGAGGTCTCGGATCCATTCCCCCGAGTGATGAGTACCAAGAACACTAATCCTCAATGCTAACCAACACTCTAACCTGTACTAACGTAGGTAAAAGATATCCTACAGCAAAAAAAAAAAAATGATCTCTTGATATAATTGAAGAGAATTTGATTTGGGAATAGGGTTTGTATTGGTTCATGTGGACCAGTCTGATTCAACGCGTTATTTGTGATGAATAACAATCTCCTAAAACTACTAAAAGTTTTTTTTTTGGGGGTGGGGAGTTGATTTGATATATAGCAGGGTTTGTATTGGTAAAGTGGACTCATTATTAAGTTGGTTTAATTAATACTGGTCGACATAAACTTATTATGAAAAGTTGACCATTACGCAGTTGAGTATTAGAATTTATAACTCCTTTGATGGTTTGAGGAGATCATTCCCTTTTTCACATCTAGTAATAGAAATGCTTAGTTTATTAGAGCAATAAGGATATCTCAGTGTGTATTTTAGTAAAAATAACTGGGTTGATTATCATAACTTTGTTGTATAATTAATTAGTTTTTATTCTTTCGATTATTGATTAGGTTTTAAGCAATGCAACTTACAAGAGCGTCGAGCACAGGGTACTGGTTAATTCAGTCGAAGAACGCTTATCACTCGCCTTCTTCTATAACCCGAAGAGTGATTTACTCATTGAACCAGCCAAGGAGCTTGTGACACCAGACCGGCCTGCGCTATACCCGCCAATGACATTCGACGAATACAGACTTTACATCAGGACAAAGGGTCCACGCGGCAAATCACAAATGGAGACCCAAAAATCACTACGATAATCGCAACATCCATATATATGCAATGTAAATTACAAAATTAAAATCCCTTTCAGTTTTTATTTTTATTTTTTGGCGATATTATTTACCTACTGTTAATAGCATCAGTTAGTGATGGTTAGTAACGGGGAGTGGACCACTGCAAGTTGTCACCTAATGGGAATAGATTCTGTCATAAAAGAGACCACACCCTACCATTAGAGCAAGCCGTCAGGATTGTCCTGTCCTCAGTTATTGAATCCACTGTAATTCTTGTAATCATATAGGGATTTACTATAGTTTACATCCAATGGAGAACTTCTGTTTTTTGGCGGCTTACAACTATGATAGAGGAGACAAGTGGAAAATAAAAATTCTGTGTTGTTTAGGCCATCAACCATGATATTAAACTAGTATTATATCAATTCAGTTATAATACGTCTTGCCATACATCATTGGTCAGACAGTGTAGGAGTCTGACTCCAAGGAAGTGGTGGATGTTCTTTCAGGAAATACGCCTTTAAACCACTCTGATTTTCACCCCATAGTGGAGGATATTGGCACCTTACTGCGACTGGAGGGGTTGCAACCGTTTCCTACCGGGAAGCAAATTCGATGGCCTATGACCTAGCTCAGTCTGCGCTAAATTTGAGCCTGCAAAGGCCTCAACTTCCTCTGGACATGGTTCAAAACCATCCTGGTCCCAGCTTTGATGTAATCCATTCTTAATATCAATTGATCAGTAATCTCCTTACCAAAAAACAAAAACTAGTATTATATCAAGTCGTCCTTGACCCCATACAGTGATTTGAACGCAAAGGCCATGTGATTATTTGAATCACTTTTTCTTTTTCCTATATAGGTATTTATTTACTGTTAGCTGTTAGATTAGTAGTTTCATGCGTGCCACATTTAAGAAGACTCGATTATAGGCCACTCTCATGAAATGAAATGAAATGAAATGGGCAAACCTTGTCCTAAGGTCGGGAGGAGTAGAGCTGTAAACGGAGCGGATAATGGTATATATCCGAATTCGTATCCGATTATATATTCGACTATCTAAATTCGAATAAATATCTGGCGGATAGTGAAATAAGATATCTGCATCCGACTCCAATTAAAATATTCGTACTCGAATAATATCCAAACTATCCAATTACTTGTTAAAAAGTTTTAAAAAATATAAATTAAAATTTAAAAATGTGACAAAAATATATAGATTTTAATTTTAAAAATAGTAAATTAATATTTTATCTCTAATTATATTAAAAATATCAATTTAAAGTATTAAATTATGTAAAAAAATATTTTTTTTAATGGTTATTTTAAATTATAAAGTATTATATTGTATGATCGATCGGATATTTATCGAATCAGATATTCCAGTATCCGAATTTGTATCCGATTATAAATGGATAATAAAAATACTATTCGAATCCGCTCCATCGATACCTATTCAGGTAATTACACAAATTCGGATACGAATCGGATGCAGATATCATCCGCATCCTTTTACATCGTAGTCAAGAGTTCATTTTATGGTTTCTGATATTAGTCTTGTGGGGAATGATAGGCTGTCTACGGCAAGCGGAAAGTAACTGGAATTACAAGAAAGCTGTTATTTTCACTTGAGGGGCAAGTCCGCTCGCCGGAGGGTCTACTTAGCATTCTCATAATTTTCTTGTAGGTTGTCATTTTCTTCGGTCTAAATATGATATAGAGCTCTTTATAAAAAGTTACAAGTGGAGCTCCCAAATTCAGCGTAAAAAAGACTGGCGTTTTCATTATTATTGAGCAAAAAACATTTCCCACTTAACTATAATGCCCCCACTTAACTATAATGCCAAGCTCGAAATTATATTTACACAAATTCAAATATGAATAAAATCAGTTCCAATTCAAGAGAACTGAAGCTTCCCAATATATGTGATAGCAAGTGTTATGGGAGACAATGGGCTTGTCTCAGTAGTAGTGTCTCTCCCCTAAAGAGGTAGGTTCCAGGATCGAGTCGCAAGAGGATACAAAGAAAGCGTTATGAGATTACACAATTTTCATAAAGAAAAATGCTCCCACTAACTTGGTTGATTTCATAAGTTATAGTCGGCTCCACGTCAGTTAATGGACACATGGCATATGTTTTTAAATTCGACTATTGGGTAGATATCAACTTGGTTGATTTCATAAGTTATAGTCGGCTCCACGTCAGTTAATGGTCACATGGCATATGTTTTTTAAATTCGACTGATGGATAGATATCAACGCTAAGTCCTTTGAGAGACGTGATAAAATACGGAAAATAGTTAACATACTCGGGTTCCCATTTTATAACGGAATGGCGGGTCCTCATTGATCCACGCCCTAATTTTAAATACTTCACCTACTACTGTGATTAAGATTCACTCACTCTTAGGGTTAAGCAATCAAAACATGGTTTTTCAAAACAAAAAAAAAAAAAACACAAAATCTTAGTTTTAATTTAGTTAAGCTTAACTAGGGTTAAAGGAATGTTAAAAGAGACAAGAGGACGTGGGGTGTAATATATGAAACGGACTCATGGGTCCGCTAAGCACTGCTCAATTTTTATTCATTTTATTAATCCCTAATTAATCAGCATTAACGCTCTATCTATCTAGTGGGCCAAGGCATTTTGTATCGGCACGCGAGTATGTCAGCACGCACAAGGAGTGCCTCACTGCCATTTGCACACACGCGCAAGTTATGCTAGATCCTCCTTCTTTGTGGTATGTAGAGGCAAAGCTCACTGAGGGAACATCAGTGGCTTTTTACAGAGCAAAGCAATTACTGTATTTCATCACAACATAAGAGAGTTCAACTAAATCACGTGCGTATATTTATCTGGACTCTAGAGTGGTTATATATATATGATGCTCCTCATGGAAGAGACTGGAGAGGATGCTGACTGGATCCTATAACGTACATGTCTCCTCTTTCGATCTTCATTCACTCATTTTCTCGATTAAACTTAGATCGTGTGTTCCGAAAAGTTTATCTGATTGCTCCCATTTTCAAATCGGTTTGCCCCCGCCAAGATATGGGCCATTAGTAGGATTTGGTACTTTCTTGTGGTGATGGAGCATTATAATTATAATGATCCAATCAGGCCATGAAAATGGGTCGATTCAGAATCGGGCATTTAAGATCCTGCTGAACTGGGTAAGGCCCAATCCCAACAACCCTTTAACTGTCCACATGATTCCATAAACCATGGATTACAAATAAACGACGACAAGGGAGGACAATCCCCGAACCCGACCTGGTTACAGGGTTGGAGATACCACACCACAGCCCCACTAATAATGTGGTGAATTTTGTCCAAGTGTGCGAAAATCCGACCCAAATAATCGTCAACTGGCAGCCCAGCTAACTCACTTGGTTTAACCTGTTTTCCCAGGGTTGTCATTTGGCACTGAGATGAGACCAACCCATTGCCACTACTAGTCCAATCTAATTCGTAGATTGTACTCTAAACTTGTAAAAAAAATACTGGACTGTTTTGATGAAATGGAAGCAATCAGATGAGAGAGATCATACCTGCACAGATAAGCACCTGTAACTGTTTATGGCTTTTGACATGGTAGATAGTCCAAGGAGAGCCATGGACTTCAAGATCATCGAGGTGGGACCAGCAAATCACACCCACTGCCTATGTGCCACCTGTAATGACAACGGTACAAAGAGACTGCTTCTGTCATGTAATCGAGCTCAATGATGTTCATCAAGCATATCAAACGAGATTTAAAGCCCCAACATCATGAATGTTGGGATTTTTGCAACTGTAATATATGCAACAAAATTCTAATAAAAAAGGAAACAAACATAGAGGCAAGCATTCTGGGGAAGAAGGCAAACTTCAGCCCCTTCAAAAGCATCTCTTACAAATAAGCATCAGAACAAAAAAAAAATCCCTACTTATAAATAAATACTGCTATTACTACACATTGTCAGCCACCAAAATAATGTTGTTAAATCCCCCCAATCAACATTGGTGACTACTGTCTGCCTCTCTTCATGCTGCAAGATGGGCATTTGTATTGCTTAATATTCTCGGCCTTGGCAGGTGTTATCTTCACACACTTTCCATGGAACCACTTCTCACAGATGTCGCAACCAATCCAGAACTCATCGCCATTGTAATTTCCCCCACAACTTCCACAAAGGGTTTCACTGTGTTCGTCTTCATCCTCTCCATAACCCTCATCAGCCAGCTTTGAATTGCTTTTCACCTGCCCATCACCCGATCTCTGTGAAGCAAAGAAAGTGGGTACGGATCAAAAACTCAAAAGAGAGTGTACGAGAACAAACAGAAAATCAGATTCAAGTTTGGTATGTCTCACCTTCGTGCCAATCCTGGATTTGCTTCCGCTATCCACTATGGGCTTGTCTTTTACGGGCTTCCTTTCAGCCACGACTTCAAAGACAGTGGGCAGATCATTGATCAGGCTGAATAAACGCTTCCTGTGGAACAAAAGCCACTTCTGAATAACGGAGGTATAACATTTTTCAAAGCAAGATGCATGATACTTTAGAAACCTAATAGGCGTACAAACTTCTGTAGAATGAGGAATATGCACATTAAGGATGGGAGAAAACTGCCCTCCCTGTGATGCGGACATAGGAGCTTCTAGTACTAAAGTTTACCAGCGGAGGTGGAAGAGACCCCCTACAGGACTACACTAGTCTCCTTTTTAAATTTTTTTTTTTTGTTTTTGATCGATAGTCTCCTTGTTAATTGATGACTTGTATATGGGCTTAGTTCTAGCATCCTAGGTTAGTTGCATGGTCCTGCATCGCTATGCTATGCCTTCATGTAGCAGGCATCCAAAGAGAGGATGGGCGTGTTGATGTTAGACATCAAACCTAAATTCAATGTAAAGAAAGACAAATGCTCCTTTGCTTCGGATAGACAGAAATCCTATTCCTAGGGCATTGGATGGGTATCAGGGCTTTCAAGTTTACTCAACTTAACAAGCTTTCCTCAAATCAATTGAGTTTATGCAGTTTTCCTCAGCTCTAAGCTATCTGGTAACCAAGAAAGAGATGGCACATAATTCTGTCAGCGTCAATATTTGAAACAGCAGATAACCCCAAGATAAAGTCAATAACTTGATTTCCCAAGTCAAGAACCCTATTTCTTGGGACTTGGGAGCACGTCAGTTACAGCCATTTAATTTCTATATGAATCCGATCCAATTAAATATAAGGTCATTTCCAGGACCACTGCGACTATGAAGCTGTTTGGCTTAAGATTATTTACTGAGGGGCCTTTTTTCTCTTTATATATATATATATATTTAAAAAAAAAAAACTTCTTTTTTCCTTTGTTTCTCATCTCTCTGGCCTTAGTAGTGAAATTTTTCAGCAAGCCACCAAACATGTACATTTGATGCACCTGTAACTTTTTGTGACTATAATCCTAGTAATTATATTCCCAGTGGTTATGGTATACATAATCTTACCCAAACGTCCCCTAAGTATAAATGTTGCCAAAGCTTTCAAACATGGCTACTAGATCTACACAAATTCCACATAAAGAACTATTTATCTTGTACCACCTTCCAAATGATCCCCATGTGCTGACTATCAAATATTTGAAACTTGAGTACTCTCCAAATATTTAGGAACCTCATCACTTACCAAATATAAATTATAATTTAAATGCATCCCAGCTATTAGGTAATAAGAAAGAACACTTGGGAACAATCAGTTCATATACAAATCAGCATTTCTTCACCCCAAACAAGTTTACAAACAACCACTTAATCTGTGCAATGATGCATCTAACGAGCATGTACATACCCATCTATTTTCAAGCAATCCACCTCAGCAATCAAAAACCAAAGAAAAATAACCTTCGTTAATCTCCTTAAGATTTTATCCACAAAACACTTTCCAACAATTCTGTCATGCAAACCATGACACTAAATAGGCAACCTCAGGCTAGTTTAACATACGAAAAAATTTATATGATCCCAAGCGACCAAGGGTTTGTCATTTGTGTTCAAAAAGCCTCCAAGAGAATGTGTTACATGTGATTGCTTTGAGGTTCATCTATATCAATGCTAAAATAAAAATAATTAAGAGGAAATTATTTTTAAAAGAAAACATTTTGGTCCAAAAAAGCCTTCCACTTACTATCTCACTTTCAACCCCCCCCCGCTTTATTTTTTTTTTTTGTTATCGGTAACCATAAAGTAATTTTAGAATTCAATTAAAAATGATAAACATACAGCGGGAGTTCACGACAATGTAAACTCAAACAAGATACAAGAGAAGAAAAAATGAAAAGCATATGCGATACCACAACACTTGCCTAACCTCTGTCTCACAACAGTAGGCTTCCTAATTCCTAATTCTCCAAATGGGAAGAAAATCATACTAAAATAAGGTGTCTAATGTCCACACACAAAAGGGCGAAAGAGGTTGAGGTAATCATCAAACACTCTCAAGTACCTCTTTCCAAATAAGTCATGAAATAGCCCCGGAAATAAAAGACCAAATAACCGCTCAAGGAGCCTCCAAACTCACCGAGGACCATAGTGACAAAGTCAGGGTTTAGGAATAATTCGGCATATGTCAAGTTTGAAAAAAATTGGGAACAATTTGGGAAAAATTAATAAAAAATTTAATAATCATAAAAATATTTCCAACAATTTAATTAGATAATATACAAAATATGTAATTTACTTGCCGAACTCAAACAAATTGTTTGCATTTTTTACAAATTATTCACAAAATTCGCAAATATTTTGGATTGGGCAAACCTAAAATTCACAAATAATACGAAACACCTAAAATTCACAAATTTTTTAAATATTCGGTGAATTTTGTAACATGTTGAGGACCAACACACCCTCAGTCAATAGAGGAAAAATTTACAAATACCATAGGCAAAGAGGGTAGTGCAGCCAGTGCTAAAGCAAATGTTCCACCAATTCTCCCACTTGATGGCACAAAAACAAAAATTTGTTGTCCTTCACCCTCTATTTTTCTAATGATCAATCGTACAAATCTTATTCAAAGTTACAGTCCAAAGGAAGAAACATACCTTAGACGAAATTCTAAGATTTCAAACAGTCTGATGAGGAAATGAGGGATAAGGACCTGAACAAAAAGATAGTACAAATGGTCTCACTGTAAATCGATCGTTGTTGACCTTAGACCAAATCCTGGCATCTGTATTCTAGCTACAGTGGGGAAAATTACTCAGACGTCTCAAAAGCCTTAGCATATCCTCTGATTTCCAATCATTCAACCCCCGCCTCAACCTAAGACACCACACCATCTCTTAAGATACTCTATCAAGATAATCTGCAACTAAGGTTGATTGATCAAATGCTAGCAGAAATAGATTCCCAAAGTCGTCTCTTAGACGTGAAGAGCCACACAAAAAATCCTCCCAAACATCTACCTCATTCCCCACCTTATATCTGATATTCTAATGTTCCTTAAAAATAATGTTGACCTCATCGTGATACCTTTCCACAACTCTAACCCATGAGAATCCCTCAAATCTCTAGGCTTCCAACAAGACATCGCTCCATACTTAACCACTATGACTCTCCTCCAAAGACTGTCCCTCTCCTCCCTAAATCTCCACAGCCACTTCCCAACAAGGCCTTATTCGACAGATAAGATGCATTTAAATTGTGATATTCTTGTTCATATAAGTAGGAAGCCAATGGCATCCCAATGTTCATATAAGTAGGGATTAAATTATTATTTTTTAAGGAAGGTAAGTACGGATTAAATCAATCAAAATGAACACGGGATGGCCAAAATGGAAAAGAATATCACCTTATATTTTTTCTATAATAAGCTATCATAATGTGCTCAGTATATCCTCATTTGCTTTCAACAATGCAGAGTGCTCCAGTTAAATGAGCAACCAATTGGCATATGAGGCTCCAATTCATTGTTTTTATGATGACTTCATAGATTTCTTCGAATAAAATAATGTAAGTTATCCGAAGGGACATTTCTGCATAAAACGCATAAAAGGAATCCTAACGGGGACTTTAAGTTGGTAGAAATGATCAAGCTACTTTGGAAGGGAGAGTCAATTGCAAAATATCACACTACAACTTCTATGACAAGTTATCCCATCATCCTCAATAAATTGATCATCTGCTTTTGACACTTGTACAGTGTTCCCCTTAGAATGAGCAAGTGAAATGCATATGGAGTATCCTCTTCAAATGATCACATAGATTCAATGGTTATCCCAACCCCTCCAAAGTCCCCATACAACATGAAAAGGATGCAGAATCTTTGTTGGATACAGCTCAGCTGTATTATAATATTCTTTTACATGGATTCTTCACCATTTATTTCTTTCATAATTTTGCACAGCCCACTATCTGAAAGTTGTTTCTAGTCTTTAGTAAATGAAGTCAAACAGGCAAACAACTCCCCCAATCAAAATAAGGTTTACTTAGGAAAGATGCAGTATGGACAGTGTATGGATACAAGCTAGGTAACAATAGAAAATAAAGGTTGAGCAAGTCTAAAATTATAACCTTGATATATACGGAATAATGAATATGTTTGAGAATGCACCAAAGACTGCCTTTAAGATGAAGCAACAAAAAAAAAAGGAAAAGAATTACACAAACCAAAGAAAAAACCAAAATCAAGGCCAGAAATCCTCTGGTTTCCTGTCTATGAATTACTCCAAATGAGAGCACCAAAAAACAATCAGACTTTTGACTGAAGCCAACTCCCTTGCTTCCAACCACAAAGAGTCCTGGAAAACACAATGGTTATGCTCCTTCCAAAAGGACCAACAGATAGGGCCAGGGATCATGTGCCAAATGATTCCATTGCTACATTCCTCCGTATGAACATAGTTCAATAGTTGTCCCAAAAATAATCGATATTTTTCTATAAGCTACTTATAAAAATGTATATTTCATTGTATACAATTATATGTTAGAAAAAAATGCACATTGTTTTCCTCAACTGCAACCTCATAAACTCAATATGAAGGAGATATATATAGGTGTAGTATTTCAGTCACGAGACTCAAATTTCCAATTGATAAAGTACATTCTCACCTTTTGAATCAGGAAGATCTCTTATCATCGATGGCAAAATAGGTAGGCTACCAGATGGGTATTACTTAGGGTACAGTGTACATTCTAAAATAAGTATCATCTAATGCTATACAAAGAATTAGATTGATTGTTACCTTCATGTGTTCCACCTTCTACTTTTTTACTTTTTAGACATTTTGCTTTCAAACATTATAACAATAATATATTAAATATTAAGTTTTAATCTTTTTGCAAGAAAAAAAATTAATTGGAAGTCCAAAAATTAATTGGGAAGTTCAAGACTTTGCCAACTTGATGTCCCTGTTAGAGTCGGTGAACATTGTCGAATCAGTAAGAGATCGTCGGGTTTGGGTTAGTAATTCTGATGGGCGGTTTTCTGTGAAAGCTTTCCTGCGGTTAGCTTTTCCGGGATCCATGGTGGCATTCCCCAACCGGGTGGTTTGGTTTAATGGGGTGCCCTCAAAGGTCTCTTTTCTCCTTTGGTCTGCTTCTTTGGACAAGATCTTAACTTTGGACAATTTGAGAAAGAGAGGTTGGAGTCTTCCTAACCGTTGTTGTTTGTGTTTGGTGGAGGAGGAATCGGTTGATCACTTGTTGCTTCACTGTCCGTTTGCGAGGAGGCTTTGGATGTACTTCCTATCTCAGTTAGGGATTGTTTTGGTGTTCCCCTCTTCTTTCCAGGGCTTATTATCTGGTTGGCTTTCCAACTCGTTGGGCAGCCCAACTGATCTTATTTGGGCGTTCCTCCCAGGGGTGGTTGCTTGGTCTCTATGGAAAGAGCGGAATAGAAGGGTGTTTGAGAATTCCTCGTTGCCAGTAGAGAGAGTGTGCTCTCATGCGCGTGCTTTATTGCGGGAGTGGGTTTCCGTTAAATTTGACCTGGAAGCGATAGGGTTTGATGAGAGTATAGCGTAGTGTTAGCAGGGGAGGTTTTTAGCGTTATTGGTGGTGTGCTTTTAGTGTTTTTAGTAGTTAGTTCTTTGTTGTTTTCAGTAGTTTGGCTTGTTTCTTGGTGATTCACGTTTTGTGAATCTCCCTTCTCTTTAATGAATATTGTTTTTATCGTTCAAAAAAAAAAAAAAAAATAAGACTGTTAATATGAGACTCCGTCGCATTCTCGGAAAATACAACCCTACATCCAAATCCCATCACATATGAACCAAACCAAGTCATGACTCGCTACTAAATTATTAATTATCAAGTAAAAGTTACCTTCCATGCTGAAAACATAATACAGCATGATAAACATATTCAAAGTGATTGCTGATAATCCAGGAAGATCAAACAAATCATTCTTCAAAGTTAAAGCTCTAATAAGGTGATCACCATGAATCCTTTAGTGAGCCTCTAAATAAATCCAACATATACACCAAAATAAATCTTCAGTAAATAGGTTGGAATTACAAGAATTATTCCACATTATCAAAAAATAATGAAAATATATATAACATATCAACGAGTATGAAAGATAGGGAAAACAATGAAAAAAATGTAGAGTTAATGATCCTAAACACTGTATCCAAGATAGGAATCACAAACCAAACTTGGTTGTTTTTATGGAGTTGAAAATCGGCACCTCATTGTGTGGTTTCCATTAACAAGTTGAATCTATGCTAAACAGTTATGAAAATAATTTTTGAAAAAGTTATGGCTTCAACCAAGATAGCATAGAAAAGCGGTGAGCATTACTCTTTAGGATTAGGATTTCCTCCTACCTAGGAGAAAGTAAAATACTCTGAATCAGCCTCACTAATTCGCCTCATGTCCCTTTCTTAACTGTGGTTAAGATTTATTAGTTCTTAGGATTAAAAAATTTAACCTTAAGTTTTAGGGGAAAAAAATTAACGACAGTGATTAAACTCGATAACATTATAACATTATAATTGAGTAGAGCCGGGCATTATAACGTTCAATGGATTTTAATGACCATTTGTCATAGATGCAAGGTGGCTGGTATGTTGATATTGGCAACAGATTATCTCTGGCAGATGCAAAGTGTATTTGTAAGAGAAGAAAAGTGGGTTAAAAAATATTTTTTTATATTTATGGTGCTACAAGGCTAATTTGAGCATTTTAGAATTTTTAGAGCATGACATCATCACAATCCATCCATGTTAGTAACGGCAAATTAACGGAAGGGGGGATCTGCTATTGACAAGTGGAACATAGGAGAGGGCAGTGCTATTTCTCAAACTAGAGGGGAGGTCTCTGCAATTTCGCCAAACCTCAGGGAAGGTAAGTGTAATTTACCCTATTGTGTGGTTTCCATTAACAAGTTGAAAAAAATACATAAAAATCAAGTCCAAGCAATAAAAAGAGCAGATGAGTTGCTCATCGGAGATTTGACCAAGCTAAACATAACCAGAAAACTCATTGTAATGAACACCACATTATCTAAAGGAAATTTCATCATAACTATATCACAACAATATAAAATGATAAGTATTTGATGGACCACTTAATTAGGGATTTTTTTCTCAAAATCCTATTTGGATAGATCTTTTAAGATGAGGCAAGTCCTTTCATGGCCAGACGACCCAACTCAATGTCAGCTATTCAATATGGGAATAATGAAGTCATAAAAAAGTGTATGATGTATTGATGTTTGAAGTCCCCTGATTATGAATTTATGATAGCCCATTGGTGAATTAATGCACTACTAACACCTTAATGCCAGCTGCTGGATTTAGTAATAACATCATAAAAGACATGATTATAGGTGTCACTAATCCATATAAGATGTTTGATATAAGATCATACTGTATTAACTTACCACTACAGTTATGAAATCAGTGACCTTAAGATAAACGTGTTGCCTTTGATTTTGGAATCATCATGGGTGTGATAGTCTTGGTAATATTAACATCATAAAAGATATAGAAGATTGTACTGTATTAACTTACCACCGAAGTTATGAAATAAGTGATCTTAATATAAAGTTGTCACCTTTGATTTTGGAATCATCATCAGTGCGATAATCTAACGGAAATATAATTAAAAACATGTGATGCCTCTCAAATTTTCCATGCATTAGCAATACACTAGGTCAACCTCTTTTGCAACAAATGAACCACCACAGACAATTAAAATTTTCACGTAGGGCAGTCAGAGACCTAATTATATCTTCAAAACCATCAATCATCTGCCTTCAAGAAACCAAGGTTCATATTATGTCCGAATTCCGATAAAGTGGTAGAGGAATTATGGGGCAATGGGCCCCATCTCTGGAAGGCAGTTCTGGCCTACGGATCAGCTGGAGGTATTCTCATTGTGTAGGATACAGACTACCTAGAGGTTTCAGAATGGGAAGAGGGGGGCGTATTCCCTTTAAATTCTTTGCAAGTCTTTGGTGGACAACTTCAATTGGGTATTTTCTGGGGTGTATGGGTCGTCTACATATGCGGATCAGTTGCATTTGTGCACAGAGCTTGACAATGTTGCATTTCGATGGAATCTCCCATGGTGCAATGGGGGAGATTTCAATTGCATTCGTTCTCCTTGAGAAAGGTTAAATGGGGGACCTTCTACCTGCAATATGCGAGCCTTCGAGTCTTTCCTTTCTCGCAATAGCCTCCTCCACTGGCCATTTCTAGGGTCGCGGTTCACTTGGTCTAATTTCCAAGAGCCTGCTATTTGCATCAAGCTAGACCGGTTTTTGGTTTGTCATAGGTAGGAAGAAAAGTACCCGGATGCGAGATCTTCTTCTCTGACTAGGTCCACATCGAACCATGTCCCAATTCTGTTTGATCCCTCTGAGATTAAGGGTGGACCCCATCCATTTAAATTTGAAATAATGTGGATGGAGCATCCTGATTTTCTCAATCTAGTAGAGGAATCTTGGAAGCAAAGTTCTTTCTGGTGGTCAACCATTACCAAGTTTGACTTGAAGCTAAAATTCCTTAGGGATCACCTTAAGTGGTGGAACAAAGAGGTTTTTGGTCCCATTTTGCATAATAAACATAGGATTCTCTCGGAGATAGAGTGCATTGATGCTTTGGAAGCAAAGTTTGTCCTTTCGGCCTTTGATAAGCATCAAAGAGAGAACCTTAAGTTAGAGTTCCAAAACCTCTTGAGGTCAGAGGAAATTTTCTGGAAACAGAAAGCTAGGCCTTGGTGGCTTAAAGAGGGGGATCGGAACATTCGCCTTTTCCACCGAGTTGTGAACTTTAGGCGAAAGGCTAACCTCATTTCCTATCTCCGAATTGGAGATCGATTCATAGAAAACGACAAGGAGAAAGCGAGGGAAGCAATTTAATTTTTTTAGGACTTGTACTCATAGGATAGGTCTTACAGACCAAAATTGGAAGGTCTTGAGTTCTCATCATTATCGAATGCCCAGAGAGACAACCTTGAGGGTCCTTTTACAAGTCAAATCCTTGCAGTGATTACGGGAATGGATGGGGATACAACCCCTAGGCCAAATAGTTTCTGTATGGAATTTTACAAAGAAATGTTGGCACATTGTGGGAGAAGACCTAATGCAAGTTTTTCATGAATTTCATATATCTAACGCCTTTGATCCAGTCATAAACAGTACATTTAGAGTCCTTATCCCATTAGAGTCCTTATCCCAAAAGTAGCAGGTGCACAACGGATCAACAAATTCAGAACGATTAGTCTAGTGGGGAGTGTGTATAAAATCATGGTGAAAGTGTTAGAACTCCAACTAAAATTGGTCATGAATTCTCTCATCTCACCTTTCCAATGTGCATTCGTGAGTGGGAGACAAATCCTAGATAGGCCTCTCATTGCAAATGAATGTCTAGAGGATCGGTTGTAGAAGGAGGAGCCTGGCATTATTTGCAAGATTGACATCGAGGAGGCTTATGATCATGCTAATTGGGTTTCTTGGAATATCTCCTCAGAAGCATGGGCTTCGGGGTAAAATGGCGAGCTTGGATGAGAGCTTGTTTTGGAATAATTTGCTTCTCTGTTCTGATCAACGGTTCTCCTCATGGATATTTTAAGAGTTCAAGAGGTCTTCGTCAGGGAGATCCCCTCTCCCCACTCTTGCTTATCATGGTGGCAGAGGCTTTGAGTAGAATGATTCAAAAAGCCTCACCCTCGCTTTGGGAAGGTTTTTATGTTGGTCGTGATCTTCATATATCTCATCTTCAATTTGCTGATGACACTCTTCCATTTTGTGGCGTCTCCTGCAAGCAATTAGCTTTAGTTAGATGATGCCTATTTCGATGTTTTGAAGTGGTGTCAGGACTGAGAATCAATTTTGGCAAGAATACAATATTTACAGTGGGTAAGGTCTCAAATCTGAGGGAGTTGGCAGCTTGTTTGGGCTGTAGAATGGGTCTTCCAACATCGTATCTCAGACTGCCCTTGGGTGCCCCTTTCAAAGCTAATTGGTTTAAAATCCAATCATTGAGAGGTTTTCACACTGAAGTACTCAAAAGGAGAGACTATGTAGATACCTTCTAACCTGTAGCTAAGATAACATCCATTCGAGTTGTTGTCTCTATTGTTGCTCATTAGAAAAAAATTGAAGGCTGGAAATTGTTATACCTTTCCAAAGGAGGTAAGATCACTCTAATCAAGAGTGTCCTTTCCAATCTACCAACATATTTCCTTTCCTTGTTCAAAATTCTAGTCTCTATTGCTTCCATTCTGAAAAAAAATGCAAAGGAATTTTTTATGGATGGAGAGAGTAGTTTCTAGGAAGTATCATCTAGTGGACTGGAATATCATCACCCAGTCTAAGTGTAGTGGGGGCCTTGGTATCTTTCCCCTTTCTTTGGTTAACAAAGCCCTCCTAGGGAAGTGGCTTTGGCATTTTGAGGAGGAGCAGGATAATCTGTGGAGAGCAGTGATAATGGCTCGGCATGGAGAAATCAATAGATAGTGCCCTAAGATAGAGAGGGGTCCCGTGGGTGTTGGGATGTAGAAGGTCATTTTGCAGGGTCGAGAAGACTTCTCAAAACTCACCCATTTCGAGGTCTGTAATAGTGAGGAATTAAGCCTCTAGCATGATCCCTGGTGTAGCCCTTGCCCTCTTCAGCAAGTATTAGGCAGTTAGCTTCTCATAAAGAGGCATCGGTGGTCGAATATTTTGAGAGGCGGGATGGGGTGGTCATTTGGAGTCCAGTTTTAAGGCGTAATCTTTTCGACCGAGAGGTTCCGAACTTGGTGAGGTTGCTCTCTAAGCTTCATCAAGTTACCCCAAGCCTGCTCAGTAGGGATATTAGGGTTTGGGGTCCGTTCAATAAAGGGCAATTCTCAGTGAGGTCCTTTTTACAATAATGGCAATCTAGGCCGTAGTCTACCTTTTCCTCATCAAGCTATTTATTATCCTACAGTACCTTCTTAAGTGATGCAGGAGCATTAATATTATGTTGACTAAAAGAGCTCGTGTGGTCAAAGTAACTAAAAAGTCAAATGGTCAAAGTAATGGTAAAGTCAAATAGTCAAAGTAATAGGGGGACATGAAGTCAATATTTCTAGAAGATGTAAGAACTTGGGTTAGTGTAGTCATTTCTAGAAGAGTATCTAGAAGTAGGAACTTGGGAAGGTGTAGTAGTTTCTAGAAGAATGCTTCTAGAAAGTTCCAAGAGGTTTATAAATAGTCATGTACTCATGACATTTGGGACATGAATGAACTTAGCTTTGAGTTGTCTACTCCATATCATCTAGATATCTTTAGATCTTGTAGTTCTCTTATCTAGTCCATCCTTCACTCACTTCCTTGAATCACAACAAGTCTATTTGCTGACTGGTTTTCTCTTTTGCTGCGTCAAATTGGTATCAAAGCCGAATCTGATCCATCTATAGCAACACAAGGAAGAGGCCGTGGAGCAAGGACGAATCAAACTCAACAAGGAAGGATGATGGAGATGCGACGGATGATTGAGCAACTTGCGTGGAGGTTCAAAACCTTCAGCATAGAGAACATGCGGAAGCCCGAATGGAGATACCGGAAGGCAAACGCGAACCTTTAGATTTACCGAAAGGTGATTCCGAAGAAGACACACAAGAAGTGTTCGAAAAAAATCATTTTCATGGTCCTACGAACCGGGAGCAACCTGAACGTGGTGGATTGGAAGAACGGTTGGTGAGGGCTCTTGATTTAAACGATGGCGGAGTAAGGATTGAGGTGCCTAATTTTAATGGTAAAATGCATGCGGAGGACTTTCTCGACTGGGAAGTCACTCTAGAAAATTACTTCGAGTGGAAGCCGATGGCAGAGGATCGTAAGGTGCTGTTTGTGAAGATGAAATTGAAGAAAATTGCTCTTCAATGGTGGAGAAGGCTCAAGGAGCAACGTGCAAGACAAGGAAAGCTAAAGATTAGTGCATGGGAGCATATGAAGATGAAACTACGTTAGCAATTCCTCCCTACAGATTATACTATTAGCTTGTATGAGAAGTTTCATGGGCTACGTTAAAGGGATTTGATTGAGCGTGCAATGAATTTAACAATTTGTCTACACGGGTTGGGTTGAATGAGACCAATGAGCAGCTTACTGCACGATATATTTCTGGATTAAAGGTAGCCATTCGCGATGAGAAGGGAATTATAAGAGTTTCCAACCTTGAGGATGCTTATTAATATGCACTTCAAGCAAAGGAACGTGTATCACGACTAGGATGTAACAAGAATCCACTCAATTGTACAACTACAGCAACTAATATGAGGAATTCAGTTGCTAGCTAGGGTGTTAAAAGTGACTCAACAATTGTTAAGAGACCATAAAAATGCTACAACAATTGATCGAACTGCTATCAGAACTATTGGAAATAATGAAGTTGCGGATAAGGCGAAGGAAATAGCCAAAAATGGTGGTGTTGGCCGTTTTGGCAGCAACTCTAACAGGGCAAACAACAGATCAACACTACATTGCTATTCATGTGGGGAGCGTGCGCATGTTTCTTATGCTTGTCCTCATCAGCAAGTCAACCTTGTCGAAGGTGACAGTGAAGAAGAGGAATATGGTGCACCATTATATGATCAATATCAAGACGATGAGGAAGTAGATTTATTGCCTATGCAAGGGGAAAGCTTGGTGGTTTGACGAGTTTTAACAACCCCGAAATTGGAAGAAACTGAAGATTGGCGACGATAAAGTATATTCCGCACGCGAGTTTTGTGTGGCGGGAAGGTATGTACAGTTATTCTTGATGGGGGCAGTAGTGAAAACATGGTTTCCAAGGAAGCAGTGGAAAAGTTAAAGTTGTCAACGGATAAGCATCCTCACCCCTACAAAGTTGCTTGGTTTCAGAAAGGTAACGTGGTTCCTATTACCTCTAGGTGTTTGGTTAAATTTTATATGGGTAATGATTATGAGGATGAAGTTTCGTGTGACGTGGTACTCATGGATGCTTGTCAAATTCTATTGGATAGGCCTTGGCTATTTGATCATGACATGACACACCAAACTACACCAAATACATATACTTTCCGATAGAAGAGAAAGAAATTGACCGTTCATCCTATGAAAGAAGAGATTGTAAGTTCTTCCAAGGGCGGTGAGGCAACTAATCTACTTTCACCCCACCAATTCGAAGAAGAAAGTAAAGAAATGGGGGTAGTATATGCACTGATTGGTAAGCCTTATGATGGTGATGCTGAGAGCTGAAATACTTATCCCCCTGAAATTGTTCAACTATTGGAGGAATTTAAGGATGTGATCCCACCTGAATTACCTAGTGGACTGTCACCCATGAGGAGTATACAACATGCGATTGAGTTATTACCTAGGGCCTTTTTACCAAATCAAGCAGCATATCGTATGTCACCTATGAATCGATTGGAAATGTTAAGACAGGTGTAAGACCTCATACAAAAGGGATTAGTGCGTGAGAGCAAAAGTCCATGTGTTGTCCCAGCTTTGCTCACTCCAAAGAAGGACGGGTCTTGGAGGATGTGTGTGGATAGTCACGCTATCAACAAAATCACTATCAAATATAGATTCCTAAATACCGCGACTAGAGGACATGTTGGACATGCTTTCGGGTTCATGTGTGTTTTCCAAATTGGATTTAAGGAGCGGGTATCACCAAATACGGATCAGATCGGGTGACGAATGGAAGATGGCTTTTAAGACACCTTGTGGATTATATGAGTGGCTCGTGATGCCCTTTGGACTCTCCAACGCCCCAAGTACATTCATGCGCATGATGACCGAGGTACTTCGTCCTTTTATTGGTTCTATTGTTGTTGTCTACTTTAATGATATTTTAGTATATAATCGTAACAAGGATGAGCACCTTAAGCACTTACAACAAGTTATGGAGGTTCTTCGTCATGAGAAACTCTATATTAATTTGAAAAAATGCTCATTTTTGTGCAACCAAGTGGTGTTTCTTGGATTTATTGTGTCAGTAGAAGGCCGAAGGTTGATCCAGAGAAGATAAAGGCCATTCTAGTGTAGCCAACTCATCAGTCCATTGGGGATATTCGAAGCTTCCATGGCTTAGCCACATTCTACAGGTGGTTCATACGCAATTTCAGCAGCATCATTAGTCTCATAATTGAATGCTTGAAGGGTTCAAAATTTGTGTGGACCAAGGCAACTGATCGGGCTTTTGCGAAAATCAAGCAAGTGATGACAGAGGCTCCTATACTTGTATTTCCTGATTTTGAGAAGGTTTTTGTATTAGAATGCGATGCATCACACATGGGAATCTGGGCTGTTTTGAGTCAGGAAGGTCGACTTGTTGCCTTCCTTAGTGAAGTTGACAGAGGCAAAGAAACGATATTTCCACATATGAGCTGGGAGTTTTATGCCTTGATCCGGGCACTTCAACACTGATGACATTATCTATTGCACCGTGAGTTCGTGGTATATTCAGGAATGAGGCCCTGCGCTATCTTAATTCTCAAAAGAAGCTAAATCCACGTGATGCCAAGTAGAATGATTATCTTCAAGAGTTCAATTTTTCATTGAAACACAAGTTGGGTGAATCTAATAAGGTGGCAGATGCATTGAGTAGGCGAGTTGTTTTATTAACTACTTTGCATGCTCAAGTTATCGGCTTTAAAGAGCTGAAAAATCAGTATGAGATTGGCCCTTACTTTAGCAATGTACTAAAGAACTACAAGGTTCAATACTTGACTTGGCATTTCCATTTACTATCCATGATGGTTGCTTGTTTAAAGGCAACCAGCTTTGCGTGCCAGAAGGATCTCTACGAGAGCAAATTATATATGAGTTGAATGGTGGTGGACTTGGAGGACATTGGAGCCGTGATAAAACTTTGGAGCAGGTGGTTGATCGATATTATTGGCCCTCGATGAGCAAAGATGTTGAAAGATTGATCTGAAGGTGTCGAGTTTGTCAGTATTTTAAAGGACAATCACAAAGCACTGGTTTGTACACACCTCTTCCCACTCCCACTTCCCCTTGGATCCATCTTCGCATGGATTTTGTGTTGGGTTTGCCTAGGATAGCTAGGGGTCTTGACTCTATATTTGTGGTTGTGGACTGCTTCTCAAAAATGACTCATTTTATACCATGCTCCAAGACAGCATATGCTTCTAGTGTGGCTGAATTATTTTTTAAAGTAGTTCAGCTACATGGTGTCCCATCCACTATGGTTTCAGATCGAGATGTTAAGTTTGTGGGACATTTTTGGCGAACACTTTGGAATAAATTGGGAACCCAGCTGCAGTATTCAAGCACATATCATCCACAAACTGATGGACAAACAGAGGTGGTTAATAAGAGCTTGGGAAACCTTCTTCGTTGTATAGTGGGTGATTATGTGAAGATGTGGGATATGGTATTACCCCAAGCAAAATTTGCCTACAACAATTCTGTCAACAGGATTACGAAGAAGACTCCATTTGAGGCTGCATATGGGCACAAGCCACGACATGTTGTTGACTTGGTTCCTTTACCCCAGGATGCAAGGATTAGCGAGGAAGGTGAGGCTTATGCAAATCAAATCAAACGTATTCATGCCGAAGTACGTGATGCTATTAGGAAAAGCAATGAACATTATCAAAAGGATGCTAATCAACGTCGACGGGCCAAAGAATTTAAGGAGGGGGATCAAGTTATGGTGCACTTGAAGAAAGAGATTTCCTCGTGGTACTTATCACAAATTGAAGTCTAGGAAGATTGGACCTTGCAAAATCATTACGAAGATTAGTACCAACGCTTATGTTGTGGATTTGTCGGATGAACTTCAAATCAGTCTCATTTTTAATGTGGCTGATCTATTTGACCTCTATGGTGTTGATAATGAACCAAACCAACCTGCAACAGTAGATTGGGCAGAGCAACTTCCTAAGAAGCCAAAAGAAGTGATTGAAGACATTCTTGACATGAATGAGGCTATATCACGACGAGGTAATCAATATCGGCGTTTTCTTATCAAATGGTTGGGTAAACCTTCAAGTGAAAGCACTTGGATTTCTCAGGAAGACTTAAAACAATTAGATCCAACCACCTATGACCAGTATAAGCATGTTTTCTCGTCGGAGCCAAGATCTCTACAACCTAGGGGGATTGATGCAGGAGCATTAATATTATGCTGACTAAAAGAGCTTGTGTGGTCAAAGTAATGGTAAAGTCAAATGGTCAAAGTATGGGGGACATGAAGTCAATATTTCTAGAAGATGTAAGAATTTGGGAAAGTGTAATCATTTCTAGAAGAGTGTCTAGAAGATGTAAGAACTTGGGAAGGTGTAGTAGTTTCTAAAAGAATGTCTAGAAAGTTCAAGAGTTAAGTCTAGAACTTGTAAGCATTTAATGCTTCCAGAAAGTTCCAAGAGGTCTATAAATAGTCATGCTCATGAAATTTCGGACATGAATGAACTTAGCTTTGAGTTGTCTACTCCATATCATCTAGATATCTTCTAGATCTTGTTGTTCTCTACTTCTCTTATCTTTTTTTTTTGGTAGTTCTCTACTTCTATTATCTAATCCTTCCTTCACTCACTTCCTTAAATCACAACAAGTCTATTTGTTGGTTGGTTTTCTCTTTTGCTGCGTCATTAAGTTTCTTTCTTCTTATAGACATTGGTTCTAGATAAAATCCTTAAGTTTCTTTCTTCTTATGGACATTGGTTCTAGATAAAATCCTTACTTGTAATCAGCTTATGCATAGAGGATGGTGTCTGGCAAATCGGTATTTCATGTGTTGTTTAGCGGAGGAATATGTATCACCTTCTACTGCACTGTCCGGTTTTGAGTTATTTGGTCTTCTTTCATTTCACACCTTGGTATCTCGTGAACCTTTCCCCGTTCCTTTTGGAGTTTCTTATCCTGCTGGCTTTCAATGGTGTTCCCTTCACCGGCGGGCATGGTTTGGCATTTCCTTTCAGAGGCGATAGCTTGGACCCTCTAGAAATAAATGAATAGAAGAATTGTTAGGACACCTCATTGACCATACCACATATCCAATCGCGAGTACGTGATCTAGTGTCAGCGTGGTGTTCTGCAGGAGGAAACAGTGGTGACCCCAAGAGGGATTTCTTTCCGCCTTGGTCTACTGATGTATCCTGGGTCGTGTTTTTACTTGTTGTTTTTTTGGGTTCACTTTTTGTGAACTTTTGTTGTTCTTGCCTTCGCTTTTTATATATTGATATCTTGATTACCGATTTAAAAAAAAAATTAAATGCCTTTGAGGAAACAAATCCACCATAGAACATCAAAGAACATACAAATCTACCAATTTGGCAACTAGAAAGAAAAATAATAATAATAAAGCTTTCAAAAAGGGAGTTCAGTGGGGAGTTTACAATGTAGGTGACTGTGATTAACAACTTAACATGAAAGTGGGAATGTATATAGTAGTGGGAATATCCTGGGATGGAGAAAGCGAGCTGCTCAATGAAGGAGCAGCAATAGAGACCGCAGCCTGAGAACCAATATCAAGAGCAGAGGGGGCGGCAATAGATGCATCAAAAGGTGGTGGTGTGGTAGTAGCATCGGTTGCAGCAGCATGAGCAGGGGTGTGAGCTCACCCGAGATGGTGGAGACCAGAACTGGAAGGATAAAGCCGAGTACAAGGGTCGAGGATGAACTCAAAGTGCAGGGCCTGGAGGATGTAAGATATGTAAAAGGAAAACAATCCTCATTAAAAACCACATGGCAAGTTATGTAAATACGATCCATGGACGGATCAAAACACCAATAGCCTTGGTGAAGGGTGTTGTAGCCGATAAATACACAACAGATTGATTTGGGACAGTTTGTCCATAATTTCCAAGAAATGGGTAACATTCACATCCAAAGGTCTTGAGTTGCAAATAATCGAGACGACTTCTCATGCAGAGATTGATTTCGAAGAGTTGGAGATGGCAATCTGTTAATCAAGTAGATAGTCGTGCTAAAAGCATCAACCCAAAATAATTTGGGAAGATGGCACTGACTGAGAAGAGTGTTGCCAGTGTCAACTAAATGACAGTGTTTGTGTTCAGTAACACCATTTTGCTAAGACGTATGGGGGGCATGAGCGACGATGTAGAATGCCATTGGTATGAAGGATTGCCTAAAAAAATAGAACCTTTAAACTCTCCACCAATCATATGACACCCGATCCATTGCTCCTGCATCAAAGTTCTCCTTATACTGGTTCTGATAATGTTCCCGCTCTAGCGTCAAAATTGAATACTGAGCCTTAGCTGTAGCTACTGCCGAAACTCTTTGGATTCAATATGTCCTCCGTGACCTTGGTCTCCAACTCTCATCACTAGTGCCACCTACATGGCTGCCAATCCAATCTTTCACACTCGAACAAAGCACATTAAGATCGATTACCACTTTGTCCGGGAGCATGTCATGCGGGGCATCTTGCTTGTTCGCTTTGTTCCTACTCAACACCAACTTGCTGACATTTTGACCAAGGCTCTTCCTCACCGCACTTTAGTTCATTGCGATCCAACCTAATGCTTCTTCAATCATCAGGTTGTGGGGGAGTATTAACCAAATCTGTATTCATTGGAAATAAAGGAAAACTTTCCTTATCTCAATTTCCTCCAGCAATACAGTAACCACATATAGAAACCAAAATCCGCAAATCTTCCTATTGTATTCAAACACTCAAAGTAGAAACACGATTGTAAAAGGATTCTCCAATGAAGAAATCCTATATATACAGGATTGTATTACACCCTAATGTATTGAAAAGAATACATTCCTCTCTTTACATGTTTATAAAATACTCGCTAAACTCCTAGCTTCCCGTCTTCTTGTCGTGGATTCCCTAATCTCCCATCCACAAGAGGCATTCCTGAGAGGAATACTGATTTACGACATCCTTATAGCAAACGAATGGCTGGATGGGAGGTTTATGAGGGGATACACTGGCCTCCTTTGCCAATAAGATATGGAAAAAGCCTACGATCATGTCAATTGAGCCTTTTTAGAGTACATCGAGGGCAAAATGAGTTTTGGAATTAAATGGCAAAGGTAGATAAGGTTTTGCACGATCTCTTTCTCCATTTTGGAAAATAGGTGTCACTTGTTACTTTCGGAGTTCCAAGGGCTATGTCAAGGCAATCATCTATCTCCTTTTCTATTCATTATGGTCACGGAAGCCCCGAGTAGGATGTTCGCCATAGTAGAGGGATTAATGCTAGAAGGATTTCCCATTGAGAACGAAAGTCTAGTGATTTTCCATCTTTGATACGCTAGTTTTTTGTAATGCTTCGAGTAGGCAATTGGTCTATCTTAGATGTATATTCCGATGCTTCGAGGTGGTCTCGGGGCTAGGGATTAATCTTGGAAAGGGTGTAATTTTCGGGGTGGGTGATGTCCTGGAAGAATTCGCTTATGTTTTGAGTATTAAAGTGGAATGCTTGCCCTCATCCTACCTTGGCATGCAGCTTGGGGCTGGCTATAAATCCAATGTGTCTTAGGACCCAATTGTCGACCAATTCTCGAAGTTCTAGGGGTGAAAAAAAATTTATCTCTCAAAAGGAGGTCGATTATCACTCTTGAAAAGCATCGTTAGTAGCAAGGTTCTAAATGTCGATATCGCTTGACATGTCGGAGCCGTGAAAAAAAGATATATCGGAGATATATCGGAAGATATATCGTTTATCGGTGATTTTTGGAAAAATGACAAAAAAATAAGGTAAAACATGAAATTTTGCAATGAAACTTCAGAAAATCTTAAAATAGATGTTAATATACATTTTAAAATAAAAACATTAAAAAAAATATATATATACACAAGAGATGCAATAAGAAGAGAGTAAAGATGTACGCTGACGAGTGACAATAATATAAGATTGATTCATGTTTCATTCATTTCTCAATAAGATGTGCTTTTACCTCTATGTATTAATATAATCAATTTTATTTCATTTTAAATAGTTTCTAAATCTATTTTATATGCAATTGATGAGCTTCATGTTTTTACAGGACTGAATCAATACGGGAAGATGAAGAGATGGTTAAATTATCGGAGACCCTGCATCAAGAGAAAAAGAAGATGACTTTAATTTGAGTTGCCAATGAAATTGATGTAATTATATAAAAAGACGTGAATGTAGTGCGGGACTCCTATTTGATGTAAACAAGCTGTGAATTTTATTTTTATCTGGATGTAATTATGTAAAAAGAAGAGGACTGTAATTTTATTTGATTATGAAGTGAATGTAATTTTATTTTTGATATAAACAAGCAGGACCTCTAGATCTATTGAGTATTGTTTAAGTAATTAAAAGTTTAATGTAATAAAGTAAGACCTCTATGCCAAAATATAAAGTTTTTTTTTCTATTTATATTTTTTTAACAAGTTAGAAAATTTAATTTTAGTTCTTTTAAACATTATAGAAGATTGGATTGAAAGAGAGGTAAAGAGAACTGTGCATAACATTAAATGTGAAATGTATTTTCAACGGCGTTAACCTTAATGGTTAGTAAATCTTAACCACAATTAAAGGGAGTTAAATGAGGACATGTTAATTTTAAAAAAAATCTAAAAACCAAGGTTAGATGTTTTAACCCTAAAGATTAATGAATCTTAACCACATTTAAAGGGAGTTATAAGGTGACACGTTTCATTTTTTTAATTTCTAAAAATCAAAGTTAGATGCTTTAACCTCAAAGGTTAGTGAATCTTAACCTTAGTTAAAGGGAGTTAGATGGGGACATATTAATTTAAAAAAATTGAAAACCAAGGTAGATGCTTTAATCCTAAAGGTTAATGAATCTTAATCATAGTTAAAGGGATTTACAAGGTGACACATTTTATTTTAAAAAAATTAAAGTTAGATGCTTTAACCTTAAAGGTTAGTGAATCTTAACCACAGGTAAAGGGAGTTAAGAGGGGACACCCTTTTAACTTTGGTTAAGATTCACTAACCCTTAGGATTAAAGGTTTAAAATATTTAACCTTAGTTTTTAGAAAAAAAATTAATCACAAGGGTTAAAACTTGTTAACCACAGTTTAAGGCTAGTTAGCATAATCCTTGTTAGGGTTTAAAGTATAAGTTAAAACAAATAAAATATATTATTTAATAGAGTGAGGGTAGCATAACCCTTATTAGGGTTTAAAGATAAAACAAATGTAATGTTATTTAATGGAGTGAGGGTAGCATAACCCTTAGAGAGTTTAAAGTTTAACACAAACACTCGTTTCACGATTTCAGCCAAAAGGAAAAAAAAAAAAAAAAACCAGAGGGTCGGGAAGGAGAAAGAGAGGGAGGAACCTGGCTAGGGCGATGACGACGGCGACGGCAAATGGCGACGACGACGACGACGGCGACGGCAACGGCGACGGCGGATGGCCACGGTACACCTCTCTTCTTCCTTCTTCTTTCTTCTTTACTCTCAAGGTTTCAACCCCTTTTTTTTTTCCTTCTAAATCCAAAATCAATCTTCAAATCTTCACTCTCAAATCCTCTCAAATCTTGATTCTTTGCAAATTGCATGAAAGATCAGTGATTCAGTGGGATTTAAAGAAGCTGAATGGAGAGGACACACTGTCACAGCCTCACGGGTCTTCTGTTCACTCTTTGAGTGATTTCTTTTTGTGATTTCTTTTTTTGGATGGATTCCTATCCCTGCGAATTTGCAAAAGCGGGAAAAAGTTGCTTTCCCGTGATCCGAATCTCTCCCCCTTTTTTTTTTTCATAAAATGAACTGTCGATCGAAATCGGTGATGTATCGCCGATATATCGCCGATATCTCCGATATATCGCCGATACCTCCCGATAACAAGCAAAAATTTCTTAACACGATGTCGATGTGTCGGTCATGACCGACAACGACAAATATCGGCGATATATCGCCGATATTGTCGATTTTTAGAACCTTGGTTAGTAGTCTCCTCACTAATTTTAAGTCAATTATAATCTTCAAGTGTCAAGTTGGAAATGTTACATGGGCGATTTCTATGGAATGAGTGGGTTGAAATAGAAAAATACCACCTCATAGATTAGAAATTTGTTACCACTCCAATAAATTCGGGGTTTGAACCTCTGTCTTTTGAGGGAGGTAAACAAAGCTCTACTAGATAAATAGTTACTGCGGTTTGAGGAGGAAAAGGAAAGACTTTGGAGGAAGGTCATTGTTGCATAATTTGGAGTGAAGTTTGTTTGGGAGTCAAAAGTTGTAAAATGCCTTTATGGTGTGGGTTTGTGGAAAGTCATACTGAACATTCATGATGAGTTCTCTAAGCATATTCGTTTTGAAATGGGCAATGGTTTGGAGGTAAAATTATGGGATGACATGGTGTGGCTAGAGATCCCTTAGGGATCCTCTTCTCCTTATCTATGGATAAAAATATGTTTGTGGCATGAGAAGGGGCATGTCCTTCTGTGTGGTCCCCATATGTTTAAGCATAATCTTAAATGATTGAGAGGTGGAAGACCTCCTTCAATTGTTCAACCGGCTGCCTTCAGTCACGCTTTGTTCTCATCATAAGGACGATTGATTATGGTCTAAGAACCACAAAGGTCAATTCAAAGTGATATCCTTTTTAAATTCTTTGCGAGTCTATCCTATCTCGCCCTTTCTGTACCATGTTGTGTGAAATTCAAGCATTCCAACTAAGATATCATTTTTCATTTGGTCGGCAAAGTTGGACATGATCATCTCATAGTCTCATGCAATCATTTGAGGAATAGAAAGTGGAGGATGGCTGATCATTGTTTTATGTGCCTCGGGGCGGAGGAGTTGGTAGACCTACTTTTGTTACATTGTCCCTTTGCTTCTGCCATTAGGGATCATTTTCATTTTTCTTCATTCTCTTCGGGATTCTTTATCGGGTTGGTTTTTGAAGCCTTTTGACTCTAACATCGGTGGTTTGGGCTATGCTTTCGGGAGTTAAAGGTTGGTCTCTGAAACAAAGAGCGTATTTGATGGTATTGCATCTTTTGATGAGTGAGTTTACTGGAGAACTCATCAGATCCTCCTATCTTGGTGTTCAATAAAGAGGGACTTTGAAGAACAGGGGTTGTTCTCTAGGTTATAGTAATGTCTTCTTTCCTATATTTTGTTGTTCCTAATCTGTTAGAATGTTTAGCTTTCCTGTTTTTTAGTTCATACTCTTTGTGAACCTTTGTAGCCATTCAGAAGTTGTACCTTGCACACTTACCAATAAAAAAACATGCAAAACAACTAACATTTAATATTTTTCATTTAATAGGTAGAAAAACAACATTGACAACAACTAATATTAGGTAGAAAAACAACACGGAAAACAACTAATATTACTTTCATACGCTGAGTACGGCAAATGATTTCACATACTCATCGACAACATTAACTTGTATTCATCACCCACAATTCACAGCAAGCATGAGGAAACAACAAATACAAAGAAAAAAATGTACCTTTCATTGCGATTAAGGCGGGCCCCAAGATAAAAGGCCACAGAGAGCAACCAAGAATCACTGTGAACAGCAACCAATGAAAGCCAGTCTTTCCGGTTCATCCCATCTCTCGCAAAATTGATCCCCAGTGCCGGCTCTGGAAGCTCAGGTGGAACTTCCTCCGCCGGGAGAGTGACTTCCCAGGACTCACCCGGGTGCCCATACAGACACAAATTCTCCTTATCTGAACAACCCAAAAAAAAAAAAAAACAGGCAACCTAAACTCATACTCTAATTAATATAGTTTAAGAAAGAGAAAAGCATATTCATCGCAAAATTCAAATGTGTGGATCACGTAAACAGCACGAAACAAAGCTTCATCTACACCTAACGAGAAGCACGATCTGGTAATATAGTACTATACAGAAATAGAACAACATTTTAAAAAAAACTCACCTGGATCGCAAAGTGCATAGAATTCATCAACGTCTGAGAGAAGACACGCAACTAGTAAGGCATAATTAACAAAGATCGATCGACGAATCGCGAAATATAGATCGAAATTAGGGTTACAAAACAGAAAAATAGGTTGCAGATGCGAGTACCGTATGTTAAAGCTCGAACCACCCCAGCCCGTCGACCACTGTAATCCTTGAAGATCTCTTCTACAGTGCGTGGACTCGAAGAAATCGGAGCCATTTCCATGGCGAAAGAGATTTAAACGATCCGTGAGAGCTACAGCTACAAAGACAGATCGATCGTTCCGGATATTGAAAGCTTCGGAGGAATCGAATTGCAAATACTGTACGGACGCGAAGTGAGCATTTGTCAGTAAGGAGTCAGAGGCCGAGATGAAGCGAAGGAGCGAAACATCAAAAGCTAGGGTCCATTTTCTCTTTCTGATTCTTTCCCATTTGGAGGGGTTACTCGAAAGTTGTCTAACGTGCGCCATAATTAAATAACAATAATTAATAAAATAAAAAAATTTATAAGTGTTTTCGTGTAACAACAGTTAATAAAAAATTAAAGTTTTTTCGTGTAAGTGTTTTTTGAGTAATAGTTCGCTCAACTGGTCCTTGCCCCCCCCCCCCCCGCCCCGGTGTAAGTAGTGGGGGTGTGGCCTTGCATTAAGGAGGTTTGGAGATCTAATCCTACCAAATATGAGTTGCAAGGGTTTTACTGCCCTAGTTAACTTCTGACTCTACGTAAATGATATCTCTCATAATAAATAAATAAATTTAAAAAACCCTCATCAACTCATATTAGTTTTTTTAACTTTTAATTAAATTTATTTTAATTTTAAAAAAATAAGGATAAATTGGTGAACTTAAGGGTTGATGAATTTTAACCACAGTTCAATGGAGTTAGAAGCCGAGACCCCCTTCCTCGCACCACCCACCCGAAGAGGTTATTATTTTTATTTTTTTTATGGAACTTGTTGCATTGTAGAAAACCATGGAAACAGAGGAACATCAGTTTTGGAGGTTTCGTGTTTTCGTTTAAGTTTGGTATAAGAAGATGTTTATATAATAAGCCATCAAAGGTGTCATCCCTGACCAGAAGGCCAAAATGTGATTTGTGGGCCATAGGTTGGAGATCATACAAACAGAATAGCGATTGATTGATTGAATGGTTGAGACCCCAGCACCACTCCCATGTAAGGCTGTCAATGGGCCGGGCTTGAACGGGCTTAGGCCGGGTTTGTAAATAGTGGGCCCCACAAAAACACCTATCATATCATATCATATCTTTTTGTCATCTTACTAATCTTATAAAAGGTAAAAGGGGACCTAACATTACTCTAAATACACTATTTCAAAATAAAATTAAACATTCTTTTGTTAAAAGAGAGTCAAATAAATTTGTGATCGGCAAAGGGAATTTATTTGGCACTTTAATCCGGAGTGAGACGGGATCATGTCCAATTGCGGTTTGCACTCTCATTGCCCTTTCATTGCCTTTAACTATGATTAAATAATTTTAACCAGTTACATTTAAAAAAAAATTAAAAAAAAAAAACAAGATTAGATTGTTGAATCACAAATCACATCAATTGCAATTGAACTAAGTGAATTCAATAGCATATGGGTCATGTATGGATTGAAGGAGGGGGAAAAGGGCGGGAAATTTAAAATACAAAAGTTTTCCCCATTTGAACCCATATTTGGCATATATGTAATTGAATTCAACAATTGGTTGGCAGTGATCTGATGTCTAAATCATAAGGGTAATAAGTCTATGGGCAATGCTAGCTTCACTTTCTTATAAGATCTCTTTCTTTTATGTTAAAGACGTGTTACAGTCTTCCATGAGAGAGACGTGTTTTAACAGTTCCTCCAATAAAAAGTGAGTAATGCTAGCATTATTCTAAATCTTTTTTAATGAAGGTATTATCCTAAATCTTAACTAAAATAGTTTTAGCGTTTTAGTTAAGAATTTTGCTAGCCCAGGTCGCAAATCTTCTAAAGACGTAATTGGGGTCATACAAATGTCAAACAATGTTTGACTTTTATTTTTAAAACCATTAAAATAATAAAATATCTCCAAGTGTTAGGCCCATCTTACGTCTTTGGAAAATTTTAAAGTAAATGAGATTGGGGCTAGCACTTCTCTTTAGTTTTTTTTTAGTATATATATATAGAGCATACAAACACACACACAATTCACACACCCTCATGCATCAAAGCACATAGCACCCACACAACCCTCAAAAAAGAGGGTTGTATAGGGCCTTAAAGGGTACACGAAATACTAGTAACCCATCAATGTGGGACTAAAGTAAAGGGCAAAGCCCTTTTTTTGGTATAAGCAGACAAACACACACAACTCTTTAGTTAAAGAGTACTAGCGGGTGGCACGTGTGATGCACGTGAAAGCGAGGGGAAGGAGTTAACCACAGTTAATAGGAGTTAAAAGGGACACGTGTTAACTTGCGGGTGTGATTGAACTCTCCCCGAGTTCAATCGCGATTGACTATGATTTTATTCTTTAAATAGATAGATGATGGTAGTTTGGGAATTAAAGTAAAATATTAAATTAAAGTTTTGTTTCATATAAGGGTAGTTTAGGAATTTCTAAAAATTCACGCTACGCCTGCCTCTCCCATTATCTTTACTACTATAATGAGAGAAGCCACCGTAGCCTGATTTTCCGAAATTCCTATACTACCCTTATATAAAACAAAACTTTAATTTAATGTTTTACTTTAATTTCCAAATTATCTCTTGTGCTCATCTATCTATTTAAATAATAGAATCACAGCCAATCGTGAGAGTTCAATTGCACCTATGGGTTAACACGTGTCCCTTTTAACTCCTATTAACTGTGGTTAACTACTTCCCCTCGCTCTCATGTGCATTGCACGTGCCACCTGCTAGTAATAGTAAAGAAAGAAGATAAAGAAGAAGAGTTAATGAATCCTAACCACACTTAATGAATTAATATGAACACACGTTGACGTAGACTTCAATCGCAAGTGAATAGGAGCCCAACTTGTCTGGATAGCATAGCCTTTTCAGATGATCTCACAGCCAATCACGGTTGAATTCACGGAGAGTTCAATTGCATTTCAGAGGTCTAACTAGTATCCTTTTTAATCTCTATGACTGTGGTCAAGATTTATTATCCCTTAAAATTCAATAGTTTTTTGAAAAATATATTAAAAGAATTTAATCATAGGGTTACGAATCTTTAACCTTATGTTACGTACAATTTTCACATAATAAAATAAAATAGATAAAATTAAAGAATATGACTACTTCGAGGGGGCTTAACTTTCATTGATACGACTTCGAGATGATAAAATCTCCTTCAAGAACTCTCGTTTGTTTTTCTTCTTCTCTAAAATTAAATAATTACAATCGTTTTATAGTGATCACTATCAATTACAAATCACCAATTATTTCTCAATAACTAATTAACTACATCCACTCACTACATAACTAACCACAAACTACGTAATATTTGAGTTCGTAACACCTTAGGATTGATATTATTTAAATTTTTTTTGAAAACTAAGATTAGATTATTGATCCCTATGGTTAGTATTATTAACCATAGTTAATAGGGTTAAAAGAGACGTATTGACTTGTGAGTGCGATTGAACTCGGGAATAGTTCAATCGCAATTGGCTGTGATCCGATCTCCCCATAAAAGAAAGACTGAGACCGGTGGCCCACCCGCAATGGCCTCGGATTGTCTCTGGCGAAGCCAGAAAGGGCTCTCGGGTTCCATACATAGTGCGACACTTGGCGTAAAAATGGGGGAGAGGTCATTCCATTTTCTCCCCATAATTTTGACTTCTCCCATTTGATATCTCACACCCTTATTCTCACACACTTATCGCCACATGCCTTATTGTAGGTGGAGAAGTCAAAATCATGGGCCCCATGATTTTGACTTCTCCACCACATGTCACCTATTCTATGGAACCCCGAGATAAGCCCTTCCTGGCTTCGCCAGAGGCAAGCCAAGGCCAATGATAAGAGGCACTACCGCACTAGAGACTAGACAAGAGAGTTGGCATTTAAAAGACTAGAACTCTCGATATCCGGTTATTCGGCGTCGAAACTCGAAAGAGAAGGAAGATGGCCCCAAACAGGATTCTTCTTCTTTGGATCCTGGTCCTGCTCGGAACCCTAGCACTCATCCAGGTAGTCCACCTATGTCTCTCGTATGTTCCTAATTTTGCTTCTCCGTTCAATCCAGAATTTACGCAGTTGATCCTTCACCGGGGCTCCAAGAACCCTAAAATTTATTGTCATTTGATATCTTTTTTCTCAGTGTTTATATTCTAGACATTTGTGATTCCCTCTTTGTTTTCTTCTATTATTTCATTTCATTTCATTTTTATTTTATTTTATAGTTATCCATAACTGACTCTACAGTTCAAAAAATTCTGGACTAATTTCTAGGGGATAAATTTTTATTTATTTTTGGTTATTTTATTTTATTTTAATAGTTCCTCCATTGGATCAGCAACCCCAAGTGCCAGAATCGGTAGATTTGGCTTCTGTGATCAATGAAATGATAATTTTCTTTTCCAGGCAAATAAGTCAAAGGAGAATTTGAAGGAAGTGACACACAAAGTTTACTTTGATGTCAAGATCGGCGGAAAACCTACTGGTATGCTTTGCTTATGTGAATGTTTAACAACATAATACATGATACATGTTAATCCGCGAAATCTAATGCATATCTTATGAACACATTTTTGGCGAAATCCAATTTGAAGTTCTATCTGGAATCTGTATTTAACATAATATATGATACATTAATATTTCATAAGGAAAGGAATACATTAACATTTCTTATCATATTTCATTATTTGACGAAATGCACGTAGTCTATACTTTTTCAGAGAGGAATGTGCATCATTCTTACCACTGTTTTCAGAACTGGACCGGCCGTGGAACCGGCCGGAGGACCGGTTCCACCCACCGGTTCGCTAGGAAACCATTTTAAAATCTCTAATTTAAGCCCCAAATGCATTTTAAAGCTCCAATAACCTGTTTTTAACTGTTCTTTTGCACTTAAAACACCCTGTAGAACAGTGTTGTCAGAACCGGTCTGGCCATCAAACCGGTAGAGTGGCCGGTTCCACTGGTTCGACTGGTCCGGTTTGACTGTGTACTTTTTGCAAAAAAATAATAATTTCATTTTTCCCTAATTTTTTCCGGTTCCCAACCGGTTCTCAAATAGTTCCGATTTTGAGAGTTTGGGGAACCAGCGAGGGGGCTGGTTCGCGATTCTACCGGTTCAACCGGCCGTTCCGGTCCGGTCCGGTTCTAATAACACTATTGTAGAACACTACAGATCACAAGATATGGGTTGCATGAAAAAAATGATGTGGGCATTAGATCGAACATGATGTGGGCATCATCACAAGGCTACGTCATGACCTTAGTAAGATAGTAAACAGAGCATGGGTTTACATGGGTTTACTCAAACTACATAATCCTTAATCGAACAAGATGTGGGCTGCACCCAAAAAAAAAAAAAACATGATGTGGGCATTATTAGATCGAATATGATGCGGGCATCATCACCCACTTCCTACCTTTAACCACAAATATTTATTGAAACTCATGCTTTGTTCAACCCCATCTCACTTTCTACCATTAACAAAATCAAAGCCATGAAACCCATGCTCTATTCAACGGTTCAACCCCATCTCACTTCCTACCTTTAACAAAAAAAAAAGGCCATGAAACCTATGCTCGGATCAACCCCATTTTGTTTGAATATTAACCCTTTGAAGCAAGTCTAGCAAGATTTCCCTTCTTGAGTTTCTTCTCCAAGAGGCAAGAACCCTAAAAAATTTCTTCTCTTTCTCAGTTACTCTTCTTAAAAAACCCCCAAATCTAAAACATTGCTTAAAAGAACCTAAAAGCCAAAAGGCCAAAAACCCTTTTTTTTTAAAAACCCGTATTCTTTGTTTCGTGTGAAGGAACCGGCCGGTTATGGAGACCGGGCACCGGTTCCGAGCAATTAGCCCAGTTTTGAGGACTTTAAGAACCGTTGCGGAGACCGGTTCCCAGTTCAACCAGTCGGTCCGGTTCTGACAACAGTGATTCTTATCATATTTCATTATTTGACGAAGTGAACATAGTCTATGCTTTTTCGGAAAGGGTTGTCCTGTTCACCTTAACATACTAGAGACCTTAGAGACAATGGTTGTGGGGGCAATGATCTTCATTATGCTTGACCATGCTGCAGATTTGTGGATTAGGAGTAATGTTTTGAGTAGTCATAGATTAGCAATATTTTAAAAGTCATGTGAGGCTTATGCCTCAAGGCGAGGTTTAAGGAAAACTCATCGAGGTTCAACCTTGAGGCTTAAATCTCATGAGTCTAACTCAAACAATGAGGTTCACATGAGGCACACACCTCATACCTTGAGGGCTTGAAGCTCAATTTATGTCTAAGGCGTATGCCCCATACATAATTAAAAAAATGGGCTTCTAGCTACAAAACTGAGACTTCAACACTACTTTTTTAGACTCACCTCACATATTCATCAAAAATTCAATTATAGCCACATACTAAGACCTAAACATTAAATTATAAGGCGTGTAATTTCTTTTATCGAAAAATTTTAAATTTGAATTTTTTTATTTGATGTTAGTTTAAATTAGCACTTAATTTATTATTTTTAACGTATTTAGGCTTTTTAAAACCTTGTTGAGTATATTTTACTCTAAATTTATGGTAAACTTCGTAGTTCGCAATGATTCGGAGCCATTGCCTAACATATATAGTTAGTAAGTGGTGACTACGTTGAAATTGTTTGTTAGAATCCAAAAGTTATAAAGGGGTGTTTTGATTCTTGAAGAAATGGGGTTTACTGCAACCTCAATCTAGCCTAAATCCGATATCCAGACCGTTCTAAATTGAGTTATTTTTGGGAGAAATGATTCAGAGATCACAAGAAATAAAAGGGGAAAAAAGAGGGAAATGATTCAGAGGGAGAGAAGAAAGAACAATGAAGAAAAGTAGTGACAGAATGTTTTTCCTTGATGAATCCTTTACTTTCTCTCTTTGTAAATTCATTGGAAATCTGATTTTTTAGGAAATCTTCTCGGAATTAGAAAAATCTTTCTCCTCTCCAACAAGGAGGGGTCACCTCTATTTATAGGTGATTAACAGAAATCGTAACTAACTTGTACAGCTGTTATAACCGTTTTTGTAACCGACTTTTTAGAGAGAAAATATTGGATTCCATCAAGATAAAGGCGTTTTGTCACCATACCTCTTTTAAGCTTTTATGACCAAAGCTTTCGGATATATTCTTCAAAGGTTAAAAGCGGTATTCACAATATCCATCTTTTAACAAATTCTATCTAAGCCCTCCAAACCACAACTCATCATCCTCCCCCAAAAGCAATTGGTAACTACATCGTGAAAGCGGGTCATACGCTTTCATGGTGTACTGTCCTACTAATGTAATATGTTAGTGTTCAGACAACAACACTCCTCTAAAGTAATAATCATGATAGCAATAATAATAATAATAATGATAATAATCATCTAATAATCATCTCAAGTCCAATAGGGAAAGCGTAGGTGCTGGACGAAGACACCCATCCCTTATCTCAAGTCCAATAGGGAAAACGTAGGTGTTGGACGAAGACACTCATCCCTTATCTCAAGTCCAATAGGGAAATCGTAGGTGTTGGACGAAGACACCCATCCCGTCAGGCCTTAAGAGAAACTGAGGAAAAATCCATCCTCAATGCTTTCTCCCTGACTGTCAGCCCAGGAAGTAATCCATGCTTCACTGGAATAGGTAATGAGGGGAAACAGCCACACTCATTCCCACAAGGAGGTACCAATCCATACCGTTCTCTTTTGACAAAACAAATCTTCTTTCTGACAGAAGTCATCAGAAAGGTATACAAGGAGGGTACTAATCCATACCACGCCCATCATCATGAGAAAGGCGTTGAAAGCCAGAAAGAGGCACTGAAGCCATATAGAATATTCGAAGGCGTTGAAGCCTGAATCAACATCAAAGGCATTAAAGCCTGAAACAGCATCCAAAAGCGTTAGAGCTCGAAATAGTATCCAAAGGTGTTAGAGCCTGAAATAGTATTCAAAGTTGTTAGAGCCTGAAATGATATCCGAAGGCGTTAGAGCCTGAAACAATATCCAAAGGCGTTAGGACCTGAATCTGTGTCAATAGCGTTAAAGGCGCAATAGTTTCAACTTTCATCAGTGACATAAGGGTAAAATTGTCATTAATGAGCAAAATCCTTTTTATGAGCATAAGAGCTTAAAATCATTGATCATTAATGACCAAAATCATCATTATCAGATAAACATGGAATTCTGTTAACCAAATCTCAAAAAATGATTTTAGTATGTGTAATATGTTAGAACGTCCATTGAGCCGCGTGTCATTATTTTATTGAATTATGAACAACGTTCTTAAATTCAAAATTTCACAAGTCAAGCTTTTCAATAACCATCATTATTGATGGAACAATTGTGTTACTGCTTGAATTGCATTTAGGAAAATACAGTTGTTCGTGGAAACTCTAATGAGAATCAGTCATGGACCTTCGTTAGATGGTTTAGATGCCACACATTTAAGGATTGCGTTTTCCTATCGTGGAGTGTATGTGGGTTTGTCTAATGCATTTTCCTGAAATGTTCACACCTACTATTTTTAATAATTTGTGGAGGATATTGATTTCTTCTATTTATTTTTGTTTACTTTTTCTTCATTATTATTAAGCATTGACACACACTTCCATATATAGATTCTATACAATTGGTACTCCTTTTTATCCAATGTGGATTGTATTGCATGTAGTTAGGCAGATGTTCAGTGTTTTAGCGGGCGTCTTGAGGCCGAAAACCCCATGATGATGAGGCTTATGCCTCAAAGTATGAGGCTCACATTAGTCACATGCCTCACACCTTAAGGCTCTCTTTATGCCTAAGCATGCCTCGTACATTACCCAAGACAGGGTTGTAGGGCTACAACTTGCAACCACATTACGTGGACTTTATAATTTTTTTTATTTTTTTGTATATGTATATATATAAAGTAAATTTAAATTTCAGCTTTTGTTTGCTCTCTTATATTCATTTGTCTTGTACATGATGGTTGAATCATTTACATAGGTCTTCATATATGCATATAATAAATTTAAGGCATTGATGATGAGTACTTAGTTTTCATTTTAATTTTTAGATCTTTTTGCAAAATATGTCATTTCTAATCAAATTTTTTATTTACACAAAGATCTCAACCTCACCTCACGTCTTTGCCTTTTAAAACTCTGCAGATGTTATTGGACTGCATCATTTTGTCAATCATTGAAGTTTGTTCAATGAGTAGCAACAAAATGTACATGTTGCTATATAAATTGTGATTCATAGAATATTACTTTAGATATTGATAGTTTTTCATCATGTTACACTGTTTGCTTTCAGGTCGTATTGTCATGGGCCTCTTTGGCAAAACAGTTCCTAAAACTGCAGGTACAGTAGTGTATATCCATGTACAGTGTGAAAAATACTGGATTACGTAGAGTGCTGCATCCCATCAAGTTTATTGCCATGCATCAACAAATATGATTATTAATTGTACTTCTTTGTTGTGCAGAAAATTTTCGAGCACTTTGCACAGGTAAGCCAGTATTCTCTGCTATTCTTTCATTACAAAGCTATTCCCGATTCTTGAAGTAATAGGCTTAATTTAAAAGAAAAACTTTATCTTAGATTTCATTCTACCTGAATTATTAGGAATGTTTAATTCCTGGATATATCCTCATCAAGATCTTGAATAAACAAGTCAGTTAAATACTCTAAAGTCTAAACCACTAAATCAGGACGTAAGGTGAAGGACATTATTTAAATTTATTTTAAATTTATGGGCTGGGGAGAATTAAAAATAAGATTTCGAATGAATTAGGATGGTGGGGCACTGTCTCTTTATGTTGAAAGATGGTGGAGGATTCTTGAGGTTACATGCATCGGGCCATTGCCACTGGGACAATTTCCAGAAGTGTTTCTTAACTCTTAAAACATATTGTTCCTCCTCATTGCAGGAGAGAAAGGTGTTGGAAAGCTTGGGAAGCCTCTTTTTTACAAGGGAAGCAAATTCCATAGGATTATTCCCAGGTTTATGATCCAGGGAGGTGATTTTACACATGGTGATGGAACAGGCGGAGAGTCCATCTATGGTGAGAAGTTCCCGGATGAAAATTTTAGACTGAAGCACACTGGACCAGGTAAGCTTGTAATTCCTGTTTAGTGGCCCAGTAGTTCCATCCTAGTGAGAACTGAGAACTACAAGTAATTGTGTTCAGAAGTGTACTTTGAAGAGTTGTGAGTCTTGTGACCTGCATGATGGGCTGAATAGATATTGTTTTTCTCGGAGTACAGGGATTCTTTCAATGGCAAATGCTGGTCCAGACACCAATGGTTCTCAGTTCTTCATTACAACTGTCAAAACTAGCTGGTAAGTGACTATGCTAGAATTATATTGTTCTAGTATGATTTCTATTGTCAGAAGACTGAACCGTATGTCTGCTTGGCTTCAGTCTTTATACATACAGTATGAAGGGTCCATGTCCTTTCTGGGAGGGTCCTGGTAATCAAAACATTAACAGTCTGATGGTCATAAACCCAGCAGAATTTCGATTTTGTTCTAAACTTTTCACTTCGTTTTACTAACTTTTGTAGTTCCAACTAATTTATTTATGTACAAATAGGGAATTCTATCGCACCATCCAAAAGACTTGTATAGATCAGATACACAGTGATCATTATATTTCTTGGGTTTGGAATCTTTTATTGTGGCCCATGAAATGGAGGGTGCGAATATGTGCAGTGTTTGATCACTCGGCACATAGACCCTAGTTTTGGCCTTTATCCCGCAGTCCTTAAGATTTGCCAAACTTCCTCGCTTATCTATAGATTCTATACACTCAATATTGGACTTCTGTACAGGTTAGATGGAAAATATGTTGTGTTTGGCAAGGTGATTTCTGGGATGGATGTAGTTTATAAGATTGAAGCTGAAGGGAGTAAGAGTGGCACACCCAAAAGAAAAGTTGTCATTGTAGCTAGCGGAGAGCTTCCTTTGTGATCACCCAACTTTTTCTTCTGCATTTAGTCTACCAATTGTATTAATGGATAATAGATGTTCTATTTTATCCTTTTTTTTTCGTTGTAAAGACAAATTATATGGTAATATGATTTAGCTTAATTTAGAACTGGGGTCCATTTTGTGTGTGTAAGTCTGCACCCAAAACTTGTGTGCCCCCATGGGCTATTAGTTGTTTGTAGTCTTGTGCTACAAGGAGCATTGTTGCTAAGTTTTACTCTCTATATTGTGTGTGCAAGTCGGCACAGAAATCTTGTGTGCCCCATAGAGCTTCAAAGAAGAAACTTAAAACTACAACTGGCAGGGGCAGGGGCAGGGGAGAAATGGCTGACCCTTGACATGGGGCTAGCAAGCATGATTATGGTTCCACATGTGTTTGTTTTTGGTCCACATGTTTTATCCTGAAGGGCAAAAGCCCAATATGATGGGATGACTTTGGTTCATCTGATTTTACTCTATTCCTTTGCAGCGCGAAAGTCCTGGCCTTCTGTACAAAAAAACTAACCATATAGTGCCCATACTATGTCCCAGTACAACTCAGACATAAATAAGACACCTCCTTAGCAATTCCGGGTCCACCCTTTCAAGTCAACCAGAGAAAGGCATTTTCCGAATGGCAAGATGAACACTGCCAAGGTCATTGACTAAGGTCTGCCTTTACTTGCTGTTATAATCCCAACTTGATATTACAACTTACACATTCCCAATAGATCCAATTCCAGTCTATAAATTCGGCAAAGAAATTGAGAGTAATTCAAAGTCTCTATGATGACCCCAAAATTATGATTTAAACTAAGTCATTGATCACAGAAGATAGCCAGAGGGCAGACAATATCATGACCAATTGGGAGTCTATTTGAGTAGGAAGGTACAAGAGACTAAATACAACCATTATGGATAGTACAAATCGTGTAGGTGAAATTTTAGGAGGGAATTCCTTAAATTTACCAAAATCATGTCAACTTGCAGCAGATCACGGCCTGAAGTTGTATGTGGAGGCACCCCACCTTCAAACAATCAAACCTATAGTGTCAGATTAATGGGAAACAAAAAGTTGCAGGGATTGCAAGCTGTAACAACAGTACCCCAAGATAATTGGAGCACAGAAAATCATTTACTGGTTTTGCTAGGCAGATATTCAAATCTCTAACCTTCGAGAATAACAAAAGGATTTGTCAAATGACATAAGCAAAGACAACATAATCCAAAGGAAACACAATTAATCAATTTTTGGAGTTTTTGATACCATGGTCCATGAATGCAAGTAGTAGAAACCACTGTAAAGAAGGATAAAGAATAAATGAATATAGTAGATAATAATTCAGGGAGTTGGTAAGTCTTATTGTCTTTGCCAACTAGGCACCTTCCGCAAAGCCAAAAACTGTTGCAGTAACTCTTCATTCTATATGTAGTGTTTAAAATAACAGACTTTCATGGATCAGAAGTAATGGGAACATAGTAAAGAAGTATTTGGAACAATGCAAATTGTAACTTTCATGGATCAATCTATGTGTAGTAATTGTGAATAATACAACTAAAAGCAAAGCCATTATTTTGACACCCAAAAAAAAAAAAAAAACCTCAATAAGGTTAGCAATCTTCCAAGGTTCCTCATCTGTTACCTAAGCCAAAATGATTGTTTTAAATAAGTCCTCTAGAATCTAAGTCCAATCAATCAATGTGTAGTAATTGTGAAGAATACAACTAAAAGCAAAGACATTCTTTTGATACCAAAAAAAGAACTCAATAAGGTTAGCAATCTTCCAAGGTTCCTCATCTGTTACCTTAGTCAAAATGGTTGTTTTAAATAAGTCCTCTAGAATCTAAGTCCATCAAAGTAGGAATGGAAGGAAATCAAGGCTTGACAGAAAGCTCTAATTTATTCCAGAATACCTTTTTTGAATCTTTTTCTTAGATTAAACAAGACTTAGGATGTTGCTGACTTCGTTAACTCAGTACACCTTCAGTCAGACCACATTCCTAAAACAAACCATAGAATTCACCTCAACACCTCCCCTTATATGGTTTTGCCCAAGATGGACAAACTTTGTTAGTTTTCTCACCCCTGTTACCTTCAAATCTGGCTGTTGTAACTTTCGATTTGTGCTCAATACAATCCTTTAACACACCCATTCGACAGGTAGCCTAATAATAACGACTTAATCCACCAACAAGATTCACCCATCTTGCAGTTGAAGTGTTTCCATAAGAGCTAGTACTACAAACAAAAACCCTAAAGGCAATCATCATTTCATGTATCTGGAGTGACAATTCTCTCTGTTTCTTTGAACAATGTTTCGCAAAAAATACTACGAAACCCACCTTCTCAAACCTAATGGTTATTCACAATAAACAGCCAAAGCGAATTAAACAAGCAAACAGAACATAAATACCTCATTACGTCCGCGGGTAGAACACGAAAATCATGGGTGTTGCAGCTATTGTCCTTATAACACAAAAAATAACAAGCAACTCATAAGCATCATAATCCCAATTCCCAACACCATGATAACTACATAGACAAAACCAGCAACCTAAACAAGATAGAGACTCACTGACACATTAAATCAAACACCTACGCTTTGTTAATTCTAACCCAACAAAAAAACCCTAATCAATTAAGGGCAGATTTTAGCTGATTATTGATTATCATTAACATGATCAATTCAAAAAAAGCACAGTGGGGAGGATCGGAATTACTGAGATTGATTGAATCAAGCCTCTGTATTCCCTCCCTTGCTGTTGACGTCGTTGCTCGTACCGTCCAAAATCCCAGGGCGTTGATGAAAGATATTCGAGAAATTGGAAGAAAGACTAGAGTAAAGCGAAACAACTTTGGAGATATTCCCATTAATTTCACGAATTAGGGCAACGTTCTTGGTGAGATTATCCCGGATCTTCGACTGGTGATTCTCGTTAACCTGTTGGATCAAAACACGATTTTGATCCAAAACCGATTGAACCTGGCGAAAGCTCTTACTAAAAGTCTCCCAGGCCTCGCCGTCGCCGTGGCCGTCGACGCCGTTCTCTCCGTCTCCGGTGCGGCGATCGCTGTCGCTGAAGCTACGTTTTTTGGTTAGGTTTTGGAGAGGGAGGTCGCCATTGGAGCTGTCATCCATGCTGGATTCAGCATCGGATGAGGACTCGAGCGTTGTCATACATGAATAAATACCTCTTTCTCTCTCTGATTTTGCACAGAAATCAAACTGATTAGTGAGAGAAAATTAGGATTTAGGGCGGTAGAAAACAGATTGACACGTGTATTATTTAATTAATTAAGTAAATATTCATTTGAGATTTCAGGATCTTACAAATGAACTCTGCTATTGGAGGATGGATTGAAGTCTAACTTAACCATTAGAACACACCATGGGAATAGCCCGGCGGTAGGCGTATCCCTTCCTCAGGAACGAGGTTGAGGTTCCGGGCCGATAGGGGAGAGGGTGAGAGTGTGTTGCAGAGATACTGACTTGCTAACCGGGGTTGCGGCCTAACCGTTTGTCTCATCTTTATAAAAAAAAAAAAAAAATTTAAAATCTTCTACCAAAACATCGGTGATACTGTTAGAATAAAAAGCAAGGCTACGTCCAATCTCAAATCGTTTTTACTAATTCTAAACAAAATGATAAAACAAAAATAATGGGATCCACACATACAAAAGGGAAGTGATAGTCTCACACTCCTCCTAATGCACTCTTCCCTTTTCCAAGATAAGGATATTTTCATTAGGATTTTGCTAGCCCCAGTCGCAAATCTTTCAAAGACACAATTGGGGTGCTACAAATGTTCAACATGATTTGACTTTTATCTTTTAAATTGTCAAAATAACAAAAATATCTCCACGTGTTAGCCCCATCTTGCTTCTATAGAAAAACTTTGAGTAAATGCAACTTTGGTTAGCACTCCTCTTTCATATTTTAAAGATATAGGCATGTAGTCATGTAGTGCAATACAATGGGTCGGTCTATGGATACTCTCATATATATACTTCATAATCTTAATCGCTTACAACCAACCACTATGGGATAGGAATTGAGTTGGCATATTTAGTCTTTTTAATGCCACATTAACATAAATCATAACCGTTTAATAATTGAGATAGACAGTGAGGATTTGGGAGTACACTTTGGGAATATTTCTAAGGCTCCGTTTTTTTGGTGGAATTTTTAAAAGTTCGGAACATTAATGTTTTCGGACAAGAGACAAGAGTTTGGGAAGAGAGGGGAGAGGGTTTCTAACCCTTTTATTTGATAGAATTTCAGATTTATCGAGTTCAATTTAATTAGAAGTTCCATATCTATGAAACTTAAAAAATTCAAAAATTTTGAAAGAACTTAAAAGATCTATATCTGAAGAACTTTTGCATTCTATGGAATAATATAGTTTTAGACATTAAGTAAAATTAGGCACAAAACAATGAAAGTTCTAGACTTCAAAAGTTTCACCATAAGAACGGAGCCAACTAATTCCAATACAATTATCGTGAAGGAAAAAGAAAATTCGAAAATCTGGAATGCTCCATCATTCATCTACTTGTTCTCACCCCATCCGCCTGAGTTTTTTTTTCTCTTTTCACCCCCTACGATTCTTGTCTGCTTGGGTAAAGTCTCAAGCAACGACCAACCTCACTATTTTTCGACTTTCAGAAATGGGCTTTGGGTTTTGATTGGGCATTTAGAGGTTTCAACTGAACTGCTTGTCGCTAATTCGAGGATTGAGATGAGAGCCAGGTGGCCTAGGTCTAGTAGAAGATTTTAAAATGCCCCTCCCTTTAGAGTCTTGCATGGGTCCTAGGCTCAGAATATTTCCAAAAAAAAATTAAGGGTAAATTGCACTCACCTCTCCTAAGGTTTGGTGAAATTTTAGAAACCTCCCCTCTTGTTTATGAAATTACACTGACCTCTCATATAAAACTCATCATATTAACTTCTTTAAATAATGTTTTTTTTTTTCAATTTTACCATTATTACTTGGAGAAAACACGGAAGCTTAGTTTGAAAGCTCAACCAAACAAAAAAAAACATAAGCATCCCAAGCCGCCACATGTCCCATTTAACACCCACTATGTATGATTAAGATTCACTCACCCATAGGGTTTATTCATCTAACCTTATTTTTTTAGAAAAAAAATAACCTTAAGTTGATTATGCTTAACCACAATTAAAGAGGGCTCTACAAGCCACCACATGTCCCTTTTAACACCCACTAATTGTGGTTAAGATTCACCCACCCCTAGGATTCATCAATCTAACCTTAGTTTCAAGAAAAAAAGTATATATATATATATATATATATACTAGTAATGGTGCACGTGCTTTGCACATAGAATTTTTTTCATTATTAATGAGAATCATAAAAATTTTAAGATTTTTTCTTTAAAAATCAAGTTTTTGATAGTATATTATTATTTTTTATAGAATAAATTTTAGTAATTAAATTTAAATTTTTTTAAATGAATTTAAATTTAATATTAGAAAAGAGTTACTAATTGTTGATTATTTATGAGTCCCACTTATAAATGTATAGAAAACAAGGACTTTTTCTAAGGCAAAGGGTTTACTCTGGTGCTCACCAGAGTATTAGATCAGTGGACCAAAAAAAAAGAAAAAAGAAAAAAAAAATTGAATCGGAAGAAGTCAAAAAATTGGGAGGGAAAAAAAATGACTTATGGTGATGTGGCTTTTTTTTGTCCACTAATCTGTTGCTCACCAGAGGGATACTCTAGTGAGCATCAGAGTAAACCCTTTGCCTTTTCTAATAGTGTCCTTATTAATAGCTTATTAATAGTGAGTACTTCAGACTTCTTATAATCACTTTAAAAGAGTTTTATTAGATAAGAGTTACTAATAACTTTTCTCTACATATATGAAGACTAAAGACTCTTCATTAAGAGCTAGTCTGGGATTGAGTCTCATCAATTAAAGTATTAAAAGTTTAAATTTACTTTATTAGACTTAGAGGCAAAATTTCAACAAAATTTGATAACAAAAACTTGTCAAAGAAGATGATAGAAGGAAGATAGAAGAAAGAATGTTGCACCAATATATTCAACAATTGATAGATGTCACTCAAATTTCCCCTATCTGTTTTAGACCTAAGAAACAAAGAAAAAATGACTTCCACAATAAATCATCCACTTCTTTATGCCTAGAAATCAACCTAAAAGCAACGAGGCCTAAAAATAAAAGGTGAGTTTCAGAACTTCTTCTCAAGAGTATAAGAGAGCTCTTGATATGCAGCATAAGTTCTTAGGTCTACTTCCTCAAAAAAGGAGCACCATCAATGTTGACCTTATAAATAGAGCATCATGACCTGGTTTTCCATCAACTTCACCATTGTTTCTTGAAGTGATGGCCAATGTATTCTTCTTAAACTATCTTATTGGTGGCCAATCAACAAACTGCGTCCTACCATAATGGAAGATCAGTGACCCTTCTCAAGGTTAAGTGAAAATCTTTTCATGAAACCCCTATTTCAAGTAATCTACACTTACTCGGCAACAGGTGCACTGCTATCGTTATTAGCAGTGCTCATATGGTTATGGTTGGCCTCTGTGTCAGCACGAGGCCTCTCTTGTAATACCTTTGGGGGCATGATCTCTTTCATTATGGCTGGCTGAGCCCCAGAGTGCTCTTTCATAGAAACAGATCTCGCTCCCGAGTTTGGAGAAGGAAAAGCGGTAAGGTTCATTCGCTGCGGAGGCATATGCAGTCCTTCAAGGGGCGCTATTGGCAGTGGAGAAGGGTTGGCAAGCGGTTGTGGTTGAGTCAGATTGCCTGGATTTAATGCAATCACTGGTATCGTCCTTTCATCCGTGTTGTGGAGATATCCAAGCTATTACCCACGACATTAAAGAAGTGTGTCATTCGATTGGTTCGGTTAAGTATCGGGTTGGGAATATCGAAGCTCATAAGATTGCAACAAAAGTTTTAAAGAAAAAAGAACTTTTCCACATTTAGATCTAGGTGATCTAAGTTTGTTTGGGATCCTGGCAATCCCAATTTTGCTCTCATTTGTTGTTAGTTGTATTGCCGCTTATCAAAAAAAAAAGGGCAGAATAGTTATTTTCAAAGAAGAAGAAAGATAGAGAGAGTACCTAGTTCCATTCCATTGAGAACATGAGATTATTCTCAAATTCTGTTTTGAAAACAGAATTTTAATATGTGCACGCTCAACAAAACAGCCGTGTGGATAGACATGGTTGGGATGTTTCATCCCTAAACGTTTGTTGAAGAAACCTAAATAACTACAACTTGCAGTATTTTTAAGAGTAAGAAAATATCGATCATAGAGGATAGGCAAGTTTGGACTCTTAAACAGTTGGGATACATCAGGAAAAAAATAATTATAACTTATAATTAGTAGAATTTTAATGAGTTCTTAACTCTCTACTAATAGAGACTCTTTATCTATAAAAATAGTAGAATAGAGAATCTCTTTAAAGTTTCGTATAACCTAAATTCTTTATAAATTAAATTAAATGATATTTTGGTCAATGTAAAATTTAGTATACTCCTTGTACTTTTATTAGTAGAATGATATATATATATATATTAATCTTAGGTTAATTATGTTTAATCATGGTTAAAGGATCTCTAAAAGTTGTCACTTGTCCTTTTTAAGACCCACTAACTATGGTTAAAATTCACTCACCCCTAAGGTTCATCCATCTAACATTGGTTTTTAGAAAGAAAAAAAAACTAAGGTTGATTATACTTAACCACAATTAAAGGTCTATACAAGCTGCAATGTATCTCCTTTAACACGCACTAACTGTGGTTAAGATTCACTCATCCCTAGGATTCATCCATTTAACCTTGGTTTTTAGAAAGAAAAAAATATTTAGGTCGATTATGCTTAACCACAATTAAAGGGAGCTCTACAGCCGCCACGTGTTCCTTTAACACCCACTAATTGTGGTAAAGATTCACTCACCCCTAGGATTTATCCATCTAACTTTGGTTTTAAGAAAAAATATTAATCTTATGTTAATTATATTTAACCACAGTTAAAGTGTCTCTATAAGCCGCCACGTGTCTCTTTTGATATCACTAACAATGGTTAAGATTCACTTACCCCTAAAGTTCTTCTATCTAACATTGGTTTTTTTTAAAAAAAAATATATACCTTAAGTTGATATTATTAACCTTGGTTTTGGAAATACATATTAACCTTAAGTTGATACTATTAACCTTGGTTACCAAACACAATTATTATTTATTTTATTGTATTAGTTGATTTTTTCTTTAAAAATGATAATTTAGACATTTTAAAATGTTTAAATGACGACATCATTAAAGTCCATCCATATAAGTAACGGTCAACTAGTGAGAGGGGTATACATTACAAACAACTAAAATTGAGGAGAAGTTGTAGTTTTAGAAAGGAAGGTTTCTGAAATTTCACCAAACATTAGGGGAGGTGAGTATAATTTACCCAAAAATTAATACTAGAATTTTCATTTTCTTTAAAATGTAAATTTAACATTATTAAAAGGTAGCGGGCTATTGTGCAGTAGACAAGTGTCCAAATATTATTATAACAAATAGACAGTTTTGTGGGAAAATAATCCCTCTTTGCAAGTGAAAAGGGAGGCATCTCAAGCCCCCCACCACCCCCCTTTTTTTTGCCACTTGTTCTCTTTTAAGTGGGGTTAAGATTTACTGACCTCTAGGATTCAAGCATCTACCCTTATTTTCTCTCTATTTAGAAGATTTTTTTTTTCATAGAGGTTAAAACTTCTTAACCAGAGGTTTGTGAGTGAGCTTTTTTTTGGGTATTAGAATACAGTTATGCTGCAACCTAATTTAGATTGGTTAGTGTGTTAGATAGCCAAGTGCCCCGCTGTGAAGTAAGCGACACCATCACTCAAATAATGAACCTTGAAAACCCCGCATTGGGGTTATATACATTGCAATTGGCACAGGCCATTCGGTGTTGAGTAAGCAACTGTATAATGGACTTCATCGGATCAGTGCCATTTGTGCACCCATTGATTTTTCTTTTTATTTTGGGGCGGGGGTGGGGGCGGGGGCGGGATGACAACACAAAGATCAACTCTGCTGGATTCGGTCAATAAAACGAGTTGCAACATTTCAGAAGAATATGATCTAAGTAGAGTTATGATCTCTACAAATGAGATTTCATACAAGAATGAGTGAATTTTTACGCTTCAGCAAACCTCAAGTTTCACAAGAATGAGAATTTTCTCTCTAACATGAGAACAATATATGGTCGTTAGACACTTCCGTAAATACTCTCATATATCATATGTCATTATAATTTGGATCAATGGTCCAGTATCAATTATATTTATTATAGCTCTCTTAGATTAAGTAACGGTTTTAACGATTATTTGGAGTCATTATGCCTTAGTCAAACTAGTTGATGAGCTTTTGACTAAATCCAAAACCCATCCAAGAGTCATTTTTTGCCAAAATACTCAATCTGATTTAAATGTGATCCAACACTTCATACTCATAATATTAACATGATCTCATATACAAATGAATGCATCAAAATTAAAAATAAGATAAATATCATATAATACATTTGAAATCATGATCAAACATATATAGTAATGTGTAGGAGTGTATAATGTATGAGGAGATTCACTTGAAGATTCTATCAATCAATCATAGCCATACAATCAAGTGATTTGTAGCCGCTCAATCTCAATATTCAACATTAATTGAACCATGTAGACCCGATACTGGGTGCATGAAAAAAAAACATTTCTCCAAATAAAAATGAAAAACAACCGTGTCCACAATACCCAACTGAAAAAACGGACGGCCTTCCATAATAGAGATCTATCATGAGTTAGGATTGTAAAGCCATAGCCGTCATCTCCTGCCATAACCCATCATGACGTGTTCCATAACTTTCTCGAAGCTTTAATACAAGGTTGACACTTCTAATTTTGATTTTTAAAATTCAAAAAATAATAAGTGTCATTCCCTCACGAAAGCCTGGCAGAACGGATCCGGATTCTTAAAATATGGGAGCATCATGAACTTACAGCCAAAGAGGAAGCCAGGGATCTAAATCTGTTTTCTGAGAACGGGTCAATGCGGCCACTGATCACAGGCTATAATAAAAAGGCTGTGGGTAAGTTAATGGTGAGACTGAGAAAAAAGGGGAGATTTTATGGGCATTATTGCCATTCATTTCACCACTGATTCTGAATGGGGGATCTGCAGCAGCAGGTGAAGGAGAGGGCTAGAGAGGTTAAGGCCCTTTTCAGACACGGATGGAAGGTTGTCGGCATTTGCAAGAAAGGCTGGTACAAGCTTAGGAGCAACCTCAAGATATAACCAGAAGAAAGCACAAGATTAAGAGAACAGGAATTATGGAAACCATGACCCAGTTGCTCAATCAGATCATGTAATGTCATGTAGATCCATGTTTCAGTTTTGTTTCTGATTCAATCAACATAATTCAGATTTTGGCAACAATTTTGATTGTTGTCTCTGCACATTTTAATCTCCATTAACTGTGTCCTATGTGGGTTCCACCATTTAAATAGTCATAGCCTCGTAAGAGATTTTTAACTCAGAAACTGAATCGGTCAAATGACAATAGCCCTTTGATCTGTTTCATCTCAAGTAGTGTAGTCCAAGCGATGCCTGCATTGCTTAGGCGACAAAATTTTAGTTTTTCTGTTTAAATTATATAGGAATTTCTGAGTGCCCACCAAAATCATGGATCTAGACAATAGAGGTCCTAGCTAGGCAAGGCGGTGGCCTAGGCAATATTGTGACTACACTAATCCCAAGAACAATTACAAAAGGCATGGCAAAGTCTGTAAAAAAGAAAATGTCACGAGCTTAAAAGTTTGGATAATTAAATCAGATTGAGTTTTTTGACATAAGAGATCGCCTAAGTGGGATTCACTGAATAGTACATCGCAACACCCTGCAGTTGCATTATGTGCCTATAGATGGTGGTCCCTGTCCCTAAAAACTCCATTATAGATGATCCAATTTCATTAGGAGTCACATTGTTGAAATTCCATAATTATCATACCTGTGATATCCAATTGTTTGATCATCTCAACAATCCTGATATTCCAATTGATGGGTCATATCCCAGGGATTGTATTGACCACGGAGAATAGTCAATTACAACATTGCTATATTTCTATTTACTAGGGGTGCCACTGCCACATATAAGAGTCATGAGACTCCTAGATGCTCGGATCATAAAATTGATTGCCTTCTAGTTCTGACTGCAAATCTCCAAGTGCATTGACTCCTGCTTTTGTCCCTTCGGATAACTACAAGGTGACCAGAACACCATTGAAAACATATGATGCTTGTTTTATAAGGTTGAACTGATAATTTATTGATTCAACCATATTGTGCTTTTGTTTTAATATATATTTTTTATGATACACTGATTCTCATAAATGTAAGCAACAACGAGGTTGGTTAGTCGAATCTCTTGTACACTCAAATGTCAGAATTGGAGTAATTGTTTAGTTCTTGACCATGGGAATGAGATAGAGCTAGTACCTAATCATTTGGTTTTCTCTTCCTTCCAAGAATAGATGCTCTTTCGAATCTGGGTCCGCCCAACCGCCATTTCTTAAATGCTGCCATTGAGGATCGAGCTGCCTCATACACTTTAAAAAGCACAACCATAATCCGTCATTGTTCATATGCAAGTAGGAAGAAATTGATAAGCGAAGATAAATAATTAAACATATTAAAACTCACAATGAGTTTCTTCTTTTGTAAAAAGTGTCAAGAATTTGGGTGCCACGGCTATTGCTGCACTGTGTGCCTTGCTCAGGACTTCCTTGTATCTACCTGTAAATGCGTACAGGAGGAAGGACCCAATGGTTCTATCACCAACCCTAACCATCACAAAAGCAATGCTCAGAGAGAGAAACAGTGCTTGTTTGCCTCATGAAACAAAAAGGCATAAAGTATATTGGCACATAATACATGTAATCAACCTTGTTTTGTGGTGTTTCCTGATTTCACCATTAAAAAGACAACAAACCCGACATCTAACGAAATTGCTTTAAATAATAACATGAGTTAAGCTTAAGTAATCTAGACGTGGTAAATGGACATTGTCAGATATTGTAACCATGGAAAGCCCAACGGGCTATATATACCACTGTAAAAAAGTATGATAATATTGAAAGATAAATCTTCTATCATATTTAGTGGCATCTGACCTTCATCCTGATTATTGGTGCTGCCAATCATAGGGAATGCAGAGGAACCCTGACCCACCATTCATAGGTTCTACCATTCTACCTATAGGCTAAAATTGACCTGAATGGATCCTAACATCCAATCTATGGATGAGTTAAATGTCAAGCCATTTGCTATTTTGCTTAATTGTTTGACATAATAGTATGCAATGAGCAATCACGTGGTCATGATTTCAAGTTCCACCTTATCCACCAAAAAAACAATCTATCATAAACTTACTCATTGATTGTTAACCGTGTCCATGTCAGTCAAATCCAATCAGGTCGAACTTTGGCGCAGGGAGATAAGGAGATCTAGGGCATTTAAAGGGTTTAGGATGGTGTGGGACTTTGGCATGTGTATAGAGTCTTTAGACTTTAGAGAGTTGATATAACCTCTTTAGATATCAGGCCATGTTTGGTTAGTTTTGTTTTTCTTGTCTTTTTAGTGTTTACTAAGGTACATTCGCCCCCAGACTTTTTTCAACTTCATGAATGTGTTTGATAATTAATTAGCAACACATAGAAGCGCTTACAGCATAAGCATAGATACTTTCTAAAACTTAATTTCTTAAATAACCACTTTCATCAAATCTGTTTATGTGGCAGTTATTGCGAGGTTGAAGGGAAAAATTAAAGCTTGTCTGTCTGAGTCGAGCTTATCCACAGAAAAAAATAATGATAATAATACAGTGTGAATTGGTTTCTTACTGCATGTTAACGGAACATTCTTTTTCCAAAATGCTTCTTTGTTAGGCACTCTAAATGTTAAATGGAAACAGTTGTAAAAAACGAAATTGAATGCTGCCTCAGATTGAATATGCTAAAAGTATTTTAAAAATATTATAGATATTGAAACGAATAAACAAATTTTCCATCTTCCATAACAACACTGTGATTGACATCTCCCTTAATAACAATGTGCTCCACATCTCTCTCTGATACAGTAGTTTTTTAAAAGCTTAAAATATGGAGTTCTTGTTGGGTAGCAATAGCATAAATGGTCAGATGGGAAGAGAAACTCACAGGGGTGCAATCTTGCATCCTAATTCATAGAAGTATGGGCATCGATTCCTCAGATCCACACATGCAGCATCAGCCTGGATTTCCTTCCTAGTTCTGACAGTGGCAGATACCAAATTGAAGACAGACACACGAAAGATAAATAACAGTTATCACATCTTGCAAATAAAACTATCATTTTGAGGAAACTTGCATCAGCACAGGAATAAATGATTCTCGATGCCTGTGCTGTACACAAGAAAATGGGTTAGGAACCAGAACTATTGATAAGTCCTGCCTAGAAGATCACCTAGGCCCTAGTGAATTGATCTGATTGGGGTTGTAACCAGTGAGAAAAACATTGAGAATACTCTACAACAGAAGAACAAAAAATTATACACCATATGGTTAAGAGCGCATGATCCGGTCATGTTTTGGAATTGATGATCCTAAATCGGACCTATCAGACAATAGGTCCCAACCTAGTTACATGTGTACCTAAGTAACCAGAAGGAAAGAGCGGGAGCGAGAGCGGGAGCGTGAGAGCGTCAAATTTCAATTTAGGATAGGGTCGAGAGCGCATCCGGAGCATCGACATATATATAAATAATATTTTTTAGAAATTAAGGTTATATTATTAAATACTAAGAATTAATAAATTTTAAACATAATTAAAAGTAGATAAAAAGGACACAAAGGTTGGGTGTGATTGTGATTGGGTGCTATTGAACTTAGGTGAGTTCAATCACAATTGGTGTGTGGTGAGAACCGTGAGATCTCATTTATCAACTTAAAAAATAAGAAAACAAAGAAAAAGTAGTTGAAAAGACAAAAGCTTATGACACAAGTACTGACACAAACTACAAACAATTAATAAAAAGCAAAGCAAAATGATGAATGTGTCTTTTCACCAAATAGTTAAACAAATTTAAAGGGAAAAAAAATATGGAAACTGTCTTTTGACTTCCTCGGACGATTTAAAGTTTCAAAACCGGCGGTTTGTAAATTGTGAAACCGTGCTCTACACACGGATCCGCTCTCAAACCGTGAAAGCGAGGTTTGAGAGCGGGAGTGGAAAGGGAAAGTGACGGTTTGGGTTACTAAGATGTGTACCATTTGCACCGTGCATGTAGGCAAGAATTGGCTCTTCCTGCCATGCGTTCCTGATGCAAATAATCTTTTACTTTTAAATGCTATAAAGACATAAATTCTTCAATTAGTGTATGACGAGAATTACTTCTGATTGAAACAGGCAGGAATATTAACTGATACTGCTTGTCTCAACTGTAGCTCATGAGAAAGCCAGAAAGGCAGCTCTACTTTCGAACCTTGTTCAACCTAAGCAAAACAAACAAGGAAACCATTAGAATGCAATCAGTGATCATTCACTCCACTCCATGATTTCCTCAGAACTTACACAGTTTGTTTCTGCACCAGGATCGAGGAGTCCCACTCCATTTGCTGCCACTTGGAAAACAACGGAGACGAACTGTGAACAAGTTCAAATTATGGGACGAGATTAGAATTGCGACTTCAGAAGGGTTGGGAATAACACCAACTAGAATCAGAAGAAATGTGTGTTAACCTCGTCTTCCATCATAATGTCATCAATGTCATAATAAGATGACATCTTTGAGAAAAAGCTGTTTTTTCTCTTGTTTTCACTTCCCTTTTCTCTAATAAAAACTACTGAATCATACAAGCAAGCCTCAGCTTCATTCGAATTCGGGAGCCTGTTTCGTCATTTATGACTTATCCTTCCAAGCCAGCATAACCACACCTGCAAAGGTAAGTCCAAGGTACCATTCAAACCTATAACTAATGACATTAAACTGTAAGCTGATGACAAAGCTTTGACTTTTTTTTTAAAAAAAAAGATAGAAAACCAAAGAGAGAGCTTCTGATGACAAACTCTGGATTACTTTTAGTGAGAAATTGAATGGGTGTGAGTCTCCAAAGCAAAACTGAATCCAACTGGTTTATCGTGTAGCTTAAAAACCTTATACCATTTCAAATCTGTAAGAATTCCAAGTTCCAATAAATTTGCCCTTATATTTTACAAATATGCTTGTAAGCATGATAAGGTCCCGGAAGAGATGTAAAATAGAGGAAAATCAGGGTATGCAACTTGTCAATACCAACACTACTCTCCCTAACCGCACCTTCTCAAACTTGAGTTTAAAAACAATAAGTCTGTTGCTAGTAGGAATTGATGTTCATATATAGTTATTGTCTCGGAAAGTCAAGATTATGCATACATCTGATGATTAAATCTACACTGTTCTCTCTCTATTTTTTGCTTATCATTTTAAATAACAGTGATAAATGATCGTGACATCCTCAAATTAAATCATAGTATCATAGTGCACAAAAAGAACCATGCAAATATCAGAAGTAAAGGCTACAGATTACAACCAAAAAAAAAACTGATTAAGGAAAGAAACTGAAAACAGTTTAATACTAAATATTTTGCACAAATAAAAATCACAATCCATGTTTTCAAAAAATAATGGAGCAAGATACAAACTAGTATTCGTGTAAAACAAAAACTTAATCCACATCTCTCATTTTGAACTATTACTTATATAGCATTCATATGAGATTAATATGCATCTATTTGATCTCTATATTCTTGTATTGTATATTTATGCCTACTCATTTTATGTAATAACTGATCTTTAATTACTACCAGTTCGTGGTAAAGCTGCTTCAGTATGTAAGGTTTCTTGGTTTGGTTTATCCTACCCTGACTTTATTGTAGATTGCATAAACATACGCAGTGATGGCTTAGTCGCATAAAGCTTTTAAGCAAGCTGCCACTACCTCTCAGTATCTCCCTCCAGATCCCTCCGTCTGCCACAATTGGTTATTGCTGTTACCCCCCACCAAATCCACTCTTAAATGGCGTCCAATTATGTATTAATAATAGTTCTTTGTTGTTTTTCGATTCTTAGATATTGCTAAGGTCAATAGTTTGTGTTACCATTACAAATATATGTTAACTTTCAATATTCTATAAAATAGCAATGAACTATTAATTTCTCGAACAATATAAGAAAATGAATTAGTAAATCAGATCCAAGGAAGAGTTTCCCAATATACACTTGGGCATTTGTCCATTTCAGGTTGCATCCAAGTTTATAGGGTCTATGAGAACAAACCGTGGTTCTCACTGCGATTCACAAAGCAAACCCAAAAAGAACAGAGGATGACACATCTGTTTACTGAGACCATGCTGATAATGGCATTACACAAACATTTCCTTGTTACTCCAACTCCTACTTTGTGTAATTGAAATTATACCTGAATCGGGTGTCTGTTATATGAAATAAATCTATTCATTAGTACATTTTCTTACAAACAAAACAAGTCCAAGTTTTATGGAAATTCCTTTTCCCACTCATTTCCATCTGTATGAAAGTGTAAAGCAGTTTGACTTCTAAATAAAAGTGCAATCCAATCCGCAAGCGATGTTATTTGGGGTGGATATCTATTCAAAATTTATATAGTTATAATCAAACAATACCCAAAATGACATGAAAACCATCTTATTGGATCATTTTCTTCAGCACCATAAACACTACAAGCAATCTTTGACACTTATTCAGCACAAGTATTATCTAAAAAAGGCTAAAGACACAAATCCATCAACTTTGAACATACTTCAACTGTGAAATTGACTGAAGCAAGCTTATCATTTGCTAATAGAAAAACCCTAAATTAGTGACTCCATATGAACTCAAATCGGATCATAAACATTTGCAAGTTGCTCAGATCAAATCAAAAACATGGTATGCATTAACCAGCTATCCTCTAACATTTCAAGTCAAATTACAGTAAATCTTTCAACATTCAATAACATTTTATACAGAAATTATGTCAATTTGGGTCTAAGTTATGTCAACTTAACAATTCAACCATTAAGATCAAAACTACTTTGGGAACATCAAAAAACAAGAGACCATTCCATTACTGCAGAGACCATTTCACGCCCAATATCTCTTCACTTAAAGAAACCCTAGATTGATGAGAAATAACGAGGGTGGGCCTATTAATCGAGAATGGAATGAAGAAAATATAAAGAGAGAACAACAGAGATTCAGTGACAAAGGTCCATAGATCATGGGGAATAAAAATCAGAGAGAATTTTTAAAAAAAATACCTCTGAGATCTTCTTCTTCTCGAATTCGAGCAAGTAATGAGATATGGAAAACGAGGGAAAGTTGAAACTTGAAAGCGGATAGTGGGAGAGACATGCGCTGAGAATACTCGGGTGTATTCATGAGCATGATGATTTTGAATCATTGCCATCCAAATATAAACTTTCAGCCAAATGTCCTTCGATCATACGTTTTAACGGTGTTAGATCATCTATTGCGTTTATGAAAGGGGTTTTTCTGATTGCCCCTCCAGTTTGGGATTGTTCCCATATACCCAAGTTTTTAAAAACCTTCCCTACTAATAAACATTTTTAATAAGTCAGCATTTATAAAAAGCCATTATAGCCCTCCACTACCATCTACATAGGGGTGTCAAAACAGCCCTTGACGAAGGGTACCCGGCCCACCAAAGCCGTGCTCTTCCCTGGCCCAATCCCCAAGCCCTTCCTCTATAGGGCCAAGCTAGGGCACCCCCCACCTGACCCTTCTCTTGAGTTGCTACACCGTAGCTAATGTTTATAATCCTACACATATAACTGATATAAGTATATATATATATATATATTATTTATGAAATTACTCATACAACTCTCTCAATGGTTTAATATTAGGGTTATATGAGTAATTTCACAAATTTAACTCTATAAAAGCCTTGTATGCTCTTTTGCTAACTCTAACCCTAATTTCACAAACACCTTAAATGACAACAAAATTTCTGCTCTTTCTTCCGGCCCTTTGGCCCGGCCCTTGAGGGCAGGGCTAGTGCCCAATCAATCCCGGCCCTTGAAGAGCTAGGGCCTTGCTCTTATAGGGAAGGGTAAGGCTAGGGCTGACCTCGGCCCTGCCCCTACCCGGCCTTTTGACAGCCTTACACCTACACATTAAAAAGTGCATGAGATGAGAGAAGCTCCTCACTCCCCTCATATTCTCATCTCACGGAGTTCCTTACTTCCATCTTTAATAGGTACTAGCGGAAGGCACGTGTGTCAGGGTCTTCCATTCCTGCCCTTTTGCAGAGTGTATAGTCGCGAACCACTTTAGACGTATCTTGGTCCCTTGCACCAATAGGACCATGTATGATGACTCTTTCCTCAAAGAGCTAACACGAGGCATAGGTGCCGCTTTCACCTTACCTAGTAACTTCATCACCGAGTTGAGTTGGTAGCCATCCATCCAGACTACCGGCAAGCTTGCCTTCCCCCTCCATGCTCCGCTATGTAGTCTCGCTCCCTGGACCACACCATGAATGGGTTTGGCATCCATTTCGACCACTTGGATCATCCCCGATCCCTTGGCCATCTTCACCTCTGCTTCCTTTGTCTCTTCCCCTAAGACAAAGTTGTTTTTAGCCTCCATGTCCCCCTGTGCATGCAAGGCATTCCCATCGAGGTGCTCCGCTTTGACCCTAAGCCCTTCACCCTCGGACTTGGTCGCATCCACCTCCTCCGTTGGGTTGAGGATCTGCACTGACCCCGTGCTCGGCTCCTCATCACCTTCATCATTCTCTTCATCGGATTCCTCCTCATCTTCATCTGACCACTCGCCGCTTTCCAACTTTGCTTGGCAGGCCTTGCGAACTTCGCAATCCCTAACATTGTGAGTCCCATCGCAGATGAAGCACCAAGAGTTGATCCTTTCTATCCTCTTCTTTATTTGCTCCTGGATGGTCAATACCCGTTGCCGTAGAGTAACGAGCATCGCCTTCCTGGTGCTCAGCATCTCCCCTACGGGTTGCTCGATTCCCCTCTCGAGTCCCGTAATGCTTGAACCCAGCTCCCTTTTACGATCTCCCTTGCTCGCCACGACAAGCGCACCCCCGACAAGTCGTGTCCCCACGGCACCTTGAGCATCCCTGGACTCGCTCCACCTTGGCTTGTCCGCTCTCAGGTTGAAAACCATCGCTTTGCCTTCCATTCCACCAAGTTGTTCCACCACAATCCCCGGTGTTGTGGCCTCCTCAATCCCACACGTTACGACCCTCCCGTAACCCGCTTTGATACCACTTGTCACGGCCTTAGTTATTTCCCTAACCTTGACCGTGCGGCACTCGTGCTAGAGTCTGTCCTAGACGAGTCAGCCTTACCCTCAAGCTAGTAGGAGAGAAGTAGGAATACTCTTTGGAAGAACACTATACTTCTTATTCCCTCAAGAAGCTTTATACACTTGCTAGGATACCACTCCTTGCTTGATTACAAATGAGGGGGTTATCCCCTTTATATACATCTCAAGGGAAGGTTCTAGACTCTAGAACATTCCCACCTCCTTTGGAGGATTTCTCTAGAAACTCTATCACCTCCTTTACAAGAATCTTCTAGAAATCCTACTTCTAGACACTCCTACCACCTCCTCTCTAGGAACCCTCTAGAGAGTTTCTACACTATTTCCCTAGGAATATACTAGATACCTTACTAGTATATATACAAGCATTTACTACAAAATTTGGGGTGTGACATAGGGCACCCCCCACCTGACCCTTCTCTTGAATTGCTACACCGTAGCTAATGTTTATAATCCTATACATATAACTGATATAAGCATATATATATTATTTATGAAATTACTCATACAACTCTCTCAATGGTTTAATATTAGGGTTATATGGGTAATTTCACAAATTTAACTCTATAAAAGCCTTGTATGCTCTTTTGCTAACTCTAACCCTAATTTCACAAACACCTTAAATGACAACAAAATTTCTGCTCTTTCTTCCGGCCCTTTGGCCCCGCCCTTGAGGGTAGGGCTAGTGCCCAATCATTCCCGACCCTTGAAGGGCTAGGGCCCTGCTCTTATAGGGAAGGGTAAGGCTAGGGCTGACCTCGGCCCTGCCCCTACCAGGCCTTTTGACAGCCTTACACCTACACATTAAAAAGTGCATGAGATGAGAGAAGCTCCTCACTCCCCTCATATTCTCATCTCACGGAGTTCCTTACTCATTTATCCTTTAATAGGTACTAGCGGAAGGCACGTGTGATGCACGTGAGTATCAATCCTAATAATTTTATGATTGTAAAATAGTAGACGGAATGACAGGATTGAAAATCATGAATTCAATGAAGTTAAGATTCAATACATTTATATACGTATTCTAGAAAGGAAAAAAAAAATTCTAGTGCAGAATCAAGTATGAGACTTACAAATAAACCAATGCATCTGACTTTTGGAGCAGGTCAATCGTGGCCAAATGAAATGGGTTGTGTGGAGGGTTCACAAACTATATTTGCAAAGCCAACCATGGCCAACTGAAATGGGTTTTGTGGAGGGTTCACAGACTATATTTGCAAAGCCAGAAAAGTATGGATCAAATAATGCCTGCAAACATAAGATCACCTGTATCCAAAATAACAAAACAATTTGAAATTAATTAGACCATATAAATTTTCAGCATATGTATAAGAAGCCTATGATATTGCCCCTTTTTGCCTAAAAAAACATCCACACTTGTAGGGCCCACCCTTTGTAGATATGGGGTCCACCTTATATATTCTAACCTCATTTTATGTGTCTTTACGGAACAGTATAGCGTGTGTATGAGTCTCTGTTTATGTTTCTTCTATTGCTTTGCCTTAGTTAACCTCTTGGTTCTCACTCTATATAAAAAAAAAAAGGAAATAATTAGACAGTACACAACCTCTAAATTCTAGATGATCAAAATTTGAATATACATAAGTAAATGTAAACCACCATGGCAATGAGAAAAGTTTTAGTGTATCAGGATGCATGGTCTACTATAGATCATCACCTCCTTTTATCTCAACCTTTACACAATCCGTAAAGAAAACTACACAACCTCTTAGTACATGTTGTCGGCACTCATTGCGGATGTCCATATGCTCTGCAACAGGTTTGGAAAGAAATTATTTTTTGGGGTTATCCTTAACCCAGAATAAACTTGAAATCGATGGCCTCATTGGAATATTCATTGTCCGGTGGTTCCCACGGGACAAACCCCTACCCGTTTGGTTCCCTATAGGTAGGTCAACAGACCCCTTCCCAAAAGGGTTCTGCAAACCCGAAACCAACAAAAAAAATCGGTAATTCGATAAAAAAAAAAATGCAATATAACTGCAATCATAATGAGAGAATCCACATATCTAAGGAATCTATTTGTTTTCGATCAGTGTAATGAACCAACAGTTTACTAAGAAAATCAAATAAAAAATGCAACAGGAATAAGAAGGCTGATTTGTGGCAGCCGGACCTCCTATTTCTCTCAAAGAAAGAAACAGGTTGATAATTCTCATTGCTTTCCCTTCTTAGAGTATCTTACCACAATTTAAACAGTCCAATTAATCCAGCATAGCTTTCCTACTTCAATTGAAATACTAATCTAAAGCAAACATCATCCTATGAAGCTTTCCTATTTAATTTGAAATACTCGTAAAAGCAAATCTTCAATATTGTGAATGAAATATCAATCTATTAACCACTTCATCCAACATATGGTTATTCAACTATGATGCCCACTTAGGAGGGAATGTAACATCCAAGCCTTGTCCTCAAGATCCCAAATGATCACCCAGATCACAATTGTTTTCAACTCTCTCTTTCAAGTAAGAAAAATTGTCTTATGCTTTATAGCGGCTGGAAACTATAATCAATTCTCTAAAAAAAAATCACTGACTAATGGACATTTGATTTGGGACACGTAGAAGAATTAGGGTAAAAGCCGCAGGGAAAAAAAAAAAGGAAAAAAAAAAGGGGGAAACCTCCCCGAATTGCAGAATGTTCAAGACGACGGTGAAGAGATGATCAGGAAGTAAGGGTGTAGGAAACTGCCGATAAGTTAAGCAGTTCCCTAAGGATTGCCTAACCATAGGGATGAGCGAATCTTAGCCACAGTTGGTGAGTGTTAAAAATTAAAGCTAATATTTTAAATTAAAGTTGACCCTACATAATGTAAACTGCCGATAATTTAAGCAGTTAACTAAGCAAAAATCCTCAAGTTGCATGTGAAATTGCCGGAATAAATGGATTTATCCAAAGTGCCAAGCAACCAACCATGGACCTGGAAACACAAACTACTTAATGTTTATGAAGAAAATGATTCTAAAAAAGTTCATTAAAAAACTTGAAACTTGATTATTTGAAACTCAAAACTAAAATTACTTAATGTTTCTGAAAAAAATCCTGAACTTCAACCATGGAAAGAAGGATAAAAAAATACTTGAATCTTTACTAAGCAATAAAAAAAAAACAGAAAAGTGTTCTTATAGGAATCGTAACAGCAAATACACATATCAATTCACCCCCAGGACCAAATATACCAAAGCATAAGTATAGAAAGGCATGTGAAAAAAATCAAATATACCAAAAATCCCCAAAGAAACCACACAAATATCAACGTTCAATTTGAAAGGAAAAAAAGAGTGCATCCTACAAACAGGAAATAAAAAACAATCCAAGCCCTAGAACAGGATTATGAGGGACGCCTCTTAATCAATTGAACATCTAAACAGGTGCATGGAAATAATCCATTAAAAACAAACCAAGCCCTAAAAAGAGAATTCCAGGTTATTTAAGAAATTTATCCAATAAAGCAAACCCATAAAGTAAAGAAAACCAAAAAATAGAAATATGGGAGAAGAAGAAGTGAGAATAATGGAGGGTGGAGGAAGAATGGAGAAGAAAGAAGGTTAAGAAAAAATTTACCGTGGTCGATCTCTTTACGTCAGCGCGAGAGAAGAGTGAGGACTTGGAGGAGGAGTACCCGCCGGGAGCAACGATCTGGGGGCGGCAACAATCAGCGATGGGCGAGAGAGGATGAGCAAGCGTGAGCGGGAAAGCGAAACTGAAATGGAGAGGGAAATTGAAAAGGGGAAATAGTGGAAGGCTTGGAGTGAATTACATAAATGCCCCTGTTAGATTAATATAATGAAATTAACAAATAAACATAAATTTGTTGGGACATTAAGATATTGAATTTTGTGAGTTAACCATAGCTAATAGGAGTTAAAAGGGACACATGTTAACCTCACCTCACAGGTATGATTGAACTCTCCCCGTGTTCAATCATGATTGGCTATGATTCTATTCTTTAAATAAATAGATGAGTAAGGGGTAGTTTATGAATTAAAGGAAACCATTAAATAGGACTTAAAAGGGACACATGTTAATCCCGTAGGTACGATTGAACTCTTCCCATGTTCAATCACAATTGGCTATGATTCTATTCTTTAAATAGATAAGCGAGTAAGGGATAGTTCAGGAATTAAAGTAAACCATTAAGTCGAAGTTTTGTTTTCTATAAGGGTAGTTTGGGAATTTAGGATAAAACAGGCTACACTTGCCTCTCACATTATATTAATAAAGAAAAAAAGAGATAAAGATAAAGAAAATATATTGATATTTTGGAGATTTGTAAGTGCCTAAAAAAACATCGAGATAAACCATATAAGATATAAGCAAATCATTAAAACAAACAATTTAGAGATGTTCAATTAAATAAAAGATAATGTCATTACTAATTCAATTCATCATACTATTTGAAGTAATAACAAATGAGTTCCTGTCTAAACAAAGTAAATAAGCAATATCAACTAAACTTTAACAAACTTGATAACGACACATAAGTGTCCAAAATTGTGTTTTTAATTGCTCAATTTTTAGCTCTTATAAGGCTTACAGAACTTTTAGTGACCTGTCAGGGAGTTTTCTTTCGTACTCTTAAAGTTTAATTAAATGACAGTAGCCGGTGGCACGTGCGATGCACGTGAGAGGGAGGGAAAGGAGTTAACCATAGTTAATAGGAGTTAAAGGGGACACGTGTTAACCCGCAGGTGCGATTGAACTCGCTAGTGGCACGTGTGATGCACATGAACGCAAGGGGAAGGAGTTAACCACAGTTAATAGGAGTTAAAAGGGGACACGTGTTAGCCCGTGAGTGTGATTGAACTCTCCCCAAGTTCAATCGCGATTGGCTTGTGATTCTAAATAGATAGATGAGCAAGGGGTAGTTTGGAAATTAAAGTAAAACATTAAATCAGAGGCAAGGGGTAGTCTCGGAATTAAAGTAAAATATTAAATGAACATTTTGTTTTTATATAAGGGTAGTTTGAAAATTTCGGAATTTCATCTACGCAAGGCTCTCGCATTATAATAGTTAAAATAAATGCTCATAATATTTGTCAAAATACTAAATTGTATGTAGTTATATTACGAAAAATGCAACTGAAAATTCATATCATGTTGTCAAAGATTATTTAAAATACCTATCGATTTTTTTTTTGGAGAATAAAAACAGCATTGAATTGAAGTGCTGCGGGTGTTTAAAAGCTGAAGCAAAATAGTATTCAAGTCCTACAAATGTTTAAAAGCTCAAGCAAATTGGTTCAGTCGCGGAAGATCCGTTTTTGTTGAGACTTTAAGTTCCACTCGTGTTTAATGTCTAAGGAGTTTTAGGCCAAAAAACAGCATAAATAATTCAAAAGAAATTGGGTTAATTCCATATTAGAACCTAAGTTATCTTTAAATGACAAATAAGTGCCTACTTTAAAAAGGTTTACTTTCACAGACCCAATGTTTCAAGATTTGGACAAATAAGTACCTACAGTCTAATTCGGTTAACAGCCGTGGGTAATCTTAATTCTAATGCCAAAAATACTCTTAGTCATCATTGACTAATGGGTCTTTGTCCTAACATGTATTCATATAGTATTTACGGTTATAACCAGACTTGGGTCCGGTACACCCTTGAGGTCACCATGTGTCCCTTCTGATACTTCTTAACTGTGGTTAGGATTCACCCACCCTAAGGTACACCCACTCAAGTCCGGTTACACCCTTAAAGTCATCATGTGTCCCTTTTGATACTCCTTAACTGTGGTTGGCATTCACCCACCTATCCTATGTTAAAAAAAACATTTTTTAAACCATGGTTAGAAAAAATGTTATTAAAATAATTTTAATTTTTTTTTCTAAAACCAATGAATAGGTGAGTTAACCTTAGGAATGGGTGAATCTTAACCACTATTAAATGGTATCAAAAGGGACATGTGGCGACCTCGGTTAAAAAGACCCATGGTCATATTTAATATAGGGTAAATTACACTCACATCCCCTCAAGTTTGGTGAAATTTCAGGAACCTCCCCTCTAGTTTTTGAAAATACACTGTCCTCCCTCGTCACTCTTAATACTAACCCTGTTAACTAAAGTTATCATTTTCCTATTTTGCCCCTATTACTTGAGTGAGGAAACACCTCTTTACCGGTTGAAAGCTCAACTAAATAAAAACATAAACTCCCAAGCCGTCACATGTCTCTTTTAATACCCACTAACTATGATTAAGATACTCACCCCTAAGGTTTATCCATCTAACCTTAGTTTTAGGAAAAAAATAACCTTAGGTTGGTTATGCTTAACCGCAATTAAAGAGGGCCCTACAAGCCGCCATGTGTCCCTTTTAACACCCATTAAATGTGGTTAAGATTCACTCGTCCCTAGGATTCATTAATCTAACATTGGTTATAAGAAAATAAAATAAAAAATATTAATCTTAGGTTAATTATGTTTAACCACAGTTAAAGGATCTCTATAAGCTGCCACGTGTCCCTTTTAACACCCACTAACTATGGTTAAAACTCACCCCTAGAGATCATCCATCAAACCTTGGTTTTTAGAAAAAAAAACCTTAGGTTGCTTATGCTTAACCACAATTAAAGAGAGCCCTACAAGCTGCCACACGACCCCTTTAACGCCCACTAACTGTGGTTAAAATTCACTCACCCCTAGGATTCTTCCATTTAACCTTGATTTTTAGGGAAAAAAAAAAAAAAAAACCTTAGGTTGATTATACTTAACCACAATTAAAGAGGCTCTACAAGCCGCCACATATCTCCTTTAACACCCACTAATTATGCTTAAGATTCACTCACCCCTAGGATTAATCCATCTAATTTTGCTTTTAAGAAAAAAAAAAAATTATTAACCTTGGATTAATTATGTTTAACCACAGTTAAAGGATCTCTATAAGTTGTCATGTGTCCCTTTTAATACCCACTAACTATGGTTCAGATTCACTCACCCCTAAAGTTCATCTAACATTGGTTTTTAGAAAAAAAAATATATATACTTAATTTTGAAAATATATAAACTTTAAGTTGATATTGTTAACCTTTGTTAGAAACCAATTATCATTTATTTTATTGAATTAATTAACCTTGTGTTGAAAAAGGATAGTTTAGACATTTAAAAATGTTTAAATGATGACATCATCAAAGTCCATCCATAAAATAACGGTAAATTTAAGGGAAGGGAGTATATGTTACAGACAACCAAAGTTGAGAGAAGGGTAGTGTAATTTTAAAAATTAGAGGGGAGGTTTTTGAAATTTCACCAAACCTTAAGAGAGGTGAGTGTAATTTACCTTTAATGTACCTTGTGACCTTTGCAATGAGCTTTTGCAATTCCAAACCAAAAAAAAAAAAAAAAGCATATGAGCTTTTACTAAAAGAATGAAATTAAATTCTCTACGGTCATGGGAAGTCCACTTACACTCCCGAGGTCACCATGCGTCCATTTTTTTTTTATTTTAGTAGGGCTTAAGATTCACATATCAGGGTCACCCTTCTATTCACGGTTTTACAATACATATATATATTTTTAATAATAATTTTTTGTTTTGTTAAAAAACCTAGGATAAGTGGATGAATCCTGACCACAGTTAATGAGTATCAAAAGCAGGGGTGGGCCAAATTTTTTGTAAAACCTTATTGGTGTAGTATGAATAATGGGCCCCACATTATATATATATTTTTTGTGTACTTGGCTCCCTCGCCAAATTTTTGTGTACTATTTAATGTAGTGGCCCTTCCAATTTTTTTTTATCATATATATGGTGGGCCCTCCAATGGAGTCCCCTTATGCACTTAGGTTGCCACATGTCTCTATTGACACCCCCTTAACTATGGTTAAAATTCATCAAATCTCATGGTTCACCTACTTATCCTTCGTTTTGTAGAAAAAAAATATTTAAATAACTTTGACCTTAGGAGTTAGTGAATTTTAACATAGGGTTTGAAAAGAAATTTGATTTAAAAAAAAAAACCAAGGATAGGTGGGTGAATCTTAACCACAATTAAGGGGTATTAATAGGGACACGTGGCGACCTCAAAGGCATTATTGAGAAAAAAAAAATTCTCAAAATAAAAAAACTACCCCAATTTTTTTTTTCTTGGGGCTACGCCCTGAACCCTCAAATTTCATACCCTCAAATCAATTTTTTTTATACATGTATTTTGTTCCCCCCCCCCCACCAAATGACATATTCCTGGATCCACCCCTAATCAAAAGGGACACGTGGCGACCTCAAGGATGTAACTGGACCCCAAGTCATAAAGGATTTCAATCCTTTGCTAATCCGTAAAGAGCTATGGAGTTAAATACTCTACGGTGCACCGGATTTGGCAAATACGGTTATCACCCTTTGAGGTGGCCACATGTCCCCTTTGACACCCCTTAATTGTGGTTCAGATTCACCCCCTCATATTTGGTTTTTAGAAAAAAATATTAATTTTATTTTTTTAATATTAAAAAAACCCTAAAAATAGTTTTTTAATTTTAAAAAACAGAATTAATATTTTTTTCTCAAAACCTAGAAAGGGTGGATGAATCTGAACCCCTACTAAGGGGGTGTCAAAAGGGACACGTGGCCACCTCAAAGGGTGAGGGAAATCCGGTTACTTCAGCCGTAGAGGATTTGATTCCAAAGATTATTATTATTATTTTTTGGGTCCAAAGGTTATATGTATGTACATGTTAGGACAAAGGCCCATTAAGTAAATGATGACTAAGGGTATTTTTGGCAATTGAATTCAGATTAGTACCGCATGTTGTCCCATATAAGTTCCTTGGCGACTCAAACGGTTGATACCCGTTTTGAGGAGCTCTAGGGTGAAGCTTACATGGGCTGCATGTGTGTTGTGTGTGTGTGAGTTTGCATGTGGTGTGTGTGTGTTTGCTTGGGTGGTGTGAGTATTTCCTTGTATTTGCCTTCGGTCAGTGCCTTGTGGTATGATTGAGTTTACCAAAAAAAATAAATTTCAGATTAGTCACGGCTGTTAACCATATTAGACTGTAGGTTCTTATTTCTCCAAATCTTGAAACATTGGGTATGTGGAATGAAATCTTTTTAAAGTAGGTACTTATTTGTCATTTAAAGATAACTTAGGTTCTGATATAGAATTAACCCAAAGAAATTTTATCCCCAGTTGCAGATTTCAAAAGTATCATTGTAGTAGCAACCAGCATCTCCCTATTTCATTAAGAACCGGTAGAAGTCATTACTTTACCCTTTTGAAATCATTATTTTTTAACAAAGGGTGTGATGTTTGCCCGTGTCACTAACCTTGAACATATATTACCCATACTAACTAGGGCTGAGACCACTGAGACCGTGCTCTAATAGCACGGGTTTCAGGTGGGGCCCATTTCACATGGTGGGCCCCACTTGAAATCCCGTGCCCTTAGAGCACGGTCTCGGCCCTAAGGAGGTGTCTCAGAAGCTTTATCCCTATGAATATTGATCCCCTACAAGGAAAATGAACCAGCTGAATTGGGAGGATATTGGGGTAAGCAAAGCCCATGGAGAGCCAGGTGGAGAGTGGGCTAATCAAAATCCAAATTTTATAAAACAAAGGCCCAAATAGAAAAGAGAAAAGAAGCCATGGCGGATTAATACTTACATTCCTCTCCGAGACCAGTAGATCTTCAGCAGAAGAGAAAGCAAAGAACGAAATGAGATACAATTTCGATTTGTCCGAAACAGAAACACAACAACAAGAACAACAACAACGAGCCCTAACACCTTCAACGCCATCAAAAGAAGAAGTTGAATGGGTCCCACTTCACGACCACCCCGTCTTCGGTGGCGCTGCAGCACATTCCGCCGCCACATCTCGAACACACAGCAACCTCCTGGCTTGGGACGGAGCCTCTCGCCTCTACTTCTGGGATTCTGACAAGCAATGCCTTCATCGTCTCTCCGTTCGATTAGGCGATCCGGAGCCCGCTTCCGTTATCGCTGCTTCGCCTTCCAAGGTCACTTCTCTCTCTCTCTCTCTCTGTATCTCCTTTTTATTGATTTGTCTGTGTTTTAGGGTTAGGTTACTGTAATTGTTTTTTGATGCGGAAATCTTGAACAACTGTTGAGAAAACCAAATGATAGTTGCGTTGGAGCTAGGGTAGCTTTGGTAATTGGTTTATGGAAGTTGCGAGGGAGAGAGGTTTCGCTCAAGGAGTTCGATTGTTCCATCTTAGTGCGCCTAAGGTTTGAGCTTCTGTTAATTCAGGCCCATTGTTGTTTCAGCCATTCTATCCTTCTGCTTGTATGTTGACCTAATCTAGTGTTTTTTTTTCCTCATCAAAATGGGATTGTTATATGAGTGAAAGGGGTTATTTATTATTATTTTTATTTATTTATAGTTGGAGTGGAAAACTGGGGTGAAGGGTATGTGATAGGAAATGGGAACCACATTAAACGAAAAAAAAAATAAAAATTTAAAAACTACAGGAGGGGAATGATAGGCTCTGTCACCTTTCTGAGTCACCTGGATGAATGTAAGATATATAATCTATATCTTTTGAATATATTCTGGAGTATGTCTAATTTGGAAAATGCGTCTCATTATCAAAAAGGAAAATATATCTGTAGGGGATCATAAAAACTTGAAAGAGGTGGCTAAGCTGTTGGGAATTTCAGTTGAGGTCAGAGTGGTAAGACCATTAATCTATTTGAGTTCTTAAAAGAAGTGAAGAACTCAATGCAAGAGTAGAAAAAAAGACATAAAGTAAAAGTGGACTAGGGAACTGAGAAATCCGGATTGGGAGATGTATAATGAATCATAGAGAATCAAGATGGGCAGTTAAAAATCACAAGAAAGGCAACGGAGCGAGTTAGAAAGTAGTGAACTAATGACTTTTTTAGTTGGAGCCTCAAGGTTTTGGGTTGTGAAATGAATAGAAGAGCTGTTAAGGAGGTGCTAGGCAAGAACAAAGTCATATCAATTATCATCCTTTCTCAAGAAACCAAACGCCTAGCTGGGTGGAAATCTTCTTGCTTATCTAAAGGAGGGAAATTAACACTTATCCGCAGCACTTTAAGCAGTCTGCCTACGTATTTTATGTCAACCCTTACAATCCCGCAATCGGTGGCTGCCACTCTAGAGAAACTCCAGAGGGATTTCTTGTGGCATGGCCAAGGGGATAAGGTTAAGTACCATTTGGTGGCCTGGCGTCACTTGTGTAGGGACATAAAGAGTGGGGGCTTAAATCTCAAACCCCTAGTGCAGGTGAACAAGACGTTGTTAGGGAAATGGATTTGGAGATTCGGGGAGGAGAGGGACAGTTTGTGGCGGGCGGTGATCACAGCCAAATATGGAGAATCTTCATGCTGGGTTCCAAGAGAGGTTAAGGTGTCGCATGGTCAGAGTCTTTGGAAGGGTATGATGGCCACTGCTAAATTGGTGCTTCCGTTCACTCGTTTTAGAGTCGGGAGGGGGTCTGAGGTTAGGTTTTGGTTGGATGTGTGGTGTGGGACCACTAGGCTGAAGGATGACTTTGGAAACCTGTTCATGCTTGCAATCGATAAGAAGGCTTTAGTTGGGGATTCTTTCGAGAGGTTAGGGGAGGGGGTGGTGTGGGGTCCGAGGTTGCGTCAGGCTCTGAATGATTGGGAGATTGAGGATATGTCCCGTCTTTTGGAGAGGGTTGCTTCAGTTTCCCCTTGTGCAGATATTAGGGATATCCGGATTTGGGCGCGAAACAACCATGGTCGGTTCTCAGTTAGATCCTTCTTTCACTCTTTGTATCCTGTTACATCTGGGTCGTTTCCTCATAGGATTGTGTGGAATCCCGGTATTCCATCCAAGGTATCTTTCTTCCTATGGAATGCAGCGTTGAATAAAATTCTAACATGTGACCATTTACAGCATAGAGGGTGGAGAATGGCAAACCGTTGTTTTTTGTGCCTTCAAGCGGAAGAGTCGGTGGATCATCTCTTGTTACACTGTCCTATTGTGTCTGGAATATGGGGTTTCTTTCTCTCCCGTGTGGGGGTTGCATGGGTCTTTCCCTCCTCCTTTCTTAGCTTCTTATCCTCTTGGCCCTCGATGATGGGGGATGGAGCCAGGGAGGCGATCTGGGCAGTCATTCCAGGGGCGGTTTCTTGGTCGGTTTGGAAGGAGAGGAATCTTAGGGTTTTTGAGGATTCCTCCTCTTCAGCCGAGCGTCTATGTGGGCGGATCCGTATGGCAGTGTTGGAGTGGGCGGGCTTGCATTTTGATGTGGCAGAGTTGAGTGGGGTGTTGGGCTGATTTCCTTTGTTTTGGGGGGCAGTTCATCTTGGTTGAGTTTACGGGCTTGTAAACTTTCCCACTGTCTTTGTTTTCCCTTTTCTCCTTTTGTACCTCTTTTCCTTTTCTATAAAGCTTCTTTGCCGATCAAAAAAAAAGAAACCAAAAGAATGTGTTGACAAGAAGTTGAGTTGGTATACATGGGTATCCAAAAATAAAGGTGGGGGTGCACAAAGAGATCTCGTACTTTGCTCTTTCATTGGACATATTGTTCTCTCAAGTGCCAAGATCGACTAATGAGACAGCTGTTGATCTTGCTAAGAGTGGGGTTCCTATAGACATTAGGTTGCCCGAGAGACCTTGTCCTTGGAATTTGTAAATATTTGCTCTATTTTTCTCCCCTTTAAAATAAGTTTATTTTTTGGTTCCCTATTGCTAATCGTAAAAAGAAAAGAAAAGGTGTCCCATTGAGCTTAGCAAGTTGCGAAGCAAGCATTTTGAATGAATTGTAATTTCCAAGAACATGTTTGAATTCAGGATTTATATACCAGTGTAATGGTCCTTATTTATTTGTTGGATAAAGCAACTTGATTTTTTTACACACCTTATCCTTGATACTCTGTATCCATAGATACGGTTACAATGTGCTGGATTGGGTTTACACCGACAAAATAGCACTCATGGATTTAGTTTGTATTTTAAATTGTTTTAAATATTTTATATTTTTCATAAATTAACAAGGTAACAACGTGCTATATCATTTATCCTGTGATACGAAAATACATACATGTAATCCCAGATACTTATGTTTTCAGTATAGAAGCTTTGATATGTCCTAGTATTCAAAATCTATATTAAATGTAGATAGATTAAATTTGATACGTTCTGCAGGGGGTGCCATCAGGGATCCCTAGGGACTTGCATTGTCTCCTTAGTATTATGTCGTAGCTACAAATTATCTGCCTTCTTTCTTCTTTGTTCACTTTTTGTGAACTTTTGTATTATTTCCCTTCTTTTTTAAAAATGCTATCTTGATTATCGATCAAAAAAAAAAAAAAGAGAAGAGAAGAGAAGAACTTGTTGCCATAGTTTATTGGGCAATTTCGAGATTTTGTGCAAGTCAGCATCAATAGAATCATTTTATAGCCGCTGATTTCTTATTTAGTTTCCTCTGTCATGCTTATATGCTTATTTTAATTTTTGACACTGAGATTTGGTTGCACAGTTGATAATGCCTGTAATTTTACAGGTATTGCAACCCGATGTTCAGATGAAGTTTGTTGTCAACAAAATCTCCATCAATAGAAATGGATCAGCGTTACTCCTTACTGGTTCAGATGGTCTATGTATCATGCATCTATATGGGCGAACTTCTGCAAAAGATAATACCATTATTTGCAGGTAAGGGAGATGTAATGTCTATAGAGAAATATTCAATTCAATATGGAGGGGATGACAGCCATTCAGCCCTACCTCTGCTTTACACATGCAGTGGGTTAGGGACCTCCTTTTGGAAGGAAATAGGCATGTGCTCTTACTGAACTTGACAACAGTGATTTCTCTCTAGAGTTGCCTTCGTATGGATTTTTATAAGTAATTGGGTGTCTGAGAGTTCCCATATTAATTAATGGACTCTTGTTTTGCTTCATTGGAATTTTTGTTTGCTTACGTGCTGCTGCCCATCCTTGCAATTGGTGCCATATTTGTGCTGAGATTAAACTCTAAATTGTGAAGTTTTGGTTAGGTTGAATCTCCTGAAATACTTCCTCCCCACATTTTATTATGACAACCTTTCTCAGAAATGTGTTTGTAATTGACTTAATATGCAGAAGAGCTTCATATTTGACCGCATTATAAACACTCCATGCTTTATAGTTTATCCCCATCATGTATCAAAATTTAGGCTACCTCATTGATCTGCATCGTCCTTTGATAAGCCAGCTCTTGGATTGGTCAAGAGAATATTCTACCAACCAGAAAATCTTTACCATTTCATCATTTGCATTGCTTCAAAGTCAAATGACATTATGGGAACTCATTATTATTATTTTTTTCTTGGAATGGGAAGTTATTTTGCCATGCGTAAGAATGTAACTAATGAGATGGTCCAAACCATTTAATCCATTTTATTTTTGGGCCATGGCTAATTAAAATGTTGGATCAGATGGTCCAGATTGATGAGATGGCACAGTGGTCAGACATCATATGAGTGGAGTCTTTATAATGTTGTTCATTGTAAAATCTTGCCTCTTCAATCTATGTTATTCCTGGAGATTACCATATTGAGACTGCATATAGGGCTCAGTGTGCCATTTAGAAAATCATATAAATGATACTCCTGTCTAAGATAATTTTCTGGGTCCTTTTGGTGTAACTAAGGCCCTTAATTCTAAGTTTATATCTTGGTTTGTGTGGTTCAAAATGGAAATGAAGGTGTGGCAGTCGTTTCAATCGACGGAATCATTTCCATGTTTACCATTTTTTCTCATATGAAATTAAGACTTCTCTATTAATTTTTTGCAATTGGTTGTTTCATAATCTTCTCAAACTCCAAGCAGGGTTACGGTACATTCAGAACATTTAAGCTGTTCTCTTACTATGTTAATCTTAAATCCATAGATTTCTATCTGTAATCTTAAATGTATTTGCTTACATTATTTCATGATTCTAAACTTATTGTTCGAGGTATAATAGATTATTAGATTGTTACAATGTTTCAACACTTCCGCTTAATATGGGACATGATTGAATAATCTCAATTTTTTTTTTACTATTCTTCACCAAGTGGTAGCTTGATATTCTCAAGTCACATGCAAATTACCTTGCTGTTAAGTTTCATATATGCTTGTGGTTGTTAGTTGTGCCACCTTAAGAGAGTCTTATTGTGCCTTGCCTTATCAACTTATTCACAGGACTGTTACAATTGCCTCTCAAATTTATTTCGACAATAACAATTTCATCCGCACATTACAAGTTTCATGGCACCCTTACAGTGACACCCATTTGGGAATTCTTTCTTCAGATTCAGTTCTCAGGTATGGCTTTCTTTTTCAAGAACTGACTGGGTAGTAAGGTTAAGATTTGATTAAGGTTGAATTTTGCTTCATATCGTGCAACAGTTCACGCGTGTCTAACTCTCCTTCAAATAGTGGTATTAAATTTTTTATATGCCAATATTTATAGTGATTACTAAATATTCAGTTTGTCCTTTCTTGAATGGTACTTGTTCTTGCCAACTATTTTTCTCTTATACAGATGTTTCATGTGATGGTACGAGAAATTGTGCCAATACCCAATAGAGACAACATAGTGATTCTCCTCAATTTTCATGGCTTAAAATTGCTACTGTTACAGAACAAGCCATATAAAGGAATTCTTGTTGATGTTGGCATTTATGTCTTTTTGAACAAAGATGGATTCTTAACAGGTTGGTTTCATTTGTTTGATGTTAAAGTTGCAATGCTCACTTCTTACCAGTGTTTTAAAAAGCGTGTGAGGCTTACACCTCGAGGCTCGCCTCGGGGCGAGGCTTAAAGGAAACACCTTGAGGCTCAACCATGAGGCTTAAACCCCATGAGGCTCACCTGAGGCACATGCCTCATTCCTTGAAGCTCGCTTTATGTCTATAATGTAAATCTCATATATTAACTAAAATTAGGTTCTAGCTACAACTGAAACTTAAATGTTTTTTTTTAAAAATTTGTTTCAACTAATTTATATAGTATATCTCATGTGTACGCGTGCGACTACACGAACACAAACAATGTACATGAATACAACTATATATATAAATGAATCTCTCTTTCTCTCTATATATATATACGTGTGTGTGTGTACTATAATTTTTCATTAATTTTAAAAACCTTTTTGCAATCTTTCTTACATTTTATTTATCTTAAAATGAGAGAGCATGATTCTTGTGAGATTTACGCTTCACACCTTGAGGCTTATGCCTCATGCATCTTGAGGTCCTAATGCCTCGTCTCACGCCTCACGTTTTAAAATATTGTTTCTTACTCTGTATAATATAACTCCAAGCATGTTATTGAGCAGGGATGTTGCAGCCAGCCAACTCCTGTATCCGCTCCGTCTTTCACTTAATTTCATCCCGCAACCCTGTATTTTTTACTCATGTATTCCTGCCTAAACTTGTCTAAGAACTTCTTATTTAAGACAAGCAGAGGGTTATTTGTCATATTTCAACATTGGGTTGGCAGCTTCTTGACCTCTTTAGCGATCTTTTGACTTTAGTGGACTTGAATTATATCTCACTTTAAATCTAATATATATACTTGTATCTAATTAATCATTGTAAACCCCAAACTTTTGGTCTATAATTCATCTTCATCACCAACAATGCCTTTACCAAATTCTTGGGGTCGACAACATGAATTATGTTCTGTCTTCCATTCTATTAAAAACCATAATTTTGGCCAAATTTGATTTTGAATCTTTTCTCATTATCTCTATCCACGTCATTTTTGGGCTCTCCCTCGCACTTTAGTCTTTAATTGCATCAATTCACTCTCTTACTGGAGCTGTGTTGGTATTCATTGGACGTATTTAAACCGCCTCAGCCGACTCCCCCTTATTTTAGTTAACCCATTACAGCCACTCTCATATTCTCTCGAATGCACTCATTTCTGATGCCATCTTTCCTTACTGTTTTTTCACTCATCCATCTCAACATCCTCTTGATTACACTAATTTTATGAATATATTGCTTTTTGGTAGCTCAACATTGTGCTCCATAAAACATTGCTGGTCTTGTTACTGTCTTAAAATTGAATTACCGATACACACTCTAATGCCAATATTTTGAATCATTCTCTTGAGTGATTGAGTCACTTCAGCACTGCTAATGGGACTCCTTGGTGATGGGGCATTGAGGTGACCCCTAACATAGCTACATGTTTCTCCTTTCTAGTGATGTCAGTTTTATTATACAAATCTAATAGTTCTACATTACTTCAGAATTTAATATGGCAACATGTTTCCCTTACTTACCGACAAAAAAAAAAACCATGTTTCCCTTACTTCCCAATATTCATGTTATTCTAGTTGTTTTCTTGCATATGCCCAATCAAAAAAAGGAAACGACACTTTTTATATTTTGATGTTTATAGATGATATCATTGTATGTATACTGTGGTTCCATTGAAACTTATTTTGTGTTACTTTTGTTTTTGGCAGACTTTTTGATTTGTCTTCTGGTCTTGAGCAACCAGAACAGGAATATTATTTGCAGCCTGTGGAACCGGGTCAATGCCGGAATGCTGCATCAATCTGCCCTGTCAGTTTTTCATTCGGAGGCGACCACTTATGGGACAGATTTAGTGTGAGTCCAGTTATCTCTCATGATGTTGCATTGTTGATTTTAGATACTTTACTTGTTATACTGACATACGACTATAGGTTAGGCCTAGTTATTTTGGTCTTATCAACTTGGATTATTAATTTTTTCGAATGAATAAAGCTGGTACTATCTTTGGTGGAAACATGGGCAGGAGTAGAATTAAGCCCATTCATGCTTTCAAATTATAGTTTGCGAGTGTACAAAAGAGCCACTACCTCATCCTCCTCATCAGCTGAATCTTAACTAGGTGGCTGGCCATCCTAGTCCCGTTCAGCCATTTTACCTATCTAGGACCACTTACCTACCTCAACTCAGGCTCTTCTTGGCCTTATCTTCGTCGTTCTAGAGCCTTCAACCGGCACCAGACCACTCTTTCATTGGTGCCATCGATACTCCTTGCTCACGAACAAACCATACCTGTCGAGTCTTGATTTGTCACTTATTGGGGCTACTCCTAGGTTCCCTCAGGTGTACTCATTCTTGATTCTCTTTGCTACTCGTCACTCATTCATCTTATCATTATCTCGGCTACACTCATTCTGTGAATATTTTTCTTGACTGCTAAGCATTCTGATCCGTGAAGCATTGCTGGTGTTATTGTTGTCTTATGAAATTTGTTGTATTACAAAAGAGCCATCTCCTATCCTAATTGAACTTGAAACTATGGTTAAAGGACTTTTAGGTGATTCTAGAATTTGTTGCAAGTTGCAACTCTCAACATTATGGAACACATTAGCTTCTCACTCTCACTAGCTATAACACCCAGATAGTTCCCCATGCTTACCACCTGTATCAGGTATCAACACAATATGATACTGCTACTGGAACAGATGCTGCATGGATGCTTGTAGAAAAAGTTTTGCCTTTTCCGATGTATTGGGCTAACTCCTAAAACTTTTTTATGTGCTTTGTCAACAAATATAAGAAAATCATATAATATAATGCATTTTACTATCAAGACATAACGAATGGCATATGTTCCACTTAATTCTGATTCATGTAAACAAAAAAAAGTAATATGTAGCTTAAAAGAGCTAAAATTAAAAGCATAGTTTGACATAATTGACAAAATACCCATATCCGCATCGGTGTTCTGATATTGGAAGATGAAGAAACATCCATGCTTTCCATATCTGTGTGTGAATGAAAGCTGGAATCTGTCTCTCTCTCTCTCTCTCTGACATGCCCAATAGTTTGAGAACTTCACTAGCTAAAGCCATTGGTAGGAATCTCCCTCTCTCTCTCTCTACTTATGAAACTAGGGCTGAAAGTAAAATGCAAGTGGGAATGCCAAATGTGAGAGTGTTGAGTGACATCTGTTCAGGTTAGCATTAGGTGTTCTGGCTACTTTGCTTGCTAAACAAGGCGTCAGTTGAGTTGGTGGATTAGTCAACAAGCCAAAATCCTTTCCATCTACCACAAGAAAAAGATAAATCTGTAAGCTTCTCAAATCTTGTTTCAACTGCGTCTCTGCAACTAAGCGAAGGACTTGGGATCTTGCGTTTCGGTAACTAAGGTAAGGTTGGGATCTTCTCAGTTTCGTTGCGTCAACTAAGCTTCCTAGATGTCTGCCAAAAACTAGCTTAAGAACAAGTTTAAAGCAAGGCAAAGAGTAAACATGAGTTAATTAACAAAGTTTAAGAACTAATAACCAAGCTTAAGCATGGTCTAGCAATCACCCCTGGCCTAGACGACGCCGTAGGCAGTTAAGGCTGTAATAACCTAGGTGGTCTCCTTGGCGATGCCTTGATTACGCTGATGTACACTATTAAACTCGTGCATGAGATCACATATCTTATGCAGACATAAAACTAGCTTCCCACGGCTAGCCACGCCTCCTGTTAATGCACTCCACTACTGCTCTAGAATTCGAAGAAATAATAATGTCCCCAATACTCTTGCTAGCTGCCACTTTAAGGCCTCTCTTAATTGCGAGTAAATTGATAATAAATATGTTTCTTTCACTACATCCGGATTTGATAGCCCACAAAACAGTCCCCTGGTTGGCCCTGAATTGGCATCCGAACCCCGCCCTGTCACCCCTAAGAGATCCATTCGTATTTATACAGATAACACCCCCGGCGGTGGACAACAAGATACCCCTTTGATAGTATAATGCTGGAAATCCACAAATATACATCAAGTGCCAAAAAATTCCCTGTTTGTCGGGCTATCCTCTACAAAAAAGCACTGAGTTGAACCACAATCTGGTGGTTCTCATAATCATATTGGCGGTCTCATCGGGCATAAACAGATTTTTCAAAGGCCTCTTATTTTGCTTCTGCCAAAGGAAGTAAATTGAAGCATTGAAGGAACTGTTGGTTCATAAGATGCTGATGGGGTTGGCAATCCTTACTATAGTAGGTTCAATATCTGAAATCATTGTTTACTTGGGAAAGAGTTGTATTTCTTAGCCATAAGAAGAATATGCAGTTGCCAAGTCAAGGTGGAATTACATAGTGCTCATGCTGCTTAGACGCATAAGTAGGTTGGTTGAAACAAGCTCTACTAATCTTTGTGTCAGGACAAGGGCTGTCTTTCTACATTATAACTATCATGTGAGGCTTTTGCCAAATAGGCAGGATTAACTCTCATGGAAGCTCTCCATACACTAGTAGTGACCAGAGATAATTTTTAAATATTACTCTTCGCACGCATGCATGTGTCTGTGCGCACGAGGGGAGGGGGTGTAACTTTTTCTGTGCCTCCCATAGGCAATGGTTGTAACTGATATCTCTTCTGAACATAAATGGGGCATACATCTGATGACTCTGCTGCTGTCCACGACAATAAAATCTCATTCCAAGACCCAAATTGTGCCCATATTTACCTTTTTTTTAAAATCGGTAATCAAAGATTGTATTAAAAGGAATATGAACAAAAACAACAAACCAAACACAAAGTTTACAAGCACGTAAACTCTGGGATGGAAGAGAAAAATGCAAAAAGAAAGCATGAAAACTCTAAAGTAAAGACAAGGATTTATTTGAAGTAACATTTGTGCCAACATCCTCTTTTAGTTGTTATTTTGATCCGTTGGCCATGTGCTAGGTATTTAAGAATGGGAACTATGCTTAGTTTTGTATTAGTTTTATCATTTATTGTCCTTTTTCTATGCTGTTCTGTAGGTTTTCGTATTATTTAGTGATGGTTCAATCTACATCCTTTGCCCTGTTGTTCCTTTTGGAAGGTACTCCTTACATCTCATATTTTTGTTTGCTTTTATTTCGTATTTATCCAATAATTAATGTTTGCAGTTCTCTCTGGATGCCCTAATAGATTGCCGTGCAGCACTGTAGTCCTTTTGAAATATATTCCATATAAACTGACTGCATTTACATCAGGAGGTATCCCCAATGCAGGTAGAGTGGACCATAAGGATGGGGTACAAACTGCATATCAGTAGCTTGACACACATGCAATGAAGCTGGACCCATCATTCTATAGTACCAGTATCACCTAGGATATCTCTTACACTGAAAGTTGATTGGATCTATCGCACACTCTATATGGTTAGGAAAGTCTTTCCAGACATCTTAGAAAATAGTCAATGAAACAAGTTAAGATAATCCATTCACCTATTGGTGCCGTTTATACTGATGTGCTGTTTGTAGACTGTCCTTATGGTTTACTACCCAAAAGATATCCTTGATTCCCTCTTTGTTTTTTCTTTTTTTAATTTATAATGGCTGGTTCTCTATTGTGGATGCGGACTTAAAAATTGGGTGCTTTCTTTGGTAGCAGTGTCTACAGAGGGGAATCTATAGGAGAAATGTATAGTGATGCTCACGTATTTGGGTTGAAATCATCCAATTCAAGAGCTGTTAGTAATTCTAGTCTGGCCATTTCTTGGCTGGAAGCCACATTTCCTGAAATAGCTCACCAAACAATGGAAGGGGGCAATTTATCTGCACTGAAAGCCCATCCTTATGCACCCTTTGATGCATCCCTTTCGTTGCAGGTATCTTTTATTGAACGTATTGCACTAAGTCTTTCATCAACACTTCACTAATGAAATTTCCATTTTTTATTTATCTCTTTATGTACATCTATTGCAGTTGCTTTCAGATTAGCCATGGTAATTGGAACCAATGTTTTAAATGGTGTGTCAGGCTTATGCCTTTAGGAGAGGCTCATGGAAAATGCCTCAAGGCTCAACCTTGAGGCATAAATCTTGTGAGGTTTAAGCTTCAAAGTTTGAGGCTTACATGAGGTGCACACCTCACGCCTTGAGGCTCATTTTATGCCTATTATAGGGTGCTAGACTGCTAGCCACAGAATTTTGAATTATTATTATTTTTTTTCATTTTTTGCATGACTTCTCTGTTGGAATCCATAACTGCCACATGAATTGATGGAACATCATCCATTTTGCATTATGCATATGAACAAAAATGTAACTCTAAATTGCAGTGTTTGCTTATTTCTCTGTATTCTTTCTTTTGTATAGAATTACTCGGTCAAAACTTGCGAGGTCGTGTCTAGGCTCTAGCTAAGCTGGTTGACCATTACAGTAGAAGTTATGCAATCCTCCAGTGAGGACAGTCGAGCTACTTTTTTTTTTTTTGATCGATAAACAGCAATTTCATTAAAAAAGGAAATTCACGATAGGTGAATACAACAAACCAAAACTAAGAAGGAAAAGCTACCCACTACCCAACAATATCTACTACCCAACCCCATAATAACCAGCCCTCCCCGCCCTAGCTACCACTTAGAAAACAACTTGTCAAACCCGAACTCCCCTAGGTCAGCTTTAGAGGAAACCCAATCCCACAACATCTCATGCGAACGACTACAAACTCTCTCGATCGGAGACGACAAGTTCTCGAACCCCCTCCTATTTCGTTCTTTCCACAGAGATCACACAACCACTCCAGGAAGGAAGGCCCATAAAAGCTCGATTGGGCTCTCCAGCCTAACTGCTAACCAACCTGATAGCCAGCCCTTGAAAGATGATGGAAATACCCATGATACCCCAAGTTGAGACAAAAAATACCCCCATATGCTCCTAGCAAATGGACAATGTATTAACAAATGATCAATCGATTTTTCCTCCAATATACACAAGTAACACTGATTCGGAATACACCACCCTCTTTGTTTCAAGTTATCCAGAGTCATGATCCTATCTAACCATGCAGACCACATAAAAAACAAGGTATTAAACTTCGGTTTCGGTATAAACTTCGGTCGCTAAGGACGTTGACACGTTTCGAGGAATTTTAAAGAAGTTCAAGGAAGTTATGTAAAAATTAAAGAAGTCTAGGAAACTTTAAGGAAACATTGGAAATCTAAGATGAAACTTTAGAAATTCAATACTTAAGCATAAATACACATCTAGAATTCATTATATTATTGATGCAATCATATAGTACTCAAATGTGAGAATCATATTAAATGACATGCGTTGTCTGCTTGTTTGAGCTGTAGTTTTTTCTTGGTATTTCTCTGGATTGTCAATTTTTTTAAACTATATTTCATCTTCTTTGTCAAGTGAAAGGGTATGTATTCTCTTTATTTTTCAATGATTATCCATGTTAATTGTTTTGGAAACCTAAAAACCTTATGAATGCACATTGAAGTCGATAAATAATTGAAATTCAATTTAGTTTCTAAACTTATTTAATTCTACAATTGATGAGCTCAATGTTTTTACAATACTGAATCAATATGTGAAGATGAGGAGATGTTTAGTTAAATAATTTTGAATTTATGAAATACTATTAGGAAATTATTTGATTTTTTTAATATTACTAAAAAGTCATTATGGGCATAATATATTAATAACAAGATTATTAGAATAATAAAATTATAATTTATAGTAAGGTTAAAGCTAACCACACTCTAATAATAAAATTATAATTTATAATAAGGTTAATGCTAACACACTCTCTTTTAAAGTTAGTTATATTTATTGTAATGGGTAAATTTCGTAAAAACCTAAGTGTGGTAACAACGAGCTCGTCCTCAGTGTGGTGTTATTGTTTGAGCTCATTTCCGTCGTCTCCTCGACGACGGGCCCGTTGTCGTATGGGACGACGAGAACGTGGTCTCGTGGACGACGATCACGTCCTCACTCTGACGACGGATCCATGGTCTCGTGGACGACGATGACGTCCTCATTCTGACGACGGACCCGTGGTCTCGTGGACGACGATCACGTCCTCATTCAGACGACGTATCCGTCGTCTTATTGTCCACGATCGCGTATCCTAACACGTAATGAGATCTGGCGTTACTGCCCAGTCGCCTGGGACTGATCCTACCTCTACGATGGTAGGTGGGTAACATTGTCTTGGCATTAAATGGCATTTAATGCTGCATTTAATGCCAGTCACCTCGGACGAGTTCCTACTCTTTGTCTGCTCTTTTTGTGTGCAGATGCGCGTGCAGTACGAATGACCGGGAGATCTATCTAAAATGATTACTGAAGTACGCATCAGGGATTCGAGGTATGCATGGACATCAATAGGTGCCCATGGCCATGGCAAGGGTGGCCTATATAAACCTGTGAAGAACAGTGTAGAAAGAAGTTTGGGGAAGAGCTAAGACCTTCGAACTCTCTATTATATTCTTACTATTCATCATCTTCTACACCTACTGACTTAATCATCGGAGTGCAGGTCAGGGTATCACACCCTCCACTCCAACCTTCAACCAGTAAATCAGAACTTGGGAGGAGCTGCTGCTGACGCGTGTCCTTTCGGTAAATTCCCCTCACAAAATTGGCGCCGTCTGTGGGAATTCTTAGCCGAAACCACCCTTTGCTCACACCACCTCTCGGTCAGCATGGCAGACCAAACTCCCCAGTTTATCATCGAAAACCAGCCCCCTCAAGCCATTTCATGCACCCCTTCCACCATGCAAACGTTCGCATTAGGCCCATCTTCTGGACAACCAGAAAGGCCCATGACCATATCTGACCCCATCCTGTTACTATTACAACAACAACAGGCCACTCTGGCCCAGATAGTCAGCCAGCAACAGTCACTGCAGGAGCGGCTTGATGCTTTGGAGCACGGAAACTTGGAGATCGATGACGAATCTCCTAGAGGAGGCTCTGCAGCTCGTAAACTCAATTTCCCTTCTTCTCCTCCCCCCAGAGGAACGGCCCCGATCTCGCCGTCTGCACCAGAGAATCTGGAGAGAAGATTCACTCTCACTCCTTCTATTGACGAAACTACCCGCCCTCGTTCTCTTGGTGCTCATGCTGAACATCGAGATCTCCGTGTCAGCGACGACGGGTTGAAGACAGGCCTGACCCTCAAAGACGTGGAAGCCTTGATTAATGCTCGAGTCAGAGGAACGACAGGTGGAGCCTCTCTCGATCAGTATGCTCAGAAGTACAAGGACGAGGAGGAGACGTCCCCTTTCTCCAAGGAGATCGTCGAATCTTATACCCCATCAAAGTTCACGGTACCAACCTTTGTTAAGTTCGACGGGAGGAGAGATCCTATTGACCACCTGACCGACTTCAAGAATGCTATGGCTGTCCGTAACCCGGATGACAATCTCCTCTGCAAAGCCTTTCCTAGTAGCCTGACTGGAGCGGCTGCGAGATGGTTTCGTAATCTACCCGCGGGGTCGATCAGGTGTATGGCTGATCTGAGATCAGTTTTCATTGACCAGTACATCATTAACAAGAAGAAGAAAGCAGGCGCAGATTCACTCTTTGCCATGAGAATGAAGTCGGCGGAATCCCTTAGAGATTTTATTCAACGGTTTACCGATGAAGTCTCTAATATCGACAAGATTGAGGACTGCACTTGCATAGCGGCCTTCAAGAATGCCATACCCAAGAGTTCCAAGCTCTACGAGTCTCTTGCCCTTGACTGTCCAATCAAGATGGACGAGCTGATAGTCCGTGCCTCTAAGTACGGAAGGATGGAGGAGGATATTGCAGCAACAACGAGGCCCAGAGCACGAGGGGTAGATGCTGTGGAATGGGGAAGCAGACCCTCCTCGAAGAGAGGGAAGAGACCAAAGTATGAATCATCTTCCAGTGACGAGGAACCACGAAGACACACACGACAGGAAAAAGTTGTGTATGTTAAACGACGGGGAGAACCGAGCCGACTCGCGTTGGGAATCCGCCAAGATGCAGACTCGTCGAGGAGAACGGATCTACGGTCCAATTTCCGGCGGCGGGACGACCGTACCTATCAGAGACGAGAGGAACCCGGGCATTACAAGGAGAGGGAGAATCAAGCAACAGAAAGACGTCATTTCGCATCTCGTGGTGGTCAAGTCAACTTCTCAGCAAGCCCGGCGACGATCATGAAGACGATGGAAGACAAACCATACTTCGAATGGCCAGCGCGGACCGTTCGTGATGTCACCACGGGACCCAGGGCGCACGAATACTGTCAGTACCACAAATGCCACAGGCATCTCACAAATCGTTGTCGCATCGTGAGAGAATACTTGGAAAGATTAGTCCGTGAGGGCTATCTGGGAGAATACGTGGACTCTGGAAGAGAAGAGGGGCATATTACGGAGCCATCCACTCGGTCTCACGAGGGAGAGCCATCTGGTCATATGAGTCGAGGCGGAGAAGCTCCGAAGGGAGTCATAAACGTCATCCATCGCTCTCGAGCACCGGAAGTAGATGTCGAGCAGCAGTACCGAGCGAAGGCAAGGAAGTTATCACACATGGCAAAAGTTTGTCAAGTGCGATCGACAACAAAGGAAGTCGAGCAGGCCCTATCGTTCACTGATCAAGACATGACAACTGTGGTCAGGCCTCACTACGATGCTCTTGTCCTGTCTATGAGAATTGGCGATTTCGACATCAGGCGAGTGCTCATTGACCCTGGAAGTGGAGCAGATATCCTGTATCTCCATGCTTTTGCAAAGATGGAGTTGGACCCGGCGGTTCTTGTCCCTACACAGACCCCCTTGATAGGATTCGAAGGAAGTTCGATGCAACCCCTAGGAGAAGTCGTCTTACCAGTCAAAGCTGGACCTATCACCTTATCCACCCGGTTCTCCATTATCGACGCGCCGTCCCCATACAATGCTATCTTGGGGCGATGGTGGACTCACGAAATGAGAGCTGTTCCATCTTTCTATTACCAGGTACTGAAATTCCCCACTCCGGACGGACCAAGTGAAATAAGAGGAGACCAGCTGGCATCGTAGAAGTGTGATTACGCCTCACCCAACCCGCTCAAATAGCAATTACAGGTCGGGTCCGTGGAAGAGGAAAGCACGGGTGAATCGTTGATAAACCACTCTGTTGAACCCACAAAGCTTGTCAACCTGGGGACGGAGAACGAGCCAAGAATGCTGCAGATCGGGACTTGTTTGACAACGGATGAAGAGCGGGAGTTGATAAATTTTCTGAGGAAGAATCTTGACGTTTTCGCTTGGTCACATGAGGACATGACGGGTATACGTCCTGAAATCATCTGTCACCACCTCAACGTTGATCCCGTAGTCAATCCAGTTAAACAGAAGCCTCGTAGATTTGCTCCAGCGTACCATGAGGCCGTCAATGAAGAGATCGATAAATTAATTCGGCACGGGTTCATTCGTGAGGTCCAATATCCGGAGTGGATAGCCAATGTAGTAGCTGTTCCGAAGAACGGAAAAGTCAGAGTCTGTATCGATTTCACTAATGTTAATAAAGCCTGTCCGAAAGACTTCTTCCCAGTTCCCAGAATCGATAGACTAATCACAGCAACCGCGGGTCACGAGATGTTGAGCTTCATGGACGGGTATTCGGGTTACAATCAAATCCTCTTACCGGAGGACGATCAAGAGAAAACGGCCTTCATAACGGAGCGTGGCCTGTTCTGTTACCGGGTCATGCCCTTTGGCCTGAAGAATGCCGGGGCCACTTATCAACGGCTAATGAATCTGATGTTTGGACCCTTGCTTGGTAAATCGGTGGAGGTGTATATTGACGATATCGTTGTGAAAAGCCGAACTCGGGCCTCTCTTGTTACCGACTTGGCGGAGCCATTTTCTATTTTACGCACTTTCAACCTGAAGTTAAATCCTGAGAAATGTACATTCGGCGTCGCCTCGGGCAAGTTCCTTGGTTATCTCGTCAGTCAACGGGGCATCGAAGCAAATCCCACGCAAATCCGTGCTCTGATAGATATGCCGGAACCGAAGACAAGGAAAGAAGTTCAAAAACTGACGGGACGTATCGCTGCTCTCAACCGGTTTATATCAAAGTCTTCTGATCGATGCAGACCTCTGTTCGAGTTGCTGAGAAAGGATTCCGTCTTCAGATGGACAGAAGAGTGTTCCCAATTTTTCGCCGCCTTGAAGACGTATCTAGGCTCTGCTCCGATCCTCTCCGTACCTCAACCTGGTGAAGTGTTGTACCTCTATCTCTCCATTTCGGAACGAGCCATTGGCTCCGTGCTGCTCAGAAGTCACAACGGCGTAGAGAAGCCTGTTTATTTCGTCAGCAAGACATTCCACAAGGCAGAGTCCAACTACAGCAGAATGGAGAAAGTATGTCTGGCTCTCGTCTTTTCTGCTGAGAAGTTACGTCCTTATTTTCAGGCACATACCGTCGTCGTCATCACAACGTACCCTTTGAAAACTGTGTTGGGGCGACCTGAAACCGCGGGACGTATGTCGAAGTGGGCCGTGGCGCTTAGCGAGTTCGATATCCAATATCAGGCCCGAACCGCAGAGAAGGGGCAGGCCGTTGCAAGCTTCTTAGCCGATTTCCCCGTGGAGGAGGCCGAAACTTCAGCAGAGCCCGACCGTCACGAGCTCCCAGACGATGCGGAGGAGGATCCCGTTGTGGAAGAAGAGGCTGGAGACGGAACCAAACTGACGGCGTGGTGCGATTGGGTCTTGTACGTGGATGGGTCGTCTAATGTCAGCGGTTCGGGACTTGGTGCTGTTCTTGTCAGCCCTGATCATGTTAAAGTACAGAAACTGACGCGCCTTGGTTATGCTGCCTCCAATAACGAAGCTGAATATGAGGCGTTAATCCTTGGGTTGCAGAGTGCCCGAGAGTTAGGAATTTCTAAACTCCGGGTGTTCTGTGATTCACAGCTCGTGGTGAACCAAGTCAACGGTACCTATGAATGTCGGGATGAGCGGATGAGGCGCTACGCTGCATTTTTACAAGAACAACGGAGGGCCTTTGATGTCCTCGAGATCAAACATGTCCGAAGGGACGATAACAGGCATGCTGACGCGTTGGCATACCTCGCCTCAATGATACAGACTGATGAACCCAAGACAATCCTCGTTGAGTATAAAGAATACCCCTCTATTGAGCTACAAACGCAACGCACGGTGTTGACCGTAAATCAAGTGCCGAGCTGGATGACGGGCATAACAACTTACTTGAAGAATGGAATTCTCCCCCCTGACACAAAAGAAGCAAGACGAATACAATATAAAGCTCCCCGTTATACCCTTGTGGACGGGGAACTGTACCATAAATCCTTTGAAGGACCCCTTTTGAAATGCGTGCATCCTGAAGACGTAGAGACGATCTTAGCCGAGCTCCACGAAGGGATTTGTGGCATCCATTCGGGAGGACGGACTATCGCTCATCGTGCTCTGGGGCAAGGATATTTTTGGCCTTACATGCAAGCTGACGCACAGAAGTACGTACAAAAATGCAGTCAATGTCAGCGTCATGCGAAGTTGATTCATGCCCCCGCTCAGGAACTCAACATCATATCTCAACCTTGGCCTTTCGCTCGTTGGGGACTTGACATCGTGGGACCCTTTCCCAAAGCTCCCGGTAATTTAACTTTTCTGCTGGTGGCCACGGATTACTTCTCCCGGTGGATCGAGGCTGTTCCCCTAGCGCGTATTAGAGAACAAGAAGTGAAGAAATTCTTGTGGGAACATATTATCTGTAGATTCGGCATCCCGCAGTCCATCATTTCTGACAACGGGAAGCAATTCACAGGAAAGCTCATCGCCGACTTTTGCCGAGAGTTGAAGATCAAGCACATCTTCTCTTCCCCTTATTATCCTCAAGGGAATGGCCTTGCCGAAGCAGCCAACAAGAACATTTTGAATGCCCTCAAGAGAAGACTGGAAGATTCCAAGGGAAAGTGGACCAGCGAATTACATAATGCGTTGTGGGGATACAGGACAACACCACGGAGCCCTACGAACGAGACCCCGTTCTCTTTGGCATACGGGGCGGAAGCTGTTATTCCCACTGAAGTCTGTCTGCCAACAACACGTTCACGGAAGAAACACGGAGAGGAAGACAAAAATGTCGAATTAATGGCTATTCATTTAGACTTGCTGGAAGAAAAGCGGGAAGATGCCAGCATTCAGATGAAACGCTATCAACAACAATTACGAAAGGCATACAACAAGAAAGTACGGAGAAGGATTCTTCAAGTCGGAGATCTCGTTCTTCGAAAAGTTTTCCAAAACACTCGAGAAGTCAATAGCGGGAAACTGGGTCCCAACTGGGAAGGGCCATATATCGTGGATCGTGTCGGGAGTCCCGGGGTGTACTACCTTAAAGACTTACAAGGTAATGTAATTCAAAAATCGTGGAACATTATGAATTTAAAACAATTTTTCCAATAAAGTTGTGTGTTATGAACATTTGCTAAAAGCATGAGATCAGTCGTTTTACTTACATATTCAGTACGTTGTAAAACATTCTGGACGAATTACCACGACGGGTACATTTCACTCGCACAGGGTACTCACCATGGGACACAGGTGGCTCATACAAAGGAATTGCCATCTGAGCATCTTAGCGGCTTATACTAATGGAATGTCCTCTGAGCATGGTGTCCCACCACGAGTTACCACGGCGAGTGCATTTCACACGAACAGGGTACTCACCACGGGACACAGGTGGTTCATACAAAGGAATTGCCATCTGAGCATACCGGTGGCTTATACTAATGGAATGTCCTCTGAGCATGGTGTCCCACCACGAGTTACCATAAGTTCGTCTTTATGAAATGGACTTGTTGTCGAATTACGTCCGTAGTATTAATCCGCTTCTTTAACGACCCGTTATTAGAAGTGATGTGAATTATATTCGTTATGAGATTTATACTCAATCACGAGTTAATTATGTGTTATTTGTCTTATTTTCGTTATGAGATTTATACTCAATCACGAGCTAATTATGTGCTATTTGTCTTATATGAACGAGATGATTATTCCGGACCAATCGGTTGCAACACAGTGATTATAAAAGGAGTTACATATAAAACAGAAATTTTTTTATTGACATAAGATGAACAAGAGTACAACCGATACAAAATTGAAAAGCAAGGGATAGGAAGGAGGAAGGATCAGTCTTCGCCAACGACAACGATCACGACAGCGTCATCAGGAACGGTCGGAACGTCGTCAGCAGCAGCAACAGGATCGGCAGAGGCGATTTCAGTAGGAGCCTCGGGCAGGACGGGAGATGGTCCAAAAGATGACGGGGGTTGCCCCCCTCCTTGTACCTCGGGTTCTTCGCCAGGCGAGATCTCCATGCCCACAGCCTCAGAACGAGTGGTCTCGTCCTTCGACTGTTGGGGAGACTCTACCAATCGTCCCGATTCTCGGAGTTCGTTCATTAATTCTCTCTCCGTCTCGACCCGGTCTTCAGTTATCAGCCGTTCCATCTCCGTCTGGAAGTGGGCTCGAAGAGACTCCTTTAAAGCCTCCTTGGCGGCTTCAACCTCCTTGTCCCTTGCGGCCGTGGCCTCCTCGAGCTGTTCGGCCAATGCTGCCTTCTCGGCCTCCGTCGCCTCCAGCCGCTGTCGGAGAGAGTTTACGATCTCGTCCATCTCACTGATCCGGAGGACGGACGTTTCGGCTTGTTCCACTGCCGCCTTCTCTCCTTCCATTGCCTTGCGGGCTTCATCTCGAGCTTTGTCCCGCTGTTTCACGGCCGTGGCAATCGTGCCTTTGGCAGACCGAAGATCAGCTTTGACGGACATCAGCTCGTGATTCAGCCGTTTCACGTCCTCGGCTCCCCTCCTCTCCAGGTCAAGGACCCTGTCCCTCAGCCCATTGGAGGTACGCCTGTTCTCGGCTGTGACCTCGTACATCCCGGCAAGCATGTTGCCCAGCTATAAAAAGAAGAGAAAGAAAGATGGTTAAAAAAAAAAAAAAAAAAAAAAAAAAACGCGTACCGTGGCAACAGCTCGACTCGCGGCACTGAACATCCCCATCCAGTTCAGGTCCCTCGTTGCGGCCATATCCGCTGGGAGCCTCATCGCCAACATCATCGATGTGGCGATGGAATCGTGCTCCATCGCAGAATGGGCAACGGTAGGACGAGTGTACCCTCTGGGGAAGACGGGATTCCAGAGCTCGGCGGGGCCCCCCATGGTGATCCTCTCTCGAGGAGGGGCAGAAGATGAAGCCACATTTGCGGCTGGTGAGGGAGCAGAGGTCGGGACGATCGCGGGGGCAGCCGTCTCTGCCACAATAGACGGAGCGGTTACAACATCCGCGGGAGAGCCGCTGATGACGATTAGAGGTTCCTCCACGGGGACACCACTCCCCTCGCCAATTCTTGCCGCCTGAGTAGATGGCACCCCGGCAGATTCGCGTTCTCGGACCCGTCGATCGTGCTCCGCTTCTCGCCGAGCCTTCTTCGCCGTCAGAGCCTTGAGAGCTTCTACTCTCTCTCTTTTCTCCGCCTTCTTCTCCGCTGAAGATAGACGGGAAGGGCGGGGAGGACGAGTTAAGGCCGGAGCCTGTGAAGATCGCGGAGAAGGTTGGTCAGCCATGTCTTCTTCCTCGCCAAGAACAGCTGCCTGTCCGAGCGGTCTCTTTGACGGCGGACGAGCTTGTCGACGAGACTTTTTAGGTTTGGTCCCTGCTTCTACAGTGGACCCTGTCTCTCGAGTCGAGGACGGCTTCCAGGTGACGTAGGCGTCCCCTTTATCGCTGCGAACCCTCCGGAGCGCGTACTCTTCTTCCACGGACAGGTCAGAGAAGTGTATCTTAGAAGCCTCTGCAGAAAAAGCAAAATATTATTAGCCGTGTGACAGGAGCACGTTTTCAAAAACCGACAACGGAAAACGACTGAATAGTAACAGACCTGAGGTAAATTCGTGGGGAACAGGACGGGCAGTCTCTGCCCTCCAAGCACCGGAGACCACGAAGGGCATCTCCTTCCAATCCTGTTCCACGTCGGGGAGGTGTGCGATGATGTCGGGAATTTTGGATTTTTGTCTCCAAGTGAAGTATGTCTTCTTTCCCTCCTCAACAACCCCGGGACACTTCACGACGTAGCGGAAGTGGAAGACGTGCCTGGCGTCTACATTGTATCCGTCTCTGTTGAACTTGTCCATCAGAGACATGTACTTGTAGAACTTCGGGTGCATTTGCCCCGGGGCAATTTGAAGGGCGGACAGGACGGAGTCCGTGACGGGAGAGAGGGGAAATCGAAGTCCAGCCTCGAACTGAGCGAGGTAGACGATCGTACAGGAAGAACGGTGGTCAGGAAGAACGTCTTCTTCCCCGAAATGAAGGTGGACGTGAGGAGGAATTTGGAAAAGAGTTCTGTAATGGTCAAGTGCGTATTTAACCACTGGTCTGGTTTTGGATTTGGAAACACCGGTGATAACACCGTGAGGGGCACTGCCTGAGCAACTGGCCTCATCGGCACTGTCTATCCTAACTATTTCGGCAGACATGGTCGCAAACAAGGAGAAAAAGAAGAAATGTAGGAAAGACGACCACAGAATAAAAAGAAAAGAGAAGGTTCTTACCGAAACTGGATTTTGGAAGCAAGGGGAGGCACAGCCGGAGAAGGAAGAAAACCAGAACAGCAGATCGTCGGTGAGGAGAAATTCCGGCAGAGTAACAGGATGCAAGAATTCGAGTGAAGAAGATGAAGTACCAGGCCTTCGGTACTTATAGACCAGTCCATAACTCTAAGGACGATAATGACCTCGATCTGTACCGTACGCGTGTCCACACATGTAGACAGCGCGAAGGGCAGGATGGTCTTTTGACCGAGTTAAGTAACCGTCGGGAAAAACGAAGCGTCCGGAAGATAATGATGACAGCCTGCCAAATATTTATGAGGTATGACGTTTCGGCACGCGTAATACAGCTGGCACGACGCTACGCCTTCGCGTACAGAGTATGTGACCTATCATTATTCTGAGGTGAGCCGTATCTTCTCCTCCGACGTTTCGCTATATTTATGACACTCTGAACCACGTTCAAAGTATCATAAATGGGCAATTTGTAATGGGTAAATTTCGTAAAAACCTAAGTGTGGTAACAACGAGCTCGTCCTCAGTGTGGTGTTATCGTTTGAGCTCATTTCCGTCGTCTCCTCAATGACGGGCCTGTTGTCGTATGGGACGACGAGAACGTGGTCTCGTGGACGACGATCACGTCCTCACTCTGACGACGGACCCGTGGTCTCGTGGACGACGATGACGTCCTCATTCTGACGACGGACCCGTGGTCTCATGGACGACGATCACGTCCTCATTCTGACAACGGATCCGTGGTCTCATGGACGACGATCACGTCCTCATTCAGATGACGTACCCGTCGTCTTATTGTCCATGATCGCGTATCCTAACACGTAATGAGATCTGGCGTTACTGCCCAGTCGCCTGGGACTGATCCTACCTCTACGATGGTAGGTGGGTAACATTGTCTTGGCATTAAATGACATTTAATGCTGCATTTAATGCCAGTCACCTCGGACGAGTTCCTACTCTTTGTCTGCTCTTTTTGTGTGCAGATGCGCGTGCAGTACGAATGACTGGGAGATCTATCTAAAATGATTACTGAAGTACGCATCAGAGATTCGAGGTATGCATGGACATCAATAGGTGCCCATGGCCATGGCAAGGGTGGCCTATATAAACCTGTGAAGAACAGTGTAGAAAGAAGTTTGGGGAAGAGCTAAGACCTTCGAACTCTCTATTATATTCTTACTATTCATCATCTTCTACACCTACTGACTTAATCATCGGAGTGCAGGTCAGGGTATCACACCCTCCACTCCAACCTTCAACCAGTAAATCAGAACTTGGGAGGAGCTGCTGCTGACGCGTGTCCTTTCGGTAAATTCCCCTCACATTTATAATAAGGGTAATGCTAAGTACACATGTCTTTCCTTATGAAGAAAGTAAGTTTAAAACGAGTGAAACTAGCATTACCCTTTTAAGTTAAAACCTGAAGTCCTTCAATTTACAGATATTTTCTATACACTTTAGTTAACTTCCACTGAAGTTCTACATTTTCTCAACAATTTTTTTTTGTTTCGGTTGAAGTTTACGGAAGTTTACCAGGAAGTCTAGTATTTTTAAAATACTAATGCATTTCACTTCGGACACCATGGAAGTCGACTCAATTCGGTCAACTTCGGCGGAATTGAGTCAATTTTTGATACCATGATAAAAAATGAGACCTTAGAGGGCAACCCATTGAACCAAACGATCCTATACGGGAAATCTATCATGGGACCCTGAGTCGCCACCTACAAGGGGGAGCTCACCGAAAAACGCCCGTTGGAGTTGCCGACCCAAATCCGCCTATCCCTCGAAGACCCATCAAAACTCACCGATTCTAGCTTGAACATAAAGTTGGCAAACTCTTGAATTTCCCAGTTATTGAGCGGTCTCCGGAATCTAGGGCCCCAAACCACTACCCCTCTTCTCCTCACAAACATATCCGCAACTGACGCGGATTTATCAACGGAAATCGAGTACAAGTCTCGGAACAACTGCTTCAAAGGGAAGGATCCGCACCACCGGTCTGACCAAAACTTGACATCCGCACCATTACCAATCACAAGACGGGTATGCTTGACAAATTCAGCCCAAACCAACACAATACCTTTCCAAAGACCAACCCTGTGAGGGCCCCGTGGAAAACTTGGCTCCCAGAGATTTCTAGCCCTGTGCAGCGCCACAATTACCTTTCTCCACAAGCTATCACGATCTATCCCAAACTGCCACAACCATTTACCCAACAAAGCCTCATTGACTGCCTTCAATGGCCAAATATTTAGCCCCCCATGCTCTTTAGGTCTACAAACCCACTTCCACCTTACAAGATGAATTCTCTTAGCCTCGACCTTGTCCCTCTGGAGCCTTTCCAGTTTTCGCGCAATAGCAACAAGCATTCTGGAAAGAGATAGGGAAAAGGTTAGAATGCCACACAAAATATTTTTCAACAACGTAAGCTTACCTCCTTTCGAAAGGAAAGAGGTTTTCCAACTTGACAACCTCCTATGGAATCTCTCAAAGATCGGCTCCCAGACCGACTTAAAGCGGAGCTCCCAAAGGAAGTCCCAAATACATAGAAGGAAGAGTATCTGTTTTACAACCAAGGCATGAGCTAATTCCTCGAGATTTCGCACATTTCCCACCGCGAAAAGCCTGCTCTTCTGAAAATTAATTTTCAACCTAGACACAGCTTCAAAACAATTAAATAGATAGCAGATATAGATAAGGTTCCACTCCGAAGCTCCACAAAACAACAAAATGTCATCCGCAAACTGAAGATGCGATATCTTCACCGACGGGTTGCCCACTACGAAACCATCCCACACCACCTCAGAAGCCCTTCGAATCATCCTGCTTAAGGCTTCAAAAACCATAATGAAAAGAAGGGGAGACAACGGATCACATTGCCACAAATCCCGAGAACTCTTGAAAAAACCATAGGAAGAACCATTAATCAATACTGAAAAGGAGGGAGATGAGTAGCAAACCCTCATCCAGACTCGCCATTTGACTTCAAATCACATCCGACCAAGGACGTAATCCAAAAAGCCCCAATTCACATGGTCGTAAGCCTTTTTTTTTCAGCTATACAAATTTTTTTTTTCATTGGGTTGATTGCAGAAATCAACTCTTTCTCAATGAAATATCTATGCGAATCCCCCCACATCACAAGACAAAGCTTGCCATTTTCAGGCATTATTGCATAGAGAATTTAGGTAATGTAACAAAAATTAGAAAAGGGATATAGAGAAATGGACGAGAGAGAGAGAGAGAGAGAGAGAGAGAGAGAGAGATAGAGAGAGACATAGAGATGGACGAGAGAGAGGGACTTATTTGGCGATGGATGAGAGAGAGAGACAAAGAAATGGACGAGAAAGAGGGACTTATTTGGCGCTGAAGAGATGAGCGAGAACGACGAGAGGCAGAGTCAGACTCCCCCATTCTCACCCTTTTATACTACTAGAGAGAGAAAAAAGTGACTTGGTAGAGTCATTCGAATCGACTTGGTCAAGTCAACTTGGCTGACTCGACCGTGTAGCTCGGGATTGTTGGAAAAAATTGGGTATATGGTCAAGTCAATTTGAAATCCGGTCAAGTCGCTGAGTCAACGGTGAATTTTAAAGCAAACTATACTGTAATAGAATGATGGTGTACATGTTTTTTTTTTTCTTTTTTGCTTTTATTTTATTATATATAATATATATCAATGCATTTTAAATTTGTTCCCAAATTTTATCAGTTTTATTTTTTAAAAACGAGGGAGCATGAAACTCATGCCTTGAGACTTGTGCCTCATGCATGTGGAGGTCCTGACCCTCACCTCACACCTTCGCCTTCTAAAACACTGATTGGAACTCCAAAAGTATCATATGTAGATTGGTTATTGACGTATAACATCAATGGATGGTTGTAAGATGCTTCGTTAAGTTGTCAACTATAGTATCGAGGATATTTTAGGGTTTCCTTAATCCTTAAAATCATTATGTTTATTTCTGCTGGCTTTTCTATTGGGTCGTGTAAAATATAGGTTTTGATCAGCTCACTCTGGTGAACTTTTTTTTCCATGTAATTTTTCATCACTAATTTATTTGTTTGGCTGAATTTCTTTTTCTATTTAAGTACTTTAAAAGCACAGTACCCAATGGTTTCCTCTTTAACTATGTATTATATATTTACTATCTAGTATTTCTCGTAATCTTCTTTACTATTTCTCTTTGGAGTTGATCATTTTATAGAGGGAAACTACTGTTTACATTGAATTGAGTGGAAGGAAGTTTGTTGTCCCAAGAGGGAAGGTGAGTTGGGTGTGAGGTCTCTAAGAGGGATTATTTTTTTTACTGAGAAAATGTATCTGGATGTTGGGGGTCTGTTCTTGAATCTGCACCCGAAGTTGCCGTAAGCCCACTTTCTGACTCTTGCCTGCCGGTTTTAGTGGCAATCGAGAATTCATTACCCATAGGAGAGGGAGACTTGGTGCAGGAAAATTATTTTGGCTAAATATGGTGAAATTTCTGGGTGGGATCCAAAAGTGGTTAGAGGTTCCCATGATTTGGTTATGTGGAAGGTCATAATGAAGGTTAAAGACGATTTCGGTAAATTCATCTCGTATAAGATGGGTGGACGTGATGAAGTGAGGTTTTGGGAAGAAATTTATTGTGGTCACAGTAAGTTGAAGAGGTACTTCGGGAGCATATTCTTTGGCATTAGATAAGAACTGTTTGGTAGGCTCTAGTTTTGAAAATAGGGATGTAGGGGTTTCATGGTCTCCGAGGATTAGAAGGGCTTTAAATGATTGGGTGATAGATGATTCCATAGGCTTTTGGATCGTCTTGATTCAGTGAAAGCCCAATATTCAAGTGAGAGATGGAAGACTATGGAACATCAAGAATCAATTCACCGTCAAATTGTTTTGTCAGTTTTTTGGGGATATATCTGTGCCTTCTTTCCTCACAGAATGGTTTGAAATTCAGGCATTCCCTCAAAGATTTGTTTCTTCCTTTGGAATGTGACTTTGGATCAGATTCTCATGCTAAACCACTTAAAAAACAAGAGATTGGAGGTTGGCAAACAGATGGTTTTTGCCTAACTGATGAAGTGGTTGACCATTTGTTGCTTCCTTACTCCTTTGGTAGACAGACATGGATACATTGTCTGGGTTCGGTGTGTTCAGGAACTTCATTGCCAGTTGAATACTTGAATCTTGCGAGACGTGCATGAGTTAATGTGGATGATGTGGAGAATGATTCCCAGTGTTGTTTGTTGGTATGGGGAGAGAGGAACTGATCGGTCTTTGAAGACACATCCATGTCCCCCCGAGTGCCTTGATTTCTCTCACCTCTTAGGTCATCTTGTCTTGGTGCCAGATTAGGGGAGACTGCGAGGAGTTAGGTTTATTATCTTTCCTTTGTAAATTTATTTTCGTTTTTACGGATCCTTCGGTTCCGCCGGTTCACTAGTGGGTGAATCTTAATTTCTGTATTTGTTCTCTTGTTAATATATGCTCCTTTTGCCAATAAGAAAAAACTAATATTTACAATAAGGAAACCTGAGGTACATGCTCAGTACTAGAAAATCCTATATAAAGTATTGTGTAGGACACATGTATAGGCAGGGGTCAGCACCCTCCATATGATGGATTCATCTAGGAGATCTCTGAGGTCAAAATTAACTTGATACGATGGTAACCAGATATAGTGGTTCTTATTTTCTTTTCTTTTCTTTTTGAACCATGCACCGTATAGTTTTGGCTGACTGAAAAGCATGTGATAAATTTCAACCATCAATCAGGTTAACTTCTGATCTTGGAGACCTCATAGCTGGGATCGAATGTTTGACTGAATTTCCCTCCATGTGTGCTAGATATCCCCCAGTGTTGATTCGGAGTTTACCATATATTTTAGAGTACCCGAGGTTCCATCCCTAGATAAATGGTTTGTTTCTGCAAGCCAAATTTACACTTATTTAGAACTTTCGAGTCTTTATTTTAACATCTCTAAGGAACCACCATGCTCTTTCTTTTTCTTTCTTTTTTTTAATTTATATATTCCAGGGGCCTTAAGGGTTCTTTTTTCCTTTATATTTTCCAGGGGCCTCTCCCTCAAGTATGTCATGACGAGGAAGAGAAAGATTCCGAAGTTCGGGGTACAGCATGTGAAGGTCGGGCAGTGGGTTTTCTTTATAACTCAATCAGCAAAGATTCAGTTCTGGTGACTGCCTGGAGCAGCGGGCAGTTGCAGATAGATGCCCTAGCTGATGAAATTCAGCCGGTCTGGAATGTTGGTAGCCCACCTCGTCTGTGTGTTGATTCTCATGATCGTCTCCTTGGACTTGCTATGATTTGTGAGTCAAACCCATGCGAGCTTTCCTTTGTGAAGCTTGACCAACCTCTTGATCATACTGTTTGGTTAGGACATCCACCTCCTTTGTTGAGAATGGCTGTTGTAGATTTAGCTTTACCGAGAAATACTGATAGTGGTTCTCTACTTTCAATGTTCGCTGATCCTCTCATCCCGGAGAGAATATATTGTCTGCATGGTGGTGGGATAGACTCAATAGTGTTGCATTTTCTCCCATTTACAAGTCAGACAAGTGGGAAAGATGAGACCATGAGAGCTCCTTCTGTATATCCTGTTCTGAATACATGTCAGGGAGAAACCTGCTCTCCATCTCCCCTTTGTGCTTTTGTGGCATTATCAGATTCGTTTGGATATTCATGGATTGTGGGAGTCACCTCCTCTCGAGAATGTATTGTGCTAGAGATGAAGAGTTGGAATATGCTGCTTCCCCTTCAAGTTGATTTGGTAAAAAAAGCCATTGGCTTGGAAGAGCAGTTAGAGATGGATACACCAGATATAATAAGCAAGGAGCTCCTTACCGGCCCTAAGGTGGTACTCATTCCTCAGGCCTCACAAAATCTACGTTCCATAACTGTTGATTCTATTGAAGGCCGATCGACTCTTCATCAGTATTTCAAGCTCTTCCATGAAAATTATGTGGAGTATGCGCATAAGGTAACAAAGTAGGATCCATTTTACTCATTTCATCATTGATACATTAACTTCCCACAAGAGAATCTATTCCATCTCATATTGCCTCATCTCAGTATGCCGACTTTCCACCTAATATTTTGTCACAATGTAATGGTTTTTAATTGAGTAAATATATGGTGTTGTTGAGCGCATTAGAGTTTGGTGGTGCATTAGGGGTATAGCCCATACATCAGTTTGGACCGTCTGGTTCAACTCTTGTATGGGCTTTACGGCCTCAACATCATGCCAACCTGGTGATCATAACCACCCAATTTATACAAATCTAGTGCTGAAATTGAGCAGCTAAAATGTTTTATATAATTCCTGGTTGGATAAAGAAGGCTATTAATTGAGCAGAAAGGTTGCTTTTTTTTTTGGTAAAGAGATAATCCATTACTGAGAATAAGGAATTACAATTCCCAGGACGGGAGTCATATTGTTTCCCAGGCTCCCAGAAAAAGAAGACTGAATGCTTTTGTTAAGGGCTATCTGTGCCTGAAAGTGGGCATCGGTATTGCTTTCCCGCTGAACATACTTAACAATCAGATTCCGGATTTTAGTGCGGTAGCTAGTGATGTCTTCCATGATCGAGATGATTTCCCATGGTATGGGATTTAGGTTGTTGTTCAGTATATTAACCAGACCTTGGGAATCCGATTCTATGATGACTGATTGCCATAGGTTCAAGATGGCTGTGAACAGTCCCAGGCGAATGGCTGAAACTTCGGCAATGATGGCGGATCCCCTTGACTCAAGTGGTTGTGATTTATGCATAGGAGTGAGCATGTATATGGTGCTAGCTGTGACCCTTGATGCTATACAGTGCTGGGTGCACCTTCATTATGCTTGGTGCCACCATATAATCACTTGTGTTTCCTGATGATGATACTCATCACCCCCATAGATATGTGTGGGTAACCAGGCCAGATTTGGAAATAGGTTATACGAATTAACAGTGATTCAATTAAATAAAAATCTGATTTGGTGATAAATCGGTCTAGTTCTGAGTGGACTGGGTGAAGTTCCAAGTTTGATTGAGTTTTGTAATGCTATATATGGTTTCCTGAAGAAAATTCTTCTTTGAATTTTTCAAGGTCTACTTTGAACTCAAACATCACGGGGCTCACCTGAAGAAAATTATAGATGACCAGCATGCTCGTTTACGTGAGGTACAGCAGAAGCTTCTAAAAGTTGAGGATAAACAACTGAGCTTAGAGGATCGGATAAATCGTGCAGTTCCGGTGCATCAACTTCTGGAAGAGCGTTTACAGAACTTGAGAAATTTGCCTGGGCCCCACAAGAAACCGTTGTCTAGAGCAGAGCGCGAGTTCAAGTCGGAGCTTGGTACTTAAATATTATCTTTAATTTATTTCAATAGCTGGGCCGGATCACCATCTCTCGGTTGTCGGTTAACATCTCTTTTGACTCTTATGCAGACAGATTTACAGAACTGGACTTAGATGCTCTGCATTCCTCCATTGAAGCTTTGAATGCGAGATTGAGAAGGTATACGCAGTCTCCACAGGGTAATGCATCGAACCCAACAAGACAGTTATCAGGAAGGAGAAGGAACCAAGTCTCAGATGCCCAAATTTCCCACCTGAGATCATCGATCGCAAAGCTTTCACTCATCAATAGTGAGAATTCAAAAAAGGTTAAACTTGTTGAATCTGCATTGAGGAGCCGGGAGAGCAGCGACTGACAGAACGTACATTTTTGTTTTGGGTCAGTGGCCTAATTATTGAACAACCCTCATTTGAATTTGAACCCATGATCCGAAGAAATGGTGTAACCAATCTATGAGGTAGCTTGCTTCATCAATGATGATTTCTTAAGCCTGGAGGCTAATGAAAGGTCATAGGCAGCTCCTATAAGTTGCATGGGGGTCTGAACTGCTGAGTTATATATCACTGTCAAGAGCTGGAGTTATTTCTTTATGTTTCACAACGAAAAATGTAGCGGAAATCAAGATTGTGGTTTGCTGACTGTTTTTCTATGTTGTATTAAAAACTCGAAGTCTGAATGTTTTGGGAGTACGAGGTTCCTCACGACCCTGATTTGGGGGAACCATCTGATTGTATTTAGTATTGCTAAATCCTTTTTTCCTATACTAGTGAAGATGAAATATTTAGCTGAGATTGGATCCTAATGGAGATACAACTGTCTACTATAATCTGTCTGAAATTTCATAAAATCTCTCATGTCTTGCTATAATCTGTCTGAAACCTCAGCTGTTGTTGGGAGCAGCAGGATGAGGACTGTGACAGTATATTGTTTTGGTTTAGCAATCTGAACTGCATGTGGAATGCCTTATTAAGTACAATGTAAATTAAGGGACATCTTAGTAGTTTCAATGATATGATGGACCTTCCCCTAATGCTAGGGCCCTATTTCTTCTTTCCCCCCGGACGTCCGCTGCAAGAAACACACTCCGGAAGGAATGCAATTTTGTGACAACATCTTTCATGTCCATTCGTTTGCCCGGTGATTCCATAGAACAAGTCACTCCAATTCTAATCACTGAGACACAGCATTCGTGCATTCTACCTCTTGTTTCACTACTTTGAACGGTGTCCATGACTCCATCACCGTCTTGGAGAATCAATTGTGGGTCCACAATGTCCATCACTTGTTCGGGTAAGGCCATTGTAGCAAATTTATGAAGATTTGCATCACCATGAAACATGTCATCGGTGGGTCTCTTTCCTGTAAACAGCTCAAGCAAGAGAATCCCATAACTGTAAACATCTCCATGTGTAGATACCTTAGCACCCATTCCATACTCTGCAAAGTCACCAATGGAAAAAGAGTGAAAAATGGCATAAATCTTAACAAGGGTTAGCTGTGGTTTGACTGGGCTTGGGCTAGCCCGATGAAAGTCCACCCTGTAGGTTACCCCAAAGGGAATTGCGATGGTTATTGACAGAGATGAGCAATAGCGGACGAGGTCCTCGCTCTTACAAAGCCACCCCTTCAACGGCCATTAACCCGGGTTAATTTTTTTTAACCCTGTGGTTTAAATTATTTTATATTATTTTTCTAAAGACCAAAGGTTGATGGGTGAACCCTAGGGGTGAGTGAATCTTAACCATAGTTAAAGAGAGTTAAAAGGGGGACATGTGGCAGAAAAGGGGAGCCAATACGCCTCTCCTCGCGTCACCGACGGAGGAGGTGATTATTTTCCTTGAGGAAATTGAACGACAACACTTCCCTACTAATTATGAAGATGACTGGAGTGTTGACCCAAGTTCTAGTGGGTTAAGTGGTTATGAAGATGACTGTTGACCCAAGTTCTAGTGGGTTAAGTGGTATGAAGATGACTGTTGACCCAAGTTCTAGTGGGTTAAGTGGTAGCCAAAATATAATATTATCATGCTGTTGACCTCTCTCTCTCTCTCTCTCTCTGTTTTTCATCTCTTTTCCAAGTTCTAGAGGGTTGAGTGGTAGGCAAAAGGTTCCAAGAATTCTAGTGGGTTAAGGTAGGCAAAAATTCATATTATCATGTTCATCTGTCTCTCCCTCTCTTCACTCTCTATAAATAGATGGGACATGCCTAACTCTCACTTGACCTCATATATATATATATATATATATATATATATATAAATATATGGAAAAATGCCTAACTCTCACTTGATCTTACCATTCAAGAAAATGAGTACAGGAACAAGAGAATAGTTACCTGGAGGAATAAATCCAATAGATCCTTTTAACCCAATTGTGCTGCTTTGGTGCCTAAAGGAACCACCAGCGGTTTTAGATAGGAACCTTGCTAAGCCAAAGTCACCAACATGAGCAGTCATTTCATTGTCAAGAAGCACATTACTCGGCTTCAGATCGCAATGAACAATCAGTACATGACACTGATTATGAAGATAATCCAAAGCCGAAGCCACATCAATTGCTATGTTTAATCTCTCAATAAAACTCAAAATCCTCGACCCATCCATCTCTTGGTGTAACCATTTCTCAAGACTCCCATTAGGCATGAATTCAAACACTAGAGCTTTGAAATCATTACCTTTGAAATCTATACTTGAGCAAGAAGTTAAGATTTTGACAAGATTCCGATGCCGGATGTTTATTAAGGCTTTGCATTCTGCGATGAAGCTCTTTGAAGCTCCGCTTTCTTGAAGATTGAGTACTTTAACCGCGACAAGGGTCTTGCTGTTATCTAGCCTTCCTTTATACACAGAACCAAAAGAACCAACACCCATTAAGTTTCCAGAAGAGAATCTGTCCGTTGCTTTAAGAAGCTCAGAATAAGAAACTCTTCTGATCTTCTCCTTCAGTATATATATAGGAGAAGTTTTCTTTCTTGATTTTCTTTGCAGGTAAACAACAGTAAAGATAGATAAAAGAACACCCAGAAACAGCGTCGAGCTAATTAACCAGATAAAGCTTTTGAGCATAGCAGACCTTTGCGATATCTTGGGGGCTTTGCGAAGTTTAGGTGTATCAATGACTGAAACTGCACTTACATTCTTAAACACCCCTTCTTTCGGAACTTCACCATCCATGCTGTTGAAAGAGATGTTCAAATTCACCAGAAATGTCAGATTCTTCAAGTCTTTTGGAATCTGCCCATTCAAATTATTGCATGAAAGATTAATCACTTTCATACGTTTAAAATCAACAAAAGACTCAGGAATAACACCTTGGAGTAAATTATTATCTAAGTAGAGGTATTGTAACCGAAATAACCGACCAACTTCTCCAGGGATCTGTCCAGTAAAACTATTGTTCTGAAGGTTGATTAGTCTAAGGAAAGTCAGGTTAGCTATGTGGGGAGCTATAGTGCCACCCAATCGAAGGCCTGGGAGTTCCAAGCGCACGACCCTGTCGGGATACCGATGAGAGCAGGTGATACCTTGCCATCGGCAGAAACGGGTGGTGCAGTTCCATGAGGACAAGGATCCAAAAGGGTCATCATTTATGTGAGCTTTGAAGGCAATAAGAGAGAGACGAGCCGTTTCGTTTCTTGAGATGGAGGATCCTAAACACAGGAGAAGGGAGGTGGAGAGGAGCTGAAATGAACAAAAGAGCCTTGAATTCAGGTATGGAATCTCCATTAGAGAGAGACGTGGAAATGAAATACAAAGCTGTAATATTCACTTTAGAGGTGATAAAGCAGAGATCTTAACTTATATACAAGAGGGGGTGAAAATTTCAAACCATGGGACGATTCCAAATTCCAGAACTGGTCTGGAAATTGAAGACTTAGGAAGCTTCTATTGGGTTTACAAGTCCTTAGTACTAATTATCACTATGACTATAACCAGTTCTGGTTGATGCAAATGTCTAGACTTTGGTCAGCCAAAGAAGGGGTGGGCTCACTTAAGCTGAAACTTCGAGTCAACTAAGGGGTTGGCTCACTTGAGTGCTTGAGTTTCCTTGTGTTGCCTTTCAGCTCTGCCTTGTGGTATTGTTGAGTTTAACAAAATAAAAATAACATAGGTAAAATTTCTTGCTAATTTAAACCTTTGTTTTAATCTCATGTTGCAGTACCCTAACTTAAGGCACCACATTCAACTTTGAAACTCAAAAAAAAAAAAAGAAGCAAATTTCCCTTATATTCACAAAAGAAAGAAAATAAAGAAAATGTAGTGTTTTCCAGGACTTAAAACATATGGAAGAAAGATGCAGCTCTCGTTGATTCCATTCGAGATTTGAGCAAGAGGATGCATGGGTTTTTAATAGGGAGAAGGATCCGTTGGTCTTGTGCTTAATTGCATGGTTCTATCCTCACTGTTGAGCTTTATGAATCTTTTCCTACGAATCGAAAAAAATTCTTTGTATAAGATTGGAAAAATGTAATACAGGAAAACAGTAGAATGAAATTTCAATACATTTAGTGTACCGTATATTGATCAGCCAACAACAGTTCAAATGAGCCAGAACTTGGCACACTTCCATGTAAACTGGAGAAAAATGGATACAGATAGTACATGTTAAAGAGACTTACACCCTCCCGAAACTTCAAAAACTGGATTGGTTAAATGGGAAAGTCAGAAAGCCTGAGTCTGCTGCCAGAAAATCAAAAATGAAAAGAGGGCCCTCAAGTAGATCCTTCCCGCTAGAATTCCTTCCCAATTTTGCATACCGCTCTCAACTTGAAGATTATTAAGGAGGCTGTACCATATTTCCTAGATGTGTGTGACCTTTACCTTCTCTGGAAGTTGAGAACCTTGACAGAGACAGCAAACACACCAAAGAAGAGGATGATGAAGCCAATGAGCACTGCTACACAAACACCAATCATTCCAGGACCATACCCGAGACTAATTTCCAAATAATCCTTCACAGATCCTTCGAACCCAGGTCCAACGATCTTAGTCTCCACATCACCTAGCTGCGAGGTTATGATACCACGTAGGGTCCACGCCACTGGGCAAATATAGTAAAACCATATCCACCAACCTGGGATATCCTGAAACATTTAAAATCACAAGAGAAGTCAAACAATTTCAACAGAAGTAATTTTCCTTCTTTTCTTTTCAGCTTTGGTAAGCTGGGATTGAGCCCTTGATCTCATGGTAGCGTTCTATGGCTCAACCACTTAAACTGTGGCATTGAGTCTGTCACGTGAAGAAAATATATATTACTTACAGGTTTCGGGACAAGAAAACCCGAGAGGAGATTCCACAACGAGTAAAATGCAGAAGAAATAACAGCTGCCAATTGCTGATTAGGTGTAAGACCAATCGCCATCATGCCATAGTATGTAAAGTAGGTGAACGTGAGGAACATGAAAAGAAGGTAGAGCAGAAATTTTCCTACAATACAGGACCCACACTTGTTGAAATGAGTTCATTTCATAGATAATCAGTCCAATAGCACGCCAAAAGGCAAAATAATTCATTCAATGCCTTTCTCCTGGGTAAACTAACTAGATTTTCTACAAACTAGATTAGGCTGAATTGACCTACTTGTGACAAAGTTAGATTCTGAAGAGAGTCAACTCAACCAAGTATCAAGCTGGTGTTCAAGTTAAACAATATGTTTTTGTTAAATAAGCTAGCATAATACGAACCGTCGAACTCCATAGAAAAAATAGATATAATACATGCAAATTCAGTTATTCAGCTAAAAACCATAAATAAATAATAAATATAACAGTAAGTAATCTATTATTTGTTAGTATTTGAAGTGAAAGTGAACATGCAAAGATCTTTCTTGAGAAAATGCGGAAGTTCAGTTTTCTCATTAAGATGGGCATCCACTTGGCAAAGACCAATGGCTGACATGAACTTTCAAACGAATTCCAGAATTTGAGATATCCTTCATGCATGAAATCCTAACAGGTGTATTTAGGGAAATTGTGAGATAAAGAAATCAGAGAGCAAAAGCCCAGGCCGGTCGTCCCAGCACGATCCCTGGGTGAAAAAATCCAACACATATGATTAAATGGGCTGGGCTCACTCTTATCCTGGGCTAGCCCTGCCCGGCCATGTATATTAGATGACTTAAATTATAACAATTCAGTTACATATTATATCACGAAGCAACAAAACTCACTTTTATTTTGTGGGCAAAGATAGAAGTTTTTATAGCAAAGGCAAAAATAAAATAAAGTATTAAAAGATAAGAAAGAATAGGTACTGTAAATCTTTTCTAGAAGAATAACCATCCTTACAATTTCCTCTGATCGATAAACCTTACAACCCAGCAACTCGTGTAAAGCCTAAAAACCCCTAAAACATCAGAGCATTGGTCTGGGTTCCTTCTTTCCAAGGTTTTCCTCATATTAAAAGAAAGTGTTCCTGATACTATTCATTCAGGAAGTCAGAGGAGCTTTCCTCAAAAGAAACGTTTCGGATCACTGTGCTCTGGGGAATTTGGTGGACCTTCCCTTATTATCTTCAAATTCTCTAGAACCAAAAGTAGTACAAAGATAGACTCAAAGAGATCAACATAACACTATTTTTGGGATATTTCAAGAGTTAACCACAAGGAGCAACATGAATTTGGGGAATTACAAAGGCAATTATGTCAAAAACAAATAGTGGGTGTTATGCTATGTTGCAGGGGTTCTTTGAGACAACAAGGCTGCCCCGTGCTAAAACGCGTGGACACAAACACGCCCCAGACATGACTTTTGTGACTCAGAACAGAAGAATTTGTGCATTTTGGATACAGATGGACACACTGATACCCATATACTTTTAGGTGGCATTTGGTAACACTAATCTACATAGGTAGCGCTTATTTGAAAATTGTGCTTAGTTGGACTTTAGATTGTTAAGTCCAATTAACCTTCAACCTTCAAAAAGATGTAGTCATCCAATTAACCTTCAACTTGACAATCTAAAGTCAAACTATGCACAATTTTCAAATAAGCTCTACCTATTTAGATTAGTGTTACTAAATGCCACCTTAATGTTTATTATATAAAAAATAGATACAACAACATATAATTAGCATAAATTTTAACAAATTATTTTTAACTTTCATCATCAGAAAAGAGAAATTGGTAGGGAAAGAGGGGAAGAGCCATGATCTATTTGTTTTAACAGAAAAAACAAAGAAAGAATATGAGGAATTTTCAATCCCTATAATAGAAAAGAAAGGGGGAGGAATAAGGGCATCAACAGGCTGAATTCAGCCACAAAATCCTCTTTTAAATTAATCCTCTTTGAGATTAGCATTAATATTTAGAATCATTACTTCATTAGTTCACTAGTTCATTTCTTTAATTAATGTCTTAAATATATTGTTTGATGAATTGTTGTTTATAATATATTACTTAGTATTGCTTGCAATAATTTTGCTTTCTAATATATTTTTTTAATTTTATAGTATTATTCATATAATATTTAAGTATAATAATTTTAAAAAATTAAAATATCCTCCCACGTCCAAACCCCCGTATCTGAGTCCAATATTTGACATCCGTACCATGTTTGTGCAATCTGATCTAGAAATTCAAAAATAAGAACCCCTTAGGTAAATTTCTCTAAATTTACTCAAGTTATAGAGGAAAGATGATCTTTGTCTCAATTTACATTCAGTCATAGAAAATGATATAAGTATTAATAAGATAGCAATTTTTTTCTTTTCTTTTTCTTTAAGAGATTAGATGGGAGTGAATAAAAATAACATTCATAACAAAAGAGAAGCCAGCTTTGGGACCCAAACAACATGAACCACCTTTAAAAGAAAAAAAGGAGATATAAAAATCTTACTTATTGTCCTTTCAAAATTGATCATGAAGAATGTGATGACACCGTATAGTATTGTCTGCGTGATGATGTATGGGATCTCTACAAGACCCTGTCGATGAGAAAAGTAATATATTTATTACATGTTTCATCAATAGAATTATAACAAACCAAAATGTTTTCTAGTATTAAAGATCTTGCCTGGGCTGCAGCATATGGGAATGGGGAGTACATCCCAGATGCTCTCTCTCTATAGTAAACTGTCCTCTCTATAGAAACTATTGGCTGTACGGAAGAAGCATTATTGACGCCAAGAAACAAACATGAGGCATAAAGAGCTCCCATAACCATAAACAAGTCTTGAGTTGTGTCCCTGTAGAACATTTAGAACATGTCAATTGACTAGTTTGATGCCTTTCTATAAATCGTATTGAAAGGAAAGAAGAGGAGGAAAAGGAAAAGGAGAAAATGATGAAAATCATGTTGATGTAATTCTTTTTCTGCACAGACCAATTGCATAATAAGGTATTATCAGAGAAGATGATAGGATTGGCTTTAAAGTTAACTGAATAGTAATAAGGTCAGCGGTTTTAGTAAATACCTCTACCACTAAATTATCCATAATAGCAACTTTAAATACACTATGCCGATAAAGACACTGGTATTTCCAAATTCTTCCCACATTTCTTTTTATGATAACAAGAAGTTTTATTAAGAGTAAGAAGAATTTACAAGGTGGGAATGAGACAATTCCCCTAAATGTACTGACAAAAAATAATAAGTCACCAAAAACTAACTCCATCTGGACACAAATTCATAAGAAGTGATAATTACAAAATCAACAAAAACCGCCTCCCATTCCCAAATTCCCATTACAAAGTTGACATTTACCAAATCTAGTCCTAGGTTTAGGTATTGACGTATTTTTTTTTGATCGATAATGCAAGCAAATATAAAATAAGAGAAGCAGGGCTACACAAAAAAGAAACGCGTGAAGCTCACACAAACGTGAACCAAAACGCGAAACCTAAAAAAGAAAACAAAAAAACCCATGGGAACCCTTGGATTCCGCTATGCGGCCCCTAGACCATATCACCTAATAAGATATCTAAATTCACCCCCGCTTGTCTAGCAGTGCACCAGGCCAAAACCATCGAACGCGTCCGAGAGCAAATGCAATAGAGGGAAGAGGAAGAGTTTTCAAAAACTCTCTTGTTCCTTTCCTTCCATAAAGACCAAGCTAAAGCATCCGACAAAACCATCCAGATAGCCATCCTGGAGCCATTCTCACTTACCACCTCCCAACAGGATAAAAATTTGTGAAGGGAAGAGAGAAAGACCCAAGCCACGCCCATTCAAGACAAGAAGAAACTCCAAACTCCACGTGTTACAGGACAATGCAAGAGAAGATGGTCTACTGTCTCTTCCGCTTAGAGGCACATAAAATAGCGATTTGCCATCTTCCACCCTCTAGATTTCAAATGATCACTTGTGAGAATTTTATTCAAGGCCACATTCCATATAGAGAAAGATATTTTGAATGAAATACCTGGATTCCACACAGTCTTATGAGGAAACCACGCTGGAGACCTAGGCCTAACAGACTGAAATAGAGATCTCACAGAAAATCGACCCTTGTTGCTTTTAGACTAAACTCTACAATCCCGCTCCTGAAAATCCAAAGAGTAAGATCCCAGCCGCTTTGACAATCTACTAAACTCGATGACTTCCCAATCATTTAGCCCTCTCCTTAGTCTTGAACACCAGATAGCCCCCACACCATCCCTATCAATGTACTCTCCAACTGACACATCCCTATCTATAGCTAGACGGACAATTCTAGCGAAATCATCCTGTAGTTTTTTGGCGCCGCACCACACATCTTTCCAAAACCTGACCTCAGAACCCCTCCCGACTCTAAACGCAAAAAATAGGACAACATTAAGCGCGACTGACATGATGCCTTTCCACAAACCCACCCCATAGACCCTCCGAACTTCCTTAGGAATCCAACACGACTAAGCCCCGTATTTAGCTACAATCACGGACCGCCAAAAACTCTCTATTTCCTCTCCGAATCTCCAAATCCATTTCCCTAGCAAGGCCTTGTTAACTATCGATAGAGGCTTCAAATTTAGACCACCCTCATGTAGAATATTAAGCATATGTGTAATGAGAGGCTTTCTTGTAATTAGGGGAAACCCTTCTTTTATCCCTTTACATTAATAGAAGATGAGAGAGAGGTAGTTTACACTCTTTACTCTTTTCCTCTTTCTTTCTTCTTCTCCTCCCTTCTTCTAAACCTAAAACTCTACTCTAAGAAATCCACTTAGTATCAGAGCATAAAGGAAGAGCAAGAAGGTGAGTAATCTCGCTAGTGGTATCGTTGGCAGCTGCTGATGTCAGCAGACGTACAACTAACCTGATGATGGCATTAGTATGATGTCATCTAAGGTATTTTTTCTGTGTATTTTCTTCTTGGATCTAGTAGATCTACAAATTAGAAGAATTATGGTGATTTTTTCGAGATTTATTGGAGCTTTTAAGTGAGTTTTTGAGAATTATTTTGGAAAAAAATTCCGAAAATTCGTCCTTCAAACCAGTTGGTTATTCTCCTTGTAGGGGGGGGGGGTTTACTTGGGGATATTGGTACTAAAAGATCCCCCTCAAAATTTCAGTCTCTTTGGCACCGGTTTCCCGGCGATCAGAATCTTGCTGGAGCTCCGGTGAACGTTTTTCTCTTCTATATTTTCCGGCAGAGCCTATTTTTTGGGTGTTTTCTCTTCTTTTTCGCATTCTAACCTTTGTGGAGGTATTTTAATGGATTATGAATGCTATATGAAGAAGTTTGGGTGCCCTCAAGATGTTTGAGGAGGTGTTCAGGTACTTTTGAAGTGGTTTTTGGTTGTTGGACCATTGATGGTTGTTCGCTTGGGTTATAGAACCCTGTGGTACATGCTAGGAGTGTGTTCAGAGGCTGGATTTGTGCAAATCAGTCCGTAGTTGACACAAGATGGGTGATTCCGAGGTTAGTCAGTCTTCCCGGGCTTCAACTTCTGCTCATATTTACTTGCATTTGGGCCATGGTGACTCCCTCAGCCTTCAAATCACTACCGTGAAGTTGAATGACAACAATTATCTTCCATGGTCTCAGTCGGCCATGTTGTTTATCACAAGGAAGGGTAAGATGAAGTACATAAATGGAAAGAGTAAGAAGCCTCCGGCTACTGATATTACTTTCCCTAAATGGCAAGCCGAGAACGCCACAGTCATGTCATGGCTTCTCCACTCCATGATTCCAGATCTTAGCAATAGATATATCATTCTCTCCATAGCCCAGGAGATATGGGATGTTGTGAAGCAGACTTAATCTGAGGGGGGCACCCATGCTAGAGCCTATGAGTTGTGCCAGTGTATTGGGCAACTGAGACAGGGTGATACTTCTCTAGCCACGTACTATTCTACTCTTCGCCGTCTGTGGGAAGAGTCATTCTACCATATGAATTGATGAAAAAATTCCACGAATGAAAAGCCCATCCAACCTTTTTATTTATTTATTAAAACTCTTGTGATCCATGTTCCCATTGGAGATCCTAGAACTAATCAAAAAATCCAGATTCTTGGTGTATAGCTAACTAAGCTCTTACCTGACCTGACAACGATAGACAACCTTTCTTACCGGCCGACCTCGTTTTTCAAATTAGAAAAGGGATGGCCTTCTCATTATACCTCCCCTATCTGTTCAATGACGGCTTGGTTTAGCTCTTCAAGGAAAGGAATTTGACATGTTCTATATGTATACGACAAAGTGCATTGAAGATGCCGTAGGTTATAAGAAGCATGTTGATGAACACAGGGTCTATGAGTTGTTGGCTGGTCTCAACCCCAAGTATGAGCAAATCCGTGTTCAGATTTTAGGGAAGGAACCTCTTCCGTCCATTACTGAAGCTATTCCATTCTCCACAAGGAGGAGCGTCGCCGGACTAACATGCAACCTTCTTCTCTAGAGCGGTCTGCTCTTTCTTCATGGTCACAGCGGGGAGGCCGTGATAGCTTTCGTGGAAGTAAGGAAGGGGGTAGGTCAGGAATCGTAGGTGATAAGAGGGATCGACTGAAGTGTGACCACTGTGGTCGCACTCGACACACCTGTGAGACTAGTTGGGACCTTCATGGTCGCTCACAGCAGAGAGCTGGAGGTCGCACTGGACGCGGTAGCAGATCTAGCGCTCACTCCGTTGTCTCTGATCCAGCTCCCGCTTTTACATCTGGTGTGTTGCCATCTTCTAACAGCCTTAGCCTTTCCCGTGCTGAGATAGAGACATTCCGACGCTTATGGGTCAGTTGGAGTAGCCGGGTACATCTTCCACATCCTCGTTTGCTCATTCAGGTACATCCGCTTTGGCTTTCAGTGCATCTGTCTCTACATCTACTCGCCCCTGGATTATTAATTCAGGGGTCTCGGATCACATGACTGGTATGTCCTCTTTGCTTGCCTCCTATCATATTTGTTCTGGTAGGGACAAAGTTAGAATCGCTGATGGTTCTTATTCTTCTATTGTTGGTAAGGGGAGCATCTCTGCTACCCCATCTATGCATTTATCATTTGTTCTTCATCTTCCTAATGTTGCTTTAAACCTTTTGTCTGTGAGTCACCTAACCAAGTCCTTGAATTGTAGTGTCATCTTTTTTCCCTCTCACTGTGTCTTTCAGGACTTGGAGATGAGGCGGACGATTGGTAGAGGCTATGAGGAGAGGGGATTGTACTTGTTGGATAGTTCCTCACCCGTGGCTTCTCCTGTTCAGCAAGTTCGTGATGGGTCTACCAGTAGTAGTAGTCGTGATTGCAACATTTTATAATTGTTGCAGTGGCATAGCCGTTTGGGTCACGCATCCTTTTTTGTGTTAAAGAAACTGTTTTCTCAGTATTTTGTTTATGTTTCTATGTCTGATCTTCAATGTGAAACTTGTGTATTTGCAAAAAAATGTCGCTCTTCGTATCCTACTCACGGTAATAGAAGTAATTCATCTTTTTCCATTATTCATTCTGATGTGTGGGGTCTTGCTCCTATTACTTCCGTTCGTGGTTTTCGTTACTTTGTTACATTTGTTGATGATTTCTCTAGAGTAACGTGAGTTTACTTGCTGAAACAGAAGAGTGATGTTTGCTCTGTTTTTCAATCTTTTCATAAAATGATTGAAACCCAGTTTGATTTTAAGTTAAAAATCCTTCGTTCTAATAATGGTGAAGAGTATCTGTCTATTACTCTCTCCTCCTACTTCCGTGATCATGGGATTATCCACCAGACTACTTGTGTTAGTACTCCCCAACAAAGTGGTGTTGCTGAAAGGGAGAACCGTCGCCTGTTCGAAATCATCCGTGCACTTTTGTTTGGCATGAACGTTCCTAAACCTTTTTGGTCCGATGCCCTTCAGACTGCTTCCTATCTTATGAATCGCATGCCCACTAGAATTTTGGGTTTCAAAAGTCCATCTCTCTCCTTGTTTCCACTTTCACCCAAAATCTTTAGGTGTTCGTGTTTTGTGCATATTGACAAATCGGAGCGTACCAAACTTGATCCTAAGGCCCTCAAGTGTTTATTTTTGGGGTATACTCCAAGCCAGAAAGGGTATAAATGTTACCATCCCCCTTCCGGATGGTGTCTTATGTTTATGGATGTTACTTTTTTGAATCCACCCCCTTTTATTCTGTGAAGGAGACTTCTTTTCAGGGGGAGACCATTGGTGTTGAAGAAATGTCTCATTCTCCTTTACCTATTTCTATCGATCCAGGGGATTTTACGGCAGCCGGTAATGGAAAAAATGATGAAAACATAGATGGAGGAGACAAAAATGTAGATGGAGGAAAACAAAGTGAGGTGCAAGTTTTCCCCAGAAATCCAAATCGTGGGGTTTGGATGACAAATACCTACAAAGAAGACCCTTATATGCCCCACCATGAATCCTCCTCAGATCCAGGTAATATCCATACCTCCTTTGTTGATTCTAACCTTTTTATTGCTCATAGGAAAGGTGTTCGCTCTTGCACTCAACACCCTATTGCTAACTTTGTGTCTTATGATTCACTATCTCCTCGTATCGTACCTTTGCCATGGCTTTGTCTTCTGTGTCTATTCCTCGTAATATTGCAGATGCTCTTTCTAAGTCAGAATGGAAAAAAGTAATAGAAGTAGAGATGCAGGCTCTCGAAAAGAATGAGACATGGGAGATGGTCGATTTACCAAGAGGCTAAGTTCCAGTGGGGTGCAAATGGGTGTTCACTGTAAAGCATAAATCTGATGGGTCAGTGGAAAGATATAAAGCCAGACTCGTTACAAGAGGGTATACACAGACATATGGCATAGACTACCAGGAGACGTTTGCTCCTGTAGCAAAGATGAACTCAATAAGAGTTTTCTGATCTCTTGCATCCAACCTGGATTGGCCACTTATGCAATTAGATGTGAAGAATGCATTTCTCCATGGTGACTTGGAAGAAGTGTACATGAAACCTCCTCCTGGGCTTAAGTGTCCTGTAATTAAGGAGAAGGTGTGTAGATTGAAGAAGGCCTTGTATGGGCTTAAGTAGTCCCCTAGAGCTTGGTTCGAAAGGTTTTGCCTAGTCATGATTAAAGATGGTTACAAACAAAGTCAAGCTGATCATACCTTGTTTATCAAGCACAATGACAAGAAGGTGACTGCACTCATTGTTTATGTAGATGACATTGTGCTGACTGGAGATGACCAGGGGGAGATGCAGAAGTTGAAAGGCCTACTTGCAAAGGAATTTGAAATCAAGGATCTAAGCAAGTGAGATATTTCTTGGGTATTGAGATTGCCAGGTCCATAAAAGGTATCCTTATATCGCAGCGCAAATATGTCTTGGACCTCCTACATGAGACTGGTATAATGGGTTATAAGCCTTGTGACACTCCTATTGACCCAAACCATAAGCTTGGTGAAGCCAATGGTGAGAAGGTGATTGAAGTAGGAAGATATTAGAGACTTGTAGGAAGATTGATATATCTTTCACTTACTCGTCCTGATATTGCGTATGCCGTCAGTGTGGTGAGCCAGTTCATGCATGCTCCTATCTCAACCCACTTGGATGCGGTGTACATGATTCTAAGGTTTCTCAAGTCTGCTCCAGGACAAGGGCTATTGTATGCCCATACTGGTAACCTGCAAATTGAGGCTTTCACTGATGCAGACTGGGCTAGATCAGTTTCAGATAGGCGCTCCACTTCTGGTTACCGTATGTTTGTTGGTACTAATCTAGTCACATGGAGAAGTAAGAAACAGTCTGCAATGGCCAGATCTAGTGCAAAGACAGAGTTCCGATCGATGGCTCATGGATTATGTGAGATTTTGTGGCTTCGCATTCTCTTGACTGACCTAAAGCTCCATAGGCTATGAAGTTGTATTGTGACAACAAGACGACAATCAGCATTGCTCACAATCCGGTTCAACACGACAAAACCAAACACATTGAGGTGGACAAACACTTCATCAAGGAACAGAACGTCTCATCTGTACTCCATTTGTGAAGACTAGTGACCAACTTGCTGATATTGTGACCAAGTGTCTTGGTCATACTCAGTTTACTAAGATTATTGGCAAGCTAGGCATTTGTAATATCTACATACCAGCTTGAGGGGGAGTGCAGAATATTAAGCATATGTGTAATGAGGGGCTTTCTTGTAATTAGGGGAAACCCTTCTTTTATCCCTTTACATTAATAGAATATGAGAGAGAGGTAGTTTACACTCTCTACTCTTTTCCTTTTTCTTTCTTCTTCTTCTCCGTTCTTCTAAACCTAAAACCCTACTCTACAAAATCCACTCCTCATTCTTAAGCCGACAAATGCTGGCCCAGTCAACTAGGTATTGGCGCATTGCATATTAGTAGTTCCTATTCTGTGGGATTTAATCGTAAATTTTTTAAAAGGACCTTGTTCTCATTACAAGAAGTTGAAAGTCATAGATTTGAAATTCGATATCATTGAAGCATTACTACATACCATAGTCAACGCTAATTGATAGATATAATCATGTACATTAAATTCATTGTTCATGGTCACTGATCATGAAAAATCAATTTCATATCAGTCCCCATTAAAAGCATGAGTGAATATAGCAAAAATTCCAAGGGCACAAGAAACAGTTAACTTATTGTCAACTATAATAAATCAAATTATAAATCCATGAAACTGTTTGGAAAATTTCCATCAGAGAATTATATGACAATAATAAAAGAAAATTACCTTTTTGAACCAACATTCCAAAATACGGAACCAATTATCAATCCACTCATTGTAGTAAAGAATAACCTCACGGCATTGTACGGTGGACTTCTCCAATATACGAGATTTTGTTTCCAAAGGCAGGTCCGAAATTGAGTTAGACTACCTTGTGGGAATGTTGAAGCAAACTTCAAGGGCTCTGTACCAGCAGGTGGAATACTCATTCTCTCAATTGAAGCTTCCACTTCGCTATAACGGAGAGTTAAAATGTTGAATACATTAGTTTCTACATATTGAATGTATTGAATCAATTCAAGTATCAGTGAAAAAACAAGACAACATTTTACAACCAAATCTTTGTTTTTATAAATAACACAACGTTGATCCATATCACCTGTACTGATCAGAGTTTCTGTATATGTCTGCAAAGTCTTGACCAATTCTCTGCTCAGCAGCTGGTGTACTGACCTCAAGCATCCAAGTTGCTGGATTATAACCATTGGGTATAGGAGGAATTCCACTAATTCCCTGGATAATGGAAGAGCAAGATAAGTATGAACTGTTCTCCGATAAGCAACACAACCAAATAAGTCATTCCACCAATTCCTCTTCGATTAGAAAATGTAGTTCTTAATCATTCCATCCAAAAGGTACTTGCTATAAACCCGCATGAACAAGTTAAAGTATGAAGTCCTACAGCAGCACATCCGTATAAGCCAGCATGAACATGCTAAAAAGTAGGAAGCACATCCATATGAATGGAGTTCAATATCACAAATATTGGTGAATAATCACGAAGAACAAGAGTTAATAAAGAATTATCCTGAATATAAAATGGATATGAGAACTGTTGGGGTGTCCTGGAAATGCTAAAGGCATGAAATTTTTTAGCCTCTCAAACAAAACCGTCTGAAAGTAGCTTCAATAGTGAGATATCTGATTTTGGTGGTGTTGGTGAGCCTGAGAACTGGTAGGTTGGGTCTGGAAACATCCCAGGGAACTAACTCTATGGAGGATCAACACTTTGTTCTCTGTAGAGTGCCCTGCAAATGCCTTGGCTGTCCATTGCCGAATCACCATCGGACGAATGCCATTGTGGAGGGCTACAGGATACTAGACAGAACCTCATTTGCGGGATCAAAGATCTTAGTTGGCCTGATGTTATACATGAAAGGGATAATTTTATACCCTAACTCCTGTTTCATCTCTCATTGGTGGTACTCTCTTCAAGCATGTCATTTGCAAAATTCTTATCAACCACCAACTCCAGAAGACCCTCCCCTAACTTCCAACAATTCAACACTACAATTGAGAAGCCTCAATATCGATGAGGTTCATGACGACGACAAGAAGTAGATCCACTAACAACATGGAGATGGCTCCCAATTTCTTCTTCTGATTTTTTTTAAATAACAAAAAATATTTTTATTGAATACAAGATATTTTACACAGATGAGAGTTCCCTTTGTAGAACATATTACTACTTACACAACCTTTTCTCTCAATTTCTGGTTACCTTTCAAGATTCTCCTTACCATAGTTACCAGAAACAGGTATAATACTGCAATGATCCATTCGGGAAGTACGGGTGTTATAAGGAAAAACACGGGAAAATTAAAAAATAATTAATAATTATAAATAAATAGGAATCGTGATACTAACTAATAACAATCATTTAGTACCAGATATGCATTTAACACAGTTAAAGTATGACAAAAATATGCTATAAGCGTTTAATATGGAATTTGCGTATTAAATGTGTATATCATTATATGGTGATAGTGACGTGATACACGTATAATATGGAAAAAATATATCATTTTAAACACTGACCCCCTAAAAGTATTATACATGTATTATACAGGTATAATACCCAGATTTAGTAACTATGCTCCTTACAACAAATAACATATAATTTCTCCAGAACTTCCTCATTTTACCACGTAGGGTATGCACTATGGTGAGGCACCATCCGCCTCAATTCTGGTGGCAAGCCAAATGTAAAAAGGATCCAGACACTCAAAAAATACATGAAAAAAAAATCTGAGGCTGCATAATGACCGGATTGATGTGTCTCAAAGGACCTTAGGTTCAAACTTCAAACTACTACATAACAACAGCTGGACCACCATTCAGTTCTACTCCATAACAACAGCTGGATCACCATTCAGTTCTACTACTTTCCAAGTAGAAGAATTTGAGCCTCCTAAGTCAATGAGGACTTACATTAACAGAATAGATCATTGGACCAATTTGATGAAGCCCAAAGATTCCAACACATTCTTCTCTTGATTTTTCAGAGAGACCTGCTCAAACCAGTATCCAGACATGTACCCAAATCGGTCTTCTTCACCATGCAATGTAGTAGTCTTTGCAATCCTTGACCAAACTAAAAGTTCCATGACGCAGCCATAAACCAACTTAACCACATCATGTACTAAAAAAAATGACGTGCCTTTTCTTTCCCCTATGTTGCCACTTCCATAAACATCTTTCCCCTCTTCAGACCTCATCGCGAAATTCTTGCACCTTGTGCTCGTTACTCCATTATAACATTTTGTCATTGTTATCTAGCATTAGGACTACCCATAATCCAAAAGACAATGGATTTATTACTAACTGAAGGACAACGACAAAAAACAATGATTTGACAACTTAGAGAGAAAGCCATAGAAAAAATATAATATGAGCAAGATATTTATCCAAAAGAGGGAAGATATTTACCCAAAACAGAACAGACTCCCTCTAATGAGTTTCTAAGACTATCGATTAAAAAAAATGAGTTTCTAAGTGTGATTTGACATAAATTATTGACCAACGTATAAGCAACTAAATTCAACCTTAGTTCCAACTTCCAAGAACCTGTACTAAGCAAAGAGCATAAGAAGCAAGAGAAAGTGGGAAGATATATATATATATATATATATATATATAACTTTCTATTTAAAGTCACTTTCTTCGAGAGGATGACATGTGTTAGTTCAAATTTCAAAACACATGCCTTTCTCTTAGTGGAAGAGACTAACACATGTCATCCTCTTGAAGAAAGTGGAGCTAGCATTACCCATTATATACCTTATATATATACATACATATATATATATATATAGAGAGAGAGAGAGAGAGAGAGAGAGAGAGAGATAATTTTATGGTATCAAGAAAAGTAAGTAGACAAGGCCACTTAAGTAGCAGATTAGTTATTGGAAATCATTATAAGAAGGATATTGTCTTTTACAACTATGAACATGTATAAATCTCAGTGACTATTGTTGAAGCCTCACAAGTATTGTTTAGAATGGCGTGTGAGGCTTACACCTCGAGGCTTGCCTCGAGGTGAGGCTCAAGGAAAATGCTTCAAATCTCAACCTTAAGGCTTAAATCTCCTGAGGCTTACTCCTCAAAGTGTAAGTCTCACATGAAGCGCATGACTCACACTATGAGGGGTCACTTTATGTCTGAGGTAAGTGCCTCGTGCGTTATCCAAAATAGGACTTTAGCCACATAACTGAGACATCAGTTTTTACTTTCATTTTTTTCGTGAATTCCAAGCAATAATCTATTAGAATTCAAAATCAGCCACCTATGTGATATAGAAATGGACACTAGTGTCGGTGTTGGACTCGAATATGGGTGTTGGATGGGAAACACTCGAGGATATTTTTAATTTAAAAATTATTATACTTTAAATGGTATATGAATTATAAGATTAAAAAGGAAAACAATTAAATATGAAAGTAAAATTATTACAAACAACACTAAGTAATGTATTACAAACTATAATTCATCAAACAATATAAATAATATATGAATTAGAGCATATAAACTAAGGAATTAATGAAGTAATGAACAACTATTAATTCTAAAATGTAATACTAATTTCAAAGATGATTAATTCAAAGATTTTTTTACCCCAATTTCAGTCCATTGACACCCCTATTCCTCTATCTTTCTTTCCCCTTTCTTTTCTGTTAGGGATCGGTATTCCTCCTATTCTTTCTCTGTTTTTTTTCCTATTGAAAACAAATGGATCGTAGTTCTTCATCTCTTTTCCAATCAGCTTATATTTTCTGATGATTAGAGTTAGAAAGAATTTGCCGAAATTTATACTAATTATATGCAGTTGTATGCTTTTTTGGATAATAATAAGCAATACATTTTTTATTGGTATCAGTTGTGTCCGTATATGTTTGCATCCAAAATGAATAGTTTCTTCTAATATGAGTCATAACAGATGCGTCCACAAGTTTCGACACATGACACACTTGTTGTCTTCAAGGATTCGTGTGACATAATCCGCCACATGAATTGATGATTGAACATATGTCTATTGATAAGTATATGAACATTAAAAAAAATCTACCTTGTAGAGTTTGCTTGCCTCTTGATCTTTTCTCAATATAATGGTCGAATCCATTATATAGTATCTCTTATCCATACATACATATATATGTGTGTGTGTGTGTGTGTAGATGAGTTGCCATCAAAGCTGAGGATGATGGCAGACATTAGGTTCCACCCTGGGAAGGCTTGGGGATGAACCCTCACGGGAGAATTGGATGAACCTTTTAAGGCAAGTTTCAATACTCAATATAGCAGGTAGGCCTTTCCTGAGAATAAGGGTAGCTAAGCTACTCCAGAGCGGCCAGTAAGCTAATAGCCATTCATTATTGATAAGCAAGAAAGAGTAAACAATCGTAAACACGATTTTTTGAAAATGAAAATTGAACCATGAAACGAAAGACCATATGTTGACCAACTCAAACGAAAGGCCCTAAAGGCCTATGAGATCCATCCATATTATGAGTCTATGACAAATGAAGAAAACCATACAACACAATAAAAGGAACAATGAACAATTGGAACAATGTGTCTCGACCTTGCCACAAAATCCTTATATATGGCGCGGAATCCCTCGATAGTCTATTCTTTAGACGAAAGAAAGATACTAGACTAGAAGGGGTTGTAAAATCCTCTTTTGCAAAAACAGAGAGCCACCTTCTCACTGAGATCTCTTCATTCAATAGCTGAAACTTGCTATATATCGCCCATTAGGGAGTCCTCGCTACGTTCTAACTTCTGCTAATCTGGATGACCTGCTCATATAACGTTCAAAATGCAGGAGATCGAGCAGATAGAATTGTTGTTTCCAAAAGAAAGCCATCAAAGGACAGAGTAACCAACAACAGTGATTTCAACATCATAGGCTCAAAGAAGCCTAAGAGTTGTTCCAAAGCTAAGTTTATTATGTTAAGCCAAGCTGCCGCCTATAGGCGAAGGGACGAAGGTCTGACGATGTGTGTGTGTGTGTGTTGATTTTTAGAACCTTTCATCAATTTTATCATTTCTACTAATTTTTTATTTGAAAATGAGGGAGCTTGAGGCTTAAGTCCCATGCCTCAAGGCTTACGCCGCATGCACATGAAGTTCCTAATGCCTCACCTCATGCCTTCGCCTTTTAAAACACTGCTCACCAAGAAGTGATTTTGTCCCATTAACATCAAACGAAGTAAAAACCAATTATTGAACCAAACCTTCTACAACCAAAAAAATCTTCAACTCAAGAGGACTTACATGCTTAGAGTGGATTCCCTGATCAAAGCGAGAAAAACCTCTGACTATGTTCTTAAATATAGATGCCACTATAGGCCTCCTATTGTTGTTCCTTTGATTATATTCAAAATATAAAAGAGTAGGTGAAAAGATGGCAGTTGCAGCTTGGGGAGGAGAAACCAAAAAAGGTTGGGTCTTTGAGTTGCAAGCTCCGTAAGGAATTTTAATGTTAATATAGTTCTAGTTTCGAATGATATTCTTTCTCCATTTACATAGAAATCAACTGAAAGGATGACAATTATGAAAGTAAGTGAATTCAACAGTTACCTGAAAGTAATTAATCATAATTTGTGAATTCTCACCAAGCCTCCCTCCATATATAACTCTCCCACCTCGTTTCATAAGAAGTAGCTGCACAAAAAACACAAACTTGTAAAATCTAAAGAAAATAACATACATCAGTTATAGTTTTTGATTTTTCTGATGGATCATAAAATATAACTTTAATTCTTCATCTATACCTTATCCCAGCTATTTGGGGTCGGAACATGCCTGGCAATTATAGTCTATCAAGATCCAAAAAATAACATAATGTTTACTAACCTCGTCAAATGCTTCAAATATATCAATGCTTGGTTGATGTATGGTGCAAACCACCGTTCTGCCGGTATCAACAGTATTACGAACAGTACGCATCACAATGGCCGCTGCTCGTGCATCTAAACCAGATGTCGGTTCATCCATAAAAATGATGGAAGGATTTGCTACAAGCTCCACTGCGATTGTTAGGCGTTTTCTCTGTTCTGTTGATAAGCCACTACTCCCAGGCAAACCAACCAAAGCTTGCCTAAGATTATCAAGCTCTACTAGTTTCATCACTTCTTCAACAAACTCCTGAAATACAAGGTAACTGACTGATTTCAAAGATGAAAGTAAAACGGCATATATGATGATATGAAGGATTGGCGACTAACATGTTTGTTTTCTTTGCTGACTTCCTTTGGAAGGCGAAGACTCGAAGAGAACCATAGAGACTCCTCAACTGTAACTTGAGGAGAATGTATATCTGTTTGCTCAACATATCCTGAAATTCTGGCAAAAGTTTTCTGCTCTTTCGGGAACCCTGATATCCGAATTTCCCCTTCTATGTATCCACCAGTTTTCCTACCAGCAAGCACATCCATTAATGTGGTTTTTCCCGCTCCGCTTGAACCAACTAATGCAGTAAGAACACCAGGTGAGAACACTCCGCTCACATTTGATAAGAGTTGCAACTTTCTTTCTGGGATACCTTTCAACCTCATCTCCTGAGATATTCCAAAGAAATAGAGTACTAGATCAGTTGCATTAAAGGAAGTTAAAGGAACAAAAGTTACTTGACAAGTTTATTTTGTAGTGAAAGAAACAAAAGTTACTTGACAAATTTACCTTCGGCATATCAACAAAGTAATTGACATTATGAAAAGTCATTGATAATGGTTGAAATGGAAGAATCATTCCCTTCTTTGTAGCTCCATTTTCAGCAGATGTCAGCCTTGATTTGGACTCTTGAGCTTTTACTGCATATTGACACGTGATTATTAGTGTGAAAAAGATATAGTTAAGGAATTCTTTTACTACATTAGATACCTAGATATCATTTGGAGGAACACAGTTCAATAAGAAGCTACAACAGCTATGTTTAACGCAACAAAATCAAAATATTAGTAGGAAATATCGAAGGATGTGCACTGACCAAGACCGCCATCAGAATTCTCTTCTTCAGTATCAAGTGGAACCACTGTATGAGGATTCGCAAGAGCTGTGATAAACATCCAGATAGTATAATTATCAGAAAAACAATATAATATATAGTAAAAGGAGAGAGAGAGAGAGAGAGAATAGCAAATATAGAAGTTAGAAGTCTAGCATGAAGATGTATATCACTAAACAAATACTAAGAAAGTGTCTGCAGGCTTACGATTAAGGTAGGCCAAGGCTAGAGTCACTACATTATTGAAAACTAATGCATAAACCAATAGAACACCCACTCCAAGCCAATACCAATAGCCACCCGTCGGTAGACTATGTGCGTTGAGAACATTGTATCCAATTGTATTGTTTACATACACAGATTGCTGCCAAGAGAGAGATTTCAAGATATGTAAGTCTGATTCAATAGTTATTCAATTTATGTGTATTTAAATAATTCCTTAGATATATGAATTAATAAAAGTAGAGATATAACCAAAGTAAAATTCTATAAGCCCTAAAGAGCACACCTTCATCCATCTTGTGGCACTAAATTCATTAACAGAAATTGCACGCTGTCCGTACGATAATGGTGACAACCAAAAAGCCCAAACCCACCATGGCTTAATCATTGCTGAAAAGATGAACCACATCAACACTAAAGGAAACCATATGGAATATCATCATTCCATCAATCAAATGATAAATTACTTAAACCAACCTTTTGGAATGATAAATCCACCCAACAAGAATATAACTAGTAGTGCAGCAGAGCCAAATGTATTAGCAATGATCATATCTCTTGCAATAGAAGCCATCATCCGGAAGAGACCCAATGCCATTTGGTGTACGGAAAAGAGTAAGAACGTGAAGCGGAAAAACCTAAAAAAAGTTAAAAAATCTGATAAGTACAAAGAAAATGCAAGGTAAAAATACAGCACCCATGATGGTGGAGTTGGTAAGCAAGAGATACCTCCCAGCACTGGGGGCAAAGCCGACAGTGTAATATACAACACAAGACCATACAACGGCTTCAATAATGGAGTAAGGTACACGCAAAATCCAACTAGAAACAGACCATGCCCAAGCAGGATGAAAGAAATTATCTCTTTGCTTGTAGAAGACTGGGAGTCGGGATATCATAATAGGTAGCTCAGAAAATCCATTGAACATCATATGCACCAGCCCGAAAAAGAGGCAAGAAAGATAGAGGTTTCCATTTATCTCGTCTGTAGGATGTATTCTTGTTCGCAGAAACATTGTGCATGTGACGATGCCAACAAATGCAACCTGCAAATTAAGTAATAGAAGAGGTATAACACAAGACTCAGAAAAACTTCAATAACAAAAGTTCAGACAATGACAATCGCAGATTCCAGTTTCCAGCCCTCCAGAGAGAGAGAGAGAGAGATTTAACAAAAATCATCGAATTCCCCAAGAGAAGTGACCAAATTTAAGCTTGCCAACTCCAAGAGTCGAGCTCTTAATTCTGTTCCATAGGTTCTACTCCCAGGTTATCAAGTCAAACAAGTGAAATGACCCCCATGTTTCAGTGACTTGGTTGAGTTTGGTCCTCAACCCCTGAGTCTGAGATCACCTGAATGGCTGAATCTAGATGGAACTCTGAACACCAAAATTCCGGTTAGGGGTTTTATTGAAGCTTAATTGTGATGGAGCGCTTTCCAGAATTGGTGAATGTATAGGGATTTATGGAAGAATAATTAAGGTCTTCCTGGGTGTGGTGGGTATTGCGGAATCTAATGGAACTAAGATTATATTGCATCTTCACGATCTCAAGATTTTTAGAGAACACTTGAGTTTTTTTTTAGGTGGAAGGTGGGACTAAATAAATGTGAGTTGTTGAGCAAAGTGTGCAGATTCTCCTTCAAAATTTTCTAATGTAATTGATTACAGGATGGGTTATTGTTTTATGCCATACCTGAGAGGGGCCAATGATGTGATGGACTCTCTAGCAAAAGGGGTTGTACATAGAGATTCTTTGTATATGGGAAATTCTTTTCTTTGGCCTTTGTAACTATCAATTAAAATGTTTTTTTATATTACTCACATTATAAGAAGTAATAAAAAATAGTAGACAACATTACTTTTTTTTTTGATCGGTAAACAGAGCAAATATACATACATACATATATATATATAGGAGAAAATGCATTTACACCCCCTGAGGTTTGACGAAAATACACATAGACCCCCTCAGGTTTCAGAAAATACATTAGGTACCCCTATTTTTCAAAATAATGACACTAACACCCCTTCCATCAGTTGACCATTAGTCAAGTGATGGAATAGTGATGTCATGTGATAAAGTGGCATAAACTACCAAAAATGCCCTCATTTTCCACTTTTCTCATATATGAAATTGCCCCCTCGTTTTTAAATTAAGCCAAATCATCTATGGTGATAACCGGATTTGACAAATCCGGTTATCACCCCTTGAAGTAGCCATGTGTCCCTTTTGACACCCCTTAACTATAGTTAAGATTCACCCACCCCTAGTGTTCACTCACCCATCCACGTGTCCCTTTTCTACCATTTTAATTCTTTTTTTAAAATTAAAAAAAAAAAATTAAGGCTTTTTAATATTAAAATATTTTAAAAAAGAATTAATATTTTTTTTAAAAAAAAAACCAAGGATGGGCGGGTGAACCCTAGGGGTGGGTGAATGTCCCCATTTAAGGGGTGTCAAAAAGGACATGCGGCTACCTCAAGGGGTGATAACCGTAGAAGATTTGAGAATTTAAAAAGAACTCAAATCCTCTACAGTTATCACAGTTATCACCCCTTGAGGTAGCCACGTGTCCCTTTTGACATCCCTTAACTGTGGTTAAGATTCACCCACCCCTAGGATTCACTCACCCATTCACGTGTCCCTTTTCTACCATATTAATTCTTTTTATAAAATTAAAAAATTGTTTTTAAGGCTTTTTTAATATTAAAATATTATAAAAAAAAAAATCAAGGATGAGCAGGTGAAACCTAGGGGTGGGTGAATCTAACCCCGTTTAAGGGGTGTTAGAAAGGACACGTGGCTACCTCAAGGGGTGATAACCGTAGAGGATTTGAGTTCTTTTTAAATTCTCAAATCCTCTACGGTTATCACCCCTTGAGGTAGCCACGTGTCCTTTTTTTTTTTAATCGTAGGTGAAAGGTTAGTGGTTAGTAGGTTAGTACGGCTACTTACCTGTCGGGGTGGATATCTCAACTTAAGCACACTCCGAGGGACTGGAACTCGGAACGACAGTGTGGTCAAAGGATGCACACACCGATGGGACAAGCCTTGCTTCCCGCCACGTGTCCTTTTTGACACCCCTTAAATGAGGTTAGATTCACCCACCCCTAGGGTTCACCCGCCCATCCATATATATATGAACAAAAATAGGCAATACAAAACGGAGTTTACTGAGAAGTAAATGCACAGAGGGAAAGCCTACCCGACAGAAAGATAAAATAAGAGCAACATAGATACAATATTAAAACTAATGCCAGGGCCGATCTCACCCAAGAAGCTCACTCAAGACCCTAATACCAAGGCGCACTGAACACGAGGATCAAAGGATGAATCCTAGAGCATAGACGAAGAAAAGAAGAGGAAGTGTTTTCAAACACTCTCAGATTCCATCCAAGAAATTGCCCCTGACAAGCACAACGCAAACAAACCTCGATCATTGTCAGACCATGACCTCTACCAACATGATAAAAAATTCTAGAAGGAAAAAGGGAAAGCCCAATCCACTCCCAATAGGGATAAGAAAAAACTCCCAGATCTCAAAAGTAACCGGGCAGTGTAAGAGCAAATGATCCACAATTTCTTCCGCGCGGAGGCACATATAGCAACGATCTGCCAAACTCCACCCTCTGCTTTTCAAATTATTTCTAGTGAGGATCCTATTGAGGGCCACAGTCTAAAGGAAAAATGACACCTTAGACGGAATAACAGGGATCCACACAGACTTATAAGGAAACGGACTTACTTACATAGACTTCTAGACAATAATTCTTTTAAAGTGATAAACTAGAACATGTTATAAGATGTAGCCCGAAGCACACAAAAATAAGTCCATTTAATGAGTTAGTTCCTATGAAAATACCAAACTGCCCTTATATTTAATTTATCTTCAATACATAGGGGTGAAAAAAGACTGATGCATGTTCCCAAGTTTACTAGTCTTGGCGAACAATAACATTCACCATATATATATATATATATATATAAAGAGAGAGAGAGAGAGAGAAAGAGAGAGAGAGAATTCAAAGGGGATATTCTCAATTAGATTCTTATATGAGTTTTATGGGAAGATTCAGATCACATTTCTGCTATTAGATCAATATGGAAAAGCGACACCTCCTAGAGGGAGGACTTTCATCTGAATAGTTGTATTGGAGAAAATTCTAACAGTTGTCCAGCTCAACTATAGGGGATTGCAGTTGCCGGATCAATGTTTAATGTGTAAGGATCATGAGGACATCAATAAACTTTACAATCCATTGTACGATTGCTTGACTGGTGTGGAGTTTTTTGCTCTCTTTTTTTGGGATGGAATGGGTTTGTCCAAGGGAAATTTAGAAAGTGTCTAAATTTCTAAATTTAGAAAGTGTCTAAATTTCTAAATTTAGAGTGTCTAAATTTCTAAATTTAGACACTTTGGAAGATTCTTTTGGGGTTAGAGAAAGATCAATACTTTAGAAGATTCTCGCATATGCTGTTTGTTGGGGGCTTATGGAAGGAGGGCAAGAGAAGGACGACTCATGCGGGTCTATGCCAAAGATTTGTATGGATATCAGTTGACTTTTTATAGAATGAGAGTTTAAAGATATCAAGAGGGAGGATTTTTAGATGAAGTGGTCTCGGATAGTTTTTAATCATGATGTAGACTTGTAATTATGCCTAGCTACTTTCTTTTCTTGTAGGAATTTCTTCCACTTTTATGGACATTTTTGTCTCAGTAATAACATTTGCAGTTATTTATCAAGAAAAATGTAGATACACAATTATATTTGATTAGTATATGACAGGTTATTTTTAGTATAAGAGCATCAAAAAGAAAAAAAAAGAATAATCAGAAGCACAAAAATGACAAGGTGAAGCATACTTGGCATGTTCTGAAAATATAAAGAAAACGGTGCCTGCTGATCAGTACAAGTTCCCGTAAAAAGCATGTTTTAAAAAGCTCCCATTTCGATACAGCAAACTTCGTCTTGGAAAGAGCTGAAGGAAGACTCTTGTTTTTATCATAAGGAACAGAAAGAATGGATTCCACAGACCTTCCATATTCAGACTGTTTGAATGCATCTGCAATTTTTGAAACAGGAAGAAACACATACGGCTTTGAAGGATCAGCCCAATATTGTGCTTGATCCTTTTTGGAGGTAACCTGTAGATATAACAAGTTGATTTAAGCAAGGAAAACTTAAAACAAGCTATGTAAATAATCTCAAAGTACAATACCTCTTGGAGAAAATCCGCAACCCCCTTACGTGGCGGCAATTGAAAGCCTAATGATTCAAAAAACTCTATTGCTGATGCTCGAGGGCCCTGATAAACTATCTGTCCTTCGGATAATAGTATTAGCTCATCAAATAAATCAAACGCCTCAGGTGCAGGCTGAAGAAGAGCCATCAGTACAGTGCCCTCCATTTGGTGGACAAAATTCCGTATGCATTTTACAATTTGATATGTTGTAGAGCTATCAAGTCCAGTAGATATTTCATCCATGAAAAGGGTTTTTCTCGGTCCAACAACCATTTCCCCTGAATTGGAAAAGAAACATGATAATTTAATAGAAGAGTTTCACAGAACCAATCATTAAAAATTGAAAAGTTAAAACTTTTACACGGTTTAGATACAAGCACGTGTTTTGATGTCTGACATGTACACGAGGTGTCAAAAATGATTATCCTAGAAAGCTAGACACGCCAAAAAGGTCTTTACAATCAAATAAAAATATTAGAGGATATATTGCCAAACATATATCAATTCTCTCTCTCTATATATATGTGTGTGTGTGTGTAAGGAGCATAAGTAGTAAAAAATGAAATAAAAATAAGGTTTTTTTAGTCTATGCAATGAGTGTTTAATATGTGAAAAACATGCATGTTCAACATGACAATCTTTTTAAAAGGATTTGTCCTCGTAATTTATTTTGATCCTGTCAGCAGCCATTCAACATGCAGATTTCAACCTTGGAGCTTTAAAAAAAACCAACAAAATGCTTAACTAAAATTGGTGACGGGGAAAACGGGCTTGCAATTAAAGTTCGTGACATGGTCAGTGGGAAGTTTCATTAAAATCAGAAAAGTTGAAACACACCAGCTGCTTTTTATTCAGGGGATAAATGCTAGCCAAAGTTCCTGCATGCACTACCAACATGATAGTATGTTGAACAAATAGGTGTGGGTTCCTTTTAAAGATCCTAATTCACAGAAGACATATAACCTCAAAAAAGTCATCCATTTCTTCAGATGCGAACTGGAGCAAACATTAAAAAAGCTTCATGGTGGGGTCCAATCATCACTGCCCCTCGGTGGAAAACACAAACTAAACAAAGAAAGTTAACATGATTCTCATCTGCAATTAGCATGGGTGGGTCCAATCATCACTGTCTCTTGGTGGAAAACTCAAACTAAACAAAGAAAGCTTATATGATTCTCATCTGTAATTAATATCAAAGCCACAAACACAAACTGATTGGTTTCATTATGGTACCAGATAATAATGTTACTAAATCGACCAACCCCATCAATCTTCATGTTCTGATGTTAATGAAGAAAAAAAAAAATCCATTTACCTGTAGTAACCCTCTTTCTTTGACCACCTGAAACACCTCTGAGCATATCATTACCAACTAGTGTTTCTGCACATACATCAAGACCAAGCACTTTCAAGATGTAATCTGTTGAAAGACTGTGCTTCTTACCACTGACCGATGATGCCTGAACATTTCAATTTAACTCATTAAGACATTATCATCATTGAGTATATAAGAAAGATAAGGTTTCAATAAGGTGGCAGGGTTCGGATGAAAACCTTCATATACGCATCAATTTCTGGACTTGGACGTATGTTCCTTTCCTTCTCTAGTCTGGCCAGATCTTTCAAATATCCTACATTTTTCGAAAGCCACCGTACTTCAATAGTCTATGAATTGGCATGCCATCAGAAAATAAATCACATATCATGCCCGTATCACATTAATAGAAGGCTGAAACCAATCAACTAGTTGATACTCTTTGATTTCCAACATGTCTTCAAAATGAAAATTTTCAAAAAATTTATAATCATCAAAAGAAAAGTCGTACCAGTAGAAGACAAACACAGTGCAGCAATAATGATTAATTACGAATAGAAAGATAAGAGAAAAAGAGTTCTCCTTTTTACTTCATTATTATACTTGCTAAAGAAGTAAAATCCACAGAATATAAATATAATGTCAAGGAAAATTCCCTAACCCTATGTTTGGTTGCCAGAAAATAAGTGAAAAGAGAGAAAAGAAAATTGGTCAAAACACAACTAAGAATTGTATAGAAATCTTTTCTTTTCTTTTCTTTTCCATGTTTTCACCTATTTTCTTAGCAACCAAACATAACATTCTAATACAACAAGGGTATGTTTGGTTGCCGAGAAAATAGGGGAAACCATACAAAATAAAATTTTAGATTTCCAATACAATTCTTAGTTGGGTTTTGTACAATGTTCTTTTCTTTTCTCTATTTTCACTTATTTTCTTGGCAACCAAACATAGGGTAAGGGTACGCCTGAAGCTGAAAGTTGGCATTGATAGCTTTGATGCAGACATGCATTAATTTGCCTCTTTTGAAAATGAGATTTAGTTTTTATGTGTGCTTCTTTTTGTTGTAAAAATTTATTCAAATCCAGTTTCCATTACACAGACTTATGCAGTGTTACGTGCACTCAAGTCGCAAGTGTCCAATAGATACAACATGTCAAAATCTAGTATGCCACTTTTTATCAGTATGAGTCAAGCAAAGTGACCATCTTATTCCAATTATTGACACCTTCAAATGAATCATTACCTCAAATGTAACGACCCGTATTTTATTTTTTTTATATTTGTTGTGATCAATATATCATACGCAAACCGTATATTAAACAAAATATGCAAATAAATGCAATATGAAGATATTATATATATATATATATATATAATAGGAGTGACACATAAGATATCACACGTATGAAACTTTGAAATTAGGGGAACACATGCCTTTGTGCAAGAGTGGCCTAGCCACTTGTAGAGACACAAGAAAACCTATAAGACCTCTATCCTTCCCTCTTCTCCATTTTGGCCTCTTCAATTCTTACTAAGGAGAGAGTGAAGAAAAGGAAGAGAAGGAAGGAAAAAAGAGAAGAAAATAAAATAAAGGAAGAAGAGACTCTCGATGACAAAGAACTTGGATTTTGCTCAATTTGTTTTTCCCTTTATGAGGCAAGAGTTTACAACTAACATTAGTAGTCATTTGTACTGTTTTTGTATACTAATAGTGTAATTCGAAATATGTAGGATTAACCTAGTCATATTTATTTATTTTTCCCTTAAAGTATATCCAGAATGAGAAATATTGTGTCAATACGATTTTTCTAGATTAAATTATGGCTTTTAAAAACTAAATTGGTAATTTTGTTTTCTGTCAGACCAGAATGTTAGTCCCAACTTGTCCAACATATTACGACTAGTTTTGTTCTAAATTAGAAATATTTATAAACATAAAAGTTTTAGATCTACTTGTCTTCTCTTTAGCCTAACTAGTCGTATCCATGAATGCATAATATTTGATTTATAGTGAATTATTTTCTAAAATTGTGTCTATACTGTTTTCAGAAAATTAGAAACAATTCGTGTAAGTGTGTAACTTGATGGTAATTTCTGTACAAATAAATACAGTATAACCACTATATAAAATCATCTTTCTATCTATTTTTTGAAAATATAGGGAACATATGATTTCGATATAAAATGAACTTATTAAAAATCTGGAATCGACAGTGGGTCAGAATTGTTCATTGTTTTGTTTTTTGTATGATATTGAGAATGAATTTCCCAATTGGATGTGTGTGTGTGTGAAATCCCCGATTTTAGTTTTGAGATTTACAGCCATGGGTTGGGTTATCAATGGATGATTTTCCATTCGGGAGCTGGGTCGGATAATTTTTATAGCCGTGAGCTGGGTTATGATTGGATGGATGATGTACATGTGCAATTTGATGGGGATTCATCACACATACTTGTTTGTAATATATTGAATGGCTTTTTTAAAAATCAAAACATAAATATAAATAGAGCAATGCTAGGTCCACTTTCCGGTTGTCCACTCTCCAGTAGTTTTCTATACTTTTAAACAAAAACACAACACTCTTTTGTGGGACCCATCACTTTTATGTTGTCTTTTTGTTTAAAAGTAAGGGAAAACTATCGGAGAAAGGACAACCGGAAAGTAGACCTAGCATTGCTCATATAAATAATATATATATATATATATATATATATCATTTCGGTTATCCAGAAAAGGATAAGTTGAATTCCTACAAGAATAATTTATTACTATTTTTCGAAGGTCAAAAATTATTCTGGATAACAACAGGGTGTCTAGTCTCTTTGGTATTATCAGATGCCCTGGAGAGTAGCATCACTATTGATATCCGGGAGATTCCTTTTATCTTTTCTTGAAAACCGTCTGTGTCAAGGTAGTTTTTGTAGGATTCTAAAGATGGTTGAGGTTCACGTGCATGACTTGATTAGGCGATAGATGTAGGGGCTAGGGAGTTAGGTGTGATCCTGCTTCCAGACTATTCAAAGATCCTGCGAAAGTCTGCAGTCTTCAAACGCTTGACCAACGTGAAGTTGACCTTGTTTCTTAAAGGTCTTGGTCAACGGCTACTTGTGCTGGAAAGATGGGTTTTAGGCGTTCGAAGTCAATGAGAATGCATCACCCGACCAAAAAATCAGAATAGGAGAAGACACCCGGCCCACGGTAAAAGGTTATGTTTGTGTTACAGATTTGTGGTTCTTTACAGTTTGACTAAGACTGTATTTAGTTGTGTTCGTCTTCACTCTAGATGAATACACTACCATGTTTGATAAAACATGGTCCAACTTAAGAATACTTTAGAGGGAAGAAGGATGAAACTTTTCATCCTAAATTCGTGTGAAATAAATTTATAAAAAAGTTTTTATCGTATACCTTTCAAATCTATAAATGTTGTTACATCTGCAACTATCTAAATAATATTAAGACTTGGTCATGACATCTTCAAGTATATATATTATTTATTTCACATCCACGTGTGTATATATAATGATTAGATGTAACCGCATCATAATCACCATTAGTGCCTCATCCCAACAATTTGGGGTCGGCATAACCATCAAATACTGAATTTTGAGAGAGTTCAAAAGACTCTACGTGACATGTAAAACAAATTACTAGCAAAGGAAGAGAAAATGCATGAGTAGAGGGAACATTACAGAGTCAGTCTTCAAAGGAAACATGTTGTTGTTTTCTTTGAAAAAAACGAAGATACAGAGTAGAAAAAGAAATTAAGCAGAATCTAGCATTAGTTGCTCATAAACCACAGGAAAAGAACACATTTGCTTAAAGATTCATGAGGAGCTCACTTTAATACCATTAGATGGCAAAATAAATCATAAAAAAAGTTTTAGTATACAACTTTGAAGTGTATAAATGATGTCAAAACAATAAAGAAATCTGTAGGTTCAAATAACAGATAATGCCATTTGTGACCAACTACAATAAATAATGAACAGAGAAGTAATTAATGTACCACCTAATCAGTATTCTCTGAAGCACAATTAGAATTTAGAAGGGAAACTCTTCTACTAACATATCCCCTAAATTTATGAATAGGATGTGGAACAGTGGAACTAAACTGTTAGTAGGACACCAAATTCTGGCAAACAAAACTGTTTGTGATGTGATGGAGTAAGCAAACCTGCAAAGCCTTCACTTGCACCTTGACATCTTGCAGCAAAATCCAAAGTTTCTCGGACAGTTAGTTCTGCAATGTGACTATCTGTTTGGCTTATGTATGCAGAAGTCCTTTGTACACAAAAATCATCAAGCATATGGCCATTGTATGCAATATTCCCACTTTTCTGAAATTAAAGTATGGGGTCAACAGGTAGCAAATGGATAATTTTATGAAACAATAATCCTGAATTTCTTCAGAAGAGGCAAATTTAATGAAAGGACTTTTACTTCTCTATGAATGAGTATTTCCCTGAGAACTTAAACAACCTCCAGTCTTCTTTTATCTCTTCTCAATGAATGGCTATTAAGCTTACCTACCAGGAAAGAATGATATTTTACTTTCTAGTTCTTTATATATGGGAAACTGCTTCAAGTCTCTAGATATTTATAGCTGGTCTATTTTTCTTCCAATCAGAGAATATAATTAATATAGAATAACTTTTATCTATAGCAATTTCTCCGGCACAAGAGAATCACAACTAGAACAAGTAGCTATTTTCGGAACACAGATCACATGTTCAAGTTATAAGAGACTCACAAGGATTCCAGCCCATCAATGCAAACCAACCATTTCGAGAGGGTGCATACTTTGCAGAACAGCAGTTTTGAAGCAATAATCAAATACTCAGTTTTGGGGATGCAATTCAAATTTTCAACCAACATTAAAACTGGGCAGGACTCAATAAAAACTCAATACAGTTGCTGCCATATGTATATGTGAAGTTCAGTATGACTTAGGACGATAATCTACATAAATGACCCACATTGGTCCCCAAGAATTTGAGAAGACCGATCAAAATTGAATCTGATTGGGTCAACCTCCTCTGAAAAAGATATAATGACATCACTTACTGATAATACTTTGAGCTCCACTTTGAAATCAACATCAAAACTAGGATTAAGTTATTTTTGTCTCAAGTCGAAAATTGAAACATAAGTTAAACCAAACATCAAAGTTGCAATTTGTAATGCTCTGAATAAGATGTTCAATTTCCTTTTGCAAACCTAGAAGAAATGCTCCAGGGAGATTAACAAAACCAACCAATTAATCAGACGTTGCAGCACGGAATCCCCTAGTTCATGGTCTCCTGGTATATTTGTTTGGCCATCAAGAACAAACATCCAGAGAGATTTTGCAACATTTGAAGACTCTGGTAGAAAATCGAGTGATTTGTTAGGAACCCAAATGACAGAAGAGAATGAGGAGGGCACTTTGGGAAGTATGGCGAAAGAGACTCCATGAACGAATGAAGAAAAAACCTAAAGAAGGACTGCAATTTTAAGATCAAAATTCCAGAACAGGGACCAATTATATCACACCTTCGGCCTTGATCGCATAGAATAAGAGGTAGTTTCGGTATTTCCATTCGCTCTGTAGTATCTCTGGACCCTTACTCCTTAGTTGGGGACTCTGAAGTCTGAAGAGACCATATATCAGCTTCAACTTCAAGCGCAGGATGCACTGCAGAGCTTGGTAGTTGATACAACGGTCTGCTTTCTCCCGAGCTGCTATAGCATAGAATATACCGTATACAAATGTAAACCATATGTCCATGTCAACACACACTAAGGCTGTCAAAGGGCAGGTGGGGGGCATGGTTCAGCCCTAGCCCTGTCCATTCCTAGCAGCCTCCGCAAATTTTACTCACCAAAACAACCAAAACTCACCATTTTCATATTTTGGCTATGGACTTTTTTTAAAACAGTCATAGCAACCTTCACCAAAATAACCAAAACTCACATTATTTTATTATTTGTGTGAAATCACAATAATACAAAAACGAGAAATCTTTATTTTATTATTTGTGTGGGACCACAATAAAGGAAGAGAGATAAATATTTAACTTTGGTGAGTGTACAGTATTCACCAAACAAAATTTGTCATTTTGATGAGGCTACTAAACCCATTTTTAGTGATTTGCCTTACCAAAATAATCAAAAAACTATTTTTGTGAGGCTGCTAGGAATGCTCTAAGGACAAGACCCTAACCCTAACTAGGATTGTCAAAGGGCTGGCCGGGGCCTAGGTCTTACCGGTCCCAACCCTCATTTACCCGAGAGGCCCTACCCCTCAAAGGGCCTAAATTGGCTATCCTCAAGCCCTACTCTCAAGGGCATGGCAAGGACCAAAATAACAAAAACACTTATCATGTTTTAGCCAAAAAAAATTATACATTTGACTGTCAACCCAACATCAACCCACCTCTTTGATTTGGGGTTGGGACCGACAATGGATGATGAGGATTGCTAGCCTCATACACAATTATAGTACAAAGGGAGTTAGGTTGGGTTAAGTTTAATTTATAGAGAGGGGTTGATAAAATTACCACCACACTCCCAAATTGTTACCAATAGATTAGTATTTTTTTGGTGAAGACCACTAGATTAGTATGGGTTGATTAAAAAAAACATTAAAAACTTTCAAAAATATTTTGAGAATATACTACACTTCTATTACACATACACACAAGTAGCCTTGTTATATATATAAAGACTTCTATTACACATACACACAAGTAGCCTTGTTATATATATAAAGAGAGGAAAAATGTGACTACATTATTGTGGTAGTCTATTACACACACAAGTAAGTCTTAACTGTAGCTTATTATAAGCTATTATATTACATATATAATAACATATAAAGTAGAGGGCTGGGCTGACCAGTATGGTTATCAGGCCCGGCCTTCAAGTAAGAGGGCTTATCAAAATTTTGCCCAACCTTAGGGCCTTAAGGGAGAAGAAAAAACCTTCTATTTACAGGCTTGGAAGGGCTGGACCGGGCTAGGGGTCCTCATCAAAGGGCCACATTGATAGCCCTAAATCCAACCCTAACCCTTCAAGGGCAAGGATTGACTAGGCCCTAACTCTGCCTTTAGGAGCTAGGGCATGACTACAGGGTGGGATCTCGAAAGAAAAACGAGTAATTTCTTTATTTTTTCCCCTTCAGAATAACGAGATTTCTTTCTACACAACAGATAATTCCATTGAAATTATTTAAAATAAAATAAATATAAAAGTAAAGTAAAACAAAACCAGATGAAATAGAACCAAACTATCTTGACAACAAATTAGGGTGTGTTTGGATTTATGGAATTGAAGAACGGAATTGTCAATTCCATGAGACAATTCTAATTTCATCGTTTGGGACACATTATAAATAGGGTGGAATTAAGATTTTCTAATTCCATAGAGAATTCAAGCAGTGATTTTAAAGACAAATTTATAAGATTCAATTCTACAGTAAAATGGTCTTATTTGAAAATTCACGCTGTTGTGGAATTTAAAAATAAAAAAGAAGCCTGATGGTTTCATTTCTCCAGGAATTTAATAATGCATCCAAATGATAGAATTTTGAATTTCGTAGAATTTAATTCAGTATGTTTTAATTCCATGGAATTCAATTCTTTGGCTCAATTCCAATTCCATAAATCCAAACGCACCCTAAGGTTGTAATCAAAGTGTTAGGGTTAGAGAATCAATCAAATGGGGGCTAAGGATTAGCCATGTGTTTTCTTTGACACTTATTAACTATGGTTAAGATTTACTCATCTTCAGAATTAAATAATTTAACCTTAGTTTTTAGAAAACATAATTAAAAAAATTTAACTCCATGAGTGAGTGAATCATACCAAGATTAATTTTCTTAAAACATTCTTTCTAAAAATAAAGGTTGTTTAAATTATTTAACCTTAAGGGTGAGTAAATCATAACCAGAATTAATGAGTGTTAAAGAGAACATGTGGCGAACTAGAGAGGTGTGCGCGTAGCACCCAACGGAACATCCGAGATGCATGCTATCACCTCTTTTAGTGAACTACCTTTGCACGCATCGGCTATGGTCAGGGTGTAACACTCGGCATCTGCTGTAGGATATCTGTCGACTTCATTTCGCAATTTTTCAGGGGTTAAAAGAAAGTGAAAGGAGAGATTCATTGAAGTAATTGCTTTATTTTTCAGGGGTTAAAAGAAAGTGAAAGGAGAGATTCATTGAAGTAATTGCTTTAATGGGGCAACTCAGAAAAAAGTAATATACATGTCTCCGGTGTGGTTTTAAGTTCGATTTTCTTTCCCTTGTTGGCTACCGTCACGGATTTATCCCTTCTTCTGGTGCACGTGGATGAGGATTTTGCAGGTGCACAGAGGATTTAATCAGAGTGCTCTAAGAGACCCGCACACCCTCGTTACCGATAAAAGTTCAGATACTTTGACTGAGCAAATTTGGACAACAGTTACGCTCACATCAAGACTGGATGCCATACTTGGACTGATATGCTCAATTTTTTGGCCATGTGGGCCATAACTCAACAGCTCGCAATATTCCTTATTCAGCTCCTCGTCATTTACTGCTATGATCACCTGGAGTGTCTAACTCATAGTCATGAAAATCTGAATTTGTTCTTTTACCACCCAACGGCCGCTAGGCCGAATCCTAACCAAACGAAAAGGTTGGGCTACAGTTACCTGACTAGGGATAGAAGCCACATGTACTCTGTTATTTGATGACTTTTAGGTCCATCATTAATGAGGTCGAGGATGACGATAGGTCCCCCGTCAACAATGCCGACGCAAATGATGATTGGATTAAGATTAATGTGGACGGAGCGGCGCTCTTTAGTGGAATTACTGCTGGCTCGGGGATCACAACACGCAACTCTAAGGAACTACCGTTTCTCAATTGGCAATCTCTCATCAATGGCCCCAGGCGGATGTGGAATCCGACTCTAAAGCAATCATAGATTTCTTGAATAGGGTGGTCAAAGAGAATCATGCATAGCTTCATCCTATCCTAGAGGATATCAATTTCCTTCGACAAACCAGTGGAACTATAATTTTCAAGTTTATCATTGGAGCAGCAAATTCGAGGGCTCATGACCTTGCCCAACGGGCTCTTAACAACAAATATCCGTTGGCCTTTATCCCCTAGGGATCTTCCCCTGGCCCAAGCAGGGCCAAAAAAACAGAAGGAAATGTTTGATTGACTTGCGTTTACCAACAAATTGACGTTCTAAGATTCTTTTGGAAAGTGCTTAGACTACCACTTTAAAATTGAGATCGAATCAGAGCCAATTGTGATTAAATTCAAGTACATACATGGCACAAGGTGATTGGAGGAGAGAAAAAATATTAAATTTTAATTTCTCGCCATGTTTACTTCCTCCAATCACCTTGTGTCACATGTGATTGAATTCAATCACAATTGGCCTTGATTAGACCTCTTTAAAATTGCATAAATGCTAACCCCAATCGCATCACCGTGTTGCAAGACACTCTGCATCTATGAACAAAAATTGACTGATTTGATATTGGGCTAGCACTCCTCTTAAAAATGTCCAGATTTTGGTGGGATTGTAAGTACTTGTCACAATTTAGCTACTTATTTATTGTTGTCTGATTTCTCTTTTGGGTCGATTGTAAAGGGTCTTTGGTACTATCAAAATCCAAATTTGTTTTTTGGCACGACTTGCCCTCATGAATTACGCAAGTACAACTCAGACGGTTGGTCCCGGTTTTGAGTAGAGCTTAGGTGAAGCTTATCTTGGTCGGGAGTACGTGGTTGTGGTTGTGGTTGTGTGTGTGATATGTGAGTGCGTGAGTGTGTGGTCTTCTTTCCAATTGCCTTCAGCTTTGCCTTGTGGTGTTGGTGAGATAACAAAAAAAAAATATTTTACATAAGTACTAACCTTTAAGCCAGGATCGAGTTTTCCAGCGAGTGCTAGAAGCAAGGTTGATTTCCCGGATCCCGGAGGCCCCAAAAGCAAAGTCATCCTATCAACACCGCAAACGCAAATATTAAAACCAGATAATGCTATAGAATTGTAATTTTCAATTTTAAGAAGTTAGTAACTAAGGTTCTCACGTAGAGTGTTAAAACTTTTGCCATATAAAATGAATTTTTTGTGTTATTTTTGTTAGTAAGCTGCATCATTAAACATAAAAGTAAAAATTGAAAATAAGAGTATTTTTGTTATTTTAAGCCCAAAAAATTGCTCGTGTTCATAGTTAATCTCTTTTTAAAAAATATGTGGAGTAGATTATATTTTGTCATTTTAAAAAATTACATGTGGAGATGAATATTTTTATTATTTTGAAAAAGAACATTTTTCATTATAAAATGTGTAATGGGTGGTAATTCTATCATTTTAAATTATGGCTATGGAGATTTTTGATAACTTTTGTCAATTTAATGATATATTTAATAATATTGAGTTAAGTACCGTTTTGTCGCCCTAAATTAAAATTATCACTGCTTAGGGCATGGTTTGAAATTTATTACCAAAGAGGGTATGTATTCCAATTTTATCCTTATAGTGTTTGGTTTTTGTATGCATAGCTTAAGGGTAAATATGTCAAAAGCATGCTCTTTCTAGTAATAAAAATACAAAGGATGCTCTATTTGATAAATCTATTAAAAGCATGCCCTTTTTAAGTAATAAAATACAAGGTATGTCCTTATAGGTGAAACAACCATATATAATCAAGATTTCATAAGAAAATGAGACAAAATTTTGAAATATATGTCATTTTTATAGAAATTATCCTTTTAAAAAGATTTTAAATCTTTCTTGATTCATTTGGTTTTCCCTATTTTACATCAAAAAAATGAACAGATAGTTTGCATCTAGTCTGGAATTAATGTCCATTTAGTGCTAATCATCAAAAACACGGCCAAGGGAGCTTTTTGTAAAAGAACTTTGCTACTGAGACCCCAAAAGGGCCGAGATCACATAGACCGTACATCCATGCACGGGATTTTAGGTGGACCCAAGTTTACATGGTAGGCCCCACCTAAAATCCTGTGCATGGATGCACAGTCTCAATGGTCTCGGCCCTTCCGCAGTCTCAAAAGCATATCTCTACTATTATAATACAAGAATGATGAATAGCGTTACCTAAAAATATATCCCTAAAAGTATATTTCTAGATTAGATAAGTATTTTGGGGTATTATATTAATTTAAAAATAACTAACCACATCTCTACTAATTAGGAGCTATTTTAGGAGATTGAGATAAGAGAACATGAGAGTGTATTAAATGTGTAGGTTAACTCTCCTAGATCTTCTCCTAATAAGGATCCCGTTTCAAAGGAAAAGGTTTTACCATTATCTTCTCCTAAATTTTTTCCTACAATAATAATCTATTAAATTCCACAATAGTTAAATTCATTGTATACGACTACTTCATGTTCATATAAAAATTTATTTATCATTTCATTTAATAACTTATAATCGTTTGGACTGTACAATCACGTGCATCGCACATGCCTTCCACTAGTCTCTTTAAATGTATTTAAGTGATGTAACTATGTGAGGAATCTATAAAATTTTATGAGTTCAACTACAAACATGAGTTTTTGTTTCAAGATATAACAGGAGCCTAAAATATGTCTTAGTGTAAAGGAAATTTGAGAATTATTATAAATATAAAAAAAGGTATTTTTGACATAATTTTTTATAATTTTCAAATTTTTTTTTTTTTGGCTGTGGTCAGAATATTCCTGGTAAGGTATTTGCGCAACATCCTCGTCGGCATGAAAAATGTGTTAGTCTCCTAGCTTGATGGATTATCCCCTCTCGTTATCTCTTGAACATGAACTCCTATTTCTAATTAAACTCTTTTTAATTATATTAACCACATGTTTTTTCTAGGTGGCCCCACAGGGCGCTTAATTACAAGTTTCAACTTTCAATAGACCTCTTACGTGCGCTATTGCGTTAGTTTAGGTATGCTATTGCGGTATATCAATCGATCACCGTGTTATTCCGAGATTTGAATTCAGATTATCCCTGGATTCCCCTACTTAATGGCAGTCGTACACGACTCCGTTATTTTGGAGGGCTCGGTAATTCGAGTTCTGGTTCATATTTAAATTATTTATTAAGCTCTATTTACCTTCCTGGTTTAACGCAACCACTGACGTCATCCAAGATGGTTAATGAATGTCTCGTCGGACGATAGATCTTCAAGCTTGTTAGGACTTGCTGCATTTTAACACGAAATTAATCAAAACCCAATCGCATAATTAAAATAAATTAATCTCGGAGTCGGAGATGATTATACCTCGATCGCATTACGAGCAAAATTCACCAACGTAGGCAAAGCTCTTGAGCCGGTTTGAACGTCGGCCGTGATTTTCAGGTTCGCGAACCTCACTTCAACGTTTGGCACCTTCAACCCGACCCTGCTTGATGATCAAAGTTTAAACAATTTTCTTTTTTTTCACAGAACACTAACATTCATAAAACATGCATTGGAAACGATCTTTGAAAGAGAAACTGATAATTACTTACGTTTTGTAACAGAAGTTTTGAATCTGAAAAAAATAAGTTCTGCTTGGTAGATCTAATGGAATGATTGTTATTTTTTTCTTGTAAAAGTTCGATCCAGAGTTTTTTTTTTTAAAGTTTTATTTAAAAGCGATCTTGAGAGGACTGAAATATCTGTATAAAAAAGTCATGATCATGATCATATTACCTATCGAGTCGTTCTTTGACGGCGGAAAGGAGATTGTAATTATCCTGTTCGTTCGTTGCAAAAGCTTTCTTGACGACGAGTTCACGACCGAAACGATCAAGTTTTCTTACATCAACTGTCTCAGTTTTCTCCTCTCCTCCATCTGATTCCGAAGGACTTCGCCGCAAGATAGCGAAATTCGATCGTTTCTGAGACGGTAACCTCGCGATCGCAGCCCAAAGAAGCTCATCTTCGTCTTCCGCTACCGCCTCAGCGTTCGAAGGTCGCGCGAATGAGTCATTCCTAGTTCCGATATCAGCCTCAAAGTACTCGCTCCCATTCGACGCCGCCATTAAAGCTCTGTGTCAGATCTCTCCTTCTCTATCCTGCGAGAACCAGAGAGACGTTCGTCATATTATTATTTTTTTTGTTGTTGCTAAAGATCAGGTACGTTCGCATTAACAGCCGATGAATAGCTCTCTAGTGTCGTAATTATAAGGGTTGGTCCCTGTTTTTGACCTATTCTTTTTGAATCTAATTAATCTATTAACCCATATCTTTTCAATAAATTACATTGGTATCCAAAGTCCAAAACGTTTATACTTCCTCAAGTACCGGTCTCGTTTCCCCCTTCTGCGCCTTTCCCTCTCCTTAGCTCTCTTCCACTTTTCCAACGCCAACAGCTCACCTCTTTAGGGGGGATCGGATTTGATCCGGCTCTCGCCCGATTAAAATCATCCTAACTATGGTCTTTGTCCGACATGTGGCATAAAAAGGAAGTACTTCATTTGATATCTTCTCTCCTTTTTTTATCACCACATGTCACACGCAAGTGTGGGCAGGATGATTTTGGTAAGGCGGGAGACAGATCAAATCCGATCCCCCTCTTTACTCTCTCGTATGCTTGGGTTCTATCTCACCCATATTTCGAACTCTAAGACCCAAACTAATCAGGTGAATCGATTTATTCTTTATTCTGGTTGATTCTATCTATTTTTTTTTACCGAACCAAAAAAAAAAATCTATGTTTTATTTTATTTGTTAACTAAGATTTAGGTACGAAGAGACCTGTCCGTCCAGTAGAGTGAGAAGGTACAATGGAGAGACGCAGACGCACCCGTTGTTGGTCCCGTTGTGATTCATGAACCTTCTCAACAGTTTGGGGTGAGTTTTTCCAACATTAATATCTTCTCAACAGTTTGGGTGAGTTTTTCCAACATTATTTCTATTTGGTGTAGCTTTGCATTGTTTCTTTTAAAATCCTTATTTCGTTATAGGTGGACTGTATTTCAATTAAGCTTCTACTAATCACCTTCCCGTAGGATTCCCATGTAAAAAGAGGCGTGTCTCCCATCCAAACAGACACACCTCTTCTCCATTTTATACACCCAATCTCTCTCTTCTACACGTTCTAACCACCCTCACATCTTTTTTTGAAGTATTTCCATTCCGAGTCGTATTCTTCTCCATTTGTAACCCAGTTGTAACTGGTTTTGCCAAAACCGGTTACACCTCTGAAGTGGCCACATGTCGCTTTTGACACCTCTTAACTGTGGTTAAAATTCATTAACCCCGTGGTTCACTCACCTATCATTACTTTTAAAAAAATATTCACAGAAAATTTTGTTTACCCTGGTTAAAATTTGTCACTCCTACGGTTAATTTTTAAAAATATTTTTTTCTAAAAACCAAGAGAGGTGGGTGAACCTTAGGGGTGGGTGAATCTTAACCACAGTTAAGGGGTGTAAAAATAAACAGGTGGCGGCCACAGGGGCGTAACCGGTGTTGCCAAAAACCGGTTACAACCGGAGAAGATTACCGGTCTTCCTTTTCCTCATTTCTCCATCTTTTGGGTTAACCTGACATGTACCTCTGTTTTTCGTTTCTGTTTGGGTTAATCTACCCCGGAGGAAAAAAATATAAACATTTATTTTTTAATCAAAATCTACTCTCATACAAATATCAGTGGAAATATCAGTGGAATGATCAGGTTCAAATGGGTTGGTCTTTTTCAATATTCAGGGAAATGCTCCTACAGGTTTTCTCTGGCATGATATTTTCATATGATTTTATGATTTTGGTTGCTTATTATCTGTCTTTCGTTTCTTTTTGCAGGCCTTGGATTGTCTCTGGCGAAGAAAGGGCTTGTCTCGGGGTTCCATAGAATAGGTGACAGGTGGTGGAGAAGTCAAAATCATGGGGCCCATGATTTTGACTTCTCCACCCATAATAGGACAAGTGGCTATACGTGTGTGAGAATAAGGGTGAGAGATATCAAGTGGGGAGAAGTCAAAATTATGGGGAGAAAATGGAATGACTTCTCCCCAATTTTACGTCAACTGTCGCACAATGTATGGAACCCCAAGAGCCCTTTCTGGCTTCGCCAGAGACAAGCTGAGGCCCTTTTTGCAACTTCATAGGTAAAGAGGGGTCTTGGCTTTTCTCTGGCGAGAAAGGGCTTGTCTCGGGATTTCATAGAATAGGGGACAAGTGGTAGAAAAGTCAAAATCATGGGGCCCATGATTTTGACTTCTCCACCCATAATAAGACATGTGGCGATAAGTGTGAGAATAAGGGTGAGAGATATCAAGTGGGGGGAAGTCAAAATTATAGGGAGAAAATGAAATGACTTCTCCCCATTTTTAACCAACCGTCGCACAATGTATGGAACCCCAAGAGCCTTTTCTGGCTTCGCCAGAGACAAGCCAAGACCGGTAAAGAGGTTGTTCGTGGTTGACACTGAAAAAGAGCTGTTCAAAAAAGCCCGCAAGCCAAAGAGGCAAACCACCAAACTCTACTCCCCCATTGTTTGTCGATCATCTTCCCGTCTTTGCAATTGAATCTTCTTAGAAATCATGTGAGCTTCTTCATGAGAGGTTAACTCTTCCACCACTTCTTTCTATGGACTTCTATAAATGTAGTAAATTGGATCTTTACTAAATTCGATCTTTATTGAAGTGCTATTGTCTTAAATTATGGCCAATAAAATAATTATCATGGTATTGCATTACTTTTTTTTTTTTTTTTAAATGTCTCACCTCTCAATTGATGAAAGACTTGTAATCACTTATCAGTAGTTTATATGTGATTATCGGAGTTACAAGTACTTCTATTTCTATGGTCAAAGTTTATTCTATTAAACATCAGAATATCTTTCGAGCTAAGCATTTTTTCACTCAATGGTATCTTTATTCATCTTAATGCATTCTCTTTTTCACGGATAGTAGCATTCAATGATTCAGGAAAAAAACATTATCAAAATGAGATGTTTTAGATAGATAGATACACGAGACCATTTTTAGAGAGGATAGGGTCTGCTTGTGGGGGCATTTTATAGAGAGATAGGGGATGTTTTTGGAGAGAGATGAAGACTGTTTTTTGAGAGACGAGGTGCCTGTAATGGGGGTTTAGAGGGAAGAAGAGAGATGCCAGTTATGGGGTTTTTGCTGAGAAGAGTAATTGTTACCTAAAATCCATCGTGAAAGTTCTCGCCAAGGTTTCTCTACTTTGAACTTTATTTATAGATATATACAGAGGAAGGAATAATTTCTTTTTCCTTATATCAAAAAGGAAGTAAAAATGTGAGAGGGTGTGGTAGGTGTATGCAAACGTTGGGATGATAGTGAAGGTTGGAGGGTGCTGCAGGGACTTACCTAGGCGTGAAAGAGATGGTGCTGTGGGGGTGCTAAGTGGCTTTATTTCAGGTTTTCAGTCTCACTGTTGTTAATTAGATTCTTATGTTACTATTATTAGAGAGTAAAAGAGAAGGAAACTCTTAGATGGTGAAGAAACTAAATAATATGGGTTTGCATGGTATGTTTTCACATAAATTATCTAATCTTCTCACAAAAAATCCTTACAAGTTTGAGAATGAAAAATGTCTCGTGGATTTGTCTACTATTTATAGGGGATTAGAGAGAAGGTAGACCAAGAGTTAGAAAACTTGAGGATGGTAAATATTACAATTTAATAAATTACAATTAAAGAATGAGAATGTGGAGGGAAGAAAGAAGAGACTCTTAGGTTTCATATTTTTAATAATTTAAATGTTACAACTTAATTAGTTGCAATTAAAGAGTAGAATTAGAAAAAAGAATAAATATTTAATGCTACAATTTAATTAATTGTAATTAAAAAAATAGAATGTGAGTGGGTGAAGGTGAGCATTTAACTCATCACTTAATTAGGAAGGAAGAACAATAATTAAATGGGTGACGTGGCATCTTCTTATTTGATAAATTAGAAGATATGTGGCATGAACCAGAATAGAGAATGGAGGCCAATGAGATATGTCACGTGGAACAAACCGGCATATAGTGTTAGTATAGATAAATTTGGTGTTGCTTTGATTCTACATCACTTTTTATTAAATCCTTATTTCGCTATTTGTCGCGCTCCAAAATCCCACCTAACTTAATGTGAGTCTTTGGCACGTGACTTAATCATTAATTCCATAACTTCTTATCATAAGCATTTAAGACAATTCTAAAAACATGGACCTAAAATTTTTTTTTTTTTTTAAATAAATGCAATCAAGTCCAATATCTGAAATAAATACTAAGACCTCATAATCAATTTAAAATCAACCTCTATGAATCTCCAGTCATAAACTCAAACTAACTATAATTCCATAATTTGTCTATTACAATTCTAAAATTCAAAATCCAAATATACTAGTGATCTAGTGTCCTGTGTATGGCCAGCAATCCAAGTTCCATTCTCCATCAGGATAGTCACCTGCTGGCTCTTCCTGCTCTTCCTCGTATTCTTCCTCTTCCCAAGGTCCTGGGGCACAAATGTCAAATCTAGCACCTGCCGACAACAACAGTCATCGGCTGAGTAACAAGTTACCCAGCGTATATACAAAATCCTGCCTAACAATATACGAGATTTGATAACAATATATTTTAAGATTCAACATCACAAGTGAACTCACAATATTTCAAAGTGCGGAAGCATAATTAAATTTGATTCTTACACCTGATTACTATTGCTTATTTCTCTTATTTATCTTGCCTATTTTTGTTCATGAACTTATTCAACAACATGCAATTGCAATAACTTAAAATAACTCTACCCCATATATCGGGTAGAGACTAACATATACCATACTTTCCGAGGTACCACACAATATACACATTATCCGGTGTACACGGCTTGTCTACACATTATCCGGTGTATACGGCTTGTCTACACATTATCCGGTGTATACGGCTTGTCTACACATTCGCCGGTGCATACGGCTGGTTTTGCCTTGATCATAGGCTTGTGGGTACTCGGTCAGTGCAAAACTCAATCATGCATAATGCTTGTGTCCTTGTGTACTTGCATATTACTTTTCATCTTGTTTATTTTCATGCTTGTTCATATATAGATTTCGTGAATCCGTGTGAATGAAATAAAATACTTGTAAATCATGCATAGATTTAAACATGCAAGGGTTCTCCTAAGTGATCAATATAAAGCATAATTTGTCAAATAAAATAAGGGATAATTTTATTTACCGCGTCTAAATTTTTAATACGCATCTATAATCAAATAAGTCTCACAGGGCCTTAGTTTTCACAACACATAATGATCTCAAACAAACTTATAATAATTTCATCAATTCTGAACATCATCCACTTCCTCCATTCTCATCATTCATACACCACAAAATCAATCCCATTCCCCTTGTTGATATAGAATAAAAAAAATCATAAACAACATCTTTTTCAAATAATTATCACAAGGAAATCACCTCTAAAATGTTCTCTATTCATCATATATATATTATCCATCAGATAACCAAGATCTAAAATTTTATAACATTGTCTATAGATTTTTCAAGGGAAAATCCTGATTTAGAACATTACAAAAATCATCATATATATTTTCCATAAAAAAAAATCTGGGTATAAACATCGTAAAATCCTCATATATAATTTTCATCATAGTTTAAAACAATAAAAACATATTTACTATTGTCGTTCTTACTTTAGATTTATTTCTTCATCATATTTGTATCAATAATCCCTATATTGAGAGGAAGGAAGTCGTATTTACCTTTCACGATCGCTTCCCTACGATCAAACGTTTGCGAATGGGATGGATTTAAGCCTTTTTGTACTTTTTCCTTGCAACACCTTTGATTTCTCCTCTTGGATCTCTCCAAAACCCTTTTCTCTCACTCTCTTTAATGAGAACTCATAGGTTTTTCTTCTATTTTTCTCTCTAATAAATTTTAGAATGATGAAATACCTAAAATCCATGAGTTAGGGTCTTTATATAGGCAATACCAGAGTTAGAAAGTGATAAGAACTGCTAAAACACTATTCACGGTTACTGTTCACGCGGTACTGTTCACGCGGTTACTGTTCATCGTATTTACAGTTTTGCCACTGCACTTTGAATAATTCTATAGAGCTCAATTCTTATCGGATTAACCTGAAATTTGAACCATAGCTACTTTAGGTCATATAGAATCTACATTAAAATTTTCATAAATTTTGGATTACACAAAATGACCAAAATACCCCTCTTATGATAAAGGAGATTTCGTCTATTTTTCACTTGATTAATTTATAAAACACCCTCATGCTATTTTAATTGTTCAAATTTTAAACTTATGTAATAAATTAATCATGACAACCAAGAATATTAAAATAATTGATACGAATACCAAGAAATTAAATTTCGGGTCTCTACACTATTAGTGGACTATATTTCAATTAAGCTTCTATTTCTTCATCTCCCCACTAGTTGGATTCCCATGTAAAAAGAGGCGTGTCTCCCATCCAAACAGACACGTCTCTTCTCCATTTTATACATCCAATCTCTCCCTCCTACACGTTCTAACCACCCTCACATCTTCGTTTGAAGCATTTCATTTCCCCTTCCTTTTCCTCATTTCTCCATCTTTTGGGTTAACTTGACATGTACCCTCTGTTTTTCGTTTCTGTTTGGGTTAATCTACCCAAGAGGAAAAACATATAAACATTTATTTTCTAATCAAAATCTACTCTTATACAAATATCAGTGGAATGATCAGCAGGTTCAAATATAAACTTTCAAGGGGTTGATCTTTTTCAATATTCAGGGGAATGCTCTAATAGGTTTTCTCTGGCATGATAGTTTTCATATGATTTTGGTTGCTTATTGTCTGTCTTTCATTTTTTTTTCAACTTCATAGGTAAAGAGGTTGTTCGTGGTTGAACTCTAAAAAAGAGTTGTTCAAAAAAGCCCACAAGCCAAAGAGGCAAACCACCAAACTTTACTCCTCTATTGTTTGTCAATCATCTTCCCGTCCTTGCAATTGAATCTTTCATAGAAATCATGTGAGCTTCTTTAGAGGTTAGCTCTTCCACCCCTTCTTTCTGTGGACTTTTGTAAATGTAGTAAATTCGATCTTTACTGAAGTGCTATTGTCTTAAATTATGGCCAATAAAATAATTATCATGGTATTGCATTACTTTAAAAAAAAAACAAATGTCTCAACTCTCAATTGATGAATGCCTTGTAATCACTTATCAGTAGTTTATATGTGATTATCGGAGTTACAAGTACTTCTATTTCTATGTTTAATGTTTATTCTATTAAACATCAGAACCATCTCTCGAGCTAAGCATTTTTTCACTCAGTGGTATTTATTCATCTTAACGCATTCTCTATTTCACGGATAGTAGCATTCAATGATTCAAGAAAACAAACATTATCAAAATGAGATGTTTTAGATAGATACACGAGACCGTGTTTAGAGAGGATAGGGTCTGTTTGTGGGGGCATTTTAGAGAGATATAGGGGATGTTTTTGGAGAGAGACGAAGAATGTTTTTTGAGAGACGAGGTGCCTATAATGGGGGTTTAGAGGGAAGAAGAGATGCCAGTTATGGGGTTTTTGCTGGGCTGGTTCAGAGAGAAGAGAAGAGTAATTTGTGAGCATAGAAATTCACCGCCTTTCCTCCCCCTCGGCGCTAAGTGTTGGAGTTGGGCCCGAGAGCAAATGAATGACGCTGAACTCGCTCAAATGGCTTAGAAAGAAAAGAGTCACCACCTAATTTTTGACACGAGAATTAGGATCCCAAATTAGACCAATGATAAGGGGCCTATAGTCCATGAGATCTAGGTAAGAGATCCATTTAAGTCACAAGGAAAGGATTAGGCAACCCGGGACCCCCATCCTAGGATGGTCACGTACTTATTAGGTCTAAGCCAAACATCGAAAATCACTAAACATTTTCTAAGCAATTATTAATTTGCTAATTAAACACAATCAAGCACAAAGTTGGGTAAAAATTCTATCCTAAGTTGGGGTCAAACCCTAGCTCGGGTTGCTTACTTATCTGGTTAGGCGGAATCAAACCTAGTAGTAGTTCGGGGGAGTGACGGATTTTATACTCATTTCGGAGTGCTCGACAGTTATGTCTCATGCCTGAGTTGAGGGAAGCGGAGTTGAGATTCATGAAATCTCATTCCGGAATTTTGGTAACGTGCCTAGGTGCTCATGGGGAAGTGCTAGCTATGAGCACGAAAATTCATTGCCTTTCCTCCCCCTCGGTGCTAAGTGTTGGAGTTGGGCCCGAGAGCAAAGGAATAACACTGAACTCGCTCAAATGACTTAGAAAGAAAAGAGTCACCACCTACTTTTTGACACGGGAAGTAGGATCCCAAATTAGACCAATGATAAGGGGCCTACAGTCCTTGAGATCTAGGTAAGAGATCCATTTAAGTCCCGGGGAAGGGATTAGGCACCCCGGGACCCCCATCCTAGGATGGTCACATACTCATTAGGTCTAAGCCAAACATCGAAAATTGCTAAACATTTCCTAAACAATTATTAATTTGCTAATTAAACACAACTAAGCACAAAGTGGGGTAAAAATTCTATCCTAAGTTTGGGTCGAACCCTGGCTCGGGTTGCCTACATATCCAGTTAGGCGAAATCAGACCCAGTAGTAGTTCTTCGGAGTGACGGATTTTATACTCGTTTCGGAGTGCTCGACAGTTATGACTCATGCCTGAGTTGAGGGAAGCGGAATTGAGATTCATGAAATCTCATTCCGGAATTTTGGTAACGTGCCTAGGTGCTCATGGGGGAGCGCTAGGGGGCGTTCATTTATTAGGGTAAATTGATTCTTTTTGAATTTTTTTGGTTATTTGAATGTTTTTGTTATTTTATTTAAACAGAGCCATATTTTTTTATATGCCTCTGGATTTGACACACCTTCGTCAATCTGGATAAGCATAGGAGAATGACCTGACTGCGGTTATGAGGGCAGCAACTATACCTGGTATGCAAACAAGAAATTTTTTAAAATTATTATAACACTGCTAAATACAACCTTAGTCGTTGGTACATTCGAGCTCAAAGGCTCACTTCTTGGTAATACCACTAAAACGTTAATTCCTTCTTTTTCCTTCACCTTCTCTCTACGCGCATGCTCTAAATCATCTTCCTTCCATTTTTTAACAGTTTCTCGATCTCTTACAGCATTAATTCACTTCAACATAGGTTCTTGCAATACCTTCTCTGGAATAGCTGCATCTTGCAAAGAACCACTTTTGCAAATTTCACTGTTTTACTTTTCTTCTTTGATGGAGTGACTGAAGTGCCCTTTCTTGGAACAGGTTGAATTACCTGAAGTTTAGCTTCATTCACCAAATGTTCCTCTTCTTGTGTCTCACTTCCTCTTTTTGTTCTACTCTTTCTTTGTAACCTAGTGGACAAAAGATCGTTATCACTGGATGGCTCGCCCCGATCCTCGTCTTGCTCTACTAGATCACCTCGAAGGTGAGCTCCACTTCGCTCATCTAATCTATCTTGTTCAAATTGAAAATCTGGCGTCCACGTCACATACTTAGTCCATTTGATTTTAAACACACTATAAACTGCTTTAATTTCTCTAGCATTCAAATCTTCTTTATGAATGGATCAAAGCTCTAAAATAATCATATGAAATAAATTAAAAATAGATTCAAACATTTCATCATACACATTGTAAACAAAAAGAAAACCCACCTCTCCAAAAAGCACAGGGGATTGTCCGAGGACCTGCTGTCCTCCACTCACCAGTAAGAATTAAAGGACAATCCTTCTATTTCCTACTTAAATCTCTTAACCCTCGAACCAAAGTCCCCATTTTCTGATGATTCGTTCAATAAAAGAAAAACTCCCCCTCACTTTTCGGAGAGTTTTTCAAAGGACACTTCTTTGCATACGAAAAATGAAAATTTTCCTTTAAACCTATTCAAAATCCATCATTCCTAAATTGAATGCTCTTAGACATAAATCTATATAAAATGTTGGATGTATTAGACGGGGGTAACATCTAACTCCATTAACACAACATCTATAATAGGATCCAAGGGAAGATGAAGACCAACCTCTAGTTGTTTTTCATAAATAACAGTATGCCCTATACGAGTTTCGGGTGACTTTTCTTCATCCAGGTTATATATCTTCACCGATGCAAGGATACGATAATGATCCCTAATCCATGAAATAGCATCTCGCAGCTTCTTTCTTCTTGAAGAAGTAGTTGGACGAAGCCTTCCTACCATAGGCCCAAAACTACTACCCGAAGAACTCGCTTTACTCGACTCACTAATGCTGCTAAACAGAAACTAAAAAAGAAAAAGAAAAAAAGCAAAAAAATATATAGATCAAACAAAAGGACTTACTAAACGGGAAATTTCACGCAAATGGCAGACAGAAAGGAGAGCAAAAAAGATGAAGAATATAGGTAACCATTTGAAAATATCTTTTCCATATATATATATATATATAAAATCCAAAGACAGACCAAAATACCAATCCAATCAGCCTTAAATGACTATATATAGAAGGATAAGATCATCTTTTCCAATAAAACCGTCAGACATCACGTCCGTCGCACTATCCCATGTAATGTAAGCATTTAATGTTCAAAGCATACTGTTATTTATGAAAAACAACTAGAGGCTAGTCTTCATCTTCCCTTGAATTGTATTACAGAAGCTGTGTTAATGGAGTTAGATGTTACTCTTGGTCAAATGCATCCAACATTTTATAGATTTATGTCTAAGATTGTTCAATTTAGGAAAGATGGGTTTCATATAGGTTTAGATGAAAATTTTCATTTATTGTATGCAAAGAAGTGTCATTTGAAAAACTCTCCGAAAAATGAGGGGAAGTTTTTCTTTTATTTGGCGAATCATCAGAAAGTGGGGACTTTGGTTTAAGGGTTAAGAGATTTAAGTAGGAAATAGAAAGATTGTCCTTTAATTCTTGCTAGTGAGTCGAGGACATGTTTGAATTTGGCTCATTTCCGCAAAGGCAAAGAAGGGCCGACCGGCCCCTTATGGCTGATCGATCGGTGGGGCGACGGGACGTGTGCTTGGGCCGCCGATCGATCGGCCGGGGAGCGCCGATTGATCGGCCACAACGGGATTTTTTCCGGGAAATTACAAATTAAGTCTTTTATGTTTTTTTTGGAAACTCCTATTCCGATTGGGGGACTTTCTATTAGTCTAGGGCTCTTGTTTAGGCCTATAAATAGGTGATTATGGGTCTAGGGTTTGTATCTTTGCATCTAGGGATCAAGGGAATGCTTTTGCATTGAGAGTGAGAGATAATAGAAAGGGTTAAAACATACTAGGGTTTGGGAAAGGTTTAAGGGAGGATAGATAGGGATTCTTCTTTGGGTTTTCATAGAGAAGGTGAGTTGAGTGCTTTTGTACTGGTTCCTCAAGGTTTCTATGAATAAAGAAGTGATCGGATCTTGACTCGTGGACGTAGGCAGGTTGTTGCCGAACCACGTATATCTCTTGTGTTCCCTTGTGGTGTGTGTTTTGGTTTATTCTTTTCTGTCTGGTTATTTCTATTGGTTGTTTTTCTCACAACAGGACAGCAGGGCCTCGAGTAATTCCTTGTGCTTTTCGAGAGGTGGGTTTTCTTTTTGTTTACAATATGTTTGGTGAAAATTTTAATTTATTTCATATGCTTATTTTAGAGGTTCGATCCATTCCTAAAGAAGATTTGAATACTAGAGAAATTAAAGAAGTTTATAGTGTGTTTAAAATCAAATGGACTAAATATGTGACGTGGACGCCAGATTTTCAATTTGAACAAGATAGATTAGCTGAGCGAAGGAAAGCTCACTTTCGAGGTGATCTGGTAGAACAGGACGAGGATCAAGGCGAGCTATACAGTGATAACGATCTCTGTCTGCAAGGTTACAAAGAAAGAGGAAAACGAAAAGTGAAAGTGAGGCGCAAGAAAAGGAACAAATGGTGAATTAAGCTAAACTTTCAGTAATTCAACCTGCTTCGAGAAAGATCACTTCAGTCACTCCATTGAAGAAGAAAAGTAAAACGGTGAAATTTGCAGAAGTGGATTCTTTGCAGGAGGCAGCTGTTCCATAGAAGGTAATGCAAGAACCTATGTTGAAAAGAATTAATGCTGTAAAAGATTGGGAAACTGTAAAAAAAATGGAAGGAAGATGATTTAGAGCGTAAGCTTCGAGAGAAGACGAAGGAAAAAGAAGGAATTAACGTTTCAGTGATATTACCAAGAAGTGAGCCTTTGAGCTCAAATGTACCAGCGATTGAGGTTGTATTTAGTATGCCGAAGGGTGAGCCTATGGGCTCGAGTATACCAGTGTTTGAAGGAAGTGAAGCTCTTGTGTATCGACCTGCTCTTCGAGTTGAAGGTTGTTTTTTAATTGTTCGAGATTCAGTTCTATAGGATTCTACTTATGCTCGTGCTTGGGTACATGGGATGAGATCTCCGCCAAATGTTGATTCAACCATGTTGTGGTCTGATGGGGATTTAGAACGTTTTACATGTGATCATGCAGTTGGGGTAAGTGCTGATATGTTTAACTTTAATGTTTTTTAAGTGGATTTTGATAATTATCTAATTATGTATATATGTTCGTGTAGGGTATCAATGCCCTTTCTGAAATGTTGACTCGGTTTGGTTGGTTGAGGCCTAAATCAGAGATGCATGGATGGAGGTTTGCATCAATGTGTATTTTGAAGGGATTAATATCTTTGTGGACGACTTTGCATTTTTGGAGGTAGGCCAAACCAGTGGCCTTTCCCTTTTCAAATTTTAGTCAAGTCAACTATGAGAGACTCACTGACAGTTGACTGCTTCTCCTTGCACATTTGATGATGACTTCACGAATCTGTTCGTTTTGGTTCACTGTGTGCCTGTGAAAATTCCTGATTCCCAAAAGATTCCGTGGGAAGACGATGACCAGCAATGTTTATGGATCCAAACAATTACCCAAACTCATATTCGGATCCATAACCTAGTTTATCAAACGGTTTTTATCTAGCCGGTTTCTATGGACTTGGGATCATCTTTGGCTGTGGGCTGAAATTTTTTCAGCCTTAACCTTTTTCCTATCTCCTCCAATGTCATTTTCTATTTGTCTTCATAGTTGTTTGAAAATGGATGTAAATTGGATTAATTCATGTTAAATCAAGTTACTACTAAGGGATGTAACAGGGCCAAATCTCTCTCTCTCTAATTTTTTTGATCCATTTCCTGATCTCCATGGAATAAGCAGATGAGCATACACATATATGTGGGTAGATTTTAAATCTAATCTACTATATTGCTTTTTATTGATCTCCATACTTATGTATGCCTAGATTTTTATGTGGGAATATCAAGTTGCATAGATTTTGCAAAATATAGCAATCTTCTCTGTTTGCTATATGTTCATGAATGGTTCTGAATTCTTCTTAGCTTTCTTTGTTTGTTTTAGCGTCCTCTCATACCATCTATAAATCGTCTATAGTATCGAACACTCTATTCCTTAACGTTACCAGTGGTTTGGGCAAGAGAATATCCTTAGGCCTGCCAATATTTCATGGCAAATAGGGCATGGTCTGAAGAGAGATAATGGGCCACCACTATTTATTTAGAGAAAGAAATTGAGATAATCGGCCACCACTATCACATGATATCTATTTTAGTTTAACCCAATGTTTTAAAACGTTAAGGTGTGAGGCGAAGTGTTAGGACCTCAAGATGCGTGAGGCGTAAGCCTCGAGGCGTGAAGCGTAAGCCTCACAAGAAAGCTTCATGCTCTCTCATTTTAACAAATAAATATAATATAAGAAAAATGGCAAAAAGATTCGAGAAGTTGATGAAAAATTTTAGTATATATACATTTAGAGAGAGAGAGAGAGAGACATATATATATTTGTATTTATATACATTGTGTGTGTTCATGTGGGCGCACACGTACACATAAGAAATTATATATAAATTAATTGAAACAAATAACAAATTTTAGAAAAAAAACGACATTTAAGTCTCAGTTCCTAATTTTAGTTAATGTATAAGACATACACATAGACATAAAGCAAGCTTCAAGACATGAGGCGTGTGCCTCATGTGAGCCCCATGAGATTTTAAGCCTCATGGTTAAGCCTCAAGGCGTTTTCCTTAAGCCTCGCCCTGAGGCGAGCCTCAAGGCGTAAGCCTCACACGCTTTTTAAAACACTGGTTTAACCATACTTCCAACCGATAAAAAATAATAACTGAAGGTACAATAATTTTTTTTAGACATACTCGATTATGGTTCTTTACAACGTTGCTTCTTCAAAGGGATCTTTTAAAAATTGAATTTCTCATGGTTGATCTCCAAGTGGTTGTGCGTGATAACACTCCTGAAAGACATCTTATGATTTCTTTTTGACTCATACTTGATTATCACTTTGTTCCAATGATTATCTAACTTCATAATAATTGATAAAATTTCAATTTCATTTTTTAAAAATATTTTTCTTCTTTATTTAAATCCCGTGCATAGCATGGGGTCTACACTAGTCTATTACTTAATACTATGGCAGTACATTTTCTCTCATTCTGCCATGTGGCAGGAAGGGTGTTTCTCCTGATGCAACGTTAGACTTCCTCTAAAGGCTACCTATCAAGCCATGTAGGATTCGAACCAGTCTTCCCAAACAGCCGTCTCCCCTCTTCCCAAACAATCGCCCAAACCCAACAAACGTGATTGAATGAAACATCCAAACTCAATCGACACAACCCACACTAACATGTCGCCCCTCTTATATAGGCAAGAATAATCAACTACTATAATGTATCTTCTTCAAAAACCCAGATGAAGAAGATAATGAACCCCTTTTTGCCTCTATTATTCTCTATCTGGGTTTTTATAACGCCCGCGTCTAGGAACGAGGGGTAATTTGGACTTTTCCATAATTTTGGTATTTTCTTTTATATTATAGATTATTTGGTTAAGTATCAAAGATGTAAGGTAAGAATATGTTTTTATTTTAAAAAAAATTGTGAAGTTAATCTCTTGAAAATGAGCCTAAATGTCTTACTTTTCCAAAAATACCCTTAGACCACAAGAGAAGCCTTAAAACTATAAAGGGTAGTTTGGTCTTTTTATCTTTAAGGGAGGGATTCCTCTCTTTCTTTCATTTTCTTTCTTCTATCACTCCCATTTCCCTTCCACTCCAAGGCCCAAGCACACCAGCCTTTGCCGGCATCACTGCCGGAACACCGGTCACCGGTCACCGGCCAACCGCAACCTCGCCACCAGCCATCCACAGTCCCGCCGCCAGCCAGCCCTAGTTGGGCCAAAACCCCACTCCAAAACTCCTTTAAACCCCAAATTTCTCTTGGTGTATTCAACCCTTATTAAAAACTAGTGTTGGGAGAGCCATTTGGAAGCTAAAACACACAATTATTTGTAAATTTCTCCACCCAAGCTTATTCTTTTTATCTTTGAAAAATTCTACTCTAGTATGAGCAAAGCTTGAGATTCATGATGTGAATATGAATTAATTGCTTTTCTTGCATCTAAACCTTTACTTGGAGTGTGGTAATGTTGGATATATGATTAATTTGAAGTAAAGTATTGTAAATTGGAAATGAGTAAAAGTGAGGGTTTAGGTTAAAAATATAAATTAGGACTTTTATTGTTAATCAATTGATTTGGTGAAATTGTTTTGATTTATGTTTAATTGATTGTGTAATAGGGTGAGAAATATTTTTGTTAAATTTTACAAGTTGAATCGAATGGTATAATATTATTAAGGGTATTATGGAAATTTTGGAAAAATGCTCTAATGCGAATTTCAAAATGACGAGTTTAGGCTTATCTAAATGTTTTGATCTTAGATGAATTTTTGTGAAATTGGATTAGAAAAATATGAATGGTTGGAGTGGTTTAAAGTTTTTCTTTAAGAATTTGTGTGAGTATGAAAGGCTAGGAAAAATAAAAAGATTTGATTTCTTGCTTAAGGTTCATGCTTTAAACTCGTGAATTATTTGATAGATTTCTATCATTTAAAATGATGCCTTTTCATGGTTAAAATCTTATTTTTGAGTTTTTCACTTATAATTAATATGGAGCTTGTTTTTGTTCTGATGCAAAAAGGGTTTCTAAGACTTTAAAATAAATGGAGATTTTCTTAAATTCAAGAGAGTGCATATGCTTGTCCTTAGTTAGCATGAAAGTTTGGTATGTAGCTAATACATTATTGCATACCTTAGGCGAGGGCTTATTACTAGAACTTGACCAAGGGAGCTCCGGTGTCAACTAGGTTTGTCTTGGGACTCAGATCAGGTGAGTGAATATCTACTATAGTGGTTTTGCTTAAATGCAAAATTATGAATTATTGAGCATGATTATGAAATCATTGGTAGTATTAATGCTCTGTAAAATATGTACATGTGAATGTTTCCATGAAATATGGTTCATGCAAGGGAAAATGGATATGGCCAGGTTCTTAATAATAAAGAAATTTATCAAATGAGAAAGACCCTTAATAATTTTGGAATATTAAGGCTGCCTATAAGGTAAGCACCCAGATGGAAAAATGGAAAGATTCCACTAGGAATAGGGTTGCCTATAAGGTAAGCGGTAAGCGCCCAGATGGAAAGATTCCACTGGGAATAGGGTTGCCTATAAGGTAAGCGCCCAGATGGACAAATGGAAAGATTACCTACTGGGAATAGGGTTGCCCATGGGGTAAACGCCCAGGAAGGAGAACCGAGTGTTGGGAACAGGGCTACCCATGGAGTAAGCGCTCAAAACAGGCAGACAAGTAGGTAGTATGGATATGTATAAAATATGATAAGGGAATTCCGAACATGTAGGAAAACAAGTAGTACAAATTTGTATGAAGTATGATAAGGGAATTCTAAGCAGCAGACAAGTAGGCAGTGTGAATATGTTTGAAATATGATAAATAGATTCTACTCAGCAATATTGCAGAGGCTTTGGACTCATTGTGTAGTATTGGGAAAATTATCGGTGATTGTAAAGTAGTATACTTGAGAAATTTGGACAGTTTGAAGATTATTTATGCTATGTTGATGAAATCTGCTAATGAACAGGTGTTACAGGTGATGTGGAAAAATTTTGAAATCCTCTATTTATATAGGAGACTCTGCCGAAAATTTTCTAAATAAGAAAATAAGATATTATGGTTAAATATGTTTATTTGGTGAATTATAACATGTTTATAATGCACCTATAGTTGATATTCATTCACTAAGCCATGTCTCACTATGATATTTTCCCCTATTTTAGATTAGTAGCAGTTTTTGATAGGGAGCAGTCCTTCACTGAGTTAGTAGAGATTGTGCCACGGAGTCATCATTCTCTCAACTTCAATCTAGGTCTCATTTTGTTCTAGACCTAGTACCATCATTAGACTATTGCATTTTGTACTAGTATGTATGTGGATGTCCATACTTATTCATTTTAAGATGTATTCATCTAAGCATGTGTATGGTTGTAATTTAGCCCGCGGCTTTTGGGCTTTTGGATATTACATTAATGTATCATGTTTTAGAAATTTGTTTAAATGCATGTGCCTTAACAAGTACATAATCAAAGTTACATTACCCACTAGGTAGGTTACTAGTTGAGTCTCGCCTTGTGGGGTCCACTTCATCCGGTGAGGTTTACCCTACTGGAAGGGGTGTGACAGTTTTACTCTCAGATTATACTGCATGAATTTAGAAAAGATTCAACAATTCAAGTTCCCGCAACCAAATAACCAGCGCTATTAAAGGACCCTACGAAGAGGATAGTTGAAGAATCAAAAAGGAAAGTAGACGGAAAAGGAATCTGAGATCTTCAACAAAGCAAGATCTTTTGCAGGGTCTTATACATCTATATAATTTTTTTATTTCTGTTTTTTCAGGGTTATTATTCGGATTTTTTTTACATTGGAGAAGCTGTGATTACCCCGAGGCCGGAAAGACACAAGGGATGAACACAAGACTCATTGTTTTGAGTTTTGACGGACGTTGACGATTTACAAATGGATTATCATAAAGTTTCGCCACTATGTGTTGCCTTTCAATTTTAGCAATTTAAGAAAATCAGTCCTCTTTTAAGAGCTTTCGACCTATGCACAAATATGTTCCTTCACGACCTAAGCATTTTCTCAACGCATCCACTTTCACCGACACAGTTCTTTACTCGGTCTGTGTTGTAAAGATCGACCCAACAGCTCCTGTAAAGATGATGTGCTTTCTAATCTGTGGCGTTTCTATTGGTAAAAATTAACTACTTCACTTTCTTTCTTTACCGTTGATTCCATATGTCAACCCTTGGATGGGCTTATCTGAAATTTAGGCTGCAGGAAAGATCTTAACCCTAGGCTACTGGGTGGGTGCGTCACATGTATGGTTTTGAAGTAGTAGACTGATCTAGATGATGCAGGTTTTATCGGTGACAGTTACAAAATTTCTATTGCACCTGGATACAGCGAAACAACCCATCCTTTCTCACTTGATCATGGATAGAGATATAAATAGATGGATTGTGCAAGCCCATGTGTCTTTTTTCCCATCTAAGGCTGAATATTGGTCAAGGATTATTGCTAGTCCACACTCTCCTATTGCACTCACTTCTTTTAAGATTGGGGTCAATATGATAATGATTTTGTTTAGGACTCACAAAGGACAGTATGGTTGTCTTATTGCCATGTAAAGGGATAATGCATTAGTAAGGGGGCTATATTTCATTTTTTGTATTTTTGGAAAGTGATTAAGAACTCTCGATAGTAGTACTATCGAGAGCCGGAATCGTTGGATTGAAAATCCAATGGCAACAACCACACATGCTTTAAATGGTGGGCTCCACTTAAATGCTTCACACCATTAGATGTTTAATCCAGTGGTCCAGCTCTCGATAATGCATACTATCGAGAGTTTTAAATCACTTCCTTTCTTTTTTAGATCTGGATTTTGATGAAGGAGTTGGAGCTGTATGTAATACCACAAACGTACAAGTTAGATTGAGTTTGGCCGTTTTTGGCCTGGGTGTCGTGGGGCTTGCTATAAGTTCAGAACTATAATAACCTTCTTTTAATCATTTGAGGTCTAAATCTACACTTAAATGAGCCCATCACCACTTTCATGGTACAGGTTGTCGAATGAGCACGATCCAGAGGAGCTTCTCGAATAATTGGAGTCAGTATCAGCCGATACAAATGCATCAAAGGTATTTTCCGTTAATGACATTATAATTGGAAAATCTTATACTCTAATAATCTCTTACATACATAGGCCAAGCAATGGGAGTCACAGATTTTTTTAACCCGAAAGATCTCGAGAACCCGGTGCATGAGGTAACGATAATCTCTAATTTCCGGTAATTTGATGCGTTCTCATAGATGTTTACCATGGGATGTATCTTGCCTATTTATATGTATTAATTTTACCATCTATTTGTGTTGGACGTGCTGCTTTTTTATTGGTTGTCTTCTCATTTATTTTATTTTTTTTTACCATTTTCACCCGTGCTTTGCACGGGGTGTTTGCTAGTTACTACTAATGAAAGCCAGGGGGGGAGAGGTCTACGTGACGGGTCGGTAGCGATTTTAGGGAATTAACAACTGCGTTTGAAGAGTTTTTTTTCCCTATTCTATGGATTCTTCGAGTTATTAAGAGGGGACACAACTCTTCAGTCGACTTATTGGGATGGGTCGATCTCCAAGTATTTGTGAAGGGAGAGGACACAGTGGAGGGTTGTGAGTTATTTTAGGAAGTTTGGATACGTATTGATGATTCAAAGACGTGTTGTTTCAAAGAGCTTCAAAGTTTTACCCGTGGTTACACATTTTAATAGAAAACACCTCTTTGCATTCAACTTTTCAAAGGACACAACTCTTCAAAGTCCAATTTGCCTGGGTATAATTTTTTTCAGATTTGCACAAACCTTAAATTCATATATTGATTATATGCGTTACTCTGTTTTCAATTGGATTCTAACTCATTTATCTAATTTTTGATATTAATTTTTTTTGTTTGTTCAATCTAAATTTATGATATTGGTTTTGGGTTGGCTTTGGTGATATTTGATTTGAGGAACTAAATACGTGGATTATTTTTTCTAAGATTTTAGATTAGTATTGCTTAATATGGTATTGTGCTGTGTCCACGAGTCCATTTTTTTAAAGCAATGTGTTCATGAGTTCATGAACTTCTCTTTGAAAGCCCAGATGAATGCTTTATAACCTTTTAAAAAATTAGTAGTACCTTAGATGAGACTACACAAAAGGAAAATGTACAAATATTTACAAGTAGTATACCAAGAAAAAATGTTTTGGTTTTTAGTACATAGGAATTGTGTTTAAGTTTCTATTGGTATGTCAAAAACCGAGATGAAATTAAATTTCAATTGTACTTCAAAGCCACGACCATATTGATGAGATTTCACATGGAAAATAAATTATTTCCCTTTTCACTCTTTGCTATATGCTTCAATTGCTTCTATGTGTTCCTAGTGTTCACCCAATTTGAATTAGAAATATATACTTAAATTATTTAAATAGCATGTATGTATGTATTTATGTATGTGGATTACAATAATTAGAATTGAAAGGATTTTACCTGATTGCATAATTCCAGTAGTTCAATTACAGTTTGTGAAAAAAAAAATTCTGTATTTTTGCCAAACAAGGTGGCTGATATGCTATCGATTGAGTCTATATATAGTTCAAAATATCGGTATCGGTTGCCGTATCGGTAAGTCCAAAACAAGATATGTATTGACTATCGGATCGTATCAGATGGATACAATGGAAAAAATCAGGATATGCTAAGAAACGTTTGGATACGCAAGAAAAAACTTGGATACCTTGCATTAAACTTCTTTTCATACAAATATAATCTAAAAACAAACTAAATGAAGGCTCCCAACTATGTTGATAATCATATATATGAAAGTTAAGAATTTTATAAGTTAAAAAAGGCGAACGTATTGATAAACATGTATGAAAATACAAACCATAGTCACTTATCCAAGTATAGGAAATACAATCTAGATATTAAAACCTTACAGTCAATGAATTAAATAAGAATGTATTGAATTACAAGCATAAATTATAAGCTTGAATGTAAATTTTTTTATACTAAATTGTTAGACTGTTAGTTGACTTTTTGACCTTGTAGATGAAAATATTTTTGAAAACTAAAATATGAGATTTTTTTGCCAAGACTTTTGGGTTTTGGTAATGTTTTGATATAGTAGAATTCATGAAATTTTAATATTTGAGAAATACCTTATCATTTGAAAGTTGAAATTTTGCCCTAATCCCTAAAATGTTCTAAAAAGAGGATTTTGTTCTTCAACTGTTGATTTTTTATTCTTCAGGATTTTGGATTAGGATGTTTTTTTATTGAATTCAAATTAGAGGTATAATCTTATTTACATATAAATATCTTAAGCAAATGAAAGTAAAATTAATTTAAAACCATTTACTTGTGTATTGGTCCCGTATCGACCTAATACGTCCAATATGGTGGAATTTTTTTTTCAGCATACCAGTGTATGGGGTAACTCAAAATAGGATACATATCGGCCCGTATCGCTGGCCGATATGTATCGAAATTTTAAACCATGGTTGAGTCTGATAGCTTGACTCTTATAATACACCTACACATAAAAAAAGAAGAAATATTAGTAGTAATGAATTTTAAGTAAAAATAAATAATATAAAATATATATTATACCTTAGTTGAGCAGTGGGATTTTGATTCAAACAATGAAAACATGATATTGGATTTCCATATTATTCTGAAATTGTTCCTTTGCAATTGCTGCATGTCATGTACCAAAAGTTGTGTTGGATTTACTGTTGAAATTAAAACTTGTGTATCTCACACGTGCTTTGTACAAACAATAATAATATTAAGTTATTAATTTAAAATGAATAAAGATTTATACAAATTAAACATTAATAGATAATTAAGTTACCAAATTTGTGGAAGCTAACATTTCGCTGATGTTAATTATTCTTCATTTCTTTGTGGAGAAGTGCTTGTAGCTGTAGGTCATTTTTCTCTTAAATTTTCAAGTATTTGAACATTATCAAGAGACCTATCACAAAAAGAACATAATGTGTTATTTATAGATATAAGTTTTATGTTACTGACAAAAATTATATTATTTATCATATTTACCAAGAGTGTAATGTTAGAGCTTCTGGAATATTGGGATTGATCAATATAGATGTTGATGCTCTCATTGATTGTGAAAGACCTGACAAATTTAAAGCATGTTAGTAAATTTACTTAGTTTTTTAAAAAATTAATATGCATACTATTGTAAAAATTAAATATGCGTACCATTGTACGATAAAACTTTTATACGCCTTCCAAGAATCACGGGCCTCGTGTGTAGTAATGCAGATATAGTTTCACACTCGTTTGTTGTAAATTGTTCCCATGTGGACAACTTGATTGGAATCAAGCTGCATTAATTAAAAATAATTGATGAAGATTAATTGAGAGATAGGTAATGAAATAGTATATTATTGATGATAAAATGTAATGTCATACTCTCTGTCAGCAAGAACTATTTGTCAAACTGCAGTTGTTTCTTTAATCATTTTCAAAGGTAGTACTTGTACTACTATTGCAAGGATATCTACAATAGTAAATAGAAATAAAGTAAAAGTAATTGGTAAGAAATTTGAAGAGAAAACTTTCTTAAATTAGAGTGTTTACCGATCAGTGCAAGTGTGTCAATGTAGTTTACCTGCTCACAGAATGACACAAAATTATATGTTTCTCTTCTTGCCTCTTGATTTCCTTCTTCAACTTCTCTAACATGAATTTGATTGTTAATTATCCATTGATATTCGTTATTGACATACTTGTATCTCTGTTCAATTGGAGTCACGAGAGCATTCAGTCTAAGGTGCACGATCTTACCCCATGGGTGACCAAATCACTGCCCTATCATCTGTTCTTTCTCTGTCAATCGGCGAGATCCTTCGATCTTGAATTAGTGTTTATGTGAACTATGATAAAAGAAGACCTGTAATAGGTTATTATACTGATCTCTTTGCAGATTTCTTGTAAATTAGGTTTCATAAAGTAGTTTATTATTACTCTTTCTTTAATTCTTCTGTTTTTGTTGGTAATCACTCTAGATTTCATCACTTGATGATATGTATCTGTTATTCATATCAGATTTGAGAATACTATAATTGATGATCTTTGTTCTTGAGATTGAGATTGACCTACTTTTTTTCAAGTCGACAATCAAAATCCTATATTCATTGTTCTCTCACACTCCAATCTATCTAACATGGACCACTGCTTGATGCCCACCAAACCACTTTTGCTTGCTTGTGGCATGATTATTGTTCCTTCAATTTTGCATGGGCACTTGATCGGGCCAGATGTATTTTTTTTTTTTTTTGTTTTCCTTTTTCCAATATTATTGTATTCCCTCAACAAGCATGGGGAACCCAAAAGGAGAAGATAAAATTGACCAAAATGTGAAAAATTTATATAAGCTTGAAGCCTTGAAGTGAGTTGAGAGCAAACACAGGCATGCCATTTTTGACTGCCTGTAATTGTTGTGGATACTTCTGGTCATCACCGTGTTAAATTTCCATGGGATGCTATTTCCGATTGCTAAGCATTTGCATTGCAAAGCCTCAATGTTGTTTTTCTACAAACTCATATACTGATGTACTTGTAGATTGTGATTGATAAATTGAATTTCAGATAACTTTTAGAGATACATATAAAAAGAATTATAAAATTGAAAAATCCATTTCACTTAAAAATCTGAAACAATGTGATTCCTATATGTTATATTGTTTGCTATTGGAGAAAGAAAATGAAATTTAGTGCCGTGGCCAGAAGTTATCTTTGGTGTTAGACAGTTGCTGTCAAAAGGAACTCTTCAAAGCTGCCAATTATTTAAAACACTGCACTGTGGTTATGGGAGGCAAACAGTCCAAAAAACAGGGCCATCACCATTCATCTTTTAATTATTGACCTCCATCGGTTTCAGGTTCTTCACCCTAGTACTATTCTGGGAATCATGTAGAGTCTGATATAAGAAGTTTACTGCAGAGAAGGTATACAAGGATTGCTGACAAGTGACAACTACAAATCTCTAGAACATGTATAGTGGTATTCCTGCATGTATTTTTCCAATTTCTTCGATAGTTGGGTACACATTATAGTCCTAAGCATGACTGCATATAGAATCAGTAGGTTGATAAATTGAAGTTATCTTTTCAACTATTTTCTCACAATTTGTTAACTTCGTTCTTGATCCAGGTAGCACCAACCATCACATCAGCACAGTAAATCTGTACTTGAGCTGCTAAGTATAAAACAATATTCCAAAATCAACAACTTTTAAGGTAATCCTACGATTTGTTTAACTTTGCAGCATTTCATGGAAGCAAAGATGCACCTCTTATTTATATTGAGGTGATATACAAAGTATATGGAAGAAACATGTATAACCTAACTAGTACTATAAGGAATTTGACTCAAAAAGGGTAGGGAGGGAACTAGAGGGAATAACAGTTTGTAGCTAATGGGCCTTAAAGTTGGGCCCAGCCAGGGCTTGGCTCATTGGGCCTGATAAGAATGACCTGGTCCAGATCCAATTCCTTGGCTCAAGCAATGCTGGTAGGTACAACCCAGATCTGACCCCCAGTCCTGGACTCGGATGCCCATCCTATTGGCACGGTCCATGTGCAGCATACCCATTGTCTCTGATCCTATATCTGTAAATTTTTGGCTGTGTAATTGACTGACAATCGTTGAAACCCACCCTCTACACAAATGTTAGCAAAAAGACTCGATGTAACAAGGTTTGTCTGAAGGATGATTAGTAGCGTATATTTGGTCCAAAACAAAGTTATATGTGCCGTGGATCCATCCAGATAGAATGAAAACCGTGTTTATTAGATAATCTTTTTACACTATATTTTACACTCCCGGGGGTTCAAGATACATGGTATGCAAATAAAGGGTGCAATCCAAACAACTAACAGCTCTAGCCTGAGTGGAATGGAACTATTTCCTCAATAAGCTAGTCGTTTTTTTGGGGGAATAATAAGCTAGTAGTTGTAACCAAATAACTGCCCTTCTCACATAAAAGGGCTATAAATGGAGCAAATTCGAAGCGGATAGTGGTATTGATGAATATTCTGTATAAAAGCAATGGGATTGCAATAGTTTGATTTACTTGTTTGACATGAATACGTTCAATTGTAATTATCTACTTTATACCTAGATAGGGTGATTCTTTTTCTTTTCTTATCTAAGTTGCTCATAGAATTAGATAGAGAAGAATCGAGAGGCTGTTTTAAAACATCTTGTAAACAGTGTTCTTGAATCTGGACTACTTCTTCAATCAATGGGGCTTCTTATTGGATGGGTAGTGCCCCCAAAAATACACTAATCAAATTATCATAATCACCATGTTGACGAGCCTTTGCTGCGGTGCAGTGGCAGGAATTTTAAAAATTATTGAAATAATAAACCAATTAGATGGTTCTATGATAAAGTCGGTGGGGTTTTGGCCCCTGTTTTTATTTTTGGCCAGAAAATAACATTTTTTTTTTGCTAATACTCATAGTAACCAAGTTCTTTGATTTTAAAAAAAAGTCCCGAATAAGATGTGACTTTTTTGTGGAACGATTAATTCACAAAGTAATCACAACTTTTGGAAAACAAAATCAGGATTTTTCAAAAATTCGCGAATTAAACACAAATGATTCATGATTTTTTGAAAAAGTCCCTAATAAATGTCTAATAAATGAAACATATTTTTCATAATTAGTCATTTTATTTTATATTTTTTTACATATGTTGGCCAATATTTTCCTAATTAATTTTTTTAATTATCTGAATGTTGTCAAATTTTTCCTTAGACGAATAACTCCCGAACTCCAACTTTGTAACTATGCTCATATGATACTTGGTGAACCTGTCAAGCTGTCAGCTAACCCGAAGTATAATGATTTCACAAAGTCCTCAGTATTGTGTATGGAGATAGTGCAGCCTTAGGTCCTTCTATGTACATCCACTTTGATGGGTGTTTTATTGATTTAGAAAACTGTAAGCCTAGGACTATTAAATTGGAATATAGTTAGGGGGCTGATATTTTAGTTTACAAATGATAACGTCGAATCTCAATATTTATCAGGTGATGCTCTCAGTTAATTTCAACAAACGTGAGCGTCAGGTTGTTCAGCAAGTAGAAACTTCATAAATTAAATAATTATTCTCTGTGAATGCCTGAATGCATAAGTGCAAGTTGAGGACGATAGTGTTCCTGCATTTAATCTTACATGTATACATAAACTAAGCTTCTTCAGGCTCTCAGAAATGTAATAATTTTGTCACCTTACACTTTAAAAATTCTTTAGGAAGTGAAGTGAACACTGAACAATCAAGTTCCAAATGTTCATATGCATGGAGCATTTACTAATATGGTGGAGCATTTACAGATAATGACAACTAGAGATTCTAGGCTTTCTTTTGGAGTCTTGTTTCTATAAGAAGAATCAAGTAAACCAATTTGCTGCAATCTATTGTCTTGTACAGTCTTCTGTGTGTAATTACTGAATTGGTCTTGACAAACAATTTTATTAGAAAATCAGACGATTCAGTTTTACAGATGATGACAACCAGAGATTCTAGGCTTTCTTTTGGAGTCTTCTTTCTATAAGAAGAATCAGGTAAACCAATTTGCTGCAAGCTGTTGTCTTGTACAGTCTTCTGTGTGTAATTATTGAATTGGTCTTTACAAACAATTTTATTAGAAAATCAGACGATTCAGTTTCAACTATGAAGCTGATTTCTACAAATTTTTGGTTTTGATATGCATGGATATATCATATAGTTCTTCAAATTTGAGTATATGGTATCTTGGTGGGAGTTTGTTGTGGAGGAAGCTCTATATTTCTTCTTGTAATCATCTTTTTTTTCCCCAAATTTGACAGGCTTTAGGGTGATAAAGATTATCTTCAAGAGATCATATATTGGAGAGATTTTTGATATTCCGGGGACATGGACCTATTACCTGTTCAATAGCTTTATCCTTGGACCTTTCATTTATACTCCAGTGTAGTGGTATGCCGTTGGCTAACTCTCTATGGTCTAGCTGACTTAGATTTTCTCTTGCTTCTATCTATGAACGTTTTGCTCTACTAATAATTGCGGTCATGTTATGATTGTTATTTGTTACCACTTTCATCATCATTATTATTATTAGGATTTTCCTAGCCCGTTGCAAATCTTCCAAAGACGCAATTGGGGCGCTACAAATATCAAACGTTCTCTGACTTTTACTTTTTAAACTATTAACATAATGAAACATCTCCACATGTTAGCCCCATCGTGTCTATGGAAAAATTTGGAGTAAATGTGATTGGTGCTGGCACTCCTCTTATTATTAAGGAAAATTGTTTCCATAGCATACCCCTCACGCCTCCCCAAGTTGCCATGTGTCCTTTTTGACTCCGCTTTAATTGTGATTTAGATTCACTAACCCTTAGGGTTAACGAATCTAACCATGGTTTTTAGAAGGAAATTTTTTTAGCCCTCGGTTAGTGTGAATCTTAACCACTAACGGGGTTAATAGGTACATGTGGCGAGCTGCGGAGGAGTGCTCATTCTGCTATGCGTAATTATTATCGTAGGTAAATCATATGCATTAATAAAACCAAAAAAAATATTTACAAAAGAAGGGGCTCACAAGATTATCGACCCAAAAAATACAAACAAACAACACTACAAAAGAAAGGAGGAATATCATCACAGTCATCATCATCATTCATTCTAAGACATTGGAATATCCATGATTAGGGATTCCTCAAAGGTCCCTACAGAAACTGATACAGAGGAGATACCAAGAAGAACTCGAGACTCCCAACTAATTGTAGCAGTAAGCTAAAGTGGGAAACACTAGCATAGTGCAAGCATGCCAAACAGAAGTACATCAATGAGTCTCTCTAATGGAAAACAGGAAATAGAAACAAACTATACTGACTTCCCCTACTGGGATCTACTTATCAGGACCAGTGGCGTGCTTAGGGTGACCAACTTCTTGTTGTGGCAGTTGGCCTACACTTTAACTCTTCTTTGCACACTCACTCTAGCCTCATTTCGGATAAACCAATTTTGTTGAGGCTTTACGTTCCGTTCAAGAATAAAAGTCAATAAGTAATTACAATATATACCTTTGTTCCGGAGCGAGTGAATGCCACCTGACCAAGATAATCTCATCATGGTCTACAATACATTAATAACCTGCTTGTATTTTTTTTTTGGCACGGTCTAGGGGTTAGTATCTGCTCAACGCAAAGTGTGGGAAAATCACAAACGCCTACCTGACAGGACTTGATCCGGATTCACCCTCTTAAGGAAGGGATACACTACGACTGGGCTTGTCCAATGGTGTGTTAAACTGCTTGTATTTCATTTGATTTATTAGTACTAGCGGAATGCACGTTTGTGGCCGGTCCTAATGTTAATAATAATGAACAACAACAAATAAACATTAACTAAATTGCCGTAACTCTAGATCTAGATATATCTTATTCTGCTCGAGAGATTCTTTGATACTTACCAGAATGAAAAGAGAGACAAGAATCACTGGGATTACAAGACCGGCATCAACCTGAGACAACCGCCACTACACCAATTAAGCTACGAATGCTGTTCCAGTGCCCAGCTGTACTGGTATCTGTTATTTATTCTCATTTTTTACAACAATTTATGTCTTCAACTAACACGTATATTAGTGGTGTGTGTGAATTGTTTACCTTTATCATCAAAATTCTCACATTTATATACACATATGTCTACTTGTACCAGTGGCTGTGTATGTATCCTATGTGAGTGATTTGAGGAAGTATTATCAGAACCGGACCAGACCAGCCCGGCCCCTCATCCAAAATTATACGACATTAAAAATCGGCCAGAACTAGGTAAAAATGATATTTTTTTGCCCAAATAAAAAAGGACACGATCGAACTGATCGAGAATCGGCCACCGAACCAGTTCGACAAGCGGGCCGGTTATAAAAACACCGGTTTGAGATCTATTCCCATAAATTGTAATGTGACGGTTGATATAACTATCATTTGGCCTATACAACTAATTGGGGTTGCAGCCTAACTATATTTGCTATTAAAAAAAATTAATTGTTTTTGGGGGTAGTCTGTGTTTTTTGTTGTTATTATTCTTTACTAGTGGGTGGCACGTGCGATGCACGTGACAACGAGAGGAAGGAGTTAACCACAATTAATAAGAGTTAAAAGGGACACGTGATAACCCGCGGGTGCGATTGAACTCATTAGTAGCATGTGCGAAGGCACGTGAGAGCGAGAGGAAGGAGTTAACCATAGTTAATAAGAGTTAAAAGGGACACGTGTTAACCCGTGGGTGTGATTGAACTATTCCCGAGTTCAATCGCGATTGGTTGTGATTCTAAATAGATAGATGAGCAAGGGTTAGTTTAAGAATTAAAGTAAAACATTAAATCAAAGGCAATGGATAGTTTGGGAATTAAAGTAAAACATTAAATTAACTTTTTGTTTATATATAAGGGTAGTTTAGAAATTTCAGAAAAATCATCTACGCATGCCTCTCCTATTATCTCTACTATTATAATGCAAGAAGGGTGGATAGCGTTACCTAAAAATATATCCTTAAATTATATTTCTAGATTAGATAAGTATTTTAGGGTATCATATTAATTTAAAAATAACTAACCACATCTCTACTAATTAGGAGCTATTTTAGGAGATTGGGATAAGAGGACATGAGAGTGTTTTAAATGTGTAGGGTAACTCTCCTAGATCTTATCCTAATAAGGATTCCATTCCAAAGGAAACGGTTTTACCATTATTCTCTCCTAAATTTTTTCTAGGTATTATATTAATTTAAAAATAACTAACCACATCTCTACTAATTAGGAGCTATTTTAGGAGATTGGGATAAGAGGACATGAGAGTGTTTTAAATGTGTAGGGTAACTCTCCTAGATCTTATCCTAATAAGGATTCCGTTCCAAAGGAAATGGTTTTACCATTAGTCTCTCCTAATTTTTTTCTTACAATAATAATCTATTAAATCTTACAATAGTTAAATTCATTGTTTCCGGTTACTTCCCGTTCACATAAAAATTTATTTATCATTTAATTCAATGTCTTATAATTGTTTGGACTGTACACTCACGTGCATCGCGCATGCCTTCCACTAATAATAGTAAAGATATTTCTTCAAACAAATGACGATTAAATGTAGGTCTATTTCTGCCGCCGTTCATCCTTTTATCATCGAGATAAGGGCAAGAGGGTATGTATTTGTGCGTTGCGCATTAAAATATATTTTTTCATTTGTTGGCCTTTTGCAAGAGCAGCAAATATATAAAGCACCTAGTGACCAAAAAATTATATATATATATATATAAAAAGCACCTTATCCTTCATTTAACTGCCAAAAGAAACTCTCAACATGGTTTCATTTCAAATGGCTAACTCGCCCTCTTTTCTAACTACTGTTATGTATACCTTAAGCAAAGGGTTGCTTCTTACTCTAAGCATAGTTATGCTGAGAGGTTAGATGGTTTGGGTTTTGGTCATCTTTCCTAGCAGAGGTTGGTCTGTCATTTTCAAATGAAACTAATCATTTAAAAGTGTCTTTGATTATCATTATTTTGTCATTTTCTGATATAAAAAAATGTTTAGAGAAACTATCTGATGTCTGCCACAGTATCATCAAGGTTTATGATACCTTTGCGTTGTATCACATATCTTTGCATCTAGATCGTTCAATCGGTGGACCGGTGATTGGATCTAGGTTGTTTAATCGCTTATTATATATGGTACATATCCAACGAGGTCCCACCCAAATATGTAATTAGCGGATGATCTTAAAGGTCCGATCAAATTACGATACAACCACCCTATCCATTTTTTGTGCATTCTCATTGGTCCCCAATGTCAACCATAGCGAGTTTGGATGTTTATGGCCAGTGTAAGGGATAAAATTTGTAAAAATGAGTAAAAAGAAGGGGTAAAATAGGAATTTCTCACTCTAGCAAATTCTAACAATTTAGCCGACATAAACCCACTTGGGCTATGTGCTGGCTCACTTGAGTGTTGTCTGACAGGTGACCTCATCATAATTACACAAGTCATGATGACTCCAAATGCCTATAAATAAGCATAAATCTTCAGAAGAAGAAGATGATGGGGCGGAAGGCAAGAGAGGAAATAAAGGACAGAAGAAGAAGAGGAAGAAGGAGATCTGAGAAATTTGAGTCATTCACACCCCTACCCCGAAGGGCTATGCAGGCAGCCACTTACCTGATTCTCTCATCTTCTTTTGGTGTTATCCGGTTACTTGATGCCCTTTATGGCCTCACAATCTATTATGGCCATCGGATTCTCTCAAATAGGTCATGTCCGACTGATGCTCTCAATGAATGGTCACACTGCCAATTGCACGGCTTTACAATTGATCATCTGCTGAATACAGTCATACTTGAACTTGTGCCTGACGCTGTGAAGAGTGTCAAATCCGTTGTCACGTTGTGCTGTGAATAGTGTCAAATCCGTTGTCACGTTGTGTTGTGAATAGTGCTAAATCCGTTGTCACGTTGTGCTGTGAATAGTGCCGAATCCGTTGTCACGTTGTGCTGTGAATAGTGCCAAGCTCGTTGTCTGTTGTCTGATGCACAACGTACCCGTTGTCTGATGCACAACGTATACGTTGTCTGTGCCTTATACGAGCTACGTTGTCAGAGTTACGTTGTCAGAGCTACGTTGTCTGTGCCTTATACGAGCTACGTTGTCTGAGCCATATTCTTTGTGCCTCCTGAGCTACAATCTCCAGAGCATAACACCAGAGCTCGTCCTCAAGCGCATATACCTAGTGACCTCACGATAAGTATCTCTATACTATTATGTTCATATGTTCATGTGCTTGTGCCTTATACTGACTTTATCATCAGAGCTTATTTCAGGGTGCACACCCGCCCCCTCAGACTCATTCACAGGTGGAGTTTTGTTATCATTCCTCTACCAGCAAAGCAGCTACAGACGTGTGGCATGTACGAGATTTTTCCCTTTCAGCCAGCACTAACATTTCTGGAACAATATTCACATAGAACCCAAAATTTTAATATTAAAAAAAAATAAAAATAAATCAGTGTCACATTGAAAGTGATAATGCTATTGGGATTGATTTTTTTTTTTTTTGTAGGTTAGTATCTGTTCTAGGAAAGGGTGGAAAATCACAACACCCACCACCACCTGCACATGACTCGAGCCTAGAACCTCCCTCGTAATGAGAGGAGACACTACCACTTGACTAATCCCATGGTATGTGGAGTGATTATTTATTTATTTTTTGGTAAAAAGCTATATCATTTAAACAAGAGGGAAAAACAAACCACCAAGCCGTTCTCCTCTGAAGAGCCCTTGGTTGAGCCCTTGGTTGGTGGGAACCCAATTACAACATGAGGTTAAAGAAACACTTGGAACTCTATGTCTATGTATCAGTTTGAGGGCAGCTTTTGCTAGAATGTGAGCTTCTACATTTGCTTGTCTTCAGATGGAGACAATTCGATCATTCGGGAGACTTGACCAAAGAGTTTTAATGTCCTCCCAGATAGTCGATATCTTCCAAGCTACCTCCCCAGCCTTACCATTAAGAGCTGATATCAGGAACTGTGAATACCCTTCCAAAAGAATTTGGGTCCAGCTTCGACGTTTTGTAAGAAGGAAACTTGTCTTGTGTTGCGCCTCAAAATCTCACCTAGGTTAAAATGATACATTGGCACGTGACTTAACCGTCATAACATCCTGTCATAAAACATTTAAGACAATCTCAAATTTGAACGTTAAATTTTTTCTTCAATTAACCACGATCGAATTTAAATATATTCGTTTAAAACTAAAACATAATAAATCATTCATCATGATTCCGAACTATCAATTTAACCTAACCATAAAATCCAAAATTAACTCTATTACAATATCTTGAACTCAAATTTAAATACTGATAATTCAATTTTCAGAAAATGACAAACGATCCAGATTTCATTTACCCTTGAGATAATCACCTGCCGGATCTTTTTTTTCCTCTTCGTACTCTTCTTCTTCCCAAGGTCCAGGTGCACAAATATCGAATCTAGAACCTGTCGAAAATAACAGTTCGGCTGAATATTGAAAATACTCTGCGAATATGAACTCCCAACTAATCATATAACAACATTAATATAAGATATAAATCATAATTTCACAATACATGTACACATATAAACAAATCAGAGTGCAGAAACATCTTTTCTATTTAATCCTTATACGTGCTCACTTCTACTTATCTTTCTTACTTATTTTACTTATCTTTCTTGTTCGTAAGTGTATCCAACAATACGTGTTGTACAATAACTTAAAATAATTCTACCCCATACATTAGATGAAAAGTAATATATACCCTGCTTATCGAACTACCACATGGTTTACACATTATCCGGTGTATACGACTTGTCTGGATATTATCCGGTGCATACGGCTTGTCTGGATATTATCCGGTACATACGGCTTGTCTTCACATTATCACATTATCCGATGTATACGACTTGTCTGTACATTATCCGGTGCATATGGCTTATCTTGTCTTGATATTAGACTTATTGATACTCGGACAGTGTAAGACTCAAAGTACATTCATGTTTGTGTACTTGTACACTTATGTGAAATACTTATATCTTTGTTTTTTATCACGCTTGTGTATATTCGATTCATGAGTGATTGTGAGTGATCAATAATAACCTTTTACTGTGGTTAAGATTCATCTACCAATCCTTGATTTTAAAAAAAAATATTAATTATTTTTAAAAAATTTTAAAACTATTCTTAAAGTTTTTTTAATATTAAAATTATTTTTAAAAGAATTAATATTTTGTTTTAAAATTCAAGGATGGGTGGGTGGGTGAACCTCTAGGAATGAGTGAATCTTAACCCATTTAAGGGGTGTACGTAGCTACCTCTAGGGATGACAACCGATTTGCGTAGAGGATTTGGCTTCAATTTGTTATTATATACGGTTAAAAGTTTTTTTTTTCTTTAGTTAAGACCATATGAAACCGCGCGCAGTTTCCACTTCAAAGACATATGGTTTGCAGCCAAAGTTACGTCGACGGCAACAGAAAAAAGTATGTCGTTGGGAGAATTACGAAAGTATCCTTCTAATAAAGTGTCAGGGTAAAGACAAAGAAAAGCATTTGACCAGTATAAACGACAAGAAGACAATTTTGAAATTTCAAAATGTCCTAGATACCCTTGAGTAATAAAAGAAGTAGCCCCTCAGTATCCCTTTCATTTTTTACCGACTGCGTCGAAGAGATGGTCATAACCCAATGCGGGTCCGTCCAATGATAAATATTAGGAAAGTGATGAAAAATTCACTATATTACCTACTATCGAGATCCTGACTATTAGATCAAACATCCAATGGCCCTATATGTGCATTTACTTTAAATAATGGCCCTACTTAGTATTTAATATTATTAGATTTTTAATCCAGGGATCTAACTCTCGATAATAGGTACCATTGAGATTTTCTAATCACTTCCCTAAATATTATTGACTGGGTGCGCATAGAACCTGTTATCGAGCTCGGGTCGTTAATGGCTCAAAAATTGATTGCATGGGCCCATCATTTAATGCACACTCTCACTTTTGGGCCCTTAGGTTCTCGATGAGACAGTCCAGAGCAGACTTTGTTATTGAGTGTACCCAATCACTATTCAAAATTATTTGTCACGTGTCAAAATTAAGTGACCTAATATTTTTCTACTGTTTTTTTTGACACATGATCTCTCCGATTGATGCTGGCTAGGAGGAGATCGAATTACAGCCAATTGCAATAGAAGAGATCATTCGCATCAATAGGCCAACACATGTATGGTTAAGATCCACTAACTCTTGGTATTCAAAAATATAATTTTAGCTTTAAAATTTTTTTTATAAGGGTTAAAAATTCTTAATTAGAGTTAAATACTTTTAAAACTAAGGTTATGTTATTGAACCTCAACGATTAGTGAATTTTAACCACAATTAATAGGAGGCCTGTGGGCACCATTAAACTCTCCGGAATTCAGTCACAATTGGTTATGATTCGATCTCGGCATGATTCGATCTCGGCTGCCTTGGTTGACATGCAAACGCTAATAGGGCGCCCTGGTTAGGAATTAGTTTTTTTTAACGAAAAGCAGACACACAGGTACAAGACAAGCACACACGACACATGAGGTATAACACCCATAGCCATTCCTTCAAAAGGGTACTTGTCCTTTGGAGGTGGCGTGGAGCCTTATGCACACAGACACAAACACCCTAATACAAATGGTGGCCTCGTAACAATCACACCACCTGGACTTAAACTACACCACCTGGACTTAAACTAAGTCCTTCGCCCCCAAAGGAAAATGGAAATACATCCTTCCACTGGAGCAGCCAGGGAGGTGTCTTTTACTATTATAAGTGGGTTGTGTGTGTGCAAGTCACATGCAAGTTTATTTTTCACCCTTTGTTTATCATAAATTGTAAAAAAATAAAAATAAAAAAGAGTGGAAAGATTGAGCAGCATGATTATTTTAGAAAATAAAATACAGAGACATTTAATACAAAAGGCATGGAACAGTGATTAATAAGGGTATTTTTGAGGAATAAAAAAAGTTAATTAGTATAAGCATTTTAGGAAATAAAAAAAAATTAATTAAAATGAATATTTTAATAATTTTTTTTATTATAGGGACATTTTATAAAATCAGAAAATATAGAGACGGGAAGCTAGATTATCAGGGATATTTTAGAAAATTAACATTTTGATTAAGAGAGATATTTTAAGAAATAAAAATTAATTAATAAGAGAATTTTGAAAATCAAAACTTGTACAAAGGAGATGTAGAAACAATTAAATCTTAACAACAGGTATTATGAGAAACAATCATAACAAGAGTTATTATGAGAAACAAATGTTAAAAAGTGACATTATGAGAATAAACAAATCTTAAGATGGGGTAGTATGAGAAACCAATCTTAAGAAGTAGTATTCGGTGAAATAAATCTTATTGAGAGGTATTATGGGAAATAAATCTTAATAAGAGATAAAATGGGAAAAGAATGAGTAATATGGGAAATTAAATTTTTTTAAGAAGCCACCCAGAGGGGGAGGGGGGGTTGGCATGGACCCCTATTGGTTTATTAATAAAAGTTAATAGATACAACCAAGATGAGGACATAAACCTTATCTCAACAAAAAATAAAGAAGATTTATAACACCTTAAAAGAACAAGGACCCTTACAAGAGAATTAATTAAACTCTCAAGTTACAAATACTTAATTTATCTAAAACAATCATTCCCTAGACTTCATTTGGAAATTACCCGACTTCCCAAAAAATCAAATCTTATTGAGGTCTACAAGCCTCATTTGAAAGGAAATTTGCAACTTGGTTGTTCTCCCTATATGAATGAGCAAAAGAAAACTGACACTTATCTCCCTGACGGGTTAACTTCGCAATAGTACCAAACACTCCAAGGCAAATCAATATTTCTAATTAGTGCTTCAATTGAAATCCTCAAATCACTTTTCACAACCACAACTTAGATACCTAAATCAACACATGCACGACAACCATCACGAATAACCCTCATCTCTGCAACCATATCAAAAGTTATTCCATAAAATTTAGCAAAAGCAAATTGGAGTTTTCCTTCATGATTTCTAACAATACGACCTCCTCCACTAATTCCTGAATTTCCTTGAGTTGCGCTATTGTCGTGCCCTAAAATCCCATATTGGTTAAATAGGACTTTGGACTCGTGACATTGCATATCTAATTTATTCTAATAGCATATAAGGCATGTAAATTACGAGTCTCAATTTTTTTTTTCAACAATGATAACCATTTAATTGATAATCTCTAAAATCCAGAAATCATAAATGTAATTGATCAATCATAATCATAACTAAATCCAATCATCCTATGTGATCACAAAATTCAAAAAAATTGAATTCAAACATAAGCAACATCAATTATATAATCTGAGTACAACCTTTTTTCAAACTGAAATAAAACATTTACTCTCTCAATAATAGGGTCATTTATCCAGGTCCCTCTCTTCTTCATACTGATTATTTTCGGGTTCCTCTTCGTATTATTCCCCAGTCCATGGTCCTAGAGCATAGAAATCAAAGCCCGAACCTACCAAACAATAACAGTTTGGCTACGTATGAAAAATACTTAGCGGATACAAAGCATAATTAATAATATAATTAACATGCATTTTCAATCATATCATACTTAATAATATCAAAGGGCTGAAATATTTAAAACAATTCATATAATCATTCCATAACATTTTCATATTCATTACTCATGCAAACTTGTGAGACATATGCAGACGCATGTCTATTCATACTAGGTCCATACATGTTTCCATACTAATTTTCATTATCATACCATGGTTCCAAGGTCCATACCCTCCTAGATACGTACCATATTTCCATGCTATCACAGGCTTACCAATTTCGAATCAGGGTTCCAAGGTCCATATAAGTTCTAAGATCCCTACCATCTGCATCTAAATTCCATGCTCATATGTTTTCATTAGATCCATACCATTATCATTCCAGGGTCCTACCAGTTATGGGTACATATGCAGACTCAATAATGCGTGTTCTTATACAAACATACCATGCTGCAAGACTTGTGCTTGCCTGTGTCATGATTAACTTTTTAGCTAGGCTATCTCTTAGGTTCCGACACCTTACCTTCAACACTTCACTATAATGGTCTCGTTCTACAATAGTTAGAGAATTCTAGGTTAATAGCATCATCATCTAAGCATTGACTTATCCGGAAATTTAATCATTTTAGATACATAAATAATCATAATTTAAATATATGAAATCATACCATAATGTATTTTCATATATAAATAATATTCACAACAATTTTCCTACTCACAAATTAATGAGATCCATATTTTTATGACCATTTCAACTATTTATTTCCAATATTCACAACCAATTCAACACGCATCCCTTCTTCTACGGTTCATTCATAACCCATCATTATTCTCTTCCTCAATGTTTAATCCAGATCCATCACATATCAATTTTCTAATAATAATAATAATTTAAAGCAAGATTGATCGGTGCTAAATGTTATACATAAAAACACCTCAAACTTAACTTGTTAACCCTGTAGATTATTCTTTTAAATATTTGTGAACACCCCATTTTTACACCCCTTAATCCTTTTCCTTTTTTTTTTTTTTAATTTTAATTTTAGTAGTACTTTATTTTATGTTTATTTATTTATTTTTATTATTATTTTATTTGAGTGTCAAGGTTTTAGATCCGAGAGAGAGCGAGCCCATTACCTGTGAACCCAAGTCCTTAGCCTAAATCCATCTCTTAAAATCAATCCCTAAAATCCAGATCCAAATCCAGGGTCTTTTAAGACCCAAAGCCCATACCCATTCTTATAAAATCAAGAGAGGGGTATTCAAAACCCCAATCTCATTCGGTGAGAAGCAAGATGCCCCTCTCCTTCTCTTCTCCTTTTCATCCTTTCTCTCTAGATCTCTTCTTCCCTATGTTCTTCCTCTCCGGCAAACACCTTACTCCGGCATCGGTATCACTCACCTCCATCTTCTTCAATAAGATCACACCTCGCCGGCGGCAACATCCACCTGTGATCATCTTCAACCGCCATTTCCAGCTCAATGATGGACCAGCAGCTCTATCACGGCCGAAGCTCTCTCTGCTATCCCCGGTTCACGCCATTTCAGTCCTCTATTGAAGAATCTCTTGGTTTTGATCCATTTTAGTCCAGTTTGCAACTCCACCGCAGCCACCATCTGCGGCCACTTGTCCATCTCCTCCGGTCAGGTAATTTTCTCTCGATCCAGCTCTCATTTCTTCTAGATCTAGATCTATTTGATCCAAATTTCCTCTCCACTCTTTTTTTTTTGTTCTATTTTCTTTCTTATTTATTTTCTTGTGATTTTCTAAAATCTGATTTGTGACAGGGGAAGTAATTTTGCCTCTGTCCATCCCTTCCGTTTGTTCCAACTTCGGTCACCATTGTCTCCGGCGAGCTCGATCAGTATGGTCGCATCTTGATTGCTGCAGCCATCTTCTTCGTCTAACACCTCCTCTCTCCTCAGCTCCCTGTTTCTCTACCTTCTTCTCGTGTGATGGCGGCTCCATCATCATCCCCAATATTCCATCGTTGTCGGCGGCAGCAATAGCTCATCTCCAGTGGTCATAGCACAACACCGGTGATAGCAGCAATTTCCAACAGCCTGTTTCATTGGTTCGAATTCATCTCTGACCAGCAACCTCATCACTAGTAGCCCCATCATCACACCTAATCTTAGCAACTTCAGTCCTCTATTTCCATCTCCGGCGAAGCCAGCAAGCAAGGACCTCGATCTTCTCTATGCTCAGTGCCTTCATCTTCTTCGATCATCGAGAGCATTAGCAGCATTGCATGCTTGAACCACGGCTGTATATACAGTTCTGGAACCATCCGTCCAGCAATTTTTCCTTCGCCAGATCTACGGCTTCAAATTCATCTTTCTCATGCCCAACCACTGGCAGGTATGGCCCTATTTCGTACTCTTTTATTTTTTTTTTCCTTGTATATTCCCTTGCTATGGTATTTTAATTTATGATAGTTTGAGATTTAAGTTTAATATTAGATCTGGCCTGAAGTATGGGATATCAAATCTGATTTAATAATGTTTGAAATTTAGGTCTTAGATCCTCATTTTAAAACCAAGGCCTGTTGATGAGCTTTCTCCCCTTATTGTGCTTGATGATTTAAGAGAGAAGGGAGGGAAGGTTTGTTTGAATGTTTCCCTATTTACTTGTTCTTGATCGGGTCCAATATGCAAGGATGGCCTAATTCAGGCCCAATTGTGACCATTGGGTCAGTTTTGGGCCTTGGTTAATCTCATTACTAAACCAGATCTGATTTCAATTTCTTCCATTGGGCTAAAGCTGATCGACCCACTTTCACAATGGGTCAATTGGCCTTAGCACGTTAATTGATCTTAGTCCGATCTCATCCAATTTTAACCATGGTCAATTATTTAATTTATTGTAATTTGAACCATGTGTGTATGTATAACTTATAGGATTAAGCTGTATTCTCTTTTCTTTTTTTTGCCTACATTGGACATTTAGGTGGATTCTTACCCTAAACAACTTGCCTACCCCGTTAGTTAAAAAATACAAAAAAATACAAAATACAAAATAACAAAAACATCCAAAAAAATCTAAAAGAAATTTACCCTAATAAGTGAACGCCCCCTAGAGCTCCACCACGAGCACCTAACCACGCGACTATCTCCCGGAATGAGATTCATAAATCTCAATTCCACTTCCCCTCCCCAACTCAAACACGAGTTGGAAGTGACCACACTCCGAAACGAGTATAAAAACAGTCACGGACCCCGAACTACTATTAGGGTCTGATTCCGACTAATCGGATAAGTAGGCAGCCCAAACCAGGGTTCGACCCCAACCAAGGATAAAATTTTTACACCCATATTGATTTGTGTTTGATTAGCAAAATTAATAATTGTTTAGGAAATTTTTAGGGATTTTAAATGTTTGGCTTAGACCTAATGAGTAGGTTACCATCAGTAGATAGAGGTCCTGAGGTGCCTAACCCCTTCCCCAGGACCTAAATAGATCTCTTACCTAGACTACTCTGGACCGTAGACCCCTTATTTTGGGTTTTATCTCGGAATCCTACTTCCCCTAAGTAGGTGACGACTCTTAGAATAAATTTAGCGTTATTCCTCTACTCTCGGACCTTATCTCGACACTTAGAGTTGAGAGGGGAGGAAAAGCGGTAAATTTATGTGCTTACAATATTTTTTATGCTACTTGGTTGTTTATTTTTGTTTCACGTTCATGCGAGAAAAAGAGCTTAAATTTGGAGGTTTAAAAACATTGAAGCATCAGAATGATCTCAAGAAGAAAAAGACCAAAGAATGGAGCAAAACACAAAAGAAATAGGGCTGCGTTTGGAGATTTTTATGTTGCGAAAAATTTATCCTTTGGGCTCAATTTAACTATTCTTAAAGGTCCAAATTTAATAGGGAAAAGAGAAAATAAGAGTTTTAGCCAAATTATAAGTCCTTATTGTATAAGGACTATCTTTTTCTCTTTCTCTATAAAAAAGAGAATCCCTACCCATAATCATTATTAGATTCTGTGTAGATATTTTGGATTTGAAGAAGAAAAGTTCTGGAGATCAAGGAAGCTATGAAGAAGAGTGCAGTAGTTTTGTCTATGAAGATGATGCATTCCTCCCTCGCGATGAACTAATTTTCATTCTAGGGTTTCGATGAAACCCTAGCTAAATAACTGTGTCATTTATTTTGTTTTTATTTAGATTTTCTGAATTGTAAAACATTGATTGCATAAATTATTAGAGAGTTGTTTCAAAAACTGGATTTATTAATTTATATTCGATTTCAATGGAATTTCCATCTTTGTCTTAGGTGTTATGAATTTAAAATTGAACTCATTTATGTTAATTTTCGTTAGAAATTCAATATAGGTTTTATGCAATGGTTTTAACATATCGAGAGATTAAGTACTAAGATATCTTTTGCTAAGGAAAGACGAGTGATTACACAACCATAGATTAGTGTGTATCATTTGTACTAACCGATGATAAGATATCCCTTGAACTTTTCTAGATCAGTTGAGAGGGGACGTGCTGTCACTTTAACTATAATGTTTGCAAATCAAGAGGTTTAAATGATTTCAAAGTAGGATTAGTTATGAGGTTGGTGGTGGATTTAATCACCCTAAATTTTCTCTTCAAATGATTTAAAATCAGTAGTTGATAATTAAATTAGAATTCTTAATTAGTTTAATTCATTGTTTTAGTTTAATTAAACAAAATTCAATTGTCTCAATTATTAGTTTAAAATTAATCTAAATAAAAAGCAACGAAATCAGCGCAGTCCTCAGAGGAACGATACCCTTGTTAGTATTATTCTACGGAATTATTACTAAGAATGAATAATTTAAGATTGACTGACGATCAAAGATTAACAATAATATCAATATCATTTCCATTAGTTCATGTCAGATCTTTAGATTTAATCATTAAAAATCATACACAATCATTCTACTTAAATAGAAATTTATCAATACCTAATTATGATATTGAAACTAGCAATTCTTGTTAATTATACAAATTATCAAACCTTTCAAGATCGTCTCACTACGATCAATCGCTTACGAATGTCTTGGATCTCAATTTTCAAACGATCCTTCTTCTCCAATTACAAACCCTTTGAAAATCCCTAGTTTTTCTCCTTTTTCTTTCTCCTAAACTCCTAGAATGCTTCTCTAACCCTAGGTTCACGAAATAAGGTGTATTTATACGGTTGAGAATCCTATGGAGTTAAAAAGCTGGAAAAATCATGTTTCCCGAGAAAAATCACTGTCAAGACAATCGATTGGTGCTGGTATGTCAATTGATCGGCCCTTCTCCTGATTTTTTATAATCTCTTGCTACTTTTTAGATGACTTCGTTTTCATGAAATTAAATTATAAAAATATGCTAAAATAAGTAAGATAATTGAGTTTCAACTTTTAAACATTTCACCATAATTCTTATAAAAACAAATGCATTAAAATTGAGAACATTTTTCTAGAAAATTTAAATAAATAACACGAATGCCGATGAAATAATTTCGGGTCGCTATAACTATTAATATTTAATTTAAACTAACCCAACGATGGTTTTAATCATTTGGTAAAAATAAGGCTTTTAAAATGATGAAGCATCATCTGAATACTAAAGAAATCTGCAATATTTTATCAACAAAAGAGAGATCTTTTTCACACCTCAAAGAGAAGAAGACTCCCTTCAACCAGTTTCACAATTTCATCCTAACCACTAAATGATTGCAAGTCTGATCATCAAATCTACAATAATTTCTCATTTTCTAAATTTCCCATTAAGGTAGTATTATGAAAATAAATAAATTTTAAGGAGTATTAAGAAAAAAAATTTAAGGAGTATTATGGGAAATTTTTTTGTTGAAGGGTAATATAAGGATCAAGAACAAATCTTCAGAATGACAATATAAGAAAAAAAGAATCTTAATAATTTAGGATATAATGGGAATTGAATAAATAATATTTGTCGTTTATTGCTCTCATCTCTTTAATAATGTAACAATAATAGATTATTGGAAAGAACAGATGTGGTAGGATGGAGGTCGAATCACAGCCAATCCCAATTGAATTGGGGGAGAGTTCAATCACACCCACAATTTAAAACGTGTCCCTGTTCACTCCTATAAACCATGGTTAAGATTCACTAACCTTTAGGGTTCAATGATCTAACATTGGTTTTTTAAAAAATATATTTTAAAATTATTAATCCTAAGTGTTAAAAATTCTTAACCAGAGTTAAAAGTTTTTTTAAAATATATTTTCTAAAAATCAAGGTTAGAATATTGAACCCTGAGGGTTAATAAATCTTAACCACAGTTTGTAGGGGTGAATAGGGACACGTGTTGACCTATGGGTACGATTGAACTTTTCTTGAGTTCAATCATGATAGGCTGTGATTCGATTTGGAAGGGAATTTTTGTCATCACAGTACTAAAGGTGATCTAATCACAGCGAATGACGATTGAATTGAAGGAGAGTTCAATCGTACCCACAGTCAACCCGTGTCTCTGTTAACCGTAATCACCATGGTTAAGATTCATTAATTCTTAAAGTTCAACAATCTAACTTTAGTTTTTATAGAAAATATATTAATTTTTTTTTAACCCTAAGGGTTAAAAGTTCCTAATCAGAGTTAAATATTTTTAATACTTTTCCAAAATACTAAGGTTAGATTATTGACTCCCAAGGGTTAATCAAACTTAACCATAATTGTTAAAAGGGACACGTGTTGCCCCATCGGTGTGATTGAACTCTCGCCAATCCAATCGCAATTGGCTGTGATTCGATCTCGTACAGTATGAGTATGTACTATGTACTAAAGACAGGTGAGAGTCTCGGGAGGTTTTGTGTGATCGACATAAAGTGATGGTATTTTGGTAATTTCAAATGTTCTTTTGATAGATAACTCTTGCTGCCGTGTACTCAACGCTAGGGGCACGAAAGTCCGACCTCTGTAGTATGAAATTATATACATATGAGTTCAGAGAGAGAGGAAGAAAGGTGATTTTAGGGTTTTCTCGAAATACCATAATAAATGATTCTTTCTCTATGGATTTTAGGGTTTCAGTTGGTAAGAAGAAGTGAACAGATGATATTTGTAGGGTTTCTGTTGTCTTAGCATTTGGACATTTGTAGTTCGTCAGCTGAGTTTGATTCTGAGAAGAGCTGAAGAGAGAATTTCTTGAGCTTTTTCTGTTGTTGGATGGGAATTAGTTTCATAAAAGTACACGGCCATGCGAAAGTCATTCAAGGATTCCCTCAAAGCGCTCGAAGCAGATATTCAACACGCCAATACTCTGTAATTCTCATGAAATAATCTTTTTTTCTCTGTTTCTCTTTCTCTCGCTCCTAGATTTTGAATTTTCTTTGTAATTTTGTTGATATATATGATCTTTTTTGTTTACTCCTGCTACTTGGTGATTTTCCTTCCTACTTTTGTCAAACTTTTCAAATTTTCGGGAAAACCATTGAATTTGCCATTAAACTTTTTAAATTATGGAATTGGGAAAAAAATTTCGTATTTCAGACCGGGAATTGCATAAATTCTGTTGGTGATGTACGGAAATTTGTAGTAATTTATAAAGATTGCTCAAAACAATTCATAATTTAATGATTTAGTCTTATCTGATGGATATACTATGTTGAATTTCATAAATTTTATATTTTAAATACAGTAAATTTAGAATATCTCCCCTGGTATCCTCTTAAATTTGTTAATCTCATATGTTTTGCTATGCTCTAGGATTTTAATCTTTTGTGTCTCTGTTCAGAGGATAAATTTATTGGGTTATTTTTTTTAATGGGATTTGTGAATTTTGGTGTTCTATATTTTACTTCTCCCATGGGTTCTGTGTTGCAAACTGTTACATGATAGGGAAATAGTTTGGTCCGAGTATTAGCATAGAGTGATGATTCTGTCCGAGAACTTTGTTACAATGTCCACGGGTGAAGATGAAGACCATCCAAGAACTTGCAGTATATGCCAAGATTACACAGATACAAAATAAGCCTATATACCGGTGCTTAATACGTAATCAACTAATCTCAAACCCAGTGCTCCTGCAAGACCTCCATCCTCACCCACCCAATCAATTTGGGAATTTTTGTTTCCGTAAGGATATAGGTTAGAATTTGAGACACTCAAGTACAACACTCTGTAAGCTTTTCATTATTTTCCCTTATTGTCAAATGATGTATAATTTTTTAAAGTTTATGATATTGGACCTGCCATTTTGTTTCTATACATTTAGAAATAGTCAATTACCAAAGTTTGTTAAAAAAACAAAATGAAAACACAGAAAAAGGATCAACATATTAAAAAAATACCAGAGGGAGTTTGGATGCCAATGGCAATTGCATAATTAAGACGTTATATGAAAAGACAAAAGTGTTCATAAATAGGCCTGCCATTCTAAAGGGTTATTTATTTTGAGAATAAGGGTAATATCACCATTTGCCTAGTCATGTTTGTGAGGGTTATTAATGATCCTGCCTTCCTGAACTCCTTTTAATCATTAAAAAAAAAGAGCTCTGATTGGTAACTATCCCTATTATAAACTCTGTCTCCCCCCACAAAATTTGCCGCAAGATTTATGACTTTCCATTTGGACTGGAGGCATTTATTTTATTTTAACTGTACAGCCGTTTTGTGGATGCTTTTTTAATATCTTTTACTTTTGTGAGATCCAGGGCGTCAGATTATCGAAGGGAATACGATGGCGCCTGCCTTCAGTTGAGATTATCCTATAGTCCGGCTGCCCACTTATTTCTTTTTCTTGTTCAATGGACTGATTGTCACCTTGCTGGTTCCCTTGGATTTCTCAGAATCCTTATTTACAAGGTAAATGCCTTCTATTATAGACCATGCATAATGTTGATCTTACTTAGGTTTGTTTCTGCAATTAGTTTAATCCCCGCCTTTAACATTAAAGAAATATTAATAGTACTTCTTTCTTGTTGGGGGTGTGCTAATGTTGTGAGTTATTGCAGGCCTATGAGGATGGCAAGACCACTATGTCTATTCACGAAAAAAAAGCTAGTATTAGAGAATTTTATGGTGAGTAGACATTTAGAAACTGAATACTATCCTTAAAATTCATATCCATATTGTTACTGTTAAATGGATATGTTGTTACTTTTATGCATTTTTGTCTTTGTAAAAAAAAATGTTTAATCAATTGTTTGGTAATTCATGTGCTTACAAGTTTGGCTCTCTTTTGACAGCTGTGATATTTCCTTCATTATTGCAACTTCAGGGAGGAATAACTGATGTGGAAGATAGGAAACAGAGAGAGTTATATGCAGCCAGGTACCAAAGAAAGAATGAGATTGACAAGGGCAAAGTCTCTGAAATTGATGTAGAGAGAGAAGAAGAGTGTGGGATTTGCATGGAGATGAACAGCAAGGTCGTCTTGCCTAATTGCAACCACTCGCTATGTATGAAGTGCTATCGGGATTGGTATGTGCCCTGTTATTTTCCTTTGGTATATTTATTTTATAACTATTTTTAATTATATTCTCCTTCACTTTCTTTTACTAAGACAATGTTAAAACCATGATTTTACATTCATTTAATCGTATTCCCCTTCAATTTCTTCCACTAAAACGAAGTTATAACGATGTTGCTTGTCTTGACCCTTTGTGGCTTCAGTTGATCTTTTCCTGGGAAATATTTTTTCTCATTCTTATATTTGCATTTTATTTTAAATTTGTAGTCTTTTTGGCGGATAAGCTAGGAACAAACACCCAACTTCATGGTTGTGGTGCAGTGCATCAACCAATTGAGCTATAACTCTGAGCCAATATTTGTTGTGGTACATGTGCATTGTGGCACAAATTCGGGTGGTTGGACAAACCAGCTGATAGGTGCCACCTGAACTAGGTGTCTACCGGTAACTGTACTTTCTTTTGCTTTTTTATTTTTATTTTTATGTCCGTAAAATATATGGCAAAGGACACAGAAAGGTAAAGTATAAATATGAGATCATTACTCTTCGATAGAATTTGGGTGTGCGATCTCTTGTAGGTGGGTCCTATGCTCCTCTACCCATGAATAACTAGGGCATTGGTAGACCACTTTGCTGTCTACAGGATGAGTACTGTTAATACTGTCATCTCATTGTAGGTGAGGGACTTGGGGTTGCCTGTCTAAATATTGAGTAGGACCTGATGATGTATTGTTTCATGGTTGCTTCAGGCGTGCACGGTCTCAGTCGTGCCCCTTCTGTCGGGATAGCCTCAAAAGAGTGAACTCAGGTGACCTTTGGATCTACACCGACAGTCGTGACATTGTCGAATTATCATCAATTGCCAGGGAGAACATAAAAAGGCTGTTCATGTACATAGATAAGTTGCCTCTTATTGTTCCAGATTCTGTGTTTGTTCCCTATGATTCTCGTGTCATGTGAGGGCTTCTGTTCAGGCGATGGAAGTAATTTGTACATAAAAGCCTGGCTGTATATAAATATTTCTCTCTCTACACCTCTCTATTTCACACTTACATTTAGTACTGTAAATTTCTGTTGGCTGTTGTTTTAAACAGGCTTCAACATGATGATTCTGATTTATGAATCTTTCTATATCAAATGTAGAACTCAAGTTCAGTCATTGTTTTTCACATGGTCCGTAATGCCTTAAAAGAGAAATTTGTGTGGGTGCTGATGTAAACACTATTGTGGGGTAACTTACCAGAAGCTTTATTGCAAAGATATATTATTATTATTATTATTACTAATATTAAGTTGCTGTCAAGCCTTTTTTTTTTGGAAGATTCAAAGCAACCTACCTTGCCATTTGTTTGGATTCAAATAAAAAAGGCCAAAAAACAAAATATATTTTGAAGAACCAATTGGCTGCTTAACAGTGAACTGCTTACTGATTAGCAAATTGTGGAAATTCATTATGTACTCATTCAGCTCTAAAGAGCTTCTGATGCTTATCTTAGGAGTTTGTTGATTTATCTAACTACTATGTTGGCTTGGAAGTTGCATATACGGCTTACTTTTCTTGTTGGGAGGTAGATACTTGAACGTGTTACCATCTGATACTTTGAAAGAGACAACTGGAATCATAATAGATCATCTTCTCCGAGCAAAGGTGCTGATTCTTCAAAGTCTCGCTTTTATCCAAAATGCGATAAAAAATATTCACTGATGATAGGTATGATCCTGAACTCTAATATGGTCATCAATTCAATGACAGGAAAATAAAAACTGAAACTACAGCAGAAACCATTATAAGATCAAGGACTGTTACAAGGTAGAAGCTTGAAATAGAAGGAACATCTCTTTCCTGAGTGGAATCTCAACTTGCAATCACATGGATTTTTTTTCCAGATGATTTCATCTCTGATCATACTCTCAACAGTAACTGTATTTTATTTATTTTTAATTCGAGTTAAGAGATTAGATTTTTACGATCCTCTTGTCATTCTGATTTTGGTAGTATGATCTCCCTCAAGTAATCTATACCATTTTCACTGGTTTCTTAGTTCTCTGAAGTTTATATGGTATTTCATGGTACTGTACCGCCGGCATTGTCATTTTGGTTTTTTTTTTTTTTTTTTTTTTTTTGCTGCGGCTATAATTTAACTACCTTAGTAGGTTAGGACGGTCAAGTTAGGGCGGTCAGAGATTAGCTTGGGCATTGGAGCTCTTGCAGTGGGATTGGATCCCTCCACCTCCACGGAGGCCACACCCCCTACCACTCACGCAAGAGGCGGAGGCGGGGGGGGGGTTGTCATTTTGGTTAGGTAGATTCTTTTTTGCGGCAAGGTTATAGACTACTTGGGTGAGGCTGTCTTTTCAAATTTCATCCTGTTGTTGTTGTAGTCTCCGAAGCCATTACGGTTCCAGAACCAATTGGGACTATTGCATTGGCGGTGACAGATTCACCATTCATCTGAGTCTGCTACTCTCCTTCGAACCTAGAAAGTTACTCTTTTTCTTTTCCGGCAGAGTTGGACAACCAGAGCTAGCTGCTAGCCCATTAAGTCTAATTAGAACATAAATTCTACAGTTGACTCGGAGTCACTTCTTAGTCCAATTTGAGTCATCCTCCAAAATTTGATTCCATATCGTCTAGGTTATGTCCAACACATGTCTGTACAAGGTAATGCTCCTTCGTTAATGGGACACGTGTACCCCGTGTCTCAATATTTAACACAAATATCTGCATCTTTGCACCTGTCAAACAGCAAGCAAGATAAGATCCAAATCTTGGGTTTTAGTTATGACCACTGGCGGAGCCACATGGGGCCCGGGGGCCTTCAGCCCCCCCCCCCCCCGGCGTGAAATTTTGAATGTTTTTTTTTTTTACTATACCAATAATAAGGGTATAGCCTGGGAAAGGGGCGGAGCCGGAGGACGGGGAGCTCTAGCCCTCCCTCAATTTTTGAGATAAAAATATTTTCTTTACAAAATGGACACAAACAGTGGAGATGTCCCAAACCCCCATTGTTAGCCTCTCCTACAAGAGAATCCTGGCTCCACCCCTGCTTATGACTCAAGCATAGACAAACACGGGCTCCCGTTGCACCCTCGGAGATTAGTCCCGACCTGAAGGGTTGGGGACACCCTAAGTTGCAAAAAAAAAAAAGAAAAAATTATAGGTAAATTTTAGTGTAATCTAAGGTGGAGTTTGGTAACACTAATCTAAATAGGTAGAATTTATTTGAAAATTATACTTAGTTGAATTTTAGAATGTTAAGTTGAAGTAGGGGTTTACCTCTTAAATAAAAAGTAGCTATGAGCTACTTTTGAAAACTAGATTGTTAAGTTGAAGTAGGGGTTTACCTCTTAAATAAAAAGTAACTATGAGCTACTTTTGAAAATAAAGTTTTTACCTCTAAAATCTGTACTTTTAAAAGATGTAGACATTCAATTAACCTTCAACTTAACAATCTCAATCTAAAATCCAATTAAGCACAATTTTCAAATAAGCTACATATTTAGATTAGTGTTACCAAACGCCTCCTAATTCTAGACAGTACTCATTTACATGTTACAAAAGAGATGGAAAAATATCAATGCTCTGGTTGCAGTGTTGCAATTTAAGTTCTTGAAAATCAATCTTGACATACACCCCCACCCCACTCTTGCGTGAGTGGTAGGGGTGTGGCCTTCAATGTGGAAGGTCTGGGGATTCAATTCCCTCGGGTACGAGTTGCAAGAGCTCGGGCTCTATTGCCCAGCTAACATCTAACCATACTAACATAGGTAAATGATAACCACACCAAAAAAAAAAAAAAAAACATCAATCTTGACGTCAGTGACTTTTCAACAGATTATATAAGCTCATGATCTAATTAAGTGATTAGAATTTAAACCCAAAAAAAAGATGATCTAATAAAAAAGAAAATAATTTGGATTTTCATCCTTGTTCTTTTGTATATGAGTAAATTCTTTTGGAAATTTGTAAACGAAGGGCTGCAGTAGTGGTAGGAAGTGTATCCCTATAAAGGTAGACACGGTTTGGATTCTTTGAGGTGTAGCTGTTGAAAGGGCATATTATACTAAACTAACGCACTAACCACAGATAGATGATACCCCACCACCACACACACACACACACACACAAGAAAAACTATCATGCATGGCTAAGGTGTGCACCACAGCCATGTTATGTTATATTCAACTGAGAAGGTGAGCTTATATGCTGAGTAAATACATAAGTTTAAACATGGCAGCGGAAAGAGCTGCATCTTTTCCGATCCAAAAGGCAACCCCACATAGAACATATGGGTATGATCATACAAAATCCAGAATTTTACAGACTGGATGAACCATTACGCCCAAGTCAGAAAGCACGCCAATCTCATTCGTCATCGTCATCATCGTCGTCGTCATCATCATCGTCGTCATCCTCCTATATATAAGCAATACATTTATATCAGTACTCATGGAACCATGGGAAAGATGAGAAGCTGATACAGCCTGCTAGTAAAGAAAAGGATGACATCAATATTGTGAATAAATACTAGTATCTTTCCATGAGCACCGGTCCATCATGTGAAAAAAAAAGACCAAATTTTCTTCGAGAAGAATAAAAAGGACAACATGCTATCATTATGCTGAGTAAATACACTATGAAAATGTTAATTATTCTTACTAGTTCTTTTTCTCTAATATCAGCCATATATCATCCCTACATTAAGGAGTGATCATATTTACCCTTGATACTAGGAGTCATCATATTCGGTTGATCCTATGCCACAAAGATGTACTTTTTTTAATATATAAAAAAATCAATCAACCAATTACTTGCGATTCAATTGGAAATGCAAGAAATTTCTAAGGAACATGGCTAGACCAGGAACAGTCCCAAAGATGTTGCAACGGACACACATATCCATGTCTAACGGCATAATGAGGTCAAAACTTTTAAAGTTGAACCTTTCTATCTAGAACTGACTGTGATCATATGAAGAGTGCAAAGGCAATGTATCATCCCCGTGGTATCTTAGATGCCCAATACAGAACAAATGAGGGTGGTTTAAGCGAAACAAAGCTCGGTGCACCCTATGGAACTCAAAAGTCAAAACCAAGACCCAACCATCTTGATTGTGAGGTTCAAAAGAATAAAATGGACCGAAAACAGTCATGTAAATTTTGAGAAAGAAGTTAATTCAAAAGATGCCATTGATCTTCAAGTCTAGAATGTCAAAATAACCATAACTTAAGCCGGATAATAACAATGCTTCAAAAAAATATTTCTTTGAAAGTAGCAAGGATACTCCATGTCATGCATCTATTCAAGAATACACAAGAGGTATACCTCCCCACTTTCTTGGTCATCTTGACCATTCACTTCAGGCCTTAACCTGTCAGACACCTCATCACCATCATCAGCTATACTTTCCTGCAAATCATAAGTCTAAGAGTATATAATAGGCAGACAACAAGCATTAGTTCAATCTTGGAGAAAGGAGGGGGCAAATGTATTCACTTGTTTCTTATTGTATGCTGTCATAAGCTTTTCGTACTCAGACTTCCTTTTTGCAGCTTTGGCTTCGTATGGAGCTTTTTCCTGCCGAACCCAGAAAATATAATAACGTAAATGACTCCCAGCACTATCTCCACAAAAGAATCAAGCTATGGAAAGAAGAAAACTGAAAATGTAATTTGTAGGCACTAAAAGGTTAATCCATCCCTCAATAAACTCGTTATTTAGAGTCCTGGACGAACACCAACTAAGGTGAATTTCCAACTTACTATATCTTTAAAAAGGTCAATATACTATCTCTAACTCCACCACACTGTCCTTTTAAGCCTTCGTCCTCAACAAATGGTACTGATATAGTCCCTGAGGAGTCTACACCAGATGGGCAATTACTTGTCCAAACCACTAAGATATACAAAATCATCAAGCAAGCACTTGTCACTAAAATTTTCAGCACCTTTACAAACAGAAATCATTAGATTTATTATGCCAAAATTTGATTAATTTCTAAAGAGCTGACATCTTCCATTATCTTTAATATATCACGACTTGTTCTAGTTACTTTCAGTTAATGTTTTGAATACTTACAGCATTGGACAAGGATTTCCACTTCTCTCCTCCAGCTTTCCCAACCTTCAGAGGCACCATCCATCCAGTGAACAACTCAATTATTCAATCAATGAATAAATAACGATTGAACAGAGTCATCAACTAAAGCAAAATAAATACTTAATGCTCGCTAACCCCTTACAGCTGAGACGGCCTTCACATTAGGGTGATCTCGTTTGAAAGTCTTCCTAAACTCTTCTCTGTGACATTTACACAGCATGAATCAAGGGGTATCTTCAAGTGGATTGCAACACACTGCAAAAACTAACTTTTCCCAATTTACCAACCAACAAAAAGAGAAACTTACAGGAACACGAAAAAAGCACTAGGTGGCCTCTTTGGTTTGTTAGGGTCCTTCTTGGCTAATTTTCCCTTCTTGGCCTGTCTGTTGCTACTCTTATCTGCCTTAAGAGCAACCTTTCGCTTCCCAACCTTTCTGAAAGAAGAGAGATACATGATCCATCACAATATTGTTCACCTAAGCTGTACCCACCATTGAATGGAGCAATAGATATGAATAGCACCCAATACTCAACCATGAAACTAGAAACTAGATTTCTAAAACGGAACAGCCACTAGACAGTTATGTGAAGCCTAAAACACAAAACAAACTCCAGAAAAGGATTAGTTTGAAAAAAATATTTAAAAATAAATAAAAAATCTAACCTGTCTTCAACAGGCTTCAAGGCTTCCTTTGTGTCCTTCCTCGCTGCCCCCTTACCCTTGGCAGCTTTCATTGTTGGGTGAAAACCCCCCGAAGTGATACTGCAAGTTGAAAATCAGAGCAGTCAGCTCTAGGTTAGAAACCAAAAATTATATTTTCAACAAGCTAAAAGATCATGATGGAGCCACACAGACATATTAACAAAAAGGGAACATGATGGCAGAAGCTAGGGTTCCATAATCTAATACAACAAGTCAGCTCTAGGTTTAGAAACTGAAAATTATATTTTCAACAAGCTAAAAGATCATGATGGAGCCACACACACATATATTAATAAAAAGGCGATATAATTGGCAGAAGCTAGGGTTCCATAATCTAACACAACAAACGATAAACAATTGCAAAGGAGCTGGTTTGGTCAAACCTACAAGATCAATAATTCAAATTTCGATATGCTTTAGAAAAAAAAAAACATGAATAATTTCGCAAACAATAATAATCAAAGCAACAGAAATGATACCCTTATAGAAAGAAACTCAAGATAAAACAACCAAAGCTCTTGCAATTCTCTATAGATCAGAATCCTTTTCCACAAACATGAATTTAAAAGAAAATTAAGAAATAATAAAAATAACATAAATTGAAGAAGAAAATCGCTTGATATACTCAGAAAAAATCCTAAAATAACCAAAAAAAAACCTACCACTTTGAGGGGAAAAAAATTCTCAGTGAACTACACACAAGCAAATCAAATAAAAGAAAAATTACAGAAGAAATTCATGATTCAATAAACAACGAAGATCAGATCTAAAAACGAAGTGAGAATCGGCAAAAAAAAAAAAGGTATACCTTTAAAGAAGGGAATCAAACGGCTCTCTCTCTCTATCTGAGAAAGAAACAGAACGAAACTGAGAGTAAAAGCAAAGCGATGGGAAATAAAGCAAAGCTGTAAGAGGAGGGGAGAGGGAACCGGGTACCGGGAACTGATGGGAACTGAGTACTGGGAATGGGAGAGAAAGTGGAGAATCTGCATACGGACCGACTCATATGGGAATATATAAAGCAACCGGCCCAGCCAGTAAGCGTCTTAAATTATCTGAAAAAAAAAATAAAAATCATAATAAAAGGCTTTTCAAAAGTTTTGTTGTTTCCGTTAGGATGGATGGACCACCATCATCTTTCAAAGAGCATTGATGCCACTGAGCGATGATAAGAAGATATTATTTTAAGCTGAAAAGAAATAGATGATAAGAACAGAAAGGTTTTGTTTGTTTTTTCATTTTAAATAGGAGAAAATACATTTACACCTAAGAGGATTGACGAAAACACACATAAATCCCTCAAAAATACATTAGGTATCCTTACTTTTTAAAATATTGACACTTACACTCCTTCCATCAGTTGACTAACGGACAACTGATGGAACGATGATATCATAGGATAAAATTGTATGAATTACCAAAAATACCCTCTCTATAATTGTCATTTTCCAATTTTCTTCTATACCAAATTATCTCTTCATTCATTTTTAAATGAAATCAAATCTTCTAGGGTGACCACGTGCTTTTTTTTGACAACCCTTGTGGTGGCCACATGTCTTTCTTGACACCCCTTGAGGTAGCTAAGTGTCCTTTTTGACACCCCTTAAATGGGGTTAGATTCACCCACCCCTATGGTTCACCCGCCCATCCTTGATTTTTTTCTTCTAAATATTAATTCTTTTTTTAAAATTTAATAATTATTTTTAAGACTTTTTTAATATTAAAATATTTTAAAAAATAATTAATATGTAGAAGAAAAAAAAACCAAGGATGGGCAGGTGAACCCTAGGGGTGGCCATGTGTCCTTTTTGACACCCCTTGAAGTAGCCACATTTCCCTTCGGACACCCCTTAACTGTGGTTAAGATTCACCCACCTCTAGGGTTTTTCTTTTGGTAGGACATCCCTAGGGTTCACTCATTCATCCATGGTTTTTTTTTTATATCAATTCTTTTTTTAAAATTTAAAAACTATTTTTAAGGCTATTTTAATATTAAAATATTTTTAAAAAGAATTAATATTTAAAAAAAACAAGGATTGGCGGGTGAACCCTTGAGGTGGCCACACGTCCTTTTTGACACCCTTTGAGGTAGCCACGTGTCCTTTTTGACACCCCTTAAAGGGGATTAGATTCACCCACCCCTACGGTTCACCCGCCCATCCTTGGGTTTTTTTTCCTTCTAAATATTAATTATTTTTTAAAATATTTTAATATTAAAAAAGTCTTTAAAAAATTATTAAATTTAAAAAACAAAATTAACATTTAGAAAAAAAAACAAGGATGGGCTGGTGAACCATTGGGGTGGGTGAATCTAACCCCATTTAAGGGGTGTCAAGAAGGACACGTGGCCACCTCAAGGGGTGTCAAAAAGGACACGTGGGCACCTCAAGAGGTGTCAAAAAGGACATGTGGCTACTACAAGGGGTGTCAAAAAGGACACGTGGTCACCCTAGACGATTTGATTTCATTTAAAAATGAAGGGATAATTTCATATATAAGAAAAATGGAAAATGACAACTTTAGAGAGGGTTTTTTTGGTAGTTCATACCATTTTATCCCATGACATCATCATTCCATCAGTTGACTAACGGTCAACTGATGAAAGGGGTGTAAGTGTCAATATTTTTAAAAGTAGGGGTACCTAATTTATTTTTTGAAACCTGAGGAGGTCTATGTGTATTTTCGTCAAACCTCAGGGGATGTAAATGTATTTTCTCCTTTTAAATACAAAGCAGATAAGCTCCGTTTGTGGCAATTTGTAATTATGGAGAAAAGTGTTTTACAAAATTATCCTGTTACTCTCGGCTTTTTTGTTGTGAAACAAGTACCTCAACATTAAGGCCCATTTGGTTGCGCTTCGATTTTCTATTTTATGCTTTTAAAAATAAAATTTTCAAATTTTTTTAAGGAAAACATGTTTGGTAAACATGTTTCTGTTTTTTCTTTTAAAAATTAATAACAAAAAATTTGGAAATCTATTTTACAAAAATTATAGTCACCTATGTTTTTGGAAATAAAAAACAGAAATGAAAACATGGAGTGCCACCCAACTAGGGGCAGGGCCAGGAATTTAGTGTAGGGGGTGCATTTAGGGATGGGGTTTGGGGACAGAGCCCCCGAGAATTTTTTTTTTTTACAACTACGTTTATGGGTCATTTCATCCATACATTTTGTACATATCCTACTGATTTTGTACATATCTCACATGTATTGTTTCTCCTTATTTACGGGAACAATTATCCCCTTACCTATATGCCCTATTAAATAATATAATATAAATTTTTTTTTTAGAAATTTAAGGAGCAATTGTCCCCTTATCCATGACTAATCTTTTACGATTATAACCAAACTGCTAAGAGTTTGATTACAACACAAAGGTCTTTTAACTTTAGTTAACAACTTTAACCTTTAGAGTTAATTTTTTTTTTTTTATATAGAAACCAAGGTTAGGTGGTAGAACCCTAAGAGTTAGTGAATCTTAATCACAATCAAAAGGTATTAAAATGGACATGTGTCACGCCCCAAATCCCCCTAGGAGAATGTGAGAACTTTGGCATGTGACTTACTTATCATACCATCATGTTAGAAGCAATAAAGGCATACTAATTTCTGAATTTAAAAATTTTATTAATTAACTAACATTGAATACATCAAACAAACCCCAATTTAAAATTGTTAATCAACTAAACATAAATAAATTGAATCATCCATCATAATCAATAACCGTCAAACCAAACAAACATAAATACAGAATAATCTTCGATTACAATTCCCTTATAATTTAAACCACAACTAATAAACCAAACTCAATAAATGGTCATCAATCAAGATCTCGTTTTTCTTCTAGACGGTCACCTTCTGCTTCTACGATGTACTCTTTCTTTTTCCACGGTCCGGGTGCACAAATATGAAAACCAGAACCTACCGACAATAAAGTTATCGGCTGAGTAACAAGTTACTATGCGTATATAACAAACCATAGAAAACAATATCTCAAACATTAGCATGTATACATGTGATAGTTCTACTTCAGTTCTCATATATAAATCAGAGTGCAGACAATAACATGTAAGTATATTATGTCGTTCATTTTCTTACTTTTCTTATTTTCTTACTTTACAATTTTATAAAAAAATACATTAACATGCATTGGGTAATAACTTAATATACTGTTTTATTTATTATAAAAAGAGGTTACTATACTTTACTTACCGAGGTACTACCCTTCATACATTATCTGGCACGAACGACTTACTTAGTACGTTATCTGACACGAACGATTTACTTAGTACATTATCCGATACGAAGACTTACTTACTTTGACATAATCATCATCTTTTTTCAATGGTAATCGGTGGTGCAAAAATCAATCATTCATTATCGATTTCATGTGTTTTTTTTTCTTAGTTACTTACTTATTTTTTTTTTATTTATTATTTTTTTTGGTTCGAGATATACGTTTAGGCCGCAACGCCAGTTAGGTGTTAGTATCTGTTCAATTAGTGGGCGGGTGGAGAGTATATACAAACTCCCACCCTCTCAGGAATGGAACCCGGTACCACCCCCCAAAGCAGGGGATACACTACCACTAGGACAAAGCTCTGGTGTGTACTTACTAGTGTTCTTACTTCCTTTTTTTATGCATGTGGATATTTTACAATGGTGAGTGCACAATGATACACACTCAGGTAAATTATACCTAAGAGTATTAGTTAAGGGTCATGAGAAATCTCATCATAGCGTCTCATTCCACTATGTTAACAGACCTAGGCAAGCAAGACCCTCGTCAAATGCTCCTTTACCCAAGAATAAACCACGTATAATACTATAGGATAACACAAAACAACATTCTTAGTTCTAACAATTTAACATACTTTAATCACGATTTATTTTCAATATGCTTAATTTACAATTTAATTTAAATATCAACAACTCCTTTTTAATCTAGATCAATATCATGAATACACCACATAATGTATCAATCATAATTCTCATAGTGCATATTCACAAACCACACTAACATATAACCCTAATATCACAAAGAGTCCATATCAATCATTCAATTATTTCATCAATTTCATTCAACTCTAGGAATTCATCCATTCCTTCTCATATATCCATATACCTCCATCATAAATTCTCAATCCCCTTGTTGTGGCATAAAACAAATATACACATGGTTATTCACATCTTAATCATGTTATTCACATCTTACTTTAACCATTCATGAAACGATACATCAGGGATAATAGAAATTCATAGATCTTACTTATTTTCACGTTCTTACTTAGATCTATACATTTTTACTTTTCCTTTAGATTTATATTTAAGAAAATAAGGACTAGGGATCATTATTTACCTTACTTGATCGCTTTCCTTCGATCTATCGCTTGTGAATGACGCTCGATCTCGATCTTCAAGTCTATTTTCTTCTTTTATGATCGAATCCTTGAACTCCTTAGGTTTTTTCCTTTTTGATCTCTTAGAAACTCTCTATTTTGTCTCTTTTAGGTTTAGTATGCTTTGGAAACTCAGGAGTGATTTTTATAGAGTTTGAGACTTAAGGGAGCTTAAAAAAAGTTAGAAAACGACGTTCTCGAGAAAAATCACCTCCCGAAGATCGATCGGTTGTCAGGCACCGATCCATCGGAGCCGCTGGCGATCAATCGGCGGTGGTGTGCCGATCAATCGGCGGTGGTGTGCCGATCAATCGGCCGTCTCCAATCTTTTTTTATTATTTATTATTATTTTAAGTCTTTTGCTATTTTTTTTGTTATCTTCGATTTCGCACAATTTATTCATTGAAACGAGCTAAAATGAACTAAATAAATGAGTTTTCTACTTCGAGGTATCAAACATTAATTTTCATAGGAATAATGCATTAAAATTAGACACATTTCTCTAGAAATTAAATCAAACAACATGAAAACTGAGGAATTACATTCGGGTCCTTACAACATGTGTCGACATGTGGGTTGTAACCAATTCTAAGGAGTTCCATTATAAAGACTCTAAATCCAGTAAACTATATATTTTTTTTTAAAAAGCTGAGGGGCACTCACCTAAGATCGAATCACTGCCAATCACAATTGAGCTCAAGGAGAGTTTTTTTTTTTTTTTGGGTTCATTATTGGCCTCATGGACCTATGGGCTACACAATGAGGGGTAGCCCTCCCTCCCATAAACCCTCCAATCCTGATGTCGGTGGGATTTGATCCCAGGTCTTTGGTACGACGCCAAGAGACTTTACCAACTAAACTAGTTGACACCTACAAAGGGAGAGTTCAAAAAATCCCATAGGCCAACACATGTCCCTTTAACCCCTATTAATTGTGGTTAAGATTTACTAACCCTTGAGGTTCAATAATATAATCTTAGTTTTTAGGAAAAAATATTAAACTCTAGTTAAATATTTTTAACACTTAAGGTTAATATGTTTTAGTATTTTTTTTTTTGAAAGCTAAAGTTATATTGTTGAACCCCAAAGGTTACTGAATCTTAACCACAATTAATAGGGGTTAAAAGGGACACGTGTTGGCATGTGAGTCCGATTGAACTCTCGTCGAGTTCAATTGAATTGGTTGTGATTGGACATTCATCCACCTCTATGCCCCATGGTATGCTATATATATTATAGCTATACAAAAAAAAAAAACTTTTTTTTCAAAAGTTTAGGGGGCACGTGCCCCCCAGTCCCCCTTGGCTCTGTCCCTACACCCAACTATCAAAAAATCACTCACTACTACTACCACCACCACCTACCACCACCATAATACTACCACCACCACCAAAACTACTCACTATTACCATCACCACCACCAGCCTCACATAACACACCACACCCACCCACCACCACCACCCCCACCCACCACCTGTTATCACTAACCTCCACCCCCACCACCCACCACTACCTCTACCATGGATTGAAATTGTTTACTGATTATAATATTCATCATATTTATTTTAATGACCCTAAACCCCACCTTGGTCATAATGAGACTTTAGGTCCACTACATTATTTATCCCTGTTTGACTTCAATTGTAATAAGACAAAACTAATGATAAATCTCTCAAAATAGCAACTATAAAATTCTTTCCATAAAAACATCTCATCTGATATATCATAAACTAATAATATTCTAAATTCATAAACATAAACTAAAGTAACATCAACTAAAAGGTCTCAAGTCTATTACAAATTCTTACTCAATAAAACTGAAACCAAAAATAAATTAATAATACGGAAACTGGTCAAGATCCCGAGCTCCATCAATCGGAAAATCACCTTCTTCCACTTCTTCAATATATTCTTCTTCCACCCCAAGGAACAGCTATCTAATCCTGCGTTAGGCCTGAACAACAATAACAGGTCGACTGAGCATTGAATACTCAGCAGATATCCAGACTAACTAACAATGCCACATGCATATATCCAATATCCAAATCATGCAACAATTTTAAAGTCAATAACAGTTTAATATAACATGAACATCATCAGAGTGCGGAAACATGTGAACATATCATGACTTGGCTTGACTCGTGTACTTGTGTGACTCTCGGACTTGTATCATGAATGTCATGCATGCTTGTTTTCCCATAAATTAGTCATTGAAGTCTTTGTATTAAATTCATGGAGGTACATCGATAAAAGCGTAATCCCCTAGAGCTCTTAGATACCAAATATCCATGATAATTATACATTACTTGAAATCTTATCTATGTAGAGCATCAACGATTACCGCAGCTACTTGAAATTCAGGGTCCTTGTAAAATCGTGTAGTGTTCTTATTCTTGTACTTGTTTTAGTTTCTTATACTTGTACTTGTTCTTGTTTCTTATGCTTATACTTGTACTTGTTCTTGTTTCTTGTTCTTGTATTTCAATGTCCCGTATTTAGTGTCCATGCAAAATCTGTGTCATGCTTGTGTACACGTGGAACTTATAACTTACCATACATGTGAACTTGTGCAATAGTGTCGTGATTAGTATCAAGCTCGATCATCGCTTAGATTTGGTCTTCCGTCAAAAAACTCCGCTAGGTTACATCTCCGTAGTTAGAGAATTCCCAACATGGAGGACTTCCTCTAAGCGTTGGTATACCTGAATATCAATCACCATGCAACATAAATAAGCATAATTTATCATAACATACTTCATATCTTGTCATGCTCATGCTAACATTTCTAACATCATTATTAAGCATAATTCATCATAGCATATCTTATCGTACTCGTACAAACCTTTCAATATCATTATTTCCATACTTAATGTTCCTAAACATTTTAACAAACACCTACCATGCATTAGTTATGTATACAATGCCCTTCCCATTTTCACATTCCATAACCATAACATACCCATCCATAACCACATTCACACATTCATCATTCATCTTTTCTCAATTTTAACACATCCACCATCATTTTCATGCATCCATAATCCAAGATTCAATCTAACCTCTAACATGCAAAACTATCCATATTCTTGCTTAAACATGCAAATTCCTTACTAATTCATCATTTGTCATACTTAATCTATAAACATAATAATATAAGAGTTAGATTAGAAAGGATATCAACTTTAATTCATATTTCAATTCCTTAATTCATGCATATTCATGTAATTCTCTTGATAATCCATAAATATTCATATCTTAACATATAAAAACATTACTAGGGTTGAATTAGAAAGGATATCGACCTTAAGGACCCTTCTCTTAGATCTAAATCGCTAGATGAAGCTCAAGCTTTGGGGTTGATCTCCAAGCTAATCTTCTTCTTTTCTAAGCAAATTTCTTCTCCTCCGAGCCAAATCTTCTTGAAACCCTTGGTTTTTCTCCAGATCTCTCCCAAATTAGGTTAGAAACTCTTTAGAGCCTAAAATCCTCGAATTAAAAGTGTTATTTATAATATAGGGGTTTAAAACCCTCATTTCCGTAACTCTTTTCAAAACCTGAATCACGACTTGCGATTGATTGTCATATTAAGCGATCGATCGTCGCTCGCCTGGCGATCGATCGTCGAATCCGCTGCGATCGATCGTCAAAGAAATAGGAGCCTCCCAAATTTTCTGGTTCAGAACAATCGATCGTTACGTTAGTACGATCGATCGTCGCACAAAACAGGGACTTACCCAGATTTTAGGTTCTGGATGATTGATCGTCTGTTCTCCTGTGATCGATCGTCGGCTCTGATTTTTCATCCTATTAACACTTAAAAATTTTAACCACACTACACCGCTTAGATATAATTAGATATGTATAAAAACATAACAAAAGACTAGTATACTCATATTAATTGTATTAAAGGCATGAAAGAAGATTCGGGTCTCTATATTTACCAAACACATTTTTCATTTTTTAAAACAAGAAGCGGTAAATGCCAAACGTGTATCCTGCTTAAAAAATTTGAAAACAGAAAGTCGTTTTCAGTTTTTAAAAATAATAATAAATAAATAAATAAATAATAAAATAAAAATAACAGTGTATCCAAACCGCCCCCTAGTTTAAGCTTGGCCAAGGTTAAGCTTGTGCCCAAGTGCTCGAGTTTGACTTGAATTAGATTTGAATTCAAATGTTTAAGCTTGGACTCAATATTTATTTGCCTCGGATTGGCTCAACCTTATTAGAATTTTATTTAGGCTTCAATATTTATTTGGCTCAAATTGGCTCAATCTTATTAGAATTTTACTACAGTTTTCATTAATTTTATATATTTCAATTTAAATATTTATTATTAGATTATAATAACACAATTATACAAAATTAAATTTATCATACACAAAAATACTATTTAAGGATAGGCTTTCTATTTTTTGGTTCTTTGGAGACCACATGGACCTATGTGAGTTTTACAATGAGGGGTAGCCGCCCCCCCAAACCCGTTTGAAACCCGTTTGCAATTACCACAAACCCGTTTGCAAATACTAAAAATACCCGCTTTGACCTTCACCACCTCTGCACCATCTACGAAAGAGACCCAGCAGCTACACACAACCTCGAATCCAATCCTAGAAAGCACTCCACCAGATTCGATAAAACATGGCCAAAACTCACATGTAACCTGAAAACCCATTCTCCAATCTAGAAGAATCCCAGACGAGGACATAGATCCGTCCTCTCCGTCAAAGGCACATCATCACCATCTCCACCCTTACGAAAACCTACCGGAATACCCATCTCTGCACCAACTGCGAAAGAGACTTTAGGTGAGCTTTCTACCCTCTGCACAATATCAGGTTTTCGTTTTCCTGCAAACCTTGTAGTAACTCCACCTACCACTGTATTCCTCTCCAGGAGATATAAACAACCACACTTCTTCCCCTTCATCAAAACTAAGCAACTCTGTTTTTCCCGCTTTATTTTGATAACTCCACCTGCAATTGTGTAGCAACAACCCTTGGAGTCTAATTGCCCAAGTGATATTAGATTCTTTTGCAACTTAGGGACACAAGCTACCCCTCCCAAAGTCCGAATAACTCCATCAAGCATTTTTATCTTTACATTACCAAATCCTGTGATTTCATATTCAGATCCATCACCCAGGAACACTTTTCATGTCCCATTTTGGAATATATCAAAAAAATTCATATTTAAGCAAATATGACATGAAACCCCCGAATCTAAAATTCACTCACTAGAAGAATTGTCCATACCTTTGGAGACTGTGAAAATATCTCCAATGTATTCATCATTATCCGTTGCTATTGCCGCCGAGGAATCTCCTCTACAAGAATTCCTCTTCCCATCAGCACGCCTCGGACACTCCCTTTTGAAATGCCCTAATTCTTTGCAATGATAACACTAGACCTCACCTTTTCCAGATTCTCTCTCCAAGTCCCTTCCTCTTCTCCGAGTAACCATGACATGATTATTTCCATCATGCGATAACTTTCGTCTAATCTCATAAGAGAGTAATGCCGCCGTGACCTCTTCCATCAGTAGTGTCTCCTTGCCATACATGAGAGTTATCACCAAGTGATCATATGAGTTTGGAAGTGATGTAAGAAGCCCCACGGCTTGGTCTTCTTCATCCACCTTGATCCCAACTTTCAATAGTTGATTCAAGATCTGGTTGAGCACATTAATGTGCTCCATGAGATCTGCACCCTCCGCCATCTTTAAGGCATTGAACTCTTTTTTCAAGTATAACCTGTTGGTAAGGTTCTTTCCGATATAGAGCGTTTCCAACTTCTTCCAAAGATCCGGTGCAGATTCTTCATCTATAACGCTATGCATCACGTTATATGCAAGATAGAGGCGTATTGTGCACTGTCTTCGCCTGAATGTCTTCCAAATCTGCATCAGGCATCTTTTCCATTCTACCGGAATCCCCAGACCCTGTCGAACTAGGACATCCTTTACCCTCATTTGTCACAGATTGAAACTTTTTTTTCCGTCAAACTTTTCCGGGAAAAATTGTCCAAAATTTTTCAAAGTCATTGAAAAATAATTAACCAAACCCAAAGCTCTGATACCAATTTGTTGTGAGAGAAAAAACCAATAGAAATAACTGTGAGGGGAATTTACCGAAAGGACACGCGTCAGCAACAGCTCCTTCCAAGTTCTGGTATACCGGTAGAAGGTTGGAGTGGAGGGTGTGATACCCTGACCTGTACTCCGATTGATAAATTCAGTAGGTGTAGAAGATGATGAACAGTAAGAAAATACAGAGAGTTTGAAGGTCTTAGCTCTTAAAATTCTTCCCCCCTTTCACATTGTTTTTCCCAGGTTCTTATAGGCCACCTCTGCCATGGCCATGGGCACTCATGGATGTCCATGCACACCTCAAATCTATGATGTGTACTTCAGTAATCATTTTAGATAGATCTCCCGGTCATTCGTACTGCACGCGTATCTGCATACAAAAGTGAGCAGGCAAAGAGTAGGAACTCGTCCGAGGTGACTGGCATTAAATGGCATTTAATGCTGCATTTAATGCCAAGACAGTGTTTCCCACCTACCATCGTAGAGGTAGGATCAGTCCCAGGCGACTGGGCAGTAGCACCGGATCTCATTACGTGTTGGGATACGGGGTCGTTGACAATAAGACGACGGGTACGTCGTCAGAACGAGGACGTGATCGTCGTCTATGAGACCACGGGCCCGTCGTCAGAACGAGGACGTGATCGTCGTCTGTGAGACCACGGGTACGTCGTTCGGTAGACAACGTTCTCGTCGTCCATATGACAACGGGCCCGTCGTCGAAGAGACGACGGAAATGAGCTCAAACGATAACACCACACCGAGGACGAGCTCGTTACTACCATACTTAGGGGGGCCGAGGATGTGAAACGGCTGAACCACGAGCTGATGTCCGTTAAAGCTGACTTGCGGTCTGCTAAAGGCACGATTGCCACGGCCGTGAAACAACGGGACAAAGCTCGGGACGAAGCCCGTAAGGCAATGGAAGGAGAGAAGGCGGCGGTGGAACAGGCCGAGAGGTCCGTCCTTCGGATCAGCGAGATGGACGAGATCGTGAACACTTTCCGTCAACGGCTAGAGGCGACTGAAGCCGAGAAGGCAACATTGGCCGAACAGCTTGAGGAGGCCGCGGCCGTGAGGGACAAGGAGGTTGAAGCCTCCAAGGAGGCTTTAACGGAGTCTCTTCGAGCCCACTTCCAGACGGAGATGGAACGGCTGATAGCCGAAGATCGGGTCGAGACGGAGAGAGAACTGATGAACGAGCTCCGAGAATCGGGACGACTGGTAGAGTCTCCCCAGTAATCGAAGGACGAGGCCACTCGTTCTGAGGCTGTAGGCATGGAGGTCCCGCTCGGTGAAGAGCCCGAGGTACAAGGAGGGGGGCAACCCCCGTCATCTATTGGACCATCTCCCGTTCTCTCCGAGGTTCCAGCTGAAGCTGCTTCTGCCGATCCCGCTGTTGCTGTCGACAACGCTCTGATCGTTCCTGATGACGCTGTCGTGGTCGTTGACGTTGGCGAAGACTGATCTTTCCTCCTTCCTATCCCTTTCTTTTCATATTTTGTATCGGCTGTACTCATGTTCGACTCCTGTCAGTAAAAATTTTATATATATATCTTCTTTTGTGGTCATTGTGTTGCAACCGATTGATCCGGAATAGTCATCTCGTTCAAATAAGACAAATAGCACATAATTAACTTGTGATTTGATACAAATCTCATAACGAATATAATTCACTATATCATTCTAATAACGGGTTGTCAAAGACGCGGATTAACACTACGGACGTAATTCGACAAAAAGTCCATTTCATAAAGACGAACTTATGGTAACTCGTGGTGGGACACCATGCTCAGAGGACATTCCATTAGTATAAGCCACCAGTATGCTCAGATGGCAATTCCTTTGTATGAGCCACCTGTGTCCCGTGGTGAGTACCCTGTTCGTGTGAAATGCACTCACCGTGGTAACTCGTGGTGGGACACCATGCTCAAAGGACATTCCATTAGTATAAGCCACCAAGATGCTCAGATGGCAATTCCTTTGTATGAGCCACCTGTGTCCCGTGGTGAGTACCCTGTGTGAGTGGAATGCACCCGTCGTGGTAACACATCTAGGGTAACACATCTAGAACATTTTACCAAGTACTGAATATGTAAATAAAATGATTGATCACATGCTCATATCAAATGTTCATAACGCACAACTTTATTGGAAAAATTGCTTTAAATTCATAATGTTCCACGACTTCTGAATTACATTACTGTAACGGATAAAATTCGAAAAATCAATTCAGCGTTGGTGGACGAGCTCCTTTTTGTCGTTTTGTTCACGAAAGTGACACGTGGACACGAGTTGGGGTCACGTGCTTAAAATATAGGGGTCACACGTTGTCTGATGCACAACGATCCCGTTGTGCGCTTTACGACGTCTTTGTTCTCATGCAGAACAACGTCTCCGTTGTGATTTTGACAACGTGCTCGTTGTCTAAAGCACAACGTGAACGTTGTGCTCTTGACAACGTCACTGTCGTTACGCGAACAACGAGTCCGTTGTCTCACCGACAACGATGTCGTGCTGTATTTTAAGGCATCTACGCCGTAACCGAGCTTGAGGCAACAACGAGGCCGGCTCGTAGGAGGAAGTGATCAGGAGGCGACCCATGACCCCGACAAGCGTGCCGAACGCGCCGTTTCGTGCCGAAAGCACTGTCTTGGCATTTAATGCTGGTCACTTCTGTGTACCGTCCGATTGGACTTATAGGAGGCTCTCACGTGTAATGCAACCGGTGGCAGATATGTCTAAGATATTTGGCAATGAGTGCAAAGACACGTGGTATGGACACCTATGGCCATCCATGGTCATCGATGGCCATACCAACCCTTGCCCTATAAAAACCCCGTGATTTTTAGTGCACACGACACTGGGGGAAGAGTCAAAACCTTGTGTTCAGTGCTTCCCGTGCCTTGCGAAATTCTCAGTGACTGTTCTTGTATTTACTGTTCATCATCTTCAACACTTACTGACTTTACCATCGGAGTACAGGCAGGGTGCCACACCCTCCGCTCCAACCCTTTACCAGTAAACCAGAACGTGGAAGATGCTGCTGCTGACGCGTGTCCGTCCGGTATTTTTTCCCCTCACAAAATTGGCGCCGTCTGTGGGAAATAATAAACGGACCCCCCCCCTTTTTGCTCTCTGCGATGATGGCAGATCAGTCAGAAGTGTTCGGGCATGAGGATCAGACCCCTCACGCCACTTCTTTCATACCTTCTGTCGTGCACATTCCTGAAGTCAGTCCTTCGTCTGGAAAACCAGGGAGGACTGTGCCTCCTCCTGCTGAGCTCTTTGTCTCAGATCGTATCTTGGCGATGCTACAAGTGCAGCAGTCTGCTCTGGATCAAATCACCAGGCAGCAACAGTTGATGCAGGCAAGGCTGGAGGCGTTCGAGCATAGCAGGCTCGAGGTGGATGAAGTGCCACTGCAGAGGCCTTCTTTGAGACGTCAGTTTGACTTCTCTTCTTCTCCTTCTGCCCCAGAGAATCGTGAAATCAGGTTTGTGCTTCTTCCTACTGAAGGGGATGTAAGGCAACCTCTGGTTCGGGCAGAGCAGAGTTTCCCTTCGGATCGTGTAGATTTCCGGGAAGGGGCAGGAAGAGAAGACCTGAGAGTGGGTACTGGAGGCGCAGACACCCAGAAGACTTGGGTAACAGCCAAGGAGGTGGAGGCTTTAATCGGTGCTCGTGTTAGGAGCATGAAGGGAGGGATTCCTGACCACTTTGCTCAGTCAGCAAAGGACAACGTTGAGAACTCTCCCTTCACGGATGCCATCAACCAATCCTATACTTCTTCCAAGTTCATAACTCCAATCTTCCCCATGTACACTGGAAAGACAGACCCAGAGGAGCATCTGTTTGACTTCAAACACGCGATGGCTGTTCGCAATCCAGATGATGACTTGTATTGCAAGGCTTTCCCCAACAGCCTGTCTGGGGCAGCATCGAAGTGGTTTCGGAACTTGCCTCCTGGTTCCATCAGTAACTTCTCAGAGCTCAGGTCGGCCTTTATTGATCATTTCATCATCAATAAGAAGAAGAAGGCAGGTGCAGATACTCTCTTCTCTTTGAGGATGAAGCCGGCCGAATCCTTGAAGGACTTCATTTCGCGTTTCACCGATGAAGTCCACAACATTGACAAGGTTGATGAAGCGAGCTGCATCGCCGCTTTCAAGAATGCTATCCCCAAGCATTCCGAGCTCTACAAGTCCTTAGCTCTTGACTATCCTGTCAAGATGGACGAGTTGATGGTACGTGCCACCAAGTACGGGAGGTACGAGGAGGACGTATCCGTCGTGTCAGTGCCGAAGCCCAGAGCGAGAGTGGTGGATGTCGCAGAGAGGGCACCCCGATCATCAAAGAGGAAGGAGAAGAAGCAGAGGTACGAGTCTTCATCATCTGAGGGCTCACCACCAAGGAAGCAGAGGGAGAGAGTTGTGTATGTGACCCAGCGGGATCAGCCGGATCGGCGCCCGCTGGAAAGAAATTTTAATCAGCATCAGAGTAGGACGGAGAGGCGTCCTAATGACCAGCAGGCGAGGCAGCAGTATCAACCACGCCAAGTGCAGCCTCAAGTACAGCACGAGAGAGGCGTGCAGCCTAATGAGAGGCGATCTTTTGCAAATCAAACACCGCGCATCAATTTCACAGTCAGCCCGGCGACCATCATGAGGTCAATGGAGGATCAGCTATACTTTGAGTGACCGGCGAGGGCGGTGCCGGATATTACATCGGGGCCACGGGCGTGTGAGTACTGTCATTATCACAAGTGCCGTGGTCATCTCACCAACCGATGTCGTATTCTAAGGGAATACTTAGAGAGGCTTGTTCAGGAGGGGTACTTGGGAGAGTATCTTGCTTCTGACAACGGCGGTGGAGAGCGCGCTAGGGAGCCGATGTCCCAATCTCGTGGGGGAGAACCCGCCAATAATCCCAGTACCAGTGGAAGGGCTTCCTTGGGCACGATCAATGTCATTTGCCGCGTGCAAACGCCCGAAGCTGATGTGGAGAGGAACTTCAGGGCGAAGGCCAGGAAGCTGTCTCACGAGGCTGCAATGTGCCAGGTACAAGTGCCTAGCAGAAGCGTTGAGCAAAAACTCACCTTCACTGATCGTGATCTAGCAGGAGTGATCCGACCTCACTATGATGCTCTTGTTCTCACCATGAGAATAGGAGACTTCGACATCAAGAGAGTGCTCGTAGATTCTGGGAGTAGAGCAGACATCTTGTACCTTCATGCTTTCACTCAGATGAAGCTGGATCCTTCCGTCCTCATCCCTGCTCAGACTCCCCTGTACGGATTTGATGGCAGCTCGATGAAGCCTGTTGGCGACGTTGTCTTGCCCGTTGTGGCTGGACCCGTTGTCCTTCAGACCAGGTTTTCCGTCCTGGACGCGCCATCGCCGTACAATGCCATCTTGGGTCGCTGGTGGACCCATGAGATGAAGGTTGTTCCGTCCTCGTACTACCAGGTGTTGAAGTACCCGACGCAGGACGGACCTCAGGAGATCCGAGGTGATCAGTTGGCATCGCAGAAGTGCGATTTTCCTGCTTCCGTTGTGCCTTCGTAGCAGTTACAGGTCGTACCCGTTGTGGAAGAGAGCTCGGAGACATCGTTGTGCAGACCTTCCGTTGAGCCCACGAAAGCTGTCAATTTGGGAACGGAAGAAGAGCCAAAGGTGTTGCAGGTCGGGACGAGCTTGACAACGGAGGAGGAGCTCGAGTTGCTGAGTTTTCTTAGGCAGAATCTTGATGTCTTTGCATGGTCTCACAAAGACATGACTGGCATTGATCCGAGTTTTATCTGCCATCACCTCAATGCTGATCCTGCCATCCCCCCAGTGAAGCAGAAACCTCGGAGGCTTGCTCCAGCTTATCATGATGCAGTGAATGAGGAGATTGACAAGCTGATCCAGTTTGGGTTTATTCAGGAGGTACAGTACCCTGACTGGATAGCCAACGTTGTGGCTGTGCCTAAGAAGAACGGGAAGGTGAGAGTCTGCATTGACTTCACTGGTGTCAATAAGGCGTGCCCCAAGGACTTTTTTCCCATGCCAAGGATAGACAGGCTCATCAACGCCACTGCTGGCCACGAGATGTTATCCTTCATGGATGGTTATTCGGGCTATAACCAGATCCTCCTGGCGGAAGCAGATCGAGAGAAGACCACCTTCATAACGGAGCGAGGTTTGTTCTGTTATCGGGTGATGCCTTTTGGCTTGAAGAATGCAGGTGCCACCTATCAACGTCTGATGAATCTCATGTTCGGGTCACTCCTTGGCAAGACGGTTGAAGTGTACATCGACGATATCGTTGTGAAGAGCCGAGTACGAGGTACTCTAGTGACGGACCTTGCTGAACCTTTCTCTGTGCTGCGATCTTTCAATCTGAAGATCAACCCAGAGAAGTGCACCTTCGGAGTTACCTCGGCGAAATTTTTGGGTTACCTTGTGAGTCAGCAGGGGATTGAAGCTAATCCAGCTCAGATCCGTGCTTTGCTGGACATACCAGAGCCTAAGTCGAAGAAGGAGATTCAGAAACTGACAGGTCGGATTGCTGCGCTCAACTGGTTTATCTCCAAGTCCTCCGATCGTTGCAAACCTCTGTTCGAGCTGCTGAGGAAGGACTCCATTTTTGCGTGGACTCCTGAATGTTCCCGAGCTTTCCTTGCCTTGAAGGAGTATTTAGGCTCAGCTCCTATCCTTTCGGTGCCAGAGCTAGGTGAAATCTTATATCTCTATTTGTCTGTTTCAGAGCAAGCCCTTGGATCCGTCCTGGTGAGAAGCTGTGATGGCGTGGAGAAGCCTGTCTACTTCATCAGCAAGACCTTTCTCAAGGCGGAGTGCAATTATAGCAAGCTCGAGAAGGCGTGTCTGGCTCTTGTCTTTTCTGCGGAGAAGCTTCGTCCGTACTTTCATGCTCATTCTATCGTTGTCATCACAACGTATCCTTTGAAAGTCGTGCTGGGACGACCCGAGCTGGCGGGGAGGATGTCAAAGTGGGCTGTAGCTCTGAGTGAGTTCGATATCCAGTACCGGGCCAGGAATTCAGAGAAGGGGCAAGCGATGGCGGGTTTTCTTTCTGATTTCCCTGTGGAGGAGGAGGCGGAGGACATGATTGTTGATCTTCAAGAGCTCCCAATCGAAGTCGACAACGGAGCTGCCGTTGAGGAGGGGGCCGAGTCATCAGAGTGGAGCGGTTGGCTGTTGTACGTGGACGGATCTTCCAATTTCAGTGGTTCGGGACTGGGTATTGTGCTTATAAGTCCGGACAACATCAAAGTTCAGAAGATGTCACGTCTCGGGTTCACTGCCTCTAACAACGAAGCTGAGTACGAAGCCTTGCTCCTTGGGTTGGAGAGCGCGCGAGAGTTACGAATCTCCACGTTGAGAGTGTTTTGTGATTCACAGCTCGTGGTGAATCAAGTGAATGGTGTTTATGAATGCAAGGACGACCCGGATGAATCAGTATGCTACTCTCGTTCGTTCGTTGTGTGAAACATTCACCGTTGTGGAGATCAGGCATACCCGGAGAGATGAGAACAGGCATGCTGACGCTTTGGAGTATTTAGCTTCCATGGTGCAGGCTGACGAACCTAAGGCTATTCTGATGGAGTTCCAAGAGTATCCCTCGATAACTCTTCAGACACAGCGAGAAGTGTTCTTCGTCAATCCAGTCCCGAGCTGGATGACAGGGTTGGTGGCTTATCTAAAGGACGGAGTTCTTGCTATCAGTGTGAAGGAGTCAAGGCGCATTCAGTCCAAGGCATCTCGTTATACCTTGGTGCAAGGAGAGTTGTACAGGAAATCTTTCGGAGGGCCTTTGCTGAAGTGTGTTCACCCTGTAGACGTGGAGAAAATACTTGCCGAGCTGCATGAAGGTATATGTGGCATTCATTCAGGCGGGAGAACCATTGCCCATCGGGCTCTGGGGCAAGGTTACTTCTGGCCTTACATGCAGGCCGATGCTCAGAAGTATGTGAAGAGGTGCAGCCAGTGCCAGCGGTTTGCTCGTTTGATTCATGCTCCAGCTCAAGAGCTCAGCACTGTGTCACAACCTTGGCCATTTGCGCGGTGGGGACTTGACATTGTGGGACCTTTCCCGAGGGCTCCAAGGAATCTGATCTTCCTTTTAGTGGCAACTGACTACTTCTCACGGTGGATTGAAGCTGTTCCCCTTGCACGTATCAGAGAACAAGAGGTGAAGAAATTCTTGTGAGAGCATATCATCTGCAGATTTGGCATACCGCAGTCCATCATTACTGACAACGGGAAGCAGTTCTCAGGGCGTTTGATTGCTGACTTTTGTAGCGAGCTAAAGATCAAGCATGTCTTCTCTTCCCCGTATTATCCTCAGGGGAATGGATTGGCCGAGGCTGCCAACAAGAACATTCTCAATGCCTTGAAGAGAAGACTGGAAGATTCAAAGGGGAAGTGGACCACCGAGCTGCATAACGTTTTGTGGGGTACAGAACGACTCCAAGGAGCCCTACCAATGAAACCCCTTTCTCTCTAGCGTAAGGCATGGAGGCTGTCATTCCTACAGAGATCAGTTTGCCTACAGTGCGCTCCTGGCACAGCAAGAAGAAGGATGGAGAGAAAGATCAGAACACAGAGCTCATGGCCATTCATCTTGATCTGCTAGAAGAGAAGCGAGAAGATGCCAGCATTCAGATGAGGAGATATCAGCAGCGATTGAGGAAGGCCTACAACAAGAAAGTACAACGGAGAGTGCTGCAGGTCGGTGATCTCGTCCTCCGAAGAGTGTTCCAGAACACAAGAGAGCTTAACAGTGGCAAGTTAGGACCAAACTGGGAAGGGCCTTATATCGTAGAACGATTGGGAAGTCCTGGAGTCTGCTACTTGAAAGACTTGCAAGGTAACCTCATCTCGAAATCTTGGAACATCATGAATCTGAGGCAATTCTTTCAATAGAATCTGTGAAATGCTATTTACATACATCGTCGTGCTTACAAATTTTCAGTGATTTTACAATCGTAGTGTTCATATTTCAACATGTGATTTGTGCCTGCTCATTGGTTACACTATTTTCTATCTGGTTCATCAGTGTAATATTGTGAATGTTCTGCAAGTAATTCAAATAAAGTTTTGACTGAACAACGTACTCATGACGAGCACGAGTGGCTTATATAAGGATGTCATCTGAGCAAATCTAGTGGCTTATCCTAATGACATCCTCTGAGCAGGTGTTTCGGAACTGAGTTACATTGCGTTCGTCTTATGAATTTTATTTGTCAGATTGCATTCACAGTGAACTACGCGAATGATGTACCTGGTTCAGTGCTTGCTCGTAGTGCTTGTTCATAAGTGCTTTGCTCGTAGTGCTTTGCTCATGGTGAACGCTCGTAGTGCTTGTTCATAAGTGATTGATCGTAGTGCTTTGCTCATGGTGAACGCTCATAGTGAACGCTCGTAGTGCTTGTTCATAAGTGATTGATCGTAGTGCTTTGCTCGCAGTGCTTTGCTCGTAGTGCTTTGCTCGTGGTGCTTGCTCGTAGTGTTTTGTTCGTTGTGCTTTGATCATGGTGTTCTACTCTTAGTGTTTTACTCGTAGTGTTTTGGTCAAAATAGTTTATTTGGTATACAACAATTGTAATTTCGTGAATATCCAAACGATTACATAGCGAAGTACCGCATTAACATCGGTACAGTGGACTGTGAAAAATCATTCAACTATTCACATTGTGTTTTTTCTTATTCTGTGTGCATGCGTCGTACTACGTTACGAGGTGAAAAGAAGTGCAAACACAAATCAAAAAGGGAAGAGCGATCCATTCATATCAAAAGCCCATTTCTGGGCAATTACAATGAGAAACTACCATTAAAGGGAGAAAGGGGAATTTACATCGTCAAAAAGGAAAGCAGAAACATAGGAAGGGGCAAGGGATCAGAAGAGCAGGGGATCAGAGGGACAGCAGGTCAGACAAGCTCAAGGTCAACATCTGTCGCCGTTGCAGCAGGGGCAGGAGTGGAGGCTTCAGCAGTCGGGGCTTCCACAGGGGCAGGAGTGGAGGCTTCAGCAGTTGGGGCTTCCACCGGAGTAACTTCATCGGCAGCAGGAGGAAGCTCTGGAGCAGCCGACTCGGAGGATGGCTCGGCAGGGAGGGGTGCAGGACCTTCAAGAAAGTGAGGTTGCTCGTCGCCTTGCACCTCGGGCTCGTTGTCGAGCTCGATCAGTACTTTGCTCTGAAGCTCGGAGAACGTGGTGGCGTCCTCTTCATTGTCTTCCTTCAGGCGGCCTTGTTGGCGGAGCGAGTCGAGAACCTCTTTCTCGGTCTCAGCACGATCTTCATCCAAGAGCGTGTCCAGCTGAGACTGATAATACTGCTGCAGTCTCAGGGTCACGGACCTCTCGGTGTCCTCCTGAGTTTTCTTGGCCTCCTCGAGCTCCTCTGCCAGTGCCGACCTGGCTGCCTCAGTTTCTTTCAACTGTCTACCCAAAACTTGGGAGACATGCTCCAGCTCGCTGATGCGTACAACGGCGTTCTCTACCTCTTGCTTGGCCTTCTTTTCGGCCTCCTTTGCTGATCGTGCCTCAGCCTCAGCCTTTTCCCGTACCTTGGTGGCAGTGTTTAGCCTTACCTCAGCACGAGTCGTGTCAGCCTTGGCTTGAGACAGATCAAAGTCTGCCTTGAGTCTCTCTTCAGCGAGAGTCTGCTCCAACGTCTCCGTCCTGTCCTTCCAGTAATTAATCTCGTCTCGCAGTTGAGTGTACTTATTCTGGTTGCGGTCACAGAGCTCTTGCACGAGCATGTTCATCTGCAATGAAGTGTCTGAGCGTTAGCACAACGAGAAGTAATATTTCAAGCAGTTGAGGAAGAAGATGAGAGAGAGAGAGACTTACTGTCGCCACCGACTGGCAGGCGGCGTAGGACAATTCGGACAAGTGGAGTTTGCCGACCTCAGCGATGTCCCGGGGCAACCTCATCGCGTAAGTTAGAGCTCGGGCGGCCTTCTCCGAGCTCTTCACCGATTCGTTCACGGTCGGTATCCCAAACTGAGAAAAGTCGGGTGACCAGTTCTGAACGAAGGATGGCAGCATACAAGCCGGGAGACTCGTTGCGCCAGCTTCTGTTGCAGCCAAGGCGACGACAGCGGAGCTCGTGCTGGCTGGGGGAGTAGCAGCTCGAGAAGGGCCAGGCGCCGAGCTGACCTCGGGCACTGCCGTTGTCTCCTCTGCCCTTGGACTTAATGGAGGAATGGCAGGGGAGGAGGGGGGAGCAGCAATGGCTGCGGTCTCTTTCTCCAGGCGTTTGTCCGCCTTGGCCCTCTTTCTGGCCTCGAACTCGGCCTGGGTGGGCATCTTTCTCTTCGGGTCAGTAGGCGTTGTACCCTTGGAAGAATGGTTCCTCTTCTTCTTCGGCGGTGGTGGCGGTGGAGGCGGCTGAACCGTAGGGCGAGCAGACCTTGGCTTCCTGCTTAGTGGAGGTGGGTTTGTGTCGGCCATGTCTTCTTCTTCTTCTTCTTCGGTTAGTTGAAATGTTGGCGAGGGTGCGGAAGTGGAGGCGCCCTGTTGCTGTTGCTGTTGTTGTGGTTGCTGTTGAGTAGTTGCTGGGGCACTGGAGGAGGCCCGCGTGTCGAGCTCGAGTGGTTTCCACCTGATGTATTCCCCACCTCGAGCACGGCGGATACCGGTAAGGAGTTCTGCTTCTTCTGGGGTCAACTTCTTGTACGGGAACTTCTTCGGGTCCACTGCACACAAGAAGGCAAAATGAGTACAACGAGAGAATTAGCAGGATGAGAACATACAACGTACAACGAGAACGTAGTCAGGACGATGGTGCACAATGGACAACGGATGACTAGTGGTATACCTGCTTCCGCTCGGAAGACGTTGGGGACCGAGGAATTCTCTGTCTTCCAGCCGCCAGAGACAACGAAGGGAGTGGCTTTCCATTTTCTTTCTCTATCGAGAATGCCTGAGACAAGCTCTGGGTATCGGGGTTTCTTGTTCTACGAATAGTAGGAGTACAAACCGTCGTCATTGCCTCGGCATCTGACGGCATGGCAGAAGTGGAATAGATGCCTAGCCTCTATGGGGTATCCGTCCTTGATGAATTTGATCATCATGGACATGTACTTGTGGAAGCCCGGGTGCATTTGTCCCGGTGCGAGTTGCAAGGTGGACAGAACTTCATCCAAGACAGGATGAAGAGGGAAGCGAAGGCCAGCCTCAAGCTGGGAAAGATAGACAATGGTACAGGCAGAACGCCTATCTATGATAGCATCATCTCGCTTGAAGTGGAGATTGACGTTGGAAGGGAAGTCGAAACGTTCCCTGTAACGGTTCAGATGCGCCAACTGGTACTGGCGCAGAACTGATGATTTTTCAATATAGGCACCGTGAGGTGCGCTACCTGTGCAACTGGCCTCATCATCGGAAGGGCCTCTAACTTCCTCTATCCTAACAGGTTCTATGGGGACGTTGGCAGCCATGGTGACAAGAAGAAATCGAGAAGAGGGACAAGAGCAAAAGAATATGCGCAGAGCAGAACCACTCTGGGAACCAGAGAAGAGAGAAATGGAAAAACAGTAAGAAATAAAAGAGAAAGGGGCGAAGGACGTACCGGATCAAAGAACTCAGAGAGATTGTTGAAGAGCTTGAGGAAGATGAACTTTCGGTTGAGAAGAGAATTCAACAGAGTAACAGTGCTTGATGAAACAGGGTGAGAGAGAAGGAGGATTCGATGGGATTTTATAAGCATCTCTGGTTTGTGAAAGTACACCACTACCCTTCATCTAAGGCGTACACCTGTATCAACGGAATTAAGAGCAGTGGCAAGATCATCTTTTCACCAAGTAGAGTAACCGTCAGGGTCATTAAAGCGTTCTCGAAATTTAAATCGGTGATGATGACAGCCTGTCCGCATTAAAGACACGCGACGGTTCGCACGCGTGACCAGCTGGCGTGAACGGTCGACCTTCTCAATAAGCGTTTAAAGCACGCAACGTTTCGTCTTCCGGAGTGATGCCAGGTATGATCTTTTTGTTCGTTTATGACGCTTCGAACTACGTTCCAAGCATCATAAAGGGGCAAATTGTAACGGATAAAATTTGAAAAATCAATTCAGCATTGGTGGACGAGCTCCTTTTTGTCGTTTTGTTCACGAAAGTGACACGTGGACACGAGTTGGGGTCACGTGCTTAAAATATAGGGGTCACACGTTGTCTGATGCACAACGATCCCGTTGTGCGCTTTACGACGTCTTTGTTCTCATACAGAACAACGTCTCCGTTGTGATTTTGACAACGTGCTCGTTGTCTAAAGCACAACGTGAACGTTGTGCTCTTGACAACGTCACTGTCATTACGCGAACAACGAGTCCGTTGTCTCACCGACAACGATGTCGTCCTGTATTTTAAGGCATCTACGCCGTAACCGAGCTTGAGGCAACAACGAGGCCGGCTCGTAGGAGGAAGTGATCAGGAGGCGACCCATGACCCCGACAAGCTTGCCGAATGCGCCGTTTCGTGCCGAAAGCACTGTCTTGGCATTTAATGCTGGTCACTTCTGTGTACCGTCCGATCCCGTCCGATTGGACTTATAGGAGGCTCTCACGTGTAATGCAACCGGTGGCAGATATGTCTAAGATATTTGGCAATGAGTGCAAAGACACGTGGTATGGACACCTATGGCCATCCATGGTCATCGATGGCCATACCAACCCTTGCCCTATAAAAACCCCGTGATTTTTAGTGCACACGACACTAGGGGAAGAGTCAAAACCTTGTGTTCAGTGCTTCCCGTGCCTTGCGAAATTCTCAGTGACTCTTCTTGTATTTACTGTTCATCATCTTCAACACTTACTGACTTTACCATCGGAGTACAGGTCAGGGTGCCACACCCTCCGCTCCAACCCTCTACCAGTAAACCAGAACGTGGAAGACGCTGCTGCTGACGCGTGTCCGTCCGGTATTTTTTCCCCTCACAATTACCTTGTAGGTCTTTAAGGTAGTACACACCGGGGCTCCCGACACGGTCCACGATGTATGGCCCTTCCCAGTTGGGACCCAGCTTTCCGCTATTGACTTCTCGTGTATTTTGGAAGACCTTTCGAAGAACGAGATCTCCGACTTGAAGAATCATTTTCCGTACTTTCTTGTTGTATGCCTTTCGTAACTGTTGCTGATACCGTTTCATCTGAATACTAGCATCTTCCCGCTTTTCTTCCAGCAAGTCTAAATGAATAGTCATTAATTCGACGTTTTTGTCTTCCTCTCCGTGCTTCTTTCGGGAACGTGTTGTTGGCAGGCAGACTTCGGTGGGAATAACAGCCTCCGCCCCGTATGCCAAAGAGAACAGGGTCTCGTTCGTAGGGCTCCGCGGTGTTGTCCTGTATCCCCACAACGCGTTATGTAACTCGCTGGTCCACTTTCCCTTGGAATCTTCCAGTCTTCTTTTGAGGGCATTCAATATGTTCTTGTTAGCTGCTTCGGCAAGGCCATTCCCCTGAGGATAATAAGGAGAAGAGAAGATGTGCTTGATTTTCAACTCTCGGCAAAAGTCGGCGATGAGTTTTCCTGTGAACTGCTTCCCGTTATCAGAAATGATGGACTGTGGAATGCCGAATCTACAGACAATATGTTCCCACAAGAACTTCTTCACTTCTTGTTCTCTAATACGTGCCAGTGGAACAGCCTCAATCCACCGGGAGAAGTAATCTGTAGCTACCAGCAGAAAAGTTAGATTACCGGGAGCCTTAGGAAAGGGCCCTACGATATCAAGTCCCCAACGAGCGAAAGGCCAAGGTTGAGATACGATGTTGAGTTCCTGAGCGGGGGCATGAATTAATTTTGCATGACGCTGACATTGACTTCATTTTTGTACGTACTTCTGTGCGTCAGCTTGCATGTACGGCCAAAAATATCCTTGCCCCAGAGCACGATGAGCGATAGTCCGTCCTCCCGAATGGATGCCGCAAATCCCTTCATGGAGCTCGGCTAAGATCTTCTCTACGTCTTCAGGATGCACGCATCTCAATAAGGGTCCTCCAAAGGATTTACGGTACAGTTCCCCATCCACAAGGGTATAACGGGGAGCTTTATATTGTATTCGTCTTGCTTCCTTTGTGTCAGAGGGGAGAATTCCATTCTTCAAATAAGTTATTATGCCCATCATCCAGCTCGGTACTTGATTTACAGATAACACCGTGCGTTGCGTTTGCAGCTCAATAGAGGGGTATTCCTTATACTCCATGAGGATTGTCTTGGGTTCATCAGTTTGCATCATCGAGGCGAGGTAGGCCAACGCATCAGCATGCCTGTTATCGTCCCTTCGGACATGTTTAATCTCGATGACATCAAAGGCCTTTCGTTGTTCTTGTAAAAGTGCAGCGTAGCGTCTCATCCGCTCATCTCGACATTCATAGGTACCGTTGACTTGGTTCACCACGAGTTGTGAATCACAGAACACTCGGAGTTTAGAAATTCCCAACTCTCGGGCACTTTGCAACCCAAGTATTAACGCTTCATATTCAGCTTCATTATTGGAAGCAGCATAACCAAGACGCGTCAACTTTTGTACTTTAACATGATCTGGGCTGACAAGAACAGCACCAAGTCCCGAACCGCTGACATTAGACGACCCATCCACGTACAAGACCCAATCGCACCACGCCGTCAGTTTGGTTCCGTCTCCTGCCTCGTCTTCCACAACTGGATCCTCCTTCGCATCGTCTGGGAGCTCGTGACGGTCGGGCTCTACTGAAGTTTCGGCCTCCTCCACGGGGAAATCGGCTAGGAAGCTTGCAACGGTCTTCCCTTTCTCTGCGGTTCGGGCCTGATATTGGATATCGAACTCGCTGAGTGCCACTGCCCACTTTGACATACGTCCCACGGTTTCAGGTCGCCCCAACACAGTTTTCAAAGGGTACGTGGTGATGACGACGATGGTATGTGCCTGAAAATAAGGACGTAACTTTTCAGTAGAAAAGACAAGAGCCAGGCATACCTTCTCCATTCTGCTGTAGTTGGATTCTGCCTTGTGGAAAGTTTTGTTGACGAAATAAACAGGCTTCTCTACGCCGTTGTGACTTCTGAGCAGCACGGAGCCAATGGCTTGTTCCGAAACGGAGAGATAGAGGTACAACACTTCTCCAGGTTCAGGTACGGAGAGGATCGGAGCGGAGCCTAGATACGTCTTCAAGGCGGCGAAAGATTGGGAACACTCTTCTGTCCATCTGAAGATGGAATCCTTCCTCAACAACTCGAACAGAGGTCTACAACGGTCAGAAGACTTTGATATAAACCGGTTGAGAGCAGCGATTCGTCCTGTTAGTTTTTGAACTTCTTTCCTTGTCTTCGGTTCCGGCATATCTATCAGAGCACGGATTTGCGTGGGATTTGCTTCGATGCCTCGTTGACTGACAAGATAACTAAGGAATTTACCCGAGGCGACGCCGAATGTACATTTATCAGGATTTAGCTTCAGATTGAAAGTGCGTAAAATAGAGAACGGCTCCGCCAAGTCGGCTACAAGAGAGACCCGAGTTCGGCTTTTCACAACGATATCGTCAATGTACACCTCCACCGATTTACCGAGCAAGGGTCCAAACATCAAATTCATCAATCGTTGATAAGTGGCCCCGGCATTCTTCAGGCCAAAGGGCATGACCCGGTAACAGAACAGGCCACGCTCCGTTATGAAGGCCGTCTTCTCTTGATCGTCCTCCGCTAAGAGGATTTGATTGTAACCCGAATACCCGTCCATGAAGCTCAACATCTCGTGACCCGCGGTTGCAGTGATAAGTCTATCGATTCTGGGAACTGGGAAGAAGTCTTTCGGGCAAGCTTTATTAACATTAGTGAAATCAATACAGACTCTGACTTTCCCGTTATTCTTTGGAACAACTACTACATTGGCTATCCACTCCGGATATTGGACCTCACGAATGAACCCGTGCCGAATTAACTTATCGATCTCTTCATTGACGGCCTCATGGTACGCCGGAGCAAGTCTACGAGGCTTCTGTTTAACAGGATTGACTACGGGATCAACGTTGAGATGGTGACAGATGATTTCAGGACGGATACCCATCATGTCCTCGTGTGACCAAGCGAAAACATCAAGATTCTTCCTCAGAAAATTTATCAACTCCTGCTCTTCGTCCGTTGTCAAACAGGTCCCGATCTGTAGCGTTCTTGGCTCGTTCTCCGTCCCCAGGTTGACAAGCTTCGTGGGTTCAACAGAGTGGTTCGTCAACGATTCACCCGGGTTCTCCTCTTCCACGGACCCGACCTGTAATTGCTATTTGAGCGGGTCGGGTGAGGCATAATCACACTTCTGCGATGCCAGCTGGTCTCCTCGTATTTCGCTTGGTCCGTCCGGAGTAGGGAATTTCAGTACCTGATAATAGGAAGACGGAACAGCTCTCATTTCGTGAGTCCCCCATCGCCCCAAGATGGCATTGTATGGGGACGGTGCGTCGATAATGGAGAACCGGGTGGACAGGATGATAGGTCCAGCTTTGACTGATAGGACGACTTCTCCTACGGGTTGCATCGAGCTTCCTTCGAATCCTATCAAGGGGGTCTGTGCAGGGACGAGAACCGCCGGGTCCAACCCCATCTTTGCGAAAGCATGAAGATACAGGATATCTGCCCCACTTCCAGGGTCAACGAGCACTCGCCTGATGTCGAAATCGCCAATTCGCATAGTCAAGACAAGAGCATCGTAGTGAGGCCTGACCACAGTTGTCATGTCCTGATCAGTGAACGATAGGGCCTGCTCGACTTCCTTCGTCGTCGATCGCACTTGACAAACTTTTGCCACGTGTGATAACTTCCTTGCCTTCGCTCGGTACTGCTGCTCGATATCTACCTCCGGTACTCGAGCGCGATGGATGACATTTATGACTCCCTTCGGAGCTTCTCCGCCTCGGCCCATATGACCAGATGGCTCTCCCTCGTGAGATCGAGTGGATGGATCCGTAATATGCCCTTCTTCTCTTCCAGAGTCCACATACTCTCCCAGATAGCCTTCACGGACTAATCTTTCCAGATACTCTCTCAGAATGCGACAACGATTTGTAAGGTGCCCGTGGCACTTGTGGTACTAACAATACTCATGCGCCCTGGGTCCTGAGGTGACATCACGAACGGTCCGTGTTGGCCATTCGAAGTATGGTTTGTCTTCCATCGTCTTCATAATCATCGCCGGGCTTGCTGAGAAGTTGACCTGACTACCGCGAGATGCAAAAGGACGTCTTTCTGTTGCTTGATTCTCCATCTCCTTGTAATGCCCGGGTTCCTCTCGTCTCTGATAGGCACGGTCGTCCCGCCGTTGAAAGTTGGAACGTAGATCCGTTCTCCTTGATGAGTCTACATCTTGGCGGACCCCCAACGAGAGTCGGTTCGGTTCTCCCCGTCGTTCAACGTACACCACTTTTTCCTGTCGTGTGCGTCTCCGTGGTTCCTCGTCGCTGGAAGATGATTCATACTTTGGTCTCTTCCCTCTCTTCGAGGAGGGTTTGCCTCCCCACTCCACAGCATCTACCCCTCGTGCTCTGGGTCTCGTCGTTGCCGCAATATCCTCCTCCATCCTCCCGTACTTAGAGGCACGGACTATCAGCTCGTCCATCTTGATTGGACAGTCAAGGGCAAGAGATTCGTAGAGTTTAGAACTCTTGGGTATGACATTCTTGAAGGCCGCTATGCAAGTGCAGTCCTCGATCTTATCGATATTAGAGACTTCATCGGTAAACCGTTGAATAAAATCTCTAAGGGGTTCCGCCGACTTCATTCTCATGGCGAAGAGTGAATCTACGCCAGCTTTCTTCTTCTTGTTAATGATATACTGGTCAATGAAAACTGACCTGAGATCAGCCATACACCTGATCGACCCCACGGGTAGATTACGGAACCATCTCGCAGCCGCTCCAGTCAGGCTGCTAGGCTTTACAGAGGAGATTATCATCCGGGTTACGGACAGCCATAGCATTCTTGAAGTCAGTCAGGTGGTCAATAGGATCTCTCTTCCCATCGAACTTAACAAAATTCGGTACCGTGAACTTTGATGGGGTATAAGATTCGACGATCTCTTTGGAAAAAGGGGACGTCTCCTCCTCGTCCTTGTACTTCTAAGCGTATTGTTCGAGAGAGGCCCCGCTCGTCGTTCCTCTGACTCGAGCATTGATCAGGGCTTCCACGCCCTTGAGGGTTAAGCCTGTCTTCAACCCGTCATTGCTGACACCAAGATCTCGTTGTTCAGCATGAGCACCAAGAGAACGAGGATAGGCAGTCTTGGCAGTAGAAGGAGTGAGAGTGAATCTTCTTTCCAGATTCTCTGGTGCAGACGGCGAGATCGGGACTGTTGCTTTGGGAGGAGGGGAAGAAGGAAAATTGAGTTTACGAGCCACAGAGCCCCCTCTAGGAGATTCGTCATCGATCTCCAAGTTACCATGCTCCAAAGCATCAAGCCGCTCCTGCAGTGACTGCTGCTGGCTGACTATCTGGGCCAGAGTGGCCTGTTGCTGTTGTAATAGTAACAGGATGGGATCAGGTATGGTCGTGGGCCTCTCTGATTGTCCGGAAGATTGGCCTGAAACGAATGTCTGCATGGTGGAAGGGGTGCATGGAACGGCTTGAGGGGGCTGGTTTTCGACGATAGACTGAGGAGTTTTGTCTGCCATACTGACCGGGAGAGGTGGTGTGAGCAAAGGGTGAGTTCGGCTAAAGTTTTCCACAGACGGCACCAATTTTGTGAGAGGAATTTACCGAAAGGACACGCGTCAGCAGCAGCTCCTTCCAAGTTCTGGTATACCGGTAGAAGGTTGGAGTGGAGGGTGTGATACCCTGACCTGTACTCCGATGATAAAGTCAGTAGGTGTAGAAGATGATGAACAGTAAGAAAATACAGAGAGTTTGAAGGTCTTAGCTCTTAAAATTCTTCCCCCCTTTCACACTGTTTTTCCCAGGTTCTTATAGGCCACCTCTGCCATGGCCATGGGCACTCATGGATGTCCATGCACACCTCAAATCTATGATGTGTACTTCAGTAATAATTTTAGATAGATCTCCCGGTCATTCGTACTGCACGCGTATCTGCATACAAAAGTGAGCAGACAAAGAGTAGGAACTCGTCCGAGGTGACTGGCATTAAATGGCATTTAATGCTGCATTTAATGCCAAGACAGTGTTTCCCACCTACCATCGTAGAGGTAGGATCAGTCCCAGGCGACTGGGCAGTAGCGCCGGATCTCATTACGTGTTGGGATACGGGGTCGTTGACAATAAGACGACGGGTACGTCGTCAGAACGAGGACGTGATCGTCGTCTATGAGACCACGGGCCCGTCGTCGAAACGAGGACGTGATCGTCGTCTATGAGACCACGGGCCCGTCGTCAGAACGAGGACGTGATCGTCGTCTGTGAGACCATGGGTACGTCGTTCGGTAGACAACGTTCTCGTCGTCCATATGACAACGGGCCCGTCGTCGAAGAGACGACGGAAATGAGCTCAAACGATAACACCACACCGAGGACGAGCTCGTTACTACCATACTTAGGTGTTTACGAAACTTACCCATTACAATAACCAAACAGAAAAGAATAAACCAAAACACACACCATAAGATAACACAAGAGATCTACGTGGTTCGGCAACAACCTGCCTACGTCCACGGGTCAAAATCTGATCACTTCTTTATTCACAAAAACCTTAAGGAACCAGTACAAAAGCACTCAACTCACCTTCTCTATGAAAATCCAAAGAAGAATCCCTATCTATCCTCCCTTAAACCTTTCTCAAGCCCTAATATGCTTTAACTTTTTTTATTACCTCTCACTCTCAATGCAAAAGCATTCCCTTGATCCTTAGATGCAAAGATACAAACCCTATACCCATAATTTTCTATTTATAGGCCTAAACAAGAGCCCTAAACTAATAGAAAGTCCCTCAATCGGAATAGGGGTTTCCCAAAGTATAATACACTTAAAATATCAATTTCCCTAAGCAAAACCACGCAAAACGGCGTATTGGGCGATTGATCCCCCTTGGTGGGCGATCGATCGCCCCTTGGGGTTTTTTTTATTTGAGTCACATGCCAACATGAAATTCTAGTTGGCCAGTTTTAATCTTTAATATTACTATTATTTCAATTAAAATTTTAGAAAATAAACAAGTATGGATTGCTTCTCGACTCTAAGAAGAATCATGTACTCATCCGTTCCCTATTTTTGTTGGAACTGGTCAAGGACGCGATTGAATCACAGAAAAGAGAGAATGTGGTTATATTGTTGCTTAGGAAGGTGTGGCTATGGTTGCACCAAATGCGTGGTAGTAGACAATTCCGAAAAAGAGAAGTCCCATGGGAAAATATCTATAAGAGAATTTTAATTTGGATCAAACCAATAAAAGGCTGGAAAGTATATTTTCCCCCTTTTTAAAAATGCTTGAACAGTTTGTAAAATAAGAAATTTTATTAAAAGGTGTCTTCTTTGGATATTTTTAAAATAATTCTTGTCTCTTTAAACTTGTTTGCTATATGATATCATTTACCTAGGTCAGTAAGGTTAGTGGTTGGAGCTCTTGCGACCCGTCAGTCACTCAAGAGGAGTGGATCCCTAGACCTATAGAGAGGCCACACCCCCACCACGGGCGGAATAGGCGGGTTGTGTTTGCTATAGTTTTATGTCATCGGAAATGATTTTCTCAAAGAGAAAATTATACACGAACAACACGACACAAATAAATGATTCATGTGAAGTAATAGGTATCGATAAGATCTTAGTTTGTCAAGTTGGTTATGTGGTTGGGTGTCGAAATCAGAGTTCAAAGCCTGTCCTTGCTAATTTAATTTCCATTACCCTTGCCTATAAAAAAAAAAAATCCTAGCACACTCAAATTACTTTTCTTAAGTTAGTTTGAGGAGATGGCTGCCTTTTTTATGCATTACTGTATTAGGAAGGGATAAAAGATGGCTATTATACCATTATATTTCACTCAAATGAAATTCAATCAGGCTCAATTCCTTTGGTGGAACTTTTAAAGTCTAGAAGTTTTATTGTTTGATACCTAAATTTACTTAATGTCTAGAACTATATTATATCATTGAGTGCAAAAGTTCTACATAGATGATACTTTCAAGTTTTGCAAAACATTTTAGATTTTTTAAGTTCCATAGATATGAAATTTCTAATTAAATTGAACTCGATAAATTCGAGATACCATAGAGTAAAAGGGTTAGAAACTCTTTCCCTTCTTTTCCCAAACTCTTGCTTCTTGTTCCAAAACATTAATGTTGCGGACTTTTAAAAGTTCTACAAAAAAACGGAGCCTCAAAGATTTTTTAAGATATGAAATTTCTAAAGTGGGACTTGGATATTTTCTCAAGTCCTAATTATGTAGATAGGGGGCTTAGCATCACTAATAAATGTTTTAAGGGAAGTGATTGAAAACTCTCCATAGTCGGGACTATGGAGAGACAAGGCCACAAGATTTAAAATCCAAAGGTGCAAACACTATTGTGGGCCCACCATTTAAAGAAAATGTAAATTAGGGTCGTATGTGGCTCTACTATCGATAGTACCTACTATGGAGAGTTTCAATCAATTTCTATGTTTTTTTAACTTGAACTGTCATCATTGTATTTCATGGGATAGATCAGTTCCATAGAAAATTTCTAATAGATTAGCAGAAGAATTTTTGTTTAGCTCATCTTACAAGATCAATAGAAATATACTAATGACTAAACCCTATATATATATGTTACTCATAGGCTTTCAGTTCCAAGTCTAACTCTAGACAACTTGCAGGTAAAGTATCTTCCCTATCAAAGAGTCATTGAAGTCATGAAGTCTAAAGACCGTGTGCATCGTCATAATCTACAGCTAAAGATTATCTAATTCATTATTATCTTCTTTAATGGTAAAAACAAATACATGATTCTTGATTCACAGTTGACTAGATCCAGATAAAATATTACATGTCTCCCCATTTATTATAGTAAAGATAAGAAAAAATCACAAAAATCCTGAGAATGGCAAAGCTTACTATATATTCATTCTTCAACACTACTAACATTCTAATTTTAAAATTTATAAAATTGAAAATTTAAACAAGATTGCTCCCCACCCATCACTATAATTAGGGAGCTACAAAGTACTTAGCTAATTTTTGTATTAAATTCATAAATCATGTAGTTGAATTACCAATCAATCATTTAAGTGGAATTAAGAAAATACATTAACCATCTCATTTAATCAAGGCCCTCAATCACGATTGATCTTGCATCCGCACGTAATCGGCGTAAAATCGAGGGTGATTTTCTTCAGGATGGGCAACATAGGCATAGCCACCATGGCTAGAGATATCAAGACCTGTAACTTCATCATCGACTGATATTCTCAGAATTCTGAGCTTATGAAGAGCATAGAAAAGAGGCCCCATGGTTAGACTAACCCAGCCCACAATCACTAAGACCTCAACCACTTGGGCTCCAAGCAGACCCCACCCTCCTCCCATTAAAACACCAAAGGGTCGCACCACCCCACTCTCTCCTGAGTCATAAGCTTGAATTACAAACTCCTCTCTAGCAAACAGCCCTGTAAATATTAGACCCCATGCACCACATCCACCGTGTAATTGAGTAGCCTCTAGTGGGTCATCGAATTGCAATTTGAGTGCCACCACATTGAGCCCAATCAAGACCCAAGCTGCAAAAAACCCACACACAATCGCTGCCCATGGCTCAACCACCGAGCAACCCGATGTGATCGCGACGAACCCACCGAGCACTCCATTACAGACATCCAATGCATCCCAGTGACCCACAAGTAATCGTCGGCCGAATAACGTTACAAGGCCCGCGGTTGAGCCGGCTAGTGTAGTCGTGACCGCAGTCCGGCCTACCCCAGTCCAGTTACCTTGATTGGTTGTATTGGGGTATGCAACGAGTATTTTATCAAACGAACCGGGGTTGAACCCGAACCATCCAAACCACAATAAGAACGTCCCGAGTACCACTAGAGTTGCATTGTGGCCGCGCATTGAAACCGGTTGGCCAAATGCGTCGAACCGCCCGACTCGTGGGCCTTCAATAAACGCACCCCAAAACCCAGCAATTCCGCCCACTAAGTGCACCACTCCACTCCCTGCAAAATCAATTGCGCCTGAGCCGAACAACAACCCGGTCGAACTCGGGCTGAGCCAACCGCTTGATGACCAAACCCAGTGAGCCACAACCGGGTAAACGAAACCGGTGAGGAAGAAGGAGAAAACAAGGTAAGCGCCGAATTGGGTTCGCTCGGCTATTGAGCCGCTAGTAATTCCAGCTACAGCTATGGCGAACGCCCATTGAAATAAGAAAAAACTGTAGTCATATGTGTCATTGGGGATGTCTTTGAGAGCGAAGAAGCGAGAGCCAATAAAAGGGTTGGAGTCGGAGCCGGCGCCAAAAGCAAAAGCGAAGCCGAAGAGGTAGTAAGAGATGCTACCAACAACAGCATCGACGACGTTGGTGAGCATTATGTTCATGGCGTTCTTGGCTCGGACAGAGCCCGCACAGAGCATGGCGAAGCCAAGCTGCATCACAAAGACCAGGTAAGCTGAAAATAGGAGGTAGATGGTGTTGATCGACTGTGTGACGCTAGCTTCCCATGAGGCCTCCATCGATCGCACACAGCTAGAGAGAGAGAGAGAGAGAGAGAGAGAGAGAGAGAAGAGTAGAGAGAGAATTGGTTGGTGCTATACGAAGAAGGAAGCTAATTTGACACTGTGGTATGTAATCGTACGTTTGAATGGTAGTTGGCATGTTTTTGGCCACCCATATATGGGTAGTTGTGGATGCAGATTCAAAATCTTTCTGATATTGTGGATTGAATCGGAACTCGGCCGAGTCCATCTGTTTTACTGAGGAGACTCGGTTTTTTTTTTAATTGCATTGACTCGCTTGTTTATGTGAAGTAGATTGATTGAGATTAAGATTTAAATTAATATGAAGTAGGTTGATTGAGATTTTTCAAAACTTGAGTGATTCAGTGAGAAGGAAAGATATCCTAATTCCTACCTAATATCATCATAATCTCAGTCAACATATTTCATACAATCATATACTAATCTAAGATTATTTATGAAATCCCGTGTGTCTCATAATATTACATTATTATTTTTTAAAAATAATATTTTTCAAATTAAGGGTTCGGTTTCCCTTTCTTATGGAATCCTCACCTAACTATTCACTTTCCATTCTCCACTCTAGGCTTAAATTTAAGGCCCACGTGCATAAATACGCCTGACCTTAGATCCAGCTGGAATATCTGGTAATGGGCTTATTCTTAGGATTGAGTTTGGGCCTAGGAATAGCTCCATAGGTCCAGAGCCAGTCTCTAGCTGACCCAGCCAGCCAATGTGTATCCTTACATGAACCTCCAAAAATATCTTCTAGGTTAAAAATATGATGGATGATTGAAACATTGATCCATAGACATTTCTGAGAAGCCAGCCACACTGCTTTAAACAATTCTATCATTACTGACTATTCAACTAACATTGGGGTGTATCCCGGGCTTAGTCCCACATCGGTTGGGAAGTGGTCTTGGCAGGGGTGTATAAGGGGTCATCGACCCTCTTAAGACAGACCCTTTTGGAGTGGTTGCTTGGACTTACTCTTATAGCATGTTAGCGGTTACCTTAGGTCTTGCTAAGTGTGTGTTACATGATAGCTTTTCCACAAAAAAAAAAAACTAACATTGTGGATTAATGACATAAAAAGATAGAGCAGTGCTCAACGGACCCATTCATATCTTACTCCATTTCATATCTTACCTCCGTGTTGTCTCTTTTAAGCGTAACTAAATTAAAACTAAGATTTTGATTTATTTTTTTTCAAAACCATGGTTGGATTGCTTAACCCTAAAGATGAGTGAATACTAACCAGGGAAGGTAACTATTCAAAATTGGGGCGTTGACCAATGAGGACCGGCCCTTCCGTTATGAAATGGGAAACCGGGTACGTTTACTATTTTACAAAAAGATATAGCTAACAAATAATCGGGTAAGGCGTTCCTTGTTGAACAACCATCTTAACTGGTGTTGCTTTGAGACATTGGTTGTTTGAACCAAGTTGATCTGAATAGTGTGCCTTGTGGCTGTTTTATTCCATACTCCATATAGTTCAAACGCGGTGGCTTCCAAAATCCCTGTTGTTGGAACTTGGAACTCGACTTATCGCTTTAAGAAAATGTGCCTCCCGAGTGCTTTGAGGCAGTGTTTTGAAACCCAGACCGACCAGGTTGACCCGTGAATTGGGACCCTCAACGGATTGGGTTGAACTCTACTCAGATTAACCCACTTAAAATTGCCTGAGCCAGCACAACCCACTTGACCCTGACGGTTTTATTTGAACCACCCGGGTTAAGGAAAAAGCCAAATTTTCATTATCGATTCTAAAATCTCGAGGGCTTATTATTCTAACTAAAAAATTAATTACTAAATACAATATATTAAAAAATAAGAATTTTAACCCTAGAGAAAAGAAAAGGGAAAATTTACATTAAAAAAAAAAGTGGAGAAAAGATTGAAGATCGAGTAGGCAAGATAAAAACATAAACTTTTATTCATTGAATTTAAGGGTTTATATATTGTTTCTACTTTCTTTGAATAATAATATCAAATTTCAGTAGTTCATGTTAGGACTGTTAATGGATCGGATCAGGATCCGGATTTGATCTGATTAGCCGGACTTTAGACCCTATATGTGATCCATCGGATCAGATTTGGATTGGATTGGTGGAATCCGATTATAATCGGATATGATCCAAATATAGGGTGATTCGATCCGATTATAATAAAAAAAATTTAATCATTTAAAATATATTACATAGATTTTTTATGCATAAAGTATTAATTTAAAAAACTTAACATTAATTAGAGTTAATTAAGGTACTATTAGATTTTTATATTATTAAAATATAATTTTTTTAAAAAAATTAACCTTAACCGGATTAGATCAGATTCAGATCTTAATAAAATAATTGGATTCAGATTGATTACTTCATGATCCAACGGATCTTGATCAGATTCGGATACGCCGGATTTTTGATCAGGTCGGATCCGAATCTAGACTGATGTGGTCCGAATCTGACCCGTTGACAGCCCTAGTTCATGCCCTTGGTTCAGTCCATTTGCCTTTTCAGCCCGTTTATAAAACGGGTTAGGGTCTTGCCAGTCTCCACATCCATATCAACTGAAGTACTAGACCAAATTGAGACTATCCAAAAGATCTTCTCTACCATGCAACCTCAGCCACAAAACGTGATTTGTCGCGGAAAACCATAGGCGAAAAGCCTCACCAAAGTAGATAAGGCAAAGATAAGGCCCAGACTCTCACACCCCGTTAGATGGATACTCTCCTCCCATCCAACGGCCAAAATCCAACACCCTGGATAATCCATTAGCCTTTATAAAATTTGCATTCGACGACATCACCACACGTCTCCCCACCTCCACCACCCAAGGCGCACGTTAGCCCAAAGCCATGGCCACCACCACAGCCGCTGCTACATCCTCCTTCATCGGAACCCGTCTTCACGACGTGCACTCGAACTCCGGCAAGTTTCAAGCCCGATTCGGGTTCGGAGCTAAGAAGGCGCCTAAGAAGGCGTTGAAGCCCACTACGGATCGCCCGCTTTGGTTCCCGGGTGCGAAAGCACCTGAGTGGCTCGACGGGAGCTTGGTGGGTGACTACGGATTCGACCCGTTCGGGTTGGGGAAACCGGCCGAGTACTTGCAGTACGAGTTGGATTCGTTGGACCAGAACTTGGCCAAGAACTTGGCGGGTGATGTAATCGGGACCCGGTTCGAGAGCTCGGACGTGAAATCGACTCCGTTCCAGCCGTACACGGAGGTGTTTGGGCTGCAACGATTCCGTGAATGTGAACTCATTCATGGAAGATGGGCTATGCTCGCCACACTCGGTGCACTCGCTGTTGAGTCACTCACCGGGGTTACCTGGCAGGACGCTGGAAAGGTATGTACAGGGGTGGCTAGGAGGGGCCATGGCCCCCCAAAATATTTGATTTTTTAAAAAAATATATTAGATAGCATTATAAAAAAATTATTTTTTATTTTTATTATTATTATTATATGATACAGTGCCTCTAAAATAACTCTAATTAGTTGTTGACTATGATGGGAAGGGGAGGAGTGCTAGCCCCAGTCACTCCAAATCTTTCCACCGACCCAAGAATAGGGCTAACACGTAGAGAGTATCTTTGACATTTGTAGCCACCCTAGAAGATTTGCGACAGGGGCTAGCAAAATCTATGGGGGAGTTTGGCCACTCAAAAAATTGGTAATTTTTTTTTTTTTTTATGAGAAATGCTAGCCTTACTCTCGGTCAACCCATACTTTTACCTTCTATCAACCATGAGTCCACTTTTTGGTGAGAGAGTGCGTTAATGATTGCATGATGTAAAAATGGTTGGCGGAGGATGAGAGTAAGTGTTGACTGAGAGTAGGGCTAGCCCTCCTTTTTTTATATGAATAATTTTAAATTTTAAATTATATTTAATTTTATTTAGAGCAGTGATTTGTGGACCATGTATTCAGTTAGAGAATCCAATGTCGGTCCATGTCTCCCTTTTAATATTCTTTAAGCTTTAATTAAGTTAAGATTAATAATCTTTTTTTAAAACCAATGTTAGATTAATGAACCCTTGGGTGAGTGAATCTTAACCATAATTAATGAGTGTTAACAAGGGGTCACGAACCAATAAGGACGAGCATTCAGTTACATAGTTAAATGTGCAGTCTCATATCTATTTTCTTTATTTATAGGAAAATACTTAATGGACCCAGGGTTTCTATTATGTAACGAAATGGCCAATCCTCATTGTTCAACGCCCTACTTTTAAACAAACACCAATTGTGATTAAGATTCACTTACTCCTAGGATTAAGCAATCTGACCTTGGTTTTTAGGATAATAAATCAAAATCTTCACTTTAATTTTTTTATGCTTAATCAGGATTAAAGGGGTGTTAAAAAGGACATAAGGACACGGGGTAAGATAAGTAGCGGAACCATGGGTTAGCTAATATTGCTCTTATTTAGATATTTATATAATGACTCTTAGAAGAGGCATGTTATTGGACCTTTATTCGTACGTAACATTAACGAATTTTTTGACCCATTACTCAAATAATAATAATAAAAATAATAATATTATCATGTAGCTCCCAACCTTAGCCCCTTACCTCTAAATCCATTAATTTTTTTATATTTTGCCCCTCAAAGAAAAATTCCTGGTTCTGCCTCTCTCTCTCTCTCTCTCTCTAGCTTGATTGACATGTGAATTCAGGTAGAGCTTGTGGAGGGGTCCTCGTACCTTGGGCTTCCTCTTCCATTCAGCATCACCTCATTGATATGGATCGAGGTGCTAGTGATTGGATACATTGAGTTCCAGAGGAACGCAGAGCTCGACCCGGAGAAGAGGTTGTACCCGGGTGGGAAGTTCTTTGACCCACTTGGCTTGGCTTCTGACCCGGAGAAGACTGCTACACTTCAACTTGCAGAGATCAAGCACGCCCGGCTCGCCATGATTGGATTCCTTGGATTCGCTGTCCAAGCGGCTGCCACTGGAAAAGGCCCACTTAACAACTGGGCTACCCATTTGAGTGACCCACTTCACACAACCATCTTCGATACCTTCTCATCCTCTTAAGCCTGTCCCTTGTACTTTGTACTTTTGCTTAGAGACACTTTGCCCTGAAATGTTATCTATATTTCCATCTTGTAAAAATCCTATTATATTTCACACTCCTTGCATAATGCTATTCACTACTATTATTATTATTATTATTATTATACAACGCATAGCTCTCCATCACCATGGAAAACGCTTCACTTTTTAGTGTAAAGCGGGACAATCCTATAATTATGGAGAAAAAATGTTTTATAAGATTGTCACATTCTTTTTCCATTAATATAAAAGTACTACTACTTTATAATAAAAATGGGAGCTCCGTTTTTCATTGTGAATTGCCTCAAAATGGTTCTATTATTATTATTATTATTATTATTATTAATAAAGGTGCCAACGGTTGGGATTGGATTTGCATTTTGTAATTTTTGGATAGTCATCGTCCCAGTCCAGCCTATTTACAAGAGGTTTTTGTAACTAGAAGTCGCCTGTTGACACCCTAGGTCTGCTATTGGTGGAAAAAAAATTATTCAGAAAATACAGCGCAAACACAAATATATTACCGAAATTTTTTGGCAAGGGACACAAAAACCTCTTGTAAACCAATAAGACTTGGGCCGGGTCTATTTAAAAATCACAAAATAAAAGTCCAAGCCCGGCCTATTGACACCCCTGAAATATATGATACAAGGAATAATCACATAAATTCCTCCAAATAAGAGTAAATAATTCACTTTGGTCCAATAGAACCGTAAAAATTCTACTCGATGAAACTTAAACTGTTGTAGTTGATTCATGTTCTTAAACTTATGAACATAATCCATCTAGGTTGAATATTTTTAAGAGTACCCACCATTTGATCTTTGCTTACCCAGTTTTCACCCACTCCTAGCAACCATATCAATGAATCTTGCCACTAAAGAATGAGGGCTTTGAGGCCATTTTGGACCAAGCCTGGGCCCAGCTCTTAAGAGTGGAAGGTCTACAAGGATGTGGATTTAACGACGATGGTGAAGCATATGCTTCGAAATGATGGAAGAAGAAATCCTAAAGTCCCGGATAGATTCAATGATGGTCATAAACTACGATATTGATATTGATATGCCGTAAGGTCGAGATGACTGGATCAATGAACATGTGCACCATGTATACCTGGGGCTAGTCAAAGGATTCAAACCTAAGATGGCTATCACATTGTTTCTTCTTGCATTTGTGCTAGCAATTCGGACTGGGATTGTACATTCGGTGTGAGAATATGCTGCATTACATAACATTGTGTCTTCAAGCTAGGATCCATACATGGGTTGGCCTTTCAAAATACCTAACCTGACAGACCCAAAATCATCTGCAACCTGATTTGTCTCATTCATCAAATTATGGAGTGCATCTTATTCAAAGACATAAATATAATGGCAAACCCAGAATGACAATCTGGATGGAATCTGTACTGCCATATTGTGGGTGCATCAAAGAAAACAAACCCAACAGAAGGTATACATAACTGTGCAGTGGTTTTTAAAAATTGGAGGTGCTTTCAACTCTCAATGCTGCTGGTTCATAATGGAAAGAAGATATTCTGTAAATTAATGCCAAGGGAACTGTAAATTAATGCCAAGTTACCCGAGTGAACACACCATGCGCTCTGAGAGTTCCAAACCCACAGCCCTCATGTATCTGTGCTACCTTCATTCCAAGTAGTTCTTTTCGGTGGGACCAAATGCTCGTTGGAGATCCTGTACACAAGAAATGAAATGATAGTTAAAGGAAGTCATAATAACTAAATAAAACGCTAAACTTGACTTAAATTGCTTATAAAATTGTTTTTTATTTTCCTTTCTATGTTTTTCAGCTTCTGTGTCTCTCACCCTTTATTTATTCATTTCCCCTTTGTCTCCTTCAACATACTGTGAACATGGAACACCAATTAATCTATCTGGAGTTCAACCATTCAAATCCAAGATTGTAAGGTGAACTAAGAAAGGCAAGATAGAAAAATATTATAAAGTCTTTTCAGGCCCCAAACTTCCACTCCCATTTCCTCCTGAATGAATGGTTTAGGTTGCTCATTATAGTATTAAAGGGTTATAGGTTACAGACTGCACGGTCCTGTCTGATGCATACCACGATACCCATCAAAGACACAAAAGTATAGCGCCTTTTCCTTTATTCTTATGGCAAGTAAGATTTGGTTGTGAAACTCATCCATCATCCCAGAGGCCGGATATAGCCTATATTAAGTAAGGTGATCCAATCTCTTGCTGGCCATGTATGATTAAATTAGCAGTTAGTGGTGGGATTTGTGAGGAAAAAATCTTAAAACAGAGAAAGAGGCAACAACACAAAAGAGAACCCTACTGCAAGTTTTCTTTTCCTACTCTGCTGGAAGCTTAGGATTTTGAAGTACCTTCAAAAAAGAGGACGATTTAAATTTCACGAACATAAACCAAATAGCTATATAACCCTACTCCCAATTTAATAACAGCAATTGATGGTTCAGTCAAAGATGCATTGGAGTATTTAACAAGATGTTTGTACCTTGAATCTCAGATGAGCACCCTCTTCAACCCGATCTACCAGTATCAACATCTTGTATTTCATCAATTGATGACAAACTGCTAGTTTCTGAGTCATAGTCATCATCAGAGTCTTCGAAATCAGGCTCCAGCAATTCCTCATCTTCATTGCTGATAATCTTACTTGAAGCTTCCTGATCATGATCATGTTGTTGCGGTTCAATGGGATCATCAGGAACCTGATGCGGCAAGGACTGCCCATTTTGTATGGTGGCAAAATCCGATAAGACAACATATGCCTTTTTATCAAGTAAAGGTTTTGCAATATCAAACGAGACCCACCTGCAGAATACTTTTCAGCTTTTTTTCACAGAAAAAGACCAAATGTTGACAGAACCTAAGATAGCCTCCATCTAAAAATTCGGAAGTTACTGTGATACAAGTCTGTAATTGAGTTAACATAAGGTTGCAGAATGGACTGTTTTTGGTGAAAGGTTATCATGTAACACACACACACACACACTAAACTCACACACAGCCGGACCTAAGGTAGTCGCTAAGGTGCCATAAGGGTAAGTCCAAGCAACAACTCCAAAAGGCCTGACTTAAGGAGGGTTGATGGCCCCTTATACCCCCTGTGAAGTCTAGTTCCCAACAGAGGTGGGACTAAACCCGGGACAATAACACCCTAACGCACGCGGAAAATATGGTTGTTTTTGGTGAAAGGTTATTGTTATAAATATTGACCGAATATTGTATTATAGGATCTATCATTTTTTCTTCTTGTAAGTTGTATTATAAATACTGACCTCCTTGAGAGAAGAATACACAACTTTTCTTTCTCTAAAATACCTACAACATGGTATCAGAGTTGACTCTCTAAACCCTAATTTTTTTTCTCTTGTTCTAGGGTTCTTTAAACCCTAGGCCTTTTTTTTTTTCATCTTGGTACAGACCTCGGCCAACACTCGGTACTTCTCTGTTCATCTTGGCATCATCCAAGCTCTCGGCAAGAGTTTTCTCTGGTTTCATCATCTCGACATCATCTCGGCTTCTCGGTTATATACCTTCGGTGCTTATCTGCTCATCGCAAAAGGGGGTTATATACCTCAAATTTCTATTCGCAAGTGGTATGTTGTTTTGTTTCTATTCGCAACCTATCAAAACCCAAGTGGTAATGTGGTATATTGCATTGTTTCTCCAGCAGCCTATCAAAACCCAAAACCCAAGTTTCTCTTCGCAAGTTTCTCTTCTTACTTCTCCAACAAGCAAGATAGATCGTATATTGGTTTGGAAACCAATCCAATATCTAGTAATTACAAATAGCCCCCTAAAGTCTCTAGAAATTACATTTTGACTCCCTGAGTTTCAAATTTTGCATTTTGCCCCTTGGAGTTTCTGAAATTACATTTTGCCACCTGAAGTTTCTAGATATTACATTTTGCCCCTAAAGTTTCTGAAATTACAGTCCCCCCCTTGAGTTTTTGGAAATACAATTTGCCTCCCTAGCATTTCTTAAATTACAGTTTGCCCCCCGGAAATTTTGAAATTACTGTTTGCCCCTTTAAAGTTTCAGCAAATTACAGTTTTTGCTCTTTCTTTATCATGGGTGATAAATTGGACACCCAGGCTACACTAGAGGGGGAGAATTCTGATTCTGGTGATCAGATTCTTCTTTCCAAGACATAGTATGATTCTATTCTTCAGCGCGTCAATGCCTCTTCTACTTTCACAACCAATTTGGTCTTTTCAAGTAACACCTGTTTCCTTTCCTCTTCCAATTCACCTTGGATTCTTGATTCTGGAGCTTCTAATCATATGATAAGGAACTTATATCTTTTTTCGAATGTACTCTGCCATTCTTCTCATTCTTTTGTCACTATTGCTAATGGGACTAAAACTCGTGTTCAAGGAATTGATACTTTTTACTGGTCTCACTTTTTCATATATTTTATACTTGCCTCAGTTCCCTTTTAACTTGTTATCCATTCACAAACTTACTCAATCTTTCAACTATTCTGTGACATTTTATCATTCTTATTGTGAATTTCAGGATCTAAAGACGGAGAGGACGATTGGTGGGGGATATGAGAAGAATGGGTTCTACTACTTTCAGCAATCCGTCCCGTCCGTTTCTTCTGGTCTTCATTCCGCTGCTTCTTTTTATCAGTGGCACTGTCAGCTTTCACACCCATCTTCCATCAATCTTCGGCACTTAATTTTTTCTTTACCTAATTTTACTTGTGAACTTAGTAAGCACTGTAGAGTTTCTTTTCTTCTCCGTACTGACACCTTGTTTACAACATTTTGCACTCGTTCATTCTAATATTTGGGGACCATCTCGAACCACTGGTTTATGTGGTGCCCGATATTTTGTTACTTTTATTGATGATTATTCTCGTTTGACTTGGGTGTATGTGATTAAGGATCGTTCTCAATTGTTTAATGTTTTTCAAATATTTTATGCTGAAATTTCTAACCAATTCAATGCAAAATTGTTAGTCTTTCGCACTGACAATGGCCCAGAATAAAAAGTTAGTTATTTTAAGCAATTTCTCGAATCTCATGGCATCATACATCAAACATATTGTGTTACTACCCCACAACAAAATCAACAAAATGGGATTGCCGAACGAAAGAATAGTCTCATTCTTGCTATAGCCCATGCCCTTGTCATCCAGATGCATGTTTCAAAGATCTTTAGGGAGGATGTTGTTCTTACAGCTACTTATCTTTTGAATAGAATGCCCTCTCGGGTTCTACAGGGTAAATTTCCCTTTCAAATAATGTTTCTTGATAAAAACCATTTTTCTCTTTCCCCAAAGATTTTTAGATGTGTTATCTTTGTTCATAACTTGCAACCTGGTCGTGACAAATTTGTTCATCGTGCTCATAAATGCATCTTTCTTGGTTATTCACGCACACAAAAAGGGTACAGGTGCTATAATCCTATCTTACGTAAGCATTCTGTGAGTGCTGATGTGACCTTCTTTGAGACTGTTCCCTATTACTCTCCTGAGAGTAATCAGTTACAGGAACCTCTGGTTTTTTATCTTGTTCTACGTACTAGTATTCTTGGTCATCCTCCTATTTCACAGGTATATGTTCGTCGTTCCCAGGCTGCAGCTCCGGTCCCTCTTCCTCTTGATGCTTCTCTACCGTCCACACCATCTCCCTCGGCATTTGCAGATCCTCCTCCTCATCCTGCATTGGATCTTGATCTGCTCATTGCAGTTCGTAAAGGTACTCGTACTTGCACTACTCGTCCTATTTCTAATTTTGTATCTTATGATCATTTATCATCTTCCTTTCAAGCTTTTTCTATGTCTCTGTCATCTCTTATTGTTCCAAAGTCCTACAAAGAAGCTCTTTCCAACCCGAGTTAGCGGATTGCTATAGAAGAAGAGATGCGTGCCTTGACATTAAATCATACTTGGGATCTTGTTCCCAAGCCTGTTGGAGCTCAGATTGTTGGGTGTCGTTGGGTCTTCACAGTCAAACAGAACCCGATGGTACCATTGATCGGTTGAAGGCCCGTCTTGTAGCCAAGGGATTTACTCAGACTTATGGCATTGATTACATCGAGACTTTCTCTCCAGTGGCCAGGTTGAATTTTGTTCGTGTTATCATCTCCCTTGCTGCGAGTCTGGATTGGTCTCTTCATCAGCTCGATGTCAAAAATGCATATCTACATAGTGATCTTACTGAAACTGTGTATATGACTCAACCATCTGGGTTTGAGTCTAAGGGGGAGTGTGTTTGTCATCTTCAGAAATCTATCTATGGACTCAAACAGTCTCCCCGAGCTTGGTTTGGAAAATTCAATAAGGCAATGGTCACTCATGACATGACTCGAAGCTATGCTGATCACTTAGTGTTCTTTAAAAAGACGAAAAATTGTATTATAATTCTAGTTGTCTATGTGGATGATATTGTCATCACTGACAGTAACAGGGAAGGCATCCAGATCTTGTGGTCCCAATTTTCTCACTAAAGATCTGGGTAAGCTTAGTTATTTCCTTGGTATTAAGGTCGCAAGATCTAAAACAGACATCAGTTTATCTGAAAGGAAGTACACTCTTGATATACTGAAAGAAACAGGTCATCTTGGTTCTAAACCTATAGCTACTCCTATGGATACCAATCTGAAATTGATGTCAATTGAGGGCGACTTGATTGATGATCCAGAGATGTATCGGAGACTCGTTGGTAAACTCATTTACCTAACTATTACTCGGCCTGAGATTTCATATGCAGTTAGTGTTGTGAGTCAGTTTATGACCAGTCCTAGAGTACCTCATATGGATGCAGTCATACGCATCTTGAAGTATCTCAAGAATGCTCCAGGACGTGGCCTTCTTTATCGTTCATCTGGACAACTTCGACTTGAGGGATATACTGACGCTAATTGGGCAGGATCACCTACAAGTCGCAAATCTACTACAGGTCATTGTACCTTTATAAGAGGTAATCTTGTAACTTGGAAAAGCAAGAAGCAGTCAGTTGTAGCTCGCTCTAGTGCTGAGGCAAAATATCAAGCTATGGCTCATACCACTTGCAAGCTAACTTGGCTAAGAACTCTTCTACAAGATTTTGGGATTCCAGTACACGGACCGACACCTTTCTATTATGACAATCAAGCAGCTATTCATATTGCCAACAATCCAGTCTTCCATGAACGAACCAACCATATTGAAGTTGATTGTCATTTCGTTCGGTCTAAAGTAGAGTCTAAAGACATTACAACTCCTTTCGTTCCTTCTGGTAGTCAACTTGCAGATATCTTTACCAAAGCTCTACAAAAGACTGCCATCGAATCAATTTGTAGCAAGCTGGAAGTTATAGACATATACTCTCCAGCTTGAGGGGGAGTATTGTAAATATTGACCGAATATTGTATTATAAGATATTTCCTTTTTCTTCTTGTAAGCTGTATTATAAATACTGACCTCCTAAAGAGAAGAATACACAACTTTTCTTTCTCTGAAATACCTACGACAGTTATCATGTAACTAACACACACACACACACTAAACTCACACACAAAGTTATACCTAAGATAGCCGCTAAGATGCCATAAGGGTAAGTCCAAGCAACCACTCCAAAAGGGCCTGATCCATAGAGAATATATGATGAAACAGTGGTTCATCAACTGTACACCCCACATCGTCCGTGTAAAAAACCAACTCAATGATCTGGACTGCTCAATCGGTGAGCTACCTCTTGGATGGGGCATGCCAAAAATCACACTGATAATGGCCTAATATATTGTTATTGGCACAACCTTTAATATCTTTTATAGCCATCAAAGTTTTAGCTCTTTATTGAGATGCTGAGGACATCACTCTGATTTTTGGGATACACACAATCTAAGAGGTCCCCAACTGATTGCACAGTCCACATCGATGAATTGGTGGGCAACAAGTATGGTATGGAACAGGATTTATTGGGGCAGCAAGCATACGACCAGATCATCATATATTTCCTCGTAGATGAATGGGACTGACCTGTAAACCATAATATATTAATAGGGATGATGCAACTTTATCTAACACTTCAAATCTTAACCATGATATGTGCATGTATCACATCCATGTCCAAGTTCCAGAGCCTATATGCTGCTTGTGAACTTCGAAATACAGCTGGTGTTGTGAATTAGCAACAAAACAAATGTAGGCATTGCATTTTTTGAAGCTTCTTTATATTATCTAAGAGTTAAACAGAATTGGTGCAAGATGAAGACTCTAAAAGAGCGAGGGGAAGGCCAAAATGACTTGGGTTAGTGGATAGAGATAGTGAAAAAAAGATTTGATAACACGTGATTTAATTGAAGTTATGGCATGTAATAGAGCAGAATGGCGGAACAGGACTTGTGTTGCCAACTCAAAGTATTGTGGGATAAGGCATTGATGATGATGAGTCAGACACACACTTCCAAGTCCAAGCAACATTATAGGCCAGTTGCTTGTAAAGAAAAATAAACTTACTGATAGCGAACAGGACAGAGAAGCTCAGATGGGCGGTATGCCGCTTTATATCTCATCTTGCTGCATGAGTGAATGTAATAGCCAAGATAATAGTATTGAAGGCTTGGACAATGGACCTGGTTCTCTTTTACCCAACTTATTTCTTGCAGGGCTGAAAACTTGCCTAGTGATAGAAAGGCAATGTCTGGGTCCCAGAATAAATATTTGCTTGACAAACATCTAGGAAGGATATCCACTACACCAACTGCCACAAGCCTCCCATCAATCACATACTGCTGATGGAAAGAGCCAAACCCGCATGGTGGAACCGTACCATTGTCAGCTGGAGGAACAAAAACTAAGGGAGTTTCTACAAGAAACTCTCTGTACGAGCTTTCCGTAACATCCTCTGGCTTATCATTGTGAACTTTAATCTGATATCTTCTATACAAAGCATATTCTTTGGGGTCAAAACTCGACCTTTTCAAATGGATCTCAAGCCTCCGTCTTTTTTGCTGATGACATCCACTGTTCTTCTCCACACAAGTCCGTTTGCTTCCATTGCCTCTAGTAGATTGTCGAGAGGCATTAACCATCACAGCCCCTTCAGCTGAAGAAGCTTGTTTAATAACTGAACAGAAATTAAGGTGGCCTTTGCAACTACTGGTTGACAGAGAAGAAATGTCTGGCAGCTTATTTAAAGAACTTGCCAGCTTTTCTGCAATAATTGTTGGTGAAAGCTCAACAAATCCTCCATTTTGGTCTGCACCCTCTTTCGGTAGTCCTGACTTGTGGACATCCTTCTTTGCCGAATGCGACCGCCTTAATGTTGCTTCTATCTGAAACGAAATGTTGCTGGAGTATAAGAGATTTTCAGATCCTTTAATTAGCTTCCTTTTGGCTTGGGGGACCTTCTTGACAGAAGCCTTTGGTAGTTGAATATCAGAAGGAAATTCCCCACTTGTGACATATGCATGTACTGAAGTATCAATAAGGTTAGACAAAAAGTGTTCAAATCGTTCTTCGTTGTTCTTTTCTTGACAATTACAAGCATAGGATTCCTTTGCTACTGTACTCAAAGCTTCATCACTGCCGGAGCTGCATGAACCTTTAGAGGCATTTGTCTCATTTATCGACAGATCTGGTATTTTTGCATCTAATGTGCCATCTAGAAACCTAGACATTAACTAATTATCATTATCAGTACTCTAATGTAGAACTAAATTGAAATGAAATCTAAAGTGCATTTTGCTAAGAACAATCAGGCAACACCAAATTGGTTAATGTGGGGCATATGCAGGAAGGGAGTATCCACTATTCCACAAGTCCTACTAATATGGAATAAAACATTGATAAGTATCATTCGTACCAGTCCTATATCTATTGGAATTTAAGGATACCGATATGAAATAACACAAGAATAAGAAAGCTCATGGCATTGGTTTGTATCACGCACACGATACGTCGATTACATTTCGACACTGTCTTCATGACATTAGTGTTTTTCAATATCGATCAATACACACTTATACGCTATCAGTACGCAACGATACACTAGTGAACTGCTAGAAAAAATATTTCCACAAAAATACATTTTTCATTACTACTAAGTACTAATCAAATAAGATTAAATAAAATCTGTGTGACTGGTTTATGGGTGATGCATAGACTAATACTACTTTCTAGAAAATATTAATTTTTGTATTAAATATTTTTTTATAAGCTACATATCATATTGAATATATGTGATTGGGCTATGGATGATCTACCATATCTATAGACTATCTTTTGAGAATTTTTTACTTCTTAATCTTTTGTAAGTTTAAACTTGAAAAAAAAGTGTTCATTTTCTTATACAGCAGAAATTTAAAAAAAAAAAAAAAAAAACATTCAGCATCCTAAAACTTAATGCATTTTATACTAAGTTATGCTTGTAATTGTTTAGAACTGAATATGGTTTGTGTTTATAGTTCTGATGTAACAACGTCATGTTTTTATGACATATTGTGTTCTTAAGACATATTGATAGTTAATAAGATTTTGTTTAATCTGTTTAGAACTGAATATTGATATTTCCATGAAAAGAAATTTTCTTTGGCATATCCACGTGTGTCTTAGCATATCTCAAACACTTTCCGGCATATTGCGTATCCTTGATACATAAATTTGACTTACCGATCTGCACTTGGATAACAATACATTGAACCGTGCCTACTAGGAGATCTCCTACATCAAAAATCAATCTTATAGGTATAGTATTGTTGAGATATGATTCATTATGTAGGTGTGATACACCATATCCTTCATTAAGGGTATTTTTGTAATTGCCACAATTAGGTTATTATAATATAAAGATGAAGGGATTAGAGAGAATAACTCTCTAATCAACTTTTCCCCTCATTCTTTCTCTCTCTTTCTTCATCATCTCTCTTAGGGTTTAATCTCCAAGTTGGTATCAGAACAAGATTTAGAGAACAAAAGAGGGAAGAAGAGTTTTTTTTCGAACAGCAGTTTTTTTTATTTTTCTGATTTTCTCGACGCACAGTGCTGATGTCAGCATGATGTCATGCTGACATCAACATCCGTACAACCCCAGATGTTGGGTAATGCTGCCGCATGACTGCTCTTCCTTTGTAGAGGTATTTTGTGATTTTTCTGAAATTTTTCTGGCAGACTAGATGTATTTTTCAGAATTTATTCTCTGTTTTTTCTGAAAAAACAATTTTTCTATAAATCGCTTTGTGCGATCTGGTTGGGAGTTTATGTAACACAAATACCAAAGGGTTTGGGTCGAAATTTGTATTCCTATCATTTGGAAGTGATCTCCCATGATTTGGATCAGATTCAAGGGTTTTATGAAGACTTTATCATCCCTATAATCCACGGTTTCTCCATGGATGCCTGGTCGTGCTGATCCTACACTTGAGTTATTTTGGATTTTTTTACCCTTCCTATCATTGTTTGGGGGTTATTTCATGACTGGTTCCTATTGTGGATGTGCATCTAGATGCTTCTAGTGTGAAGAAGTCATTCTTCCTTTGACTTGTCGACTTTGGTGACTCCCGGCATTGGTTGTTAGGGCTGGTTTGTGTGGATCAGCAGTTGTTTATTTTTTTTAAGTGAGTGGCATAGAGCAGCATCAAATATGGCCAATGATGGTGAGTCTGAAGGGATATCTGAAGCTACATCGAAGGTACCAAGTAATAAGGTCACTCAGCCCGTCACGAATAGCTATGGTGATAACCCCGGGGTGTTAATTACAACCATAAATTTGGATGGCACCAACTTCCTTGAATGGTCTCAATCCGCTAAGATGTATATCGGCGAAAGAGGGAAGTTAGGGTACTTGACAGGCCGAGTGAAGGAGCCGGCTATAGAAGACGAGGCATATGACAAGTGGAAGCAGGAGAACCTCATGGTTATGTCGTGGCTATTGCACTCCATGCAACCTTCCATTAGTAGAGGTTTCTTGTTCCTTCGGACAGCGAAAAAAATTTGGGATAAGGTGACTAGAACATATTCCCAGCGTCAGAATATCGCCAGGATTTATCAGTTGAGGCAAGAGATAGCTACTTTTTGTCAAGGAGAGCGAAGCCTCTCTACCTATTACTCCACTCTTCAGGGTCTTTGGGAAGAGTTAGATCACTTTCAGGTCATCAAGTGGGACACTGATAAAGACAGTGATCGGCACTAGTAAACAGGTGGAATGGAACAGAATTTTTGACTTCTTGATAGGTTTAAATCCAGACTTTAAAGTCACTCGAATCCAAATTTTAGGGAAAGATGAGCTCCCCTCCTTGGACCACGTTTATTCCCTAATCCAAAGTGAGGAAAGCAGAAAAAAGGCGAAGGCAATTACTCCGACCAGCTATCATCTCGCCTTTACGACAACTTCTAGTGCTCCTCGAGATGGAAAATATCTTCCTCGGAAGAATAGGCCTCCTGATGACAAAGATAAGTTGAAGTGTGAGCATTATGGGAAGACTAGACACACTCGGGACACTTGCTAGGATCTCATTGGCCGTCCTGCAAAGTTTTCTCGTCCTGGTCAGCACATGGGCACCCCTCGAGGCAACTCTGCTGCCTCCATGCCTCCTTCCTTGGGTCCTTCCACTGCGTCGGCTTCTCCCATCAGATTATCCTCCTCCGAGAGCTACTCTAATGCAGATATTGATCGTCTTCGACGTCTTTTGAGCCAGATGGAAGGTTCTTCTGCCTCTACTTCCTTTGCTCAAACAGGTACTCCCGCATATGCTAATTTCGTTTCGCATTCACAGTCCAGTCCGACCTGGATCATTGATTCAAGTGCGTCAGATCATGTGACTAGTCTCTCCATTGTGTTTTCTTCCTATAGTCTCTTGTCTGGGAAAGATAAAGTTAGGGTGGCTGATGGATCTCTTTCCTCTATCTCTGGAAAGGGTGATGTCAATATTACTAATGCCTTATCTCTTTCATTTGTTCTTCATGTTCCTAACTTATCCACCAATTTACTATCAATTAGTAGTCTAACCAAAAGCCTTAACTGTTGTGTGACCTTTTTTCCTACTCATTGTGTATTTCAGGACTTGGTGACGAGGAAAACGATTGAGAATGGTCGTGAAGCAAATGGTCTCTATCTCCTGGATGTGGATGGTCCTTCTTCAGCCTTACAGAGTGGTAGTCATCCTAGTAGTAGTAATAATAATGTCAAAAACAGATTGTGGCACAGTGATCTAGGTCATTTATCTTTTAAGTCTTTGCAGTCGGTCTTCCCGGACTTGTTTAAGTTTGTTCCTGGTCATAGTCTACAATGTGAAGTGTGTGAACTCTCCAAACATTGTAGAACTACTTTTTCTCTGAGTATGAATAAAAGTATGTCTCCATTTCAGTTGATTCATTCTGATGTCTGGGGCCCTGCTCCTGCTTTATTTGTGTATGGCTATCGTTATTTTATTTCTTTTGTGGATGATTTCTCTCGTCATACTTGGATTTACTTGATGAAGTCTTGTACTGAAGTCCCGGACCTCATCAAACGGTTTCACGAGAAGCAGATTAAAATTTTCAGATCTGATAACGCGAATGAGTACCTCGAGGGAAATTTAAGGCAATATTTGGTTGATCATGGCATGATCCATCAGAGTACATGTCCATATACTCCACAACAAAATGGGGTGGCAGAGCGTAAGAACCGTCATCTATTGGAGGTGGCTCACAGCTTACTGATAGGTATGAATATCTCACAGAAGTTTTGGGCTGAAGCAGTGCACACATCCACCTATTTGATTAATCGAATGTCATCTCGAGTCCTGAAGTTGAAGTCTCCGTATCAACTACTCTGTCCATCCGAACCTCTGTTTGATGTACCCGACATTGATGTGGTAAACGTGCCGCCCCTACCTCTTAAAGGCCACTGGAAATATCCCCCACGTGTCTTTGGTTATGTCTGCTTCATTCATATTTTGGGTCCTCATCGAACCAAATTGGATCTCAAATCCCTTCGAGGTGTTCTCTTGGGATATTCCTCCACACAAAAGGGATATCGATGCTTTGATCCCGGTTCGGGAAAATGGTTTGTAACCATGGATGTCACCTTTTTTGAGAATGTTCCATTTTTTCCTCGTTTCCCTACCTCTCTTCAGGGGGAGCATAGTGCATTGTTGGAAGAGAGTTTGCCTTCAGTACCACTTCCGGCGATGGTTCTTGATATTACCCCTTCTGTTTTTGTTGCTCCTACTGAGACTACTACTACGAAGGATCTACAGGTTTATACCAGACGCGAAAAGGAGAGTACCACTGTGATAAGGCCATCTCCCAATTCTGACCCCTCTGAACCACGTAACAGTGTTTCATTACCTCCTGTGGTTTCTATTTCTGTTCCTGATATTGATAATGATACTGTTCCCATTGTCATACGCAAAGGGAAGCGTCAGTGTACAGTTCATCCTATCTCTAACTTCATCTCATATGCCTCTTTATCACCCTCCTATTCTGCTTTCTTGTCTTCTGTTTCTTCTGTATCTTTACCTTCCAGATTTCAGGAGGCTGTCTCTGATCCTAAGTGAGGCGATGCTATGATGGAAGAAATGAGAGCTCTAGTCAAGAATGGCACATGAGAAATTGTTGAGTTACCCAAAGAAAAAAAGACAGTAGGCTATAAATGGGTGTTCACTGTTAAACATAAGGCAGATGGATCAATTGAGAGGTACAAGGCAAGACTGGTAGCTAAGGGGTACACTCAAACTTATGGGATCCACTACAAGGAGACATTTGCACCAGTTGCTAAAATGAACTCCATATGAGTTCTCTTGTCTTTGGCAGCTATACAATCGTGGCCCCTACACCAGTTAGACGTAAAAAATGCATTCCTTCATGGAGACCTACAAGAAGAAGTGTATTTCCCTTCCTCTTGGGTTCAAGCTACCTAACAGTGAAGGAAAGGTCGGCAAACAGAAGAAATCTATTTATGGACTGAAACAGTCCCCTCGAGCTTGGTTTGAGAGGTTTAGTCAAGTTGTAAAGAGGATGGGTTATCTACAGAGTCATGCTGATCACTCTCTTTGTCAAGAAACAGGGGCAGTTACTTACAACATTAATTGTCTATGTAGACGACATTATGGTGATTAGAAATGACTCACTAGAGATTCAAAACCTGAAGAAGTTCCTAGCAACAGAGTTTGAAATCAAGGATTTGGGTAGTTTAAAGTATTTTCTGGGAATTGAGGTTGCTCGATCAAAGAGGGTCATCTTCATATCGCGGAGAAAGTATACTTTAGACTTACTTAAGGATACTGGAAAATTGGGTTCTCAACCAACAGACACTCCTATTGAGCAGAATCATAAGCTAAGCTCGAGTGATGACCCGTTACTAGAGGACAAAGAGATGTACCAAAGACTAGTTGGTCGTCTCATCTATCTCTCTCTCACTAGACCTGATATCGCATATGCAGTCAGTGTTGTCAGTCAGTACATGCATAAACCTCAGATTGCTCATTATGAGGCAGTGGAGAGAATCTTGAGGTACTTGAAGGCTACTCCAGGTAAGGGTCTTCTATTTGCTAACCATGGTCACTCTAGACTGGAAGCTTACACTGATGCTGATTGGGCTAGAAGTGTAGATGATAGGAGATCTACCATAGGATATTGTACTTTCCTTGGTGGTAACCTTATCACTTGGAGAAGCAAGAAGCAGAGTGTAGTTGCTAGGTCAAGTGCTGAAGCAGAGTATAGGGCAATGGCTCATGGGGTAGCAGAATTATTGTGGCTGAAGATTTTACTACAAGATCTGGGGATGAAGGTGGATGTTCCTATGAAGTTGTTTTGTGATAACAAGGCGGCCATCAATATTGCCCAGAATCCTGTTCAACATGACCGAACTAAACACATTGAAATTTATAGGCACTTTATCAGAGAGCAAGTTGCTTCAGGAAATCTTTGTTTACTATTTGTTACAACGGGAAACCAACTGGCTGATGTACTCACAAAAGGAGTTACCAGGGGTAGTTTAGAAGGTGCTCTTAACAAGCTGGACATGTTGAATATCTATGCTCATCTTGAGGGGGAGTGTTGAGATATGATTTATTATGTAGGTGTGATGCACCATATCCTTCATTAAGGGTATTTTTGTAATTGCCACCATTAGGTTATTATAATATAAAGATGAAAGGATTAGAAAGAATAACTCTCTAATCAACTTTTCCCCTAATTCTTTCTCTCTCTTTCTTCATCATCTCTCCTAGGGTTTAATCTCCAAGTAGTATAATGCAGTCATCTGAATAGTTCTGTAGAAAGATGACAAATGTTTCAAGAATTATGTCACTGATCAGATGATTATGATCATAAAATTGGGTCAATTTTTGGTAGAGATCTCCAGGGTGGGAGCTATCAAATGGTAGATTTAACACCATAAATCCCATGGCACCATCCCTAAAGTCTATTCAACAAGTACTTCAAATTTCAAATTAAACTAATCCACAAAAAAAAAAATCCTTTTAATCTAAACCCGATAGCGTGTGCATTCCTATCGATAAATCTTAAACAATTAAAATGTAAGAGAAGAAACAGAGTTTATATACAAGAGGTAGCATCTAATGATTTAAATGTGAGATAAAAAGGCTAAATAAAAGTACCTTTGCATTCGTTTCGATACCCGAAGTTGCTCTTTTGAACAAACAAAGTCACCTGCCTTCAGACGGATAGTATAAGAAGGACAGCATGTTTTTCCCATCACAGGCTTGTAAAGGGAAGAGCCAGATCTCCTCCAACCTCGGTCAAGAAGATCTGTCAAAGGAGTACACAAAGCAAAAATGTGAGTTTGGAGGTATCAAAGCAGAGATGCTATAACACTTACATTACAATTTCCCTATTATAACTGCAAAATTTAGAAAAATGTCAACTACCAAATCAATGGGAGGGGAAGTAACATCACATACCCCCTACACACCTGATTGCTTAAATATAAACTACAATGGGGGCCCCGTGCGATGCACGGGGAATGATAAAGAAAGAAAAAGTGTAAGTGATAATAAGGCAAAGAGATAGAAGAAATTACTAAGAATGAGTACAAAAGGAATAAAAGAAAGAAATATTCACAGAAATACAAAGGGAAAAAAACCAATTAAAGGGATATGCAAATATGCATCTGTCTTAAAAAAACTATCAAAAACGCATTCACTTATCTATTAAATTAAACCAAAACCCTAAGAAAAAAATAATAGAGAGCCTATTTTGACCGAGTCCAAACTGTTCTCCAATTAGAAATATAAGGACTGTTGATATGAAATATAAAGAAAGAATCCCATTTCACATCCTTCGATTTCTCTAACTGCCAAGAGAATGTCTGTTACCAAAACTGAAGTTATTAAGAAATTCTAAAATATCTTAATGCAAGCACCAATTTTTTAAGTGAGTTAGAAGGGGTTTTAAGAGAGAGGGAAATATATGAAGAGCGACCTTCTCTAAAATCGCAATGTTATGATTTTGTGTATCATCAAGACAATGAGATGGTCTTTTTCAGTTTGATCCTCCAAAAAGCACTCATATAATCACTTCTAACACCAGAGCTAATGCATTTGTTGGAATGGGAACCATATCTATAAGTTTCTTCCTGCAAAGAAAACAGATAGGTAGGACTAAGAATGGAACTTGGTATCTCATCCTTCTAGAAGAGAAATTGATTGATCTCCCGGAGTTGTTTATACCTATTTGGTGCACGTTTCTGAAAGAACAATATCCTCAGGGCAGCAATTTTATTTTTCCTTTATGCTATGTTTGGATGCCGAGAAAATAGGTGAAAATATGGAAAAGAAAAGAAAATTTTATATTTCTAATACAATTCTTAACTGTGTTTTGTCTAATTTTCTTTTCTTTTCCATGTTTTCACTAATTTTCTCAGCAACCAAACATAGGGTTAGGGAATGGGGGTGGGTGGGTAAGCTAGAGATAACCATAGTTTAAAATATCGATACATATCGACCGATACAAGCCGATACGTATCCTATTTGAAGTTACCCGATACACTGGTACGTTGGGAAAAAAAACTTCACTGTATCGGGCCGATACAAGCCCGATACACTCGATACGGAAATTTTTTAGTTAATTTTTTTTCTCATTCCATTTACACTAGGATCCATAATACAAACTCGATACACACAACTTATTTACATAATATATTATTTAAGTAAATGATTTTACTTTCATTTACTTTAGATATTAATATGTAAATAAGGTTATTCCCCTGGTTATGATCCCCAGCCCAAACTTACTAATCAGGAGCCACTGGTTATGATGCTCAGTCCCAGTCTTCAACTAACAGGTATGGACAGATCACGACTCAGCAGCAGACATATGTACAAATGTACTTGGGCATGTACCGCACGATGATGACTTGGACGCAATGATGTCATCATGTCTGGACAACTTATAATGTATCACTCTACTCAATTCCTGATCTCACGATGATAGAGTATGAGCCAACACGAAGCTCAATGTGGTATTGAGCTTCTATCATGTATGTAACTTGATTTGTGAATACAAGGGTCTATTTATTTTCATATTTTTAATTTATGAATGCAAGTGAGATTCTATCACTTGGTTAAGTAACTATGGTTTGTATTTTCATACATATTTATCAGCACGCACGCCTTTTTTAACTTATAAATTTGTTAACTGTCATATGTATGATTATAAATGTAGTTTGAGACCTTCATTTAGTTTGTTCTTAGTTTATATTTGCATTAAAAGAGGTTTTATGCAAGGTATCCAAGTTTTTCCTTGCGTATCCAAGCTTTTTTTAACGTATCCCGAATTTTTCCGCCGTATCCAACCGATATGGTACCGATACCCCGATACGTATCTTATTTTGGACTTACCGATATGGCGACCGATACCTATATTTTGAACCATGAAGATAACAAATAAAGCGAGTTGAAGTCCTGTTTGAGAGTATGACAACCACACCATTAGTCAGACCAAAAAATGACCTCCTCCCTGTTCCCTATGCGAAACTTGGTGTGTCTATCAAAGTCTACTTTGGTGTTGAGGATTGCTCTCCAAAGACCCACCCCATAAGGACTAGTCGTCTCTTTGGGATTCCACCAACTACACTACCCATACCGAGCAACTATGACCTTTCTCCAGAGGCTGCGACTCTCCTCCCTAAATCTCCACAACCATTTGCCCAACAAGGCTTTGTTCACAACCTTGAGGGGCCAACGATTAAGGATTCATTTGGGCAACGGACCAGACTTCAACTCACTAAATGGTATTTCTTAGTGTGGAACCTTTCATTCCACAAAAAGTCACGTTGAATCCTTTCTAGTCTGGCAGCCACCGGCGATGGAATGGAGAAGAGGGAAAGGTAATAAGTGTCTTCTAGTCTTTGAGTCTCGAGATACATCTCTCGATCACTGGATCCCAAATGGAAGTGGCTTTCAAAGGGGCACCCAATGGAAGACCAAGGAATTTGGACGGAAGGGAACCGATTTTACACCATAAACACAAGGCTAACTCCTCGAGGTTTGGAACCTCCCCCATTACAAAGATAAGGCTCTTGGAGAAGTTTATACTCAAACCTGAGACTGCCTCCAAATATCTAAACATGCATCTAATGAGAAAGTGATGAACAGAGGGCACCGCAGAACACAAGTGTCATCAGCAAATTGAAGGTATGACATCGGACATGAGTGTGGGGAGGTGTCCAGTGTTGAAACCATCCCAAGCCGATTGGGCACCTCTAGCAATCATCCGACTGAGGGCTTCAGTGACCATAATAAAGAGGAAGGAGGATAAGGGGTCACCCTGACAAAGACCACGGGAACTCTGGAAGAAACCATGGGGGGAGCCATTAATCAACACCGAGAAAGACGTGGAGGAATAGCAACATCTCATCCAAGAGCGCCATTTCCTTCCGAACCCCAGACGCCCAAACATGTAGTCAAGAAAAGTCCAACTCACATAATCATATGCTTCCTCCATATCGATCTTACAATTAATGTCGGGCTCTCCCTTTTTTAGCCTATCATCCACTCCTTCATTGGCAATTAGAATTCCATCCAGTATTTGTCTACCTTCTACAAAAACTCCTTGTTCTAGGGAGATAATGAGGCCCATCACTTTTCCAATCGCATAGTCAAGACTTTGGAAATTAATTTATAGACACTCCCAATCAGACTGATGGGTCGAAAATCCCTAATGTCCAAAGCTCCAAGCATCTTAGGGATGAGGGCAATGAATGAACAGTTCAAAACTCTATCAAAGGATTCCGATGAGTGAAATTCATGAAATACCAACGCCAAATATTTCTCAATGATACGCCAGTAGCAGCTTTTGTAGAAAGCAATGGAAATGACATCGAGCTCAGGCGCCTTGTCACCCTCCATCCCTTAGAGGGCTTGAAAGATCTCCTCCACCGAGAACGGTCGCTCGAGGAGGTCTTTCTCCTGCTATCAAAAGTCAGGCCATCTAAGGTTGGTCTAAAGGGCTGATCTTCCTTGTATAGATGCTAATAAAAGGACGCCACAGGGGGACACATCTCTTCACTATCCAGCCACTGGTCTCCTATCTTAATGGTGAGGATGGAATTGATTCGTCGGTGCTGGTTAGCCACCTTATGGAAGTATCGCGTGTTCCTTTAACCACCTCACATGGGATTTTTGCTTCCAGCTGATTTCCTCGCTTCTCAAGAGGCAACGGAGCACATCTTTGAGTTTCTCCCTTTCCTTGGCCTCGGCCGGCAAAAGACTTCATGTTTCTCCCTTATCAGTGCAGGATATATCCCCTTTTGATTTGTTTACCCGTTCATCGGAGAAAAATGTCGTGTCCCATGTCTCCACCATGTATCGCTGAAGTTTATCCTTCCAATAGATCATTTCATAAATCATCTAGCAGTTGACAGTACATTCAACAATTCTTTCCCTATACTAAGTTTTGGATCTTGTATAATTGGAAGTTGTAAATTCTTTCATATTTATCTATTTATTAAGTTGCAGTATCAAAATGTGTATGTGCGGTATACGAAAAGGAAAAATGCATGGTATACACCAAAAGATTTTCATATTCTACTGGGAAATTAGATTTTATCTTTCTAATATCGTGAAATTATCATAGTACCGATATATTGTGACATTGCTTACCAAAGCACTAAAAAATAAAAATTAGATTCTTCACTCTTAAGTTAAATCATTCTTATTACATTCATGAAGATAGGAAAAAAAAGAAAGGAAAATGATGGTTCATCTTGAAAACTGATGGGCCTTAAAATTCCACACTGACTAAACGCAACATATGCCAAAGAAAAGCACTTGGTAAAATAGATGAGAAAATTATTAATACGGATATAAGATACAAAGGATCTCCTCAATACCATTATGCTATTGGAAATTTACCTAAATACAAAAATTAAAATTAAATAAAATTAAAGTTAAAAAATCTATCAAGAAACAATTGACATGTCATACATAGGCCTTATCATAATATATGTAGTTATGTACCATAATTTAACTGAAATGCGTATATATATATATGTGTGTGTGTGTGTGTGTGTGTGTGTATTGGTACTCCCAAATCCTAATTTAAAGGGTCAAGATTCGAGTTGATGTGACATTAAAAAAGACAAAATAAGCCAAGCCAGATCCTAATCCTTAGTGGTTAGCCATAGACGGTTAAGATTTAGGAGTATATTTAAGGGTACCCATAGACTAACTATATATATATATATAAAGGACAAATACAACATAACCCATGTGGAACGACAGTACCATACCGTTTTAGTGCCAGTAGTTTATAAACGACAATAATGATGTCATACACCTTTTTATGACTCATCATTCCCCTACTAACGCTATCATTTAGGTAATAAGTGAATGGTAATACTATACGGTCCATACCACTGACACACACATATATATATATAGAGAGAGAGAGAGAGTAGTGTTCCAATGAGCCATGATCATTAAAGCCTTTAATGAGCAGTCTCTAATAATGTGACATCAAACATGTGGCGGGTTGTTACGAAATTCGACCTTAAATGTCAAGACGCATCTCTCAAGAGACAAGGCAAAAAATCAACTTGATCAAGCGTTTGTAAATCATCCAATCAAAGATGGGAAGATCAAACATTTCTCTAGCCTAGGTAGGGTCTAGTGAACTCTAGCCTTGTAACAAAAAACACCGTTTTTTCAAAAATTCGAGAATTATTCGCGAATTTCTCGAATTATTAAAAAAAATTACTTATTTTGAATATTTTTAATCAAATTATCCCGTATATTTTTATAATTATTAATTTACTTTTTATTTTTTTCGAATTTTTTCCTAATGTTTTCGAACTTGACCTGCCGAATTATTCTCGAACCCCGACTTTGTCACTATGAACCCTATGGCTTAATGCTAACAGATTAGGGTCTAATCAGACGGTCTAAATAAATGTTTGATCGAATTGACTTTTTGACACGTGTCCTAATGGACCCACATTAAAACATAATGGTCAGATTCATAAAAAGACTGTCATGTGTCATCTTTTTAGAGGGACCACTCATTTAAAGCTTTAATGAGCATGGCTCATTAGTATCCTTCCCTATATATATATATATATTATGTGTGTGTGTGTGTGTGTGTGTGTGTGTGACTGTGTGTATGTGTGTGTGTGTGCGTGTGCGTGTGCATGTGCATGTGCATGTGTTGAGTATGTGGCTTGACTGACTTCAAAGTGATGCAAGTCTCGACTGAATAGTCATTTTTCATAGTCATGGGTTGAGTTGCTTTACAATTCAGGCCGAAACCGTTATGTAATGAAAACGTGCACACACACACACACAGATATATATATATATATATATATGCTAACTCTCCGGAATATAGCGAAAGGCTGAAATACTGACCTTGGTAATCATCAACCGTAAGGCTACGTGCCCAAGAACCTGCAAAAATTTATGCAAATAAATTTAGAAGAAGAAAAAATGTTATCTAGGTTTAATAAACATAAGTAATTAACTGCACAAGATAGAACCATGACACCAACAAGTAATCAAGATAATTATCTGTGCATAACTTAACTAGCAGTTGTATATGGAATTTAAAACTCATCACAAGCACAATAATTTTGAGGCCTTTCAGTCCATTTATATTAATGTTTCTTATGAAAATCTTGTATGCTTATCTATCATTTATCCATCTCATTTGGCTTGGATTGGTTGTTGTTACATATTTAATTATGTAAGATGTATTGATAATAAACTAAGATACTGGGAAACTGCAATAACTTAAAACCAAGTTGTTTATGTTAGAAGCAGCATGGTTTTAAAAAACGCCGAAACCGTTACCCGATACCGTTACGTTACACCCTTTTTCCCATACGGGTACCGTAATGTTTTCATCATATTTTTTCAAAAAAATATCGTTTTTTTCACTAAAAATATCGTTTTCGACGCAATCTGGGCCTATTAGGCCCAGATTGCAATCGCACTTTGTGCGTCGCAGGGGGCTCCGCCCCCCTGCCACCCCCCCGGGCAATCTGCTGAAGATAAAACGATATTTTATAGTGAAAAAAACTCTTTAGAATCTTATTACTTCTTCCTTACATCTTTTTTATTTTTTTTCTATTTATTGTGATTTTTTTAAGCAAAAAAAAAGCCGTAAAGGCCGAAACCATACCGTAATGGTTTCAGCCGTGTCCGTTACGGTGTTCGAAATCCTTTTTTTTAACTATGAGAAGCAGGGTTTAAAAAAACAGTTTCGGACACCGTATCGCCGTTTCAGACAACAATTATATTTTTTGCTTGAAAAAAATCCAAAAACTCTCAATAAATATTTTAAAAACATGCAATAAATGAGTAAAAAGATATTTCTAAAGCCAATATGAAACTCAAAATATAGAAATAATGAAATTAGATGGGTCGAGGGTTGAAACATACACATAATCCAGTTTAGACTCCAGATAGGGAGATACATACACATTTGCTAAGTGCTAAAGTCACATAGAATTACGGGTTGATTCATCATCATTTCTATTTGGTTGAACAAGTGAGTTTAAGGGTTTTCGCAACCCCTTTAAACCTTAAAATCGCGAACGAGTCCTACGCCCGAAACCGTTACATATCGGGCGTAACGCCCGTTACGTAACAGTTTCGGGCGTTACGTATTCTTTTCGGAATAAATGGGTAAAGGTTCGGTATCGGAGGCAACCGCAACCGTTACGTAAGCGAGTTTTTTAACCATGGTTAGAAATAGAAGGCCCATACACACCCCACAATATGTAGAACAACATCAATGTTTAATTCGACTGTGTTAAGACCTACATGACCGAAAAGATGAATAAACATTATAAATGACATGATATTTTATACAACATTGAGAAAATAGTAATTTATAAATTATAGGATTGGAAACCCATTATCTTACTAGTAGGTAATTTCTATGCTTCTCTTCCCAAAACCAACCTCCTAACTATACCAGCAACATCCTCATGCAAGATTCAAGCCTCTTCTTGTCACTTCATTTTCGAGATGAGAATTCCAAGGGTTACACCATTAAAAGCACCCTAGTGGTATATGCAAAGATCCCCTTCATTGTAGCCCTTTAATCTAAATGGTGATAAAGTGGTATGACGAAGAAAAGAAGTATTGTGACCCCGCATGTCAATTCAAAGGCAAAAAATTTTAATTACGTTCTTCTGATACAATACCGAAATACTTACAGAGCAACTAAAAACTCCATTTTATACAACTCAGTTTGGGTGGACAGGAAATACCAACTCCAAACTGCAACTTCTTATAAAATCCGGGGTTTTGCATCAATCCCTAGCCAAATCAAACTTAAAATTGGGAGAGTAATTTCCAAGCCTCAGCTCAAGCTCTTAAAGATTGCTTAAGTTTACCGGAAAATTAGGTTCTTTGCAATAGTAAAAACAAAAATCCATTTTAGAACCAGCATAAATTTCCTCATGGAGGTGCAAAAGACATTTCCATTCTCAGGAGATGTAAATCTACAAACTTGAATACTTCGAGGATAATTAATCATTTCAAACACAATACCAGCTGAGCAAGAACCAGTACTTAAGGTCTTAACGATCAGTCAAATTGCAAATACAATCACTATCAATCTAAATACTCAGTTCGCAAAAAAAGGAAAAAAAACAAAATATAGGTACAGATTCACCAACGAAACAACCAAATTCCTACTGAAATCACCATGATCAATTCGTTTTTTTTATCCATCGATTAAAACAAAAACAAAAATCACCGAAACGAAGATCTGACCTCGAATAACACTGGTATTTCCATCAGTTTTACAATAACCGCAAGAGCTTTTATGTATTATGGCGTCACTAATAAAGCTTTCACCTCTGTTGTTGCTTTTGCTACTACTGCTCGCCTCGTTTCTGTTATTCTCTCCCATTATCGACCTTCATTCGAATCCGCAACAATCACTTGCTTTAGAAATTGGATTGGTAATACTTCTCTAGTTCTTTGCCTTTTATGGATGAATTGAGTACAAATTGGGAAACCACCGTTTAAAACTATGGGTTTAATTTCAACCAAGGTTTAAAACAAGACTCGTAATCTTCTCCAGTCGTAATCTTAAAACAAATAGTCAAATACTTGAGATTAATTTTGAGCCGGAGCTCTGCATCACGGCGTTGATGCGGAGCTCCCTTTTTACGCTATAAAGATGGCATTTTTGTAATTATTGATAGAGGCTGGGGTAATTTTGCAACTGACCATAGTAACACATTTGCCACCGGATAGTGTAAAAAGAGGAGCTCCGCACAACGTGGTGAAGAGCTCCTCTTTATATTTAAACTGCAAAGAGTTATGGGGGCGGTGGATTGGATTTTTTTGGCCAAAAATGAATTCTTGTAAAATTGATTGTGTAGAAATTCATAATCAAATAATCATTTTTTCAAATAATAGTGTTCGGAGAATACAAAATTGAGAGACTCATTTACACAATCAATTTATCAAAATTGATTTTTGGCCAAAAAAAAATCAAATCCAAACGCAACCTTAGTATAAGGGGTTGGTTTCTGAAAAGTAAAAACACCTTTCAGAAATTGAAGGGATCGGATTTGATCTCGCTCATGCCAAATGGAGAGAAGTCAAAAAAACAAGGGGAAAATGAAATGGCTTCTCCCTTTTTATCACCACATGTCAGATAATGAACCTAGGCCGGATCCAATCCTGAAATTAGAATCAGAGTCAATCGCACCCATAGATAAACACGTTCCCTGTTAACCCCTATTAATAAGGGTTAAACGGGACACGTGTTGACTTGTGGGTGTGATTGAACTCTCCCCGAGTTCAATCCCAATTGGCTGTGACGAATGTAGAAGTCTTTTTTTCTACATTTTGTAGGGTTTTTTCTTTTTGTTTTTTGATTCATTGGAGGTCACATGGACCCATGGGCTACACAAGGAGGGGTAGCCCTTCCCCTCCCATAGGGATGGGATTGTCTCCAGTAGATGCCAGAAAAATGGTGGCTCTACACCATCCGACATGTGGTGATAAAAAGGGGGTGAGATATCAAGTGGGGAGACATTAAAAACAATGGGAAGAAAATGAAATAGCTTCTACCCTTTTTTAGCGCCACATGTCAAATGATGTGTGGAAGCCCAAGTTTTGGCTTATGCCAGAGACAATCCCATGCCCCTCCCTTAACCCTCCCCCTGATGTCAGGGTGGATCCAAGGGCGGAGGCATGGCTCCTCAAATTTTTTGAAAAACCTTCATGGAGTAGTATTTAAAAGTAGGCCCCTCAAATTTTTTAAATATTATTAGTATAGTTGGCCCCTCAAATTCCCCCAACCCAACCCAATTTTTGTCTTATATATAGTGGCCCCCAATTGTTGTGCCCTTGAGGTCGCCACATGTCCCTATTGACACTCCTTAACTATGGTTAAAATTCACCCACTCTTAGGATTCACCTACCTCTCCTTGGTTTTTAGATTAAAATATTGAAAAATTTTAACCTTAGGAGTTAGTGAATTTTAATTAGGGTTTGAAAAAAATTTGATATTTTTTCTAAAACCAAGGATAGGTGAGTGAACCCTAGGGGTGGGTGAATCTTAACCACGGTTAAGGGGTGTCAAAAGAGACACATGGCGACCTCAAGGGCATAATTAGGGGAAAAATCTCCAAAAAAAAAGTACCCAATTTTTTTTTCCCTAAGGGGCTACGCCCCCAAATCCCCAAGCTCCATACCTTCAAATCCATTAGTTTTTTATACATATATTTCGGGCCCCCCAAAGAAAAATTCATGGCTTTGCCCCTGCCTAATGTAGGTGAGATTCGATCTCAGGTCTCTGGTGGACCAGTGGTTCCCGGGACTTACGCCTCAAGAAGCGGAAAGTCTTGGATTCGACTTCTCACTCCCACTTTAGGGCTAGCTCACATCGATTTTCCAAACTTACTTGGTGTGGCGGATTGCGGGCCTCTGTCGCACCCTCGAGGAATAGTCCTAGCCCAAAAGGTTGGGGGACACCCCGAGTTACCGAAAAAGAAAAACTATAAGTTGGCACCTACGAATCAGTTTCCTCGAGTTACCAAAAAAGAAAAACTATAAGTTGGCACCTACGAATCAGTTTTTAATCCTATGGATGAAAATCTCTTTATTAGAGTTATCAGTGTTAATATGATAATATTTATCATATTCTCATCATGATAAACACAAATAATGTAATGTTGTGTTCTTTAAAATTAAATATTTGGAAAAATTTACATAAGACCCGGTCTCATTGAATGCTTCTAGTAAGACCATTGATGTTGGATTAGCAGATATCTATTTTAGGAGAATATCAGCAATATCTCTCTGTAAATTAACCCGTGTAAGATATTTGGTTTCAATGTTGACCACTCCAGGTTATTGACTATACAACTAATTCTCCCTGAAGACAAAGACATATAGAACAAATTTTTATTCAAATATTCTCCAACAATGGAGCTTCATTGAGTAAATAATTCCTAAGTTTATTGACAGAATTTACTTCGTTGTCTTAGGGTTTTGATTGGTCATTTCTACCGGTGAAGTGCTGGTTGAGTATGGAGCATCCTCAATTCTCTGGTCATGACAATCTCCTACCATAAATTTATATTGAGAGAGAATGAATTACCACCATACATAACATTTAAGTTTTGCACTACTTTCTATTAGCCTTTTCATGAAATTTGCAAAGTTATCGGAATTAGTTCTCTAGATAAATTTTGGTTAGCTGATTAAATAAATATGAAAATTTTGGACGTCATTCACCATAACAAGTATTTCTTTTTCAGTTGGCCAATAGTTTAATTGATGTATTTCTTAAATTGGCCTAGGGGCTATAAACGAATACGGATATTATTTGTATATGTATCTGTTTACTCGTATAATTAACTGAATAGATATCCAGTGGAGTGAATTTGAATAGAAATTTTACTATATATCCATTTATAATCAGATACGAATTCAGATATTGATATGTCTAATTCGATAAATATCTTATTGATTATATAATATATATTATAAGTTTATAAAACTAAAATGACATTATAAATATGTACTTTTTTACATAATTTAATACATTAAACTATTATTTTTAATATTGATAAAAACAAAATATTAATCTACCATTTTAAAATAAAATTTATATATATTTTTTACATTTTTTGGATATTAATTATATATTTTTTAAAATATTGAGAGAATAATGGACCTCTATATGAAGGTTGAAAAGGAGGTAGCTTTTTAACTTGATTCTTCAAGGCTTTGACTTCTTATGTGGCTTACAGATCTCATAAAAAATGTTCTATCCTCACAACTTTTCGAAGAATATGTGTTTTAATTTGTGGGAAAGCTAAGGGATATGATTTCTTATATAATATAGGCAACCTAGAAACCTCATACACTAAGTTAGATACTTAAATGAGCTGAAAACTTTTGAATCTATTTGACAACATAAGGCTGCATGCAGATTTCATTATTGGTAATGGTGACCCTAATGAATTTAATTTCAAATTTAGCAACCTAGAATTTATCTTTTGTTGCTGAGAGACCAATTTCACATTTTTAGCCAATGTTGCAAATTATGTCAAATGATGAAGATGTTTCTGTATATTATTAGAAAAAAATCATCAATATAATTTGCATGAATTGAGAATAGGGCCTAAAAAATTTCATCCATGCAATGCTGAAATTGTGAAGGAGTATTTTTGAGTGCAAATGACATCACTTGTCATTCATATAGCACAATAAGAGTTGAAAATGCTATCTTATGAATATATTAGAAACAAATCTTGATATTATGATAATCAAATTTGTAGTTAAATTTGGAGAAGACATTCTTTTTTACAACTTGCTAAATCAATTCTTCGTGATTGGGAAGAGGTCATTTGATATCAACAGTGACATTATTCAGTGGAATGCAATTAATAATTATTCGGGCCTTGCCTCTTTTCCTCATCGTGATTTCTTGATGATGTATGCAACACAAAAATAATTTAATTTGGATGCTCGTATTAAGCCACAATTTAGTAATTCTTCAATTTGCTTAGCAATTCTTTCTCATCTTCTAAGTTATGTTAAATTAGCTTACTCCTAATTGAAATATTATAGGTATATACGCCATTGGTCAACCTACATCCCATTTTTCCAATGGGTGTTCGACACAACAAGTTCGGAGTTGTTTGGTTATGGGAGTAATAGATAAAAAATGAGGCCGAGTTTCTTTAGATAAGGCATTCAACTATTTAACAAGAGCATATTTGTTAGCCTTTTCTTCTAGCTTCAATTCTCGAGCCATGATTTAGGTGATAGAAGGATTTTATGTGGATTAAAATCTCCGCGATTGGATTTTGAATTTATGGGCAAATTGAGGAATTAATTCTTGTTCTCCTTCTAGATGGAACACAAGCATATCTTTGGTGGCGATAGAAGAACGCTTATCAAGAGCTATAGAAACAAGTCCAACATCACAACCCCATAAACTTGAATGAAATCAATATGAAAAACTTCTTACCCAATCGAACAGGTACATTGATAGCAAAATGTGTGATTATGTGATCCGTTTATTATTTGGATGAGATTGTTGTATGAATAAAATATCCAGTTGTGTCACATTAGTTTTGTACAATAGTTGACATTTCTGAAAAAGGGCTTCTACTCTTCAGGCGTGTAATTAGTCTCTCTAAATCTATGTTTCACAAGACTGAGGATGAAAGAGAAGCCATGAGCTATTGTTCATATGCATCAGTGGTGAAAAGTCTCAAGTATGTCATGTTATGCACAATGTTTGATATTTGTCACGCAGTGAGCGTCGTGAGTAGATATCAGTCAAACTCAAACCCAAAGCATTGGATAGCAGTTGAGCACATATTCAAATAACTAAGAAGGAATATGCATCACTATCTAGTTTACAGTGGTGACGATCTAAATGTTATAAGGTACACAAATTCAGATTTTCAAACAGATATCGTTGATACAAGGACCACCTCATGATTTGTGTTCACTATTGGCAAATAAGCTTTTAGTTGGAGGAGTTATAATCAAAGTACTACTGCTGAGTCAACGATTGAAGTGCACTATATTGCTTCAAGTGATACTGCAAAAGAAATTGTATGGATAAAGAAATTCATTCATGAGCTTGTCATTGTTTCCTCAATCTTATCACATTGTACTATAGCAAAAGTAGTGTTGTTGCTTAAGCCATGTAATACATCAAATTTATAATGCACATTGAAAGAAGATTACCTCTGATTTGAGACATTATTAGGAGAGGAGACATCGTATTATCTAAGATTGTCTCAGCGGACAGCGTGACAGACCCATTAACAAATGTACTTCCTCATAAGGTATTTGAGAAACATTTAGACATGATGGATATTAATTACATTGGTAACTGAGTTTGAGTGCTAAGTGAGAGATTGTTTGACATTTATGTCTTAAAAAGTCATTTTTATTTTGTAATTATGTCTTATTTTAATAAATATATCAGTTTCACACATTCTATATTAGGTATCATATTGTAAAATGTGTCATAAGATGGGATCACTTTATCCTTTAGGCAACATTGTAGGAAACCCATTAAATAGATGATGATCTTTTCGACAAACAACATCCACCTATTTTCTCTAAGAGTATCTAGACTCTGCCTGAGAGCCCTCCATTCTCCTTGAAAATCCCAAGAATCCTAAATCCTCCACCTATTTAAAGGGTCTCAAAACATATGCCCAATTCTACGTCGACTAGATCTTTCTCAAATTCTAATCTCCAAAATATGATTCATAATAAAAATATTTTATATCAAATAAAATTGCATAAAAATCATTTTTTTGGTAAAGAGATATCCATTAACTAAATAGTTGACATAGACCCAGGGATAGCACGGTTGGTCCCAAGCGATGGACCAACCTGCCAGAGCAATACATTCGCATATGAAGCGTATCTGATACTAAGATTTAAAGCTACTTGGGCAGTGTCATGGGAAGCCAAGTTAATATGGCGAAGGGCAAATTGAGGAGAATCCGATCACAGTGTAACCAGATAAACTTGATATCCTGTAATACAGAGTAGTCATCTGAATTCCCATTCAAAACATATTCAGTAATTTCTTTAGCGTCAGACTCGATGATGACGCAGCTCCATCCCTTAGAAACAACCATATCAAAGCCCAAATGGATGGCTTCTGCCTCGGCTACTTGACTTGGATCTTCCACCTAGAGGTCTGTGAACTGTCCCCAGGAAAAGCCCAAGGTGGTTACAAGCCACAACACCGGCACCTGCGGGCTGCGGCAAGGACGCATAGAATAGCCGCACCATCAACATTGATTTTGGTCCACCCTTGATCGGGAGGGCACCACTTGGATGGCTTGCTGCCAAGTAAAGAACCTACAACCTGGCCTGAACGGGAGAGAGACGCACTCATGCAAGCTTCTTGCCAAAAAAAAATCAGCCTTCCGAATAGTTGAGATTGGGTCCAGTTTTGTACCATTAAAAAGCACATCATTTTGAAGAATCCATATACTCCAAAGAATGGAGATAAGACGCACCGCAAGCTGAGTATGTCCTCCACAGAAGTCTGGATGATGAGTCTAATGCTGCCAACAACAAGGGAAAGAGGTGTCTATTGTCGAGAGGAGCTGGAAAGAGAGAGGAGAGTCAAACCATATACTTCTAGCACACGGGCATTCCAAGAACAGGTGAGTTATGGTTTTCAAGTTGATTTACATAGCGGACAATAGTCATCCATCTCCATCTTACACTTTTGAAGATTGTCCACCACAGCCAGAGCATTGTGATAGAGGCGCCAAAGGAACACCTAGACTTTGGGGGGACATGGGGATTCTCCAAATCATCCACCAAAATTTATCGTTGGAGCCAACTATGCTTCGGCTGGAGGATAACTGTGTGAATAGAGCATATTTTGGTAACTCCTGCAAGAAATTTTGACCAATTTGCAAGAACTACATTCCAGTAGTTTCAATAGTAGAAAATGTAT